>OU612044.1:113133872-114333872 GCA_914767935.1 Coremacera marginata | reverse complement strand
GGAACGCTGTTGGATTGTGAATATAAATAAAAAACGCAAAAGTCATAACATGCATTTATTTTAATGGCATTATGTTATACTTATTAGATAATCCACTGTTTGACGTCGTAGCCTCATGTGCATTTTGAAATCCCCCTCGGTCATGGCATCCAGCAAACCTTCAAAATTAGGACACTTCTCATGCAGCTCGATTTCGCTGTCTGAATCTTCACAGGAGCTGGAACTTTCATACATCGCTTCCACCACTTCGTTGACTTCTTCCATCCCTCCATTACGAAGATACTCGCGCTGCTCGCCCATGTAAAGAGATACAATCTGCAAACGCAAAATATTTTTTATAGATTTTAATTTAATAATTTAAGAAAATAAATGTGTTTACCAAAGAATCCTCAAAATTGCTCGTTTTGTTTTGCCTTTCTATATTTCAACAATTAAAACAATTGTATATTTTGAAAGTTGCTGCCAGTGTTGGTAAGCAACTAAAAGGAAATTTTATCCGAATTGCAGCGTTCTTTTGTAAACGAGTTACAAAAGAAAGCACCTATTGTTAATATAGTTTGCTGGAGTTCTTAAGTTTGTTGATGACGAATTTGTTGCTACGTATAGTCGCAATAGTCTGCTGGTTAGCCAACGAAAATGAACTATTTGGCCGGGTTTCATGCTGGCTAAATCTACAGGACAAAACCTTCAGACACGGCTTTGGCTAATTGATTCAGATACTTCACATTTGTAGAAATACCGTGTTCGTCTTCAGTATTTAACGGTGTTGACATATTTCCAAACAAAGTGGGTTCAAATTAGTTGACTTAAAATAAAGTCCATTTATTGTTAAATTAGTATCAACTACCTGTAATTGTTCACAAGTTTGTTCATCAACTTTGTCAAATCCCCGTTAGCAGTTCTGGGTCAGCTTGTAGTCGACTTTTCAATGCACCAAACAAGTGGCGAAACGGTAGTTTATTAAAATACATCAAGCAAACAAGCCAATGTAATGGTTTCTCTAGAGAAATTTTGAACCTTTGTCGAATGACGTTTTCGGTACCATTATTGCTTACTCCTTCATTCCCATCGCAACAAATTCCAACCAAATCGTCAAGAGATAAATTTTTTGTATGAAATAACTCGTGCAATTGTTTTTGATTCGTACAAGAGTCCTCAGCGTCAAGCCTAAAATCAATGATATACGCTACCGTTTTTGGATTATTTAACAGTATTTTTATAGAAAACTATACAGTTCTTTTTAAATCTATATTCAAATTTTGACCTCGCTGTGCGCGATATTGGGATTGATTTTAGACCTATGGTTTCTTGGGGGAATTTTCTCAAAGATAACGTTTCTGCTATACGCATTCATCGTTTTTTCTCATCCGAACAATTTGACCCGCCCTAATCCACATGCTTTTAGAATATATTATATAGAATATAATATGATGCTTTTAGAAAAATAGTGATAACATTTTTATAATTTTAAAATGTCAAAAGAAATAAAATATTAAAAAAAATTTTGCTCTTTCTCCACAAATATATTTTATTTACCTAAAATGTTAGATTTATGATTACTTGGGCCAATTTAATTATTTATATTTTGATGCTTTTTAGAGGTTTTTGGCCAATGCTTTTTAAATTGCAATTTTTATAAAAAAAACAAAAATGAAATTTTTTCTCCCATTGTTTCAACAATTATTTGTTGACTCCTGAGAGGAATTTTTTCTAAAAAACACAATTTACAATTTTAACAAACAATTACATAATTACATCTTTAAACGTAACTTACTTTATGTACTAAATCACATTATATAAACACATTTTTTTTATTGGACGTTGAACATTAAACATTAATACAAAAACTACATTCATAATTATTGTTGATGTCGTCAGTATCTTCTTTAAAGTAATTTGCTCTGTCCACTTTTTGTTGTATTCGTAAACTTTCATTTATTTTGCTATCTACGAATAAAATTTTAACAGAGTCAAAATCATCTGTATGGCCTGTCGTCAATATATGTTGTGCTAACGATGTTGTTTTTTTTTTTGTTTCGTATTTCCAGCTTGTGTTCAGTTATTCTTGTTCCTGTGTATATTTTGTCACAGTTTTCGTCTTCTGTGCTGTTTAATTCTTACACATACAAGCACAGAACGGGTATTGCTTTGTTTTATTTGTACAAATAAGTAATACTAACAGTTTTACTCATTGTTTTATTTCTTCTTTTTTCAAGATTATATTTATAAATTAAATATAAAACTTTGCGGACTTTGCTTGTCGCGATGAGAATCAATAAACGATAGCAGCAGTGTGTGAACTGAAGTTTCGGTTTTTTACACAGAGCATATCTGCTGTTTCTTTTGTTATGTTGCATATGTAGCATTAGTTTCTTTTGTTGTATTTGTTTTTTGCTTAAATGGTGAATTCGCGATAAGCATGAAAAAGAAGATATTAAGTGAATCTATTCTAAGCAACTGTCAGTAATTGACGTAATTTTTAAATATAAATTCGTGAATTTTTAAACCATTAAGAACATGTTTGTGTCAATATTATTTTATACTAGCTTAAACCCGCCGCTTCGCCGGGTTTTCAAAAAGTTTTCATTCAAAAATTGGTAGTGGGTAGGTAGGCTTGATTTTTCGCTACCAAAACGATTTTTTATTGTTTAAGTAATACTACAAATTATTAACCTTAAGATTGTTATATCATCTGATAGGAAATCGAAAACCTAAATTTTGGATTTAATTTTTTTTACAACAAAAACAACTTTTATCCAATTTTTTGGCTTAAACTAAAAATTTTTGAACATTTTTTAAAAAAATTTTTAAAAATATTAATACTTTGGTTTAGTAAAAATTTCAACTTATGTTTGAAGGATATTTTAACAAACAACATTTTTCAAAAAAAAATTATTGAAATCCATTGCAAACTGACTGAAATATTTGCCTTCAAAGCTAAAAGTGTGAATTTCAAGTCGTTTTTCTCTCATATTATAATATGATATAATATGAATAGCTTATAATTAATACTAAAAAGATCTGGTACTAAAATTTTTCACAGTTTTCAAACTACATACATGATTTTGGTATCAAATTGAAGGAAATTTAAAAGCGTTTATTGATTTTGTTCTCGTTTAACCGAAGTGCAATTTAATCCATTAGGGCCGAAAGAAAACCATAAAAAACAGACATTTTTAGACTTGAAGCAACATTTTGGTGAAAACTATGTATGCCATTGAGCAGAAATAAGTTATTATTGCATGCTAATTTTACTTTTTTAAAAAACTGGCACTAAAACTTTTGAAATATTATGCAGTATTTAATGAAAATTCGAGACGCATATGTTTCCATATAGTAACATTGGTTGTTAATGGGTTAAAATAAAGTATCCTATTGCACTTTCTGCTGACCTATAAATATGTGTACAAAATTTTATAAAAATCTGAGTTGTCGTTTAAACGTGATGAGTGAACATAAAAAGTGGCTACAGATTTATTAATAGTATAGATTCGTTGATAAAACGTTATTTTGAATTGTTGAAATTAATTAGAATAAATTAAAAAAAAAGGAAAGTGGAATTCTTTAAAGTTGGAATCAAAACATTTTTGGCAACCGTGACAGGACAACTGAAATTTAACAAAATAATTTTGTGTGATGGCAAAGTTCAATGAATTAGTAACCGATCAACTGGAAATCGGCGAAAATTCAGGATAAATACAGAAATTTCAAGAAAGATTCACCTACAAGAAAAACAAAATCATATTGTGAAGAAAAATTGGTTCAAATTAATGAGTTAAGTGAACTCTTACAACAAAGCCACAAAAACATAACAGAGCATGCAGAATTAGACTCAAATCTTGAATATTTTCAAAACAATTACATTGAAAATGTTACAAAAGTAGTTGAAAATATCGAAAGATACTGGAAGAGTTATTAAAGCAATATTGTCAAACTGAAGCAGTGACTACAACCAATGAAATGGCATAACCTTCAACATCCAAAAAGCATGATGTAGCCACAGCCACTGTAGCGATGGCACAGCTTGCATTAGAAATGGAACAAGAGGAACATGAGTCGAGGCCCACAGCAGGCAACGGCGAAAATTTCATTGTTAATCATCACCTAGCACCGATTTTGTCCCTCAAACGGATTCTCACAACAATTTAAGCAGAGCCGGAACAAAATTGGACAAAGGTGTATATCCAACACCAGTTGGAAACAATTCGAGAATATTGGAGGGATGCGGTAAATAAACATATATAAATGATGATAAATAGAGCTGGTAGGTTAGGTTAGGTAGAGGCGGCAGCCGGTGTATACAAAATAACATTCACCAGCTCACTTGGACCGTATAGGTCCATTATGATACCGCTGCACACAGGCCTTCATTAAAATAGGAACCAACTTGAGCTCCTGATGAACCCTTTTAGACGCCTAGCATCAGTCGTTGACAGGTCGTCAAGCGCATGAAAGAAGAAAGAGCCCAAATATTTGTGCCTTCTTCTGGCTAGCTCAGGACAGGAGCACAGAAGATGGGAGATGGTTTCTTCCTCTTCCTCGTCCCTGCAGCTTCTACAGAAGTCATTTGAGATAACTCCTAACCTGTAGGCATGTCTGCCTATCAAGCAGTGCCCTGTGATGACAGCTACTATTGTGGCTAATTCTGGTTTTGGCAGTTCGGCCAGATAAGCCTTGATGCTCTGCATGTCGAGAGTTTAGGCCACCTAGTGTTGGCATTCGATATGATATTCTTACTGATTAGCAGCTTGAGAGTCGCTAACGGGATACCCGGTGGGTTCACCATGATTGATGCCGCTCGTGTCTCATTTCTAGTCTACCTTTTCATTACCTTTTATGCCCAGGTACCCATATCAGGTTGATGCTGAAATAGTTCGACATTCCACCTAATGAAGCACGACATTCTATGGCTACTTTAGAGTTTGTGGCTTCTTGTTCCTACAATTTTTTCGCCTGACTATTCTGATTATCTGAGAAGATATAAATTTCCCGTTAAGAGACAACGTTTTTTGAAAACCATGATGCAACCTCCCCTATTGCCATCATTTCGGCCTGAAACACACTACAGTGGTCAGGAAGCCTACGAGCCAGAGATACCCCAAGTTCTTTTGAGTAGACCCCGTACCCGACCTTGTCGTTTAATTTTAATTCGTCTGTATAGAAATATAGACACCCTCGTTTCCATGGTGCTCCATTGACCCAGTATGTTCTAGGCGGAATAAGCGTACCATACCTTCCCTCGGAGGAAAGCGAGGGCTTGCAGTAATCAGTCCTTGATGGATTGAAGTTGAAGTTGTTAAGTATGGATGAGTGACCCGTTTTCAGACTTTCATACACCCAGTTGTCCAAGTCTTGTCGCCGAACAGGCTGCTGTTTGTTTAGAAACCAGGTCCAGTGGTAGAAGATGAAGTATGGTCTATAAGGCTGCAGTCGGTGTTCTCAGAGCACCGCACTTTTTGGAGCTGTTTCATATAAGTGACCTTGTCTAAGGACGGTCACCATATTATTACTCCATACCGAAGAATAGGTCTTATGTCCCCAGTATGCAGCCAGTGAACGATACGAGGCGAAAACCCCCATCTTGTCCGTATGGCTTTTTTTCAAGTATAAAGTTCCACTGTGGCTTTTTTAGTGCGCTCTGCTGTGTTTAACTTCCAGCTGAGCTTTCTATCGAGTATTAGTCCCAGGTACTTTGCGTTATCCGCAAGTGACAGAACAGACCCATTTAGTATGATTGGTGTTAAGGACGGAATTTTATATTTCCTGGTGAATAGGACCAGCACTGTTTTAGCCGGATTAACTCCAAGACCACAGGGCTTGGTCCATTGTTCAAGCCTGCAAAAGGATCTTTGCATAATGTCGCATAGAGTAGTAGGAAACTTGCCGCTGACTGCGACTGCTAGGTCATCGGCGTAGGCTGCCACTACAAATCCATCTCTCTCAAAAGATAGCAGTACGTCATTTACTACCAAATTCCAGAGGAGTGGAGAGAGAACACCTCCTTGAGGTGTACCTCTTGAGGCAGATCTAATGGCGCTGTATGCGCCCAGGTCCGATAGAACTATTCTACTGTTAAGTAGCTTGTCTATAAGCTCTGTAATGATCTCATTCACGCCTAGTCCGACTAGTGCTCGTCCTATTGCTTGTGGTGTTACGTTATTAAAAGCTCCTTCTATATCTAAGAAGGAAACCAGAGTAAACTCATTATTTAAGAAGGATTTTTCTATGGTCCCGACCAGCGTATGTAGGGCCGTTTCCACGGATCTTCCTTTGTTGTAGGCATGCTGTGAAGCCGATAGTAGTGCAGAATCAATGTTACTGCGCAGATACAGATCTAAGAGGCGTTTTAACGTCTTTAATAGAAAAGATGTTAGGCTAATGGGCCTGAAGTCTTTAGGGGTGGTATGTGATGTCTTCCCTGCCTTTGGTATAAAGACCACCCTTGCCTTTTTCCAAGCTTTGGGGATATATGATAGACTTATGCAGCCATTAAAAATTATACGAAGCCAAGGTATTATTGTATGCATGGTCTCTTGTAATTCTATAGGGTAAATGCCGTCAGGTCTGCCCATTTTAACTTTCTATTAGAGACGATGTCTTCGACCTCATGCTGGGAACAGCTAAGGTAAGGCAGGGGCACACACAAGGGCGCGCCGCTGCCAGGGAAGTGCATGTCTAAAAGAAGGTTAAGAGATTCCTCGCTAGACATTGTCCATGAGCCGTCCGATCTTTTGAGGTAGCCGGGTGTGCATGGTGTTGTAGCAAGAATTTAATGCAGCCTGGAATATCCATCTGGAATAGCCTCTGAAATATCTTGAATTCCTTCACAGAATTGTTTCCAAGAGGATCTTTTAGCTTTCATCCATTTTCCAATCATGTTCTGCTCTCGAGCATTTTGCTGCGTTGAAGAGCTTCCTGCAATTAGTTTTTAGGCCATTCAGTTCAGAAGACCACCATTTTGGTTTTAGCTTCCCCTTGAGTGCCCTTATTGGGCAGAAAGATGCCAGTGAGTGATTCATTGCTGTGGTTACATCGGCTAGATTTTCTAAATCCATTGCCAATTTTTGGTTTGTCAATCGGACCTGATGGCAAAGATTTTGCCAAGGCCCTACTGTAGAGTCGCCAGCACGATCTCCTAATGTTGATAGAGGAGATTGGCTTAGGAGACGTGTTAAGAAAGGTATACTCAATATAGCAGTGGTTGGAGTAAGAGTGCTCGTCAGACACCTTCCACTCACCAATTTTGTCGAAGATGAAGCCTGTGGCTAAAGTTATATCTAAGAATTCACTTCTAGTTTTGATAACAAAGGTTGGGTCTTCATCCCTATTACATATATAAAGGTTTGTACTAATCAAATACTCAAAAAGTAACTCACCCCTTTCGTTCGTGTTTGTGCTTCCCCACACGAAGTTGTGCGCATTAGCGTCGGCCGAGACAATGACCCCTCGACACATACCGCCAGAGTGGTCTACCTTCTTTCTAAAGTTTTCTGGAGGCGGACTTTCATCGTGCGAGAAGTAGGCTGCAGCCAGCCAACAGGTGTTTTTGTCAAGTTCTAGACTGGCTGCAACCAAAGTCGCAGTATCTAGAAGAGCAGGTATATTATGCAGTGAACATTTATTCCTTGAGCTAGAAGAGAAATATCATTCAGTTTCTTTATCACTCAAGGAGAAGTTTGCCACATTAAAAATAGTAACGTCTGACCTCAGTGCAAATCTACCGAAAATAACTTTACCAATTTTTGATGGAAGTTATCTGAAATTTCAGGACTTATTTATCCAACTGATACACAATTGACCTATTTCTCCAGCTCCAGCAAATGTGACAGGTGAGCCTCACAACTTAATCAAGTATTTTCAAGCGACAGACTCAAACTACATGACAGCATGTAACATTTTTACTGAAAGATATGATAATGCAAGACTTTTACTTACTGCTCAGTTAAATCTGTTGATGACCCAACCCACGCTGCAATCAGAATCTATTAACAATCTAGGAATTAAGATATACAGCTGGTGTTTGGTTGTTCTCTGTCAACCGACTCTCGTGAGATCACGCGATGACAGTTATATTTTATTGACAGTTCATTACATTTACAGGGTGATACATATGACAATTAAGTATACAAAACATCTTCCTTTTTTATAATAAGTATTTTTATTTTTTCTTAAATAACAATTTTCAACGCATAGAGTTCAAGTGTCAAATAACTATATATAAGTTCAAATTCAAGTGTTAATTTTTTAAAACTAGAACACAAATTTAGTTCAGTTTGAAAGTAAAAAGTATTTGTTAGAAAATTCAAATAAACTAAACTAAGCAATAATTAATTAACATACGTTCATTCTTTTTTTTTTATATGATGTAATATCAATACAAATTTAATTAAATTTTAAAGTAAAAAGTACATGTTAGAAAATTCAAATAAACTAAATAAAATAATTGTAAAATTACATAATTAAACATCAGTTTTTTACTTTTGGTTTTGGACTTTAAACCGAAATGGTTGATTGTAACAGAAAATAACTTAATGTGGTCGGTATCTTTCGGATTCTTTTACCTGTCTTCCTCTACGAGTGTACTTAAGTTGTGAATCGTTAGTGGTTACTTTTTCATTAGTGTTACTTCTAGTTTCATTTTCGAAAATCTCAACATTAGGCAACATGTCATATGCATCCGCTTCTTTCTCAACTGAAGAACGTCTGTGATTTATGAAGCTCTGATTTTTTCGATATACTGAATCATTCATATCTTTGACTATGTATGATCTTGGGCTTTCTAGCTTTTCAGCTACAAAGCCCGGTAACCAAAGATTGTTTTTTTTTTTTTTAAAATATTATCACAAGTTTAAACCCTTCCCTAATTTTGGATGTCCTATTGTATTTTGATTTAACAACATTGAACAAAACTGATAGATTGCAAGTATGAGGATGACAGTAAAATTGTGAAGCAAAAGATCTAAAAATGAAAGCTCAAATCCAATTATTTGAGTTGAAAAGAATAAACGAGTCTAAGCTTAGTTTTCTGATACGTATAAGAATTTATTGATAATTTACTATACAAAGAACTTGGTGTGGTTGCTCGCAAAGTGAACGAGAACCCTTTGAGTCAAAAAACAGGAAGTTAGAAAAGAAATAGTTTAAACACTTGGACATTTTAAAACTACATTAAATGTAGTTCATATTTAAGCGAGACGCGCCATCTAGGTATCAAAATTACAATAGGGGTTTTTAAAGATTATTATAGGCACAATAAGAAATGTTCATATAAACATTCCGACCGCCTTGCAGTATGGCTGCAACGAAATTTAGGTATATAATTCTTAAAAAATTCATGCATATTAATTCCAAGATACAATTAACATTTAAAGATAATATGATGAAATATAATAAAAAATTATTATATAATAATAAGATATATTGTATGATATTTACTAAATATAATGAAAAATAAAATCTTCATAAAAAGATACGTAAGAACTGTGCATTTGCATATTATTTCAATAACTCAATATAATAGTACGTGCGTGCATATACGTGGATTAAACAATGAAAAAAAAAATTGAATTTATATGGCACAAGGACCGGAAAGAATCCAGCCAAACACTGTGTTTTGAGCGATTGGCAGTTAGTGCTAGGTATGACACCGAATTCAATTATTTTTGGATATAGGTCTGCACCTAAAACGATGAAGATCGGAGCAGACTTCGATGGAGATCGGGTAAAAAAAAATGTCAGAATTTTTTGGGGGCACCCCCCTAAAATGTTTCTTTCTGTCAGATTTTAGGATTGCCAAAGTTTGAGCACGATTGAAAGATGTTAACACGTGCCACTGGGGCCTCAAAGTTTTGAAAATCTCGATTTTTTTGGCAGTTTGGCGACTTTGCCGACCCATATGTCTAGAACGGTTTACTATATTTACCCGTGTCATACATCAAATTTAAGGCGATACTGCTTATGATATTTTATATGCAATAAAAAAACACGTAAGTAACTGAATTCGAGATAATGAAGCCAATGTCCCTAAAAACGTGACTAGGTACCCCTTAGAGCAAGGATGGAACCTATTGTGGAAAAACCCATTTTCCTTCCTATGTTATCAATTTTTGGAATGAAAACAATTATGTATTTAAAAAATCAAGTATAATAAATGTCTTTTTAATTTTTTTCTTATATAAATTTATTCAAGGGACTGACATAATGTGGTTTTGAAGCTATCTGGATACAGCTGACGGCATCTGCTGACTACTTGGAGACGTATTGTTTTTGTTGCTCGTCCTTTGTAAGTAATTGGTTGTAATTTGTGATGAGCTTGACTCCTCGCTCTGCCATGTCGTTCACAACTTTCAAGTTATTTACCATCCTTTGCCCCTCCTGGTAGTTGATGTTCTGCGGCCAAGTTGCAGGATCTTTTTCCAGAAATTCGGTGTTAATGTTTAATCTGTTGAACAACAGGTAAGTCTCACTTGTAATTAGGGCTGGGAGACCTCTTTCTAGGAATTTCGGTAGTTGTCCTTTTTTTAGTTTGGGTCGCATATTTCTGTAGCACTTCTCATTTTCTTCAGCTTGATTTGTTAAGATTTTTGTCGCCATTTGGCTCTTTACGGTGTTTTGCACTGTCGGGTCAAATAATGCCAGGGCAACAAGTTCAGGACTAAGATACCACAGGTGATTTATCATTTTGTTAATTCCTTTTTCTGATATTTTTTTGTCAATGCTTTCGTATTTCAATAGATTTTCAATGAGGTCTAGGTCTTGTTTTGGTGCTAAACACGCTCTGGGGGCGTTAAACCAGGCTTTACAGTAGACTCGAACGATGAAAACACAAAGTGCTTCTAGGGCCTCTTGTTCTTGGGAAGTCAGCTTAAACTGGTCACGGAAGAGTTGTATTTTCAGACAGTAAATAGCTTTTGCCGTCCACCGGGCATGGTGTACTGGAGACCTGAAGCGCACATCTTTTCCGTCAAGATGGCCAAGATATATCAATGCCAACTGTAACAGCTCTTTGTAGTCGTCTCTTGGCTACATTCCATTAGTTTTCTTTGCAGTTCTTCTTTGATGTTCTCTACTTCTTTTTTGGGCAGTAGTTTCAAAACATTCTCGCCTACATCGAAATTAGATTTATCAATCGCCGACCATTCTTTTTGAAATCTCTTGAATATGTCTGGTTGAGGTCCCGATGTGCTTCCAAACTTGCAGTCAAAAGCCCCTCTCAACAAGACTTCTAAAACGTGGTGTCGGCACGCTAGGTACAGGAGCTCTCGACCTAACATCTGCTCCAGGAGATTGAGTCTCCCAGTATTTGATGCTGTTGTATCGAAGCATATAGCCACGACCGAGCTGGCGAGACCCCATTCCTCTAGACATTCGTACATTGCTAGGGCTTGTTCCTCCCCTGAGCTACTGTCAGTTTCAGGAACGCCCAGGAGTTGTTCTTTAGTCCCATGTGATACCAGAACAGCAACCCGTTCTTTCTGCTCTATTTTGAGGATGCCTGGTAGTAGTTTTCCATCCCAGTGCACACAAACAGCCTCGTTTTGGGGTATCTTAAGTCTGTCTTGAATTTGTTTCGTGTATTTTTTACGGTTTATTCTCCGCTGTTCATGGATAACGCTTCTAGAGATCTTATATTCTTTGGGATCCTCTCCGAGAGCTTCTACTGTAGCCAAAATGATACGAGTAACGTTCCTATCAGACACCTTACAGCGGTCCAGCAACAATGACAATTTCATGGTTAGGACCTCTTTGAAGCCACGCTTGATTCTCTTGGGGGCAGATGGTCCTTCAGATTCTACGTTCATCTCGAGCTCTTCATACGGCGTTTCACGTTCTTCTGACTCTCTTCTGTTGTCTCGTCGTCCGTGAGCTCCACCGTCTCTGTGAACAATGAGATGAGACAATAAGTATGAAGTTGATATTGATGGAAATTTCAGCTAGTGATCTAGATCTTATAAAGTTTTGCTACAAGGAAAATATATTTTTTTTTTTTTTAAATGCTTACCCAAATTTCCCGCTTCAAGTTTGTCCAAGACATTCCGTTGTTTCTGTAGTAGTCTTTCTTCAGCTTGAGTCAACTTCAGGTCAACTCCGAGCATGGAGCCTGGTCTTCCTTTCTGTCTTTGTTTCAACAGAAACTCCTTGTCTTCTTCTGAAGTCATCATCGTCAGGGCATCTTGGTGGGCAATATCAAAGAGATCATCCAACTTTAGGGTAAACTCTTTTACAGCATTTCTTGCACTTTCCGTTTTTCTATCCTTGTACTTTTGCATTTTTCTCCAATCATCGTACAGTTTTTCCAGCTTTACTATGACATTTTTCTTTTGTTTTGTAGGAATTCGAGCTTTTGTCCAAAAGACGAAAACCTCGTCAACAGTAGTTGTGGCAGAGTCTCTCACATTTAACTTCACAGTACGCAAATTGTAGAACATAGTAGCTAGAACTTGTCGATTGGAGGGCTCATCCAGTTATCTGGTGAGCTGGATAGTCAATTAGAAAATTTTTGTGTCTACCTCTACTTCTCATGCCAGATGTAGAAGCCATCACTTTTACGAGAAATAAAAATGTTCACTAGAATAAATGGCACAGAATGACACTAACTAAAACAAAAAGTACGTGTTAGTAGGTACCGACCTAATTAAAATAAAAATGTCTTGTAGTTAATATTTAGTGGGTTTTTTAAACTCGATCACACGAACGTAGAACAAAATACGACTTTCACTGTTCAGCGAATACTTATCAAGTGACCATGAAACAAAATCATAAAAGCAAGAACCACCTAGTTATCCTTTTCTTTTTTTAATAACAGACACAACCCCTGGACTTCTACTTAAAATATAGAATTAGGTAGTAGGGTAACCCAATACATTTTTAAACAAGTTTGGTTTTACCTGCTTGGGGTCGCCAGTGATACAGTATGAGGACAAAATAGATACATACCTGACATAAAAAAAAAACATTGTTGTGGGTCTGAATCTAACGGTATAGCAAACATATTTAAATGAAATGGGATTCCAAAGTACAAGTATTTACAAGTATAATAAGCAATAATAATACAAATAACGCATCTTCGCTCTCAGGGGTACCTAGTCACGTTTTTAGGGACATTGGCTCTATTTTTTCGGTTTCAGTACTAGTTGCATATTTATTGTGTAAAATATAAAATATTAAAAACAGTATGGCCTTTAATTTGATGTATGACACGGGCAAATAGCTTTAGCCGTTCCAGAGACATGGGCCGCCGAAGTAGCCAAACTGCCAAAAAATTGAGATTTTCAAAACTTTGAGGCCCCAGTGGCACGGGTTAACATCTTCCAATTGTGCTCAAACTTTTGCAATCTTAAAATCTAACAAAATGAAACATTTTAGTTAGGGGGCCGCCCCCAAAAAAATCCCCGACATAGATTTTTTAAAATCACCCTAACATACAAATATGACAAATGTCACTGAAATTTATTTTTTCAGTTCACGTTCTGGTTTTAAATAAAAGCTTATTTTTTAAAAAAATTTTTATATATTTTTTTTTGAAGACCGGCAACCATTAGTTTTTTCGATTGTAAATCAACAGGTTTCCCATAAGTGTTTCCGACAGGTGACGGAAAAATACTGTCTGAACATTTTGAGCTATATTCTCGTTTATTTCTCAAAAACAACAAAGTACTTCTTTATGTGATAAAAAATATAATCAAAGCTTATCAATTAATGGATTTTGTATTATAAAAGTACCTGTTAAATTAACTTGATCTCGAATAAGATACATTTTTAGGCTATAAGTTGCGCTCCCGAATAAGCACCTGGTATCTTGATCTTGCGAAACTTTTTTTATAATAAACTACATCCCTCTAAGAAAAAGATCAGTACGTTTTTGATTTCAATCTAGTTGTTGGTAAGCAAATTGCACCAGGTTGTGCGAACATTAGAAGTGAAATATGTTGGAATAATTTCATTATTGATTGCGCTACTCCTTTGAATAATTTCAGGATCGATTTTGAATTGAGGCCATTTAGTTTGAAATTTTTTTAAAACATCTATGTCTCAGATAACAGAAAATAGGGACACTAGCTTTTTGCTAGCCCATCCAAGTACTTGGACAAGCAATGAAAAGTATTTACCCGCCGAAAGAGCGATAAGTTGACAGCAATGAAAAAATAACAACCAACGAAACTGAGTATCAAATGCTTTTCTAAGTTGTAGAAAAATCTTCCTTATGCATATAAAAAAGGGGAAGGAAAAACAAAATTTAAGAGAAAAAACATATTAAAGTTTATTTTAGTACAAAAAAAAAAGGTTTTTTGAAAATGAAATTAAACAAAACAAAAAAAAAAGGTGCAACGAAAATAAATTATTAAATTTTTTTTTGATTTTACAAGAAAGGTAATAAAATTGTCTTCAATATGAATAAATTTTTTTTTTGATAGTGTCACTTATCATGAAGTGTCAGATGATTGAATTCTAAAAACCTGATTCAAAAATTAACAAATTTCAAGTTCGAGGGCTGAATTCTACCACGAATTAAACAGTTAACAAATAAGTAAGAACACAGTTGGATTAAGCACAGTTGATTAAAAATCAATAAGTGAAATTTTAAAAAATGTGCCTCAAATAAAACTTTCTTTTAGGCTCAGTTTTTACAAATTTGAAATTTTTGTTCGTCCTTTGTGACCTTCAAATATGCTGTATTCAGATTCTGCCTGCGGAGGGAGGATCTGAGATACTTTTGCAAAATGTATGGAGCAGAGATACAGTCCTGTTATCCTGAGAGATACCTGTTATATCGATGTAAGTAGCATACGTCTAAGAATTTTTGTTATAAATATTATAACATTGTAAAAATATATATACTAAGGTGCCTCTCGACCTTCATAGAAAAAAAAGTGTCAATGCCATCGACTAGAAATGAACTGTGGTCTATTTTATGACGATTTCAAAAATATTTTGGCTGTCACGATAACCGTCATTAAGCTAAACTATTTTTAAATAACCTCCAAAAATCATGTTTTTCGTAAAATTTCGGATGGTGTGGTGTTAAAAAAAAAAGACTGTCAGAAATAATAGTTTAAAAAAGTTTTTCTAAATTACATCAAAGAATTTAAAATTTTTGCCGTTGAACCAAAGATAATGTTGATTTTCATGATATTTTTTTTATGTTATTTTCACAAAAATTCAACTGATAATAGTTCAAACTGATAAAAATATCTATTTTGTTTTTATAAAATGAATGAAATGTTCTGACTTCAAAATAATCAGAATGCTTAACATCCTTTGTGGACATTTTTGTAGAGAAACGTTTAAAGCTTAGTAATTCAAAAGATATACAGTGAATCAAAAAAGTTTAGGCACAGAGCTATTCTCGAAGATTGTATCCAAATAACTTTTGCCACCTAACGAAAAAAAATATGGCATTATTTGAAAATTTAAAGTTTTTTATTATTTAATGCAAAAAAATTCATTTTTCATTTTGGTTTTATGTATTGTGTTATTAAAAACAAAAAGGGCACAATTTTACATAAAAAAAAAATTGTAGGCAGGTGTAAAAAATTTTAATTTATTTTTGGTTTTCATACATACAATATTTTGTTAGGTCTCCTTTGGCTTGAATAACTGCCCGTAAGCGCCTTTGCATACTCCCAACTAGGTTTCTAGGAAGTAGACATCTCCTAGGATGTCTGTTCGGGTGTTATATTTTCCCATTCTTGGCGAAGGGCCTCCTTTAGTGAATCTTTTGATGATATGCGATGGCTCCAAACTTTTTTCTGCAATAATTGCCAAATATGTTCAATAGCATTCATATCTGGCGACTGTGGAGGTGTTTTGAGCTGTTGGCAATGGTAAATAGGCCATTCCTGCACAAGGTACGACGCCTGTTTCGAGTCATTATCTTGCTGGAACAAAAATGGCTTCCCATTCATGCCCAACTTTTCAACACTAGGAAACAAATAGTCTTTAAAAATATTCAAATAAGAGCACTTATTAATTTTTTCATCTATAAAGACAAGATTTCCCACTCCAGAAGCCGCCATACACCCAAACACCATGACATTACCACCGCCGTGTTTGACTGTTTTAATTACGTTTTTTTCTTGGAGCTCATTGTTTGGTTTCCGCCAAACTTTTTGTGCACCATCTGATCCAGAAAGATTGAACTTCGATTCATCACTAAATATTACACTGTTCCAGAATGATTCCGATTGATGCACATAAAGTTTTGTATCCAGCCTCTTTTCTTATTAATTTATTCTTATTAAATAAATAGTTTGCGCCGGGGAACTTTTCCATGAAAACCAGCTATATGTAGAGTATTGCGTATAGTTTGGGGATCGAAGTTTTTATTGAAACTTTGCTGCATTTCATTGCATAATTTTACAGCCGAAATCTTAGGATTTTGGGCCACTGCAGCTAGCACAATGCGCTCCTTGCGTGGTGTTAATATTTTTGGGCGTCCAGATCTGCTTTCACACTCTAATTTTCACGTATTTATGTAATGGTTTATAATGTTTCGCACACTTGTGCAGGGCCTCTGCACTATATCACGAATTTCGCGATTAGATTTTTGCTGCACATGAAGGTTTATAATAACTTTTCGAACATATACCGAAATTTCTATACGACTGCTCATTTTGCTCATTCAATCACGACATCAAGATCAACATTAACTTAAATCAATTGACAATTGGATGGCTGCGCAATAATTATGTGCAGAAAACGGAATACATCAAAGAGAACTTGTAGATTACCGGTATATTTGCAAAAACAGGGTACACATACAGCCTGTACCTAAAATTTTTTCATATGCATTTTTTCTTCTTCCGCTTATATTTCAAGTAGTGTATAAAGTAAAGGAATTTTTTTGTGTATTCCAATTAAAATTCATCTAATGATACTAACTGCATCAAAAAGTTGGCCGAATAAGTTGATTTTATATATTAAAGCAAAGTTCTTCTCAGAAAAAACGACCGTGCCTAAACTGTTTTAATTCACTGTATGTATCGACTTAGTGATTTGAAGTTTATAATTAGCTATACTGATGATCAATTCTTCATAAATGGAAAAATTATATTACTTGGCTATAATTATTTTCTTATATATACAGTGGTGGCCATACAATTAGAACGATGACTTCAATCTTATATTTCTTTTCACAACTTTTTCGTAATGAGTCTCTCTTTATTGCAGGTCCCGTTATATACTTACTCCAGTGTAATATGTTGTTAGATGTGTAAATATCAGCAAATACTTTAGACAATTTCTCACAATCGCAAAAACAGTAGCAACACGTGTTTATGAGGGTGGACACATAATTAGAAACGCGTACCTTAATTTTGGAAATTGTTTTATATTTTCAACGTAAGTTGTTGTTTTTTTATTTCTTTAATTTAGGGTTAACTAATTTTTATTATAATATAGTGTAAATATGGGTAAAAACAAGTCGTGCACGCCAGAACTTCGTAAATTAATTGTGCGCTGCTATCAAGACGAAAAACAATCAATGTCAGCCATAGCAAAAAGATTTTGCTGTTCTAAAAAAAATGATTTGTGGAGCAATAAGGCAACTTAAGAAGACTGGAAGTTTTGAGAACCCAAAAAGAATTCAAATGCCAAGAAAAACCACTCCATATGATGATTGAATTATTTGTAGAACCAGAAGAGCCAACCCATTTTTGACCTCAACTGAAATTAATGCCATTGTAATGCCTCAAATATCGCAGAATATCTCATGTAGAACCATTAGGCGTCGATTACAAGAAGCTGGTCTACATGGATGCATTGCACGGAAAAAACCGCACGTCTCAAAAAAAAATATGACGAAGCGTTTACAATTTGCCAAAGAGCACCTGCAAAAACCTCTTAAATTTTGGAAAAAGATCCTCTGGAGTGACGAATCGAAGTTTAATTTAATTGGATCAGACGGTAAATCTTATGTAAGACGGCCAGTGAACAAATCTTTGGATCCCAGATACACTATCAAGACTATCAAACACGGTGGAGGAAATGTGATGGTATGGGGTGCATTCAGTTGGTTTGGCGTTGGCCCGATACATCGCACAGATGGACGAATGGACCAACACCAATATAAAAATATACTGGAAACTGTAATGGAACCATTTTCGTTTGAAAATATGCCACTTACGTATATTTTCCAGCAGGATAACGATCCTAAGCATACTTCCCGAGTTGTGAAGCAATGGTTTATGGATACGAATGCTAATGTTTTGTCGTGGCCACCGCAAAGTCCAGATTTAAACCCAATTGAAAATTTATGGGCAGATGTCGAAAGAGGTTTAAAAACAAAAATACCCAAAAATAATGACGAACATTTTGGAAATATAAAAGAAGTTTGGGAATCGATACCATCCTCAAGATGCCGAAGTTTGGTTGAGAGTTTGCCAAGGAGATTGACAGAAGTTATAAAAAATAAGGGTTATCCTACGAAGTACTTTTTGCTGTTTTTCCATTATTTTATAATACATTTTTAAAAAAGATAGAATTAAATATTACTTTTGTTATCGTTTCTAATTCCGTGACCAATGCGTTTTTTGAGTTCAATAAGAAAATCTAGTTTGCACCTTTCACAAATATTCCTACATTTCGAAATATATCTAGGATATACAGTAATAAATGAGCCTATAACATATGATATCTATTTTCTTAATTTTCGTTGTAAGGAAGTAGTGATGATATAAAATTAAAATGCTAAGTGGGTGTTTCTAATTGTTTGGCCACCACTGTATATATTAGGCCGGGTCAAATATTTTGGCAACAGAGTATGGCAAAAAGGGAATTTACGTGCAATTCTAAGAAATTTTGACGAAGAAACCATTGGTCTGAAGTCAATATCGAGCTGCCGGAAAATTTGTTTAAGTTTGCAAGTTGGAAAAAAATACATTCCCATTTAAATGAGATTAATAATTTAATTTATTTGCCTATACCAACTTGTCATGGGGGGTTTTTTTAAATGAGAAATCTATTTTATTTTTTTTTTAGGGCAACCGCCAGAGGGTGCTAAAATAGAATTTTTTGGTTTTAATTTTCTATTTTAAGGAAAAACTAGTAAGGATGGAGCTTCGGCAGGGTACCGAAGCTAAAATACCCCCCGCTGCCATAATGGAGTATATTCGAAGTCTTTAGCCACGACATACACGATTACATTCAGTTTTATATATTAACGAAAGTTTTATTCAGTTTTATATATTAACGAACTATTTTGATGACATCACTTTGTATGAGAGGTGGGAGTGGTTTTGATTCGATTTTGCCAAATATCATAGAGATGGTTCATATTATATATCACAGCTTATGTGCAAATTTCAAGACATTTCTTTAATTTTTGTGGATTTTTAAGAGATTTTACGTTTAAAATAAAGCCACTTTGTATGGGAAGTGGGCGTGGTTTTAATCCGATTTTGCCATACATCATACAGATATCATTTATATTAAATATCAAAGCTTATGTGCCAAATTTCAAGGCATTTCTTTCATTTTTGTGGATTTTAAAGACAATTTAAGTTAATATAAAGTCACTTTGTATGGGAGGTAGGCGTGGTTTTCATCCGATTTGGCCCATTTTCGAACTTGATCTTCCTTTTTTAAAAATAAACTTATATTTCGAATTTCATCGCTATAGCTTTAAAATTGCGGCTGTAATCGTGTTGACAGACGGACACTCGGAAATCGACTCAGGAGGTGATGCTGATCAAAAATAAATATATATAAATATATATATTTTTCTATGCCTGCCACGCCTCCTTCTTGGCGGAATGACGGAATTACAAAGTTAATATACCCCTTACACAGTACGCGTTGGGGTATAAAAATTGTTTTTTTTATTTTTGATTTGAAATGCAAATGCTCGTATGAAATATTTGCTATAAATGGAGGTCCAAATAAAATGTCATCATTCAAATTAATCATATCGAAATAATCTTTGCAATTAAAATTTAAAGTTGGTTTTTTATACGGTCTAACTTTGTTTGGATTCCACAAATTCTCTCTAATATGAACCTTATAGATGCTTGACGAATTTCCATTCTTTTATCAAACAACAAACTTTTTAATGACCTTTGTTAACGATTAACACTTCTTTGGACTCAACAGCACATGAACTGTGAATTCTTTCGCGAATATTGCTGCAATGAATCTACGGCACTTGAACCGTGACTCACAATGAAGAATATAATAACGCACAGTCATGTTGTTGAAATTATTCTGCTTTATCAATTAAATTTGTCTATATTTATATTAAAATAAGTAGTATGCAAAAAAATGCTTACGCTATTATAAATTACAATTTTACTATGTTGTAAAAGACAGAATGTAAATAAAAAACAACTGCTTACGCTACACATGACAGTAGTAACAGACAAAATATTGAGTTCAATGCATAGTTTTTATAATTGAAGGATTACAACTGCTGATGCGATTAATAACAAAAAAATGGAAAATTAGGTCAAGTGCAGTGTTTATGACATTGTGTGAAGTTGATTTTAATAAAGTGTATGTGTGAACAACCTTCTTCAAGTGGGGTTTTGCTAACAGGTATTCATTAATTATAAGCGAATTTTTCCTTTAAAAAAGAAAAAAAATCAAAAAATTCTATTCTAGCGCCCTCTTCCGGTTGCCTTAGAAAAAAAATTGAATAAATAAAATAGATTCCTCGTCCAAAAAACCCCCTGGCCAGTTCTATATAAAAATTTAAAAAAATTTTAGACTTATTTGCATCTAGTCATATTTTCTGAAGTGGGAACACTAAAAATCAACTTATCGAACTTTAACTTTTTATTGAGGAACTTTGAAGAATTAGTGATTAAAATGTGTCTTCAATTTTTTTTTTTTGAAAATTTCAATTTTTTTAATAAGTTATAGGCAAATATTTTGCATGCAAGGTTTTTAAATTGCGATATTTCATTAAATATTGAGTGAAACTTAATGAAATTTAGGTAGTTAGACTTCAAATAAATCACAATTAAGATAAAGTAAAGTTTTCATTAAAATTTTAAAAATTAGTTATAAATAATACACTTTTTAATAAACAATTAAAAATTTATCCAACTTCACTAGATAGAAAGACATATTTTTTTCTCAGTATTGCTCTCTAAAATCTGCATATTTTTTTCAAAAAAAAATTTCAATACATTTCATAAACAAAAAAGTTGTGACTGTTTTAGTGTCGTTAAGTAGGCGCGAGTCGCACTGCAGCGCGAGGCACATAAGCACGATCAAGCATGTTTCATAGATAGGCATAATGCATTGAATTATTAGTGCATTAAAAATATCATTACTATCAACCTAGTGATAATGCATATTAAGTTTTGCGCATTTTAATTAATATGTAACGGTAATGGGGGGAAAAATTGCATTACCGTTAATTTGTAATGGTAATGAAAAAAAAAAATTATTTGTTTTTTATTTGCATTGCATATTAATGGTAATTGGAAAAATATTGCATTACCATTAATATGTTATGGTAATAGAAGAACAATTTGCATTGCCACTAGAATTTACACGGTTAAAAATCTTGGACTAAATTTTAGTAAATCCTGTACTGTATATCGGTGATTCCATATCAATTCGATTATTTTTTTTTTGTTTTTGCGAAAACAGTTTCTTTTTTAAGTTATACACTGTAAAAAATTTTAAAATATCTCCAAAAATACAATAAGTGCATGTATTCAAACAGCTGTAACTTCGAAACCGTAAGTCGTGCAGAAAAATACCATACTTGCATATATTTTAGAGACCTTGAATGGGTCTTGTGGTGTCCTTTTTGGACTGTTTTTTATGAAATTTTTTTTTTACCATTAATAAGTAATGGTAATGGAAAAAATTTGCGTTACCAATAAATTTTTAATGGTTTTAAAGGTTATGAAAAAAAATTCACATTACCATTAAAATTTAGTGGTAACGAAAAATCCAATACCATCAAAATTGTTCATTACCACTACATTTTTATGTGTAGGTAATGCAACTTCTTCCATTAAAATTACATTTTAATGGTAATGTAATATTTTTTCCATTACCATTGCATATCAGTGGTAATGGCAATCTGCATATTATGCAGATTTTAGAGAACAATACTGAGAAAAATTTTCTTTCTATCTAGTGGAGAAGTTGGTTAAATTTTTAATTGTTTATTTAAATATGTATTATTTTTAAATACTTTTTAAAATTTTAATGAAAACTTTACTTTATATTAATTGTGATTTATTTCTAGTCCAACTACCTAAATTTCATTAACTTTCGCTTTAATATTTCGCTTTAATATGTAATGAAATATTGCAATTTAAAAAAAAAAACCTTGCATGCAAATTCTTTTTACTTTTTAAAAATTTAAAATTTTTCAAAAAAAAAATTTAAGGCATTTAATCATTTTAATCACTTATTCTTCAAAGTTCCATAATAAAAAGTTAAAGTTAAAATTTGACTCATGAGAATATATTTTCTCCGACTTGCGAACTTAAACGAATTTTCCGTCAGCTCGATATTGACTTCAGACCAATGGTTTCTTGCGCAAAGTTTCTTAGAATTGCCCGTAGATCTATTTTTTTGCTATACTCTGTGTTAAATTTTTTTTTTCCGAACAAATTGACCCGGCCTAATATATACCGGGTGTCCCGCAATTGAGTGCAACTATTTACGGAGGTGAAAGGTTATGTCGAGCTGAGCAAAAATCCTATGAGAGGGGGGGGGGTCTATTTTCATGTTCTTAGGAGCTACAGGGTTAATTCATATATGACGACTTTAATTCACGGTATTGTTTTTAGCAAAGGTAAAGGCAATAAAATCAGCTTTCTAACGGTATATTAACGGACCCCAACGACTTACCTGTTACCGAGCTGTACTCGTCTGAAGATAAAAGCAATCGGTTGAAACTACCACATTTTTACTTTGAGTGCAAAATTTCGAATAATAAATGAAACATTTTTCTATAATCAATTTTGTAATTTATTCAATTTTCTTTTAAATTACACCAAAAATATAAACATATCTTCAAAAATAAAAAAGATGGCTGTACTAAAAATATTATACTTATTAGAAAATAATGATAAATACTGACATTAGTTATGCAGTGGATTATATCATTGTTTTCAAATAAGTATAATTTTTTTTTAGTAAAGCCAACTTTTTCATTTTTGAGATATGCTTATTAGGGTATATCGAAATGTATGGACCTAAGTTAACACCGTCTACCCCTAAATAATGAAATTGGACGGAAAGGCAATGCAGAGAATATATTTTTTTTTAATGAATTCATGATTCCCCAAATAGCGGTTTTCTATGAAAATCGTGTACTTTTGTACTGGAGCCCATCAAACGGTAATTTTTTTATAAAAAATGCTATAGATATCGATTCACTATTAAAAACAACTTACGGATGCAAATTTTCAGAGAGATAGGACTACGTACAAGAGTATCAGCTTAGAAACCAAAAAAACCATTATTTAACCTAAATTCAACTAATTTTGTACTGGAGCCCATCTCACAGTACAGTTTTTTACAAAAACCACCACAGATATTGATTAACCATTAAAAACAACTTATTCATGCAGATTTTCAGAGAGATCAAACTACGTTCAGAAGTGTCAGCAAAGAAATAAAAATACCATTATTTACTATATTTTCGATTACTTTTGTAATGGAGCACATGTTAAGGTACACTTTTTTACAAAAACCCCCATAAATCTCAATTAACCACTTAAAATAACTTATGCATTCAAATTTTCCAAGAGACCAAACACGTACAGTGGTGTCAGCATAAAAAAGAAAAAAAAACATTTGCAATATTTTCGACTACTTTTGTACTGGAGCCCATCTTAAGGTACGCTTTTTTACAAAAATCACCATAGATCTCAATTAACCATTTTAAATAACTTATGCATGCAAATTTTCCAAGAGATCAAACACGTATAGTAGTGTCAGGTAGAACAAATCTTCTACCTATCTATACCCTATAGGAACAAACTAACTTGTTTTTAAAAACAACTAATTAAAATCTAATTTAAAATAAACCAGTATATGAACTACTTTGAATTATATTAAGGCGGCAACTACCCTGATTTTGACATGTTTTAATTGCAAATTTTTATTAGATTACAAGTTTATATATATGTAACCATGTTATTTCATCAAATATTAACTTTAGGCCATCAGTAATAGTTTTCAATTGGCTATTTTAAAGTAATTAAAAAAATAATTTAAATATAACTAATTTAACAAGTAGTTGAAAATATATGCAGACGAAAGTCAATTGACTTATTTAGCGAACATCACCATACAAAATATGTTAGTTCGTTCTATGCAAAAAAGTCAGAATTTCAACTAGTTGTGGTTGACAAAAAACTGCTTTTTCAACTACTTTTAAATTAGTTGATTTTCCTACAGTGTAAATAAAAATGAATGTATGTATGTGGGTATGTGGATATGTGTGTATTAGAGTGGTCCTTATATGGCTTTTTTTGGAATTTCCAAGATGGATTGTTTTAGATCGGCTCCAAATGTCAAAAAAAAATTTTTCGAATTTTTTCAGATTTTTAAATTGACTCTCTAGTCACCCTGTACGTTGATCTTTCTGTATTCTGTTCAAATTACGATTACGGCCAAACGGATACAGCTAGATAGATAAAATTTGGTACAGACAATATTTAGAGTCATAGTCTGACTGGGGGATAAAATGGGCATAATCGAATAATGATTTCTCCTATCTCCCATATAAGCATTTTTAAACATTGTATGGGAGGTAGGCGTTAACAATAATCACTTAGGCTCATTTTTCGTCCCAAACAGCTTAATGATATTTAAGTTATCTGTACCAAATTTCATGCACCTAGCTTTATCCGTTTGACCGTAATCGTTATTTCAACATACTACAGAAAAACGGACGAACAGGGTGACTCAGGCCTCAACATATTCAACAAGCAGACGGTCAGACAGAGTGACGGTTGGACTTAAAATAAATGTTTTCCATGTTGACGTCACATTCCCGTTATATTTTTTTATCAGCGTCACTTTCTAAGTCGGCTACGTCGTATTCGTATATTTGTTTCTCTGCCTGACCATCTGCTTATTGAATATGTTGAGCCCTGAGTCACCCTGTTCGTCCGTTTTTCTGTAGTATGTTTCCCCCAGTCAGACTATGACTCTAAATATTGTCTGTACCAAATTTTATCTATCTAGCTGTATCCGTTTGGCCGTAATCGTAATTTGAACAGAATACAGAAAGATCAACGTACAGGGTGACTAGAGAGTCAATTTAAAAATCTGGAAAAATTCGAAAAATTTTTTTTTGACATTTAGAGCCGATCTAAGTTGATCCATCATGATGTTGATTTTAAGGACCACTCTAGTGTGTATATCACGTATAGACTCCAAAACCACCGACTGTTCCAACTTTCTGTGTCAGGTGGAATTCGAACCAGGGTTCTCTCCCATATGGACCACACACTCTACCCACTACGGCACGGCCGCCACTTTTTTTACCCACAAATCAATAGAACTTCTATAAATCAGACGATTCTCATCGTTAAATACTAAAATTTGGTAATTAAGTTCATACGCTTACTCTCGCTTACTCTCTTACTTATATCTGTGCCCACTTTTCAGCAATAGTTTTATTTAATTTATTTATGTATTATAGTTAATTACAATTCAACAATTATAACTAAGTAAGCACTAGCTGCCAGGGCTATCGGTTAGAAATAATTTTAATTCCTGAGATGTGAACGTTTTGATAGTCAAACTTGGTATGTAGGTGCTATGGGTCCAAGTGGCGGTCACTTTTTATATAAATTTTGTCACGCCAACAAATCCGTAAAAGTATATAAATCAAAATTTACAGTAAAAGAATAAAATTTGGTAGATTAGTTTATATGGTTATCTACCATATGATGGTTATCTACCATATGATGGCTATCTACCATATGGTTATCTCTCATATGGTGTCGCACTTTATCTACGCAGACTTTTCAGAAATCATTGTAATTTCTGAGTTGTACATGTTTTGATAGTGAAACTTGATATGTAGGTGCAATGGGACCAAGTGGTGGTCACTATATACATAAATGTTGCCATGCCTACTTTTTCTGCTCATCTATCTATAAGTAAAAAATGTATGTTTGTATACTAAGGCTCCCCACAAAAAAAGATGTTTGGGTCGGTTGCTCAAAATAACGCTTTATGTTATGATGATTTTCCAAATATTTCGACAGTAGCGATAGTCATCCGTGAGCTGCGATAGTTTGAAATAAAAAAAAAAACAAAAAACGAAATGGCCATTTCAGCCCTTGAAAGGACATTGACCGATCTTCTTATGTTCTTAATAACAAACGGTCAGACGTAATAGTTATCTGCACCAATCAGTTTTTAATTTTTTCAGTCGGATCAGAGGTAATGCGGATTTTCATTAATTTTTGAACTTTTTTTTATATTATTTTCACTAAAATTCAAATTAAAATTTTTTTTTTGTCTTGTCATGTTACTTTTGGTCAAATAAATTATCAATTGATGATAAAATATAGTGTAAAGTGAAAAATTAAATTGAATGAAATAACAAAAAAATTTACACATTTTATGGGAAAGTATGGGAAAAAATTCATTTGAATTTTAGTGAGAATAATATGGAAAAAGTTAAAATAATCCATAAAAATCCGCATTATCTTTGGTCCAACGGAAAAAATTAAGATTTTTTGATGCAAAAGAACTTTTTCATTACTCTTATTTCTGACCGTTTGTTTTTTTTTTTAACTACCATACCAGGATATTTTTAGTCGACATTTTTTGGGGATCATCGTAACATAAGCCATGGATTATTTTGAAGAACCGGACTAAGGAACTTTTTTTTCTAAGGAGCGTGATATGTGTATATCACGTAAAGACTCCGAAACCGCTAAGCCAATTTTTATACCAAAGCCTTGAGAGGGTTCCTATGAAGTCTGGTGCCGATCATAAAAGGCACCTTAAATACACCTAAAATTTTCGATATCGAACAGTTTTGATTTTTTTTTGTAGGAATCCTCGGAATTCAGTATTCGACCTCAATGTACACATGCCGTTCCACTGGTAACATTTTATAAGCGTTGGACGAGGGGCGTGGTACTTTTTCAGCACCCCAAATATTCGGTATAGTTTTCGAAATAAGTCACACATCAATAAAACTCGGTACGAACTTACTATAAAAGTATGGCTTCACTAAAGCTACACCCCCTTTTAGTGGATAAGCGCTGAGCGCAGCGAAGCACGCCGGGTATAAGCTAGTAAACTATAATAATAAAAATAAATAGATAAAAAAAAAACATTTTTTCTTTTAATGAGGGTTAATTTTAGCGTAAGTTCCTGATCTGCCTGTTATAAAATTTCACAAGTACCTGATCTGTCTATGTTCGAAGCAGCATAAATTATTGTTTGATTTTGCAAAAAAAAAAACATGGAAGCAAATTTTTAGAGATTTCAAGTCAGGCAGTTTTTTGGTTTTCCGATTTCTTGACAACTTTTGCACTGAAGCTACCTTAGAACAACAAATACACTTAGAAGTTGATTATGTTACGATACCTAAAACTGATTCACTTGAAAAATTTAAGAAAAGTCGTGTGTAAACATTATATTGATTATTATATTTGTTTATTTAAAAAAAAATTAACAAAGTAGCTGTCATATTAGGATATACTTTTTAAATTCAATTTAACAAAAGTTTTTTTTTTGTCAAATTTGGGACGCTTCGATCGTGACTCCAGAGTTGAAAACATAATTCGTTCTCGACGTGCCTCTGAAGCAGCCACGGTTGATGATTCTGTGACGAGTTTGACATGTCTTTCCGTGTCTTGAATATGTTTGCAAATAAATGAAATGGCAATTCATTAAAATGTAGCATGCAAATTAACCAATGTAACGGTCTATCCAGATCAACCTCCAAACAGCGTATAATTCCATTGTTGATGCCGGTGTTTTTCACTTCACCATCAGAACAAACACCAATTAAGTCCGATATACTGTGATCCTTTGTTTTGAAAAGTTCAAAACAATTTCGGCAATGGATAGTGCTGTCAAATTACCGCGAATTAGGACAGCGCCCAAGAATTTTGAATATGGCTGCTTTAGAATGGTTAAATGGGTTTCGTCAATTATTCGCGGATGGCGCGTTCCATCATCCGTTTTCTCCAGGGTAAGGGTTTTGCCTCTTCTTCCGTCGAATGCAAAAACTTTAATATTAGAACTAGAAATGTTTTCCTGCATCACTTTTTCTTGGTTTGCCTCTCTTAACTTTATTTTTATCGATAATTATAGGCTTTCCAGTTCTTTCGTCTTTTAATTTAAAATTGGGTATGATTGACAAATCCTTTATAAGCGATGATGCTAAAGCAGCAGCTACTCGATGAGAAATTTTGTATCGATCACATTCTAATGCAAAGTTTGGCAAATACCTTGCCGGAAGAAGGCGCTTTTTATGAGCGTGTTGTGGGGTACTAAACGCGCTTGTGCTTGGTAAGTAATCGCTTTCGCTGGTCAGCTCAAAATTGTCTCTTAAAGTGTAAGCCTCCAAGTTTGCTGATATTAGTCCCTGCATACGCATTGAAATTAACATTCGACGCTCGCTACGTTGGTCAAAAAGGAAATCGATTTCCTTTTCTGGAATTTGGTATTGAACGCTGTTCGAACACTCATTTCTGGCACATTTGCAATGTCAAATAATTCATCATTGAGACTATTTATTAAATGTCGAATATTCGCACGAGTTTTATGTTTTATTATATCCTGATAAGTCGCAACGACTTTGTTGACTTTTTTTATGATTCCATTCGATGATATAATTTGTATTGTAGTTTTTTTCCATATATCGATAATTTCATATGAGACGAGGCTAGAAAAGTTTTTCAACGATAACCATTGTTTTGATGTTTGGCCGCGAACCTCACTTGATGCCAGTTTTATTCGACGCAAGATATCTGCTTTAGTTGGCAATTTTTCGTTGTTTAAAATACTCGGCTTGCCCAGAGTAAAAATATCTTCACAGAGAACAGTTTCAACCGCCGTTGCTATTGTTCCACTAAAAGCCGAAGCCATCGATTCAATTTCAGTGTTAATAATTTCTAATTCATTTCTCGCCATGAATTTTTTAATTTTCACTTAACTTTTTCAGTGTTATCTTATAAACCTGAATGGTTTACGTTCGTTATTTCCAAAGTTTTTGATTCCACTAAAAAGATGCTCCTAAATGTAGTGTATTTCCACTGTACGTGTTTGATCTCTTGGAAAATTTGCATGCATAAGTTATTTTAAATGGTTAATTGAGATCTATGGTGGTTTTTGTAAAAAAGTGTACCTTAAGATGGGCTCCAGTAAAAAAGTAGTCGAAAATATTGCAAATAATGGTTTTTTAATTTTTATGCTGACACCACTGTACGTGTTTGATCTCTTGGAAAATTTGCATGCATCAGTTATTTTAAGTGGTTAATTGAGATTTATGGGGGTTTTTGTAAAAAAGTGTACCTTAACATGTGCCCCATTACAAAAGTAGTCGAAAATATGGTAAATAATGTTTTTTTTATTTCATTGCTGACACTTCTGAACGTAGTTCGATCTCTCTGAAAATCTGCAGGAATAAGTTGTTTTTAAGGGGGACATAACATTGGCAGTTTTTTTTAATAATTTTGTATTTTAGTAAATATTCTTAAGATTCTAAGAACAAAAATCATGGAAAAATTCCTATGGGTTCAAAAGTTACAGCCGGATTAGTGAGAGCGCATTTTTAATTTTTGCGCTACCTACGTACGACAGCTGCTGGTATATACTTGTTATACTTGCTATCTGACTTTTGGTGGTTGTTATTTCGTGCCTACTTGAAGGGTGGGTTTTTTTTTGTGTTTTTGAATTTCTTTATATTTATAACTCATATAGTGGAATTTTTATTTTATATGCTCAGTTATTTGGCATCTTTTGCAGCGTGAAGTCGTGGTTTTTTTGTGAAAAATATTGAAAAATGAAGCGTCGTTCTTTAGATCGAAAAGCCAAAAGAGGTTTTTTACACAAAATCATTACACCAAGAAAACCTATTTCAACAGAAGAAATGGAATCTGAGGTGGAGTTCACTAGTACATCTGCTAAAAAACTTCATGGAGCATCAGTGGATGTTGGTTGTGATGAAACATTTTCCTACTGCATATTACAATATGCTGAAATATTTTTGGGCATTGCTGATTGCCTTGTTTGTCGAAAATGTGCTGGAAATGTAAAATTTGAAAAGAAATCTATGCGTGGCCTTGGATTCAAACTGGTTATATTTTTTACAAAGTGCAATGACGATATCAAAACCATAAATTCATCACCATTGATAAACGGTGTGTATGACAGGCAGCAACATAATTGTTAATATTGCAAGCTGCATGGCAGTGTCTACTTACAATTACGGCGCTTATAGTTATTTGCAAATGTTTCAACTACTTGGTATCACTATAGGAGCTACAGCATTGAATTTTTCCAAAAGAAATGATGCAAATCGTTTGAAATGCGCCAGAGTGAAGGCATATGAAGCTTCAAAAGAAGCCCGAATTGCTAAACGATTGCAAAAAACTATAAGAAACAGCACAACACAAGATAACGAAAGCATACAGTACGAAGCATGATGACAGATTGAAGGTAACCTTTTTTTTCTTTGTACACAAACTTTGAACGCGTTTATCTCGAAACCATGTTTTTCGTACTGGTTGCGGCACTAGCGGGTTCATTTTTTGACGAAATTTTGTATTTTTTTAAACTTGATTCGCTATCGTATGATACGAGCTTTTTTTAAATTTTTTTTTCGATTTTTTATGAATTTTTAAAGCCAATATTTTTTTCGAAAAAACACACTTTCAAATTTGGAAAATTTGGAAATTTGGAGTGAAAAATATATTTTTTTCAATTTTTTTTTCTTGTAATTTGTTCAATTCTCTACAATAATAAAAAAATTTTAGAAAATGCTTGTTTTTGACTGAATTATGAATTTTTAAAAAAAGGTCTGTTTTCTCTGCCGCGAATGTCATGTTCCTCCTTAATGGTTAATCAATATCTGTGGTGGTTTTTGTAAAAAAGTGTACTGTAAGATGGGCTCTAATACAAAATTAGTTGAATATAGGTTAAATAATAGTGGTATTCAATTAACGCCGTATTTGTGGTGTAAATAGCGTATGTGCCGTAAGTTCATACAACTTACCACACATACGCAGTTTACATCACGAATACGTCGTTCATTGAATACCACTAATGTTTTTTTTTGGTTTCTATGCTGCCACTCTTGTACGTAGTCTTATCTCTCTGAAAATTTGCATCCGTAAGTTGTTTTCAATAGTGAATCGATATCTATAGTATTTTTTTATAAAAAAATTTTACCGTTAGATGGGCTCCAGTACAAAAACACACGATTTTAATAGAAAACTGCTATTTGGGGAACTAGAAATTCATTAAAAATAAAAAAAATATTTCTGCATTGTCTTTCCGTCCTATTTCATAATTTAGGGGTGGAATTGGGTGTTAATTTTTCGATACACCCTAATTTTTATGTTTTTGGTGTCATTGAAAAAAAAATTGAATAAATTACAAAATTGATCATAAAAACAAATTTCATTTATTACGCGAAATTCTGAGAAATTTGCACTCAAAGTTGAAATTTTGTAGTTTCAACCGATTGACTTCATCTTCACACGAGCACAGCTCGGTAATGGTTAAATCGGTAGGGTTTGTTAACCTTTCACCTCCGTAAATAGTTGCACTCAATTGCGGGACACCCTGTATATATATATGATATACACATATAAGTAATAATTTGCTGAGGTTAACATATTAAAAAATTAGCACGCAAATTGTAACTACAATAAACATTTTAAAAGGATATATATCAATATATAAAGGATATATAATAAATATATAAGCAACTGAATAAAATTGCCAGACTATGTTAGATGGATTAAATTATTTCTTGACCGCAATATGTATATTTTACTAAGTCGAAATTATTATTAAATATGATGGAAGTGGAGCTTTAGAGATGGATATAAATCTAAGAAGGATATGAAATCGTATATGCAAATTCTTGGTTTTAAGAATATTTTTTAACTAAGTTAAAAAAACAACGTCGATGTACACATTTATATGTTTTTAATTGCTATTCTTTTTGTTTTGTAAATAAACCAATACAAAAAAAAGGTTTTCTTGGATAGTCTAGATGAATTTGGAAAAATGCATGTATTTTTTTTTTTAAATTCACACGAAAACCATTTTTCATGTGGCAACCCTAATTGAAATTTAAAAATAAAAAATGTTAAGTTCGTTCCATAGTGACTGTTTTCTTTTTCAAATTTCTATATTGCAACATGTTGCTCATCTTATTGTCTTTCCAACGACCTTATGATGTTCAAAATCGGTTGAGATGAAATTAGAGCATTTTGTATATCAAACATATACATAGGAATAAGTGTTTGACGAAGAAAAAAAAATACATACTTTAAAATGGCCGCCAACTTGATTCGCTACACGCTTCATTTTGTATTTTATCGGATTTCTTTTTAAATAGCCTTATTTTGTGTGAAATCCTACCAAAAAGAATTGTATTTTGTTTTTTTTTTTCAAAAAACAAAACTCCATAAAAATTCAATGAATGTCGACATAAAACTTTAGCACTTTAACTTTAAAAATATATAAAAAAAAAAATTGTGACGACATTGAGAGGTCAGGCCAGGTGCGATGGACTCTCAACATATCTCTCTTTGAGAATTTCTATAAAATTTGGTTGTGCTTTTTTAGCCGTCACACTGTGATATTTAAAAAAAATTAGGTCTTATGCGTTAAGGTATAACATACGTGTAAATTTAAAAAAAAAAATTGTTTTTAATTTGCTTAAGGCGTTCTTTATACTTTCTAGAATATACATACATGTTTTTAAATCGATACCTGACATTGCAGATTAAATAATAGTTAGGTTTTCTAATAATAGGAAAAACAAACGCTTTAAACGCGCTTTACTCGAAACTAGTTTTTTCAAAACGGTTCGATATATAAACAGCACTTATATATAAACAGCAAAAAAAGGGGAACAGGGGGCGAACCTTTACATGGCAACGTGTCTGACCGCCTCAACCTGGCGAGGCCAGCATTATCCATGTCGAAATCGTCTCAAGTCGACTCAAACCTCCACGTGGTGTTCCCTGGGCAACGGCAAACTGGCATCCGTCAGTTTGACGGCTAATTTGAGCGGCGGGTCACTCCATAGACCTTAAACATGGAATGTGCGCAGGGTTTGGGTCCCGCCACATTACTACTGCCCAATGAAAACTAAACCAGCCTCGGATAAGAACCCCAATTACGTTGACGACCACCGCAAACGAAAAACGGACAATGATTTACGGATATGCACCTGGAATGTCCGAACCCTTTATAGGGAAGATGCCATTATCCAACAGGAGGAAGCCCTCAAAACAATAAAGGCTGACATCACCGCCATCCAGGAAATGCGATGGAAAGGGCAAGGCTGCTCTAAACAAGCACACTGTGATATCTACTACAGCTGCCATGCGGAGAGGCGCGAATTTGGATGTGGATTCGTTGTTAGCTGGAAACTACGCCACCTTGTTTCCCGGTTCACACCTGTCAACGAAAGATTGGCCACGATCCGCATCAAGGCAAAATTTTTCTCCATCAGCCTTATTTGCGCGCACGCCCCGACGGAAGAAAAGGACGAAGCCGTCAAAGACGCTTTCTACGCTAGTCTTGAGGACGTATACGACCACCTCCCGGTCCATGACGTGAAAATAGTCCTCGGCGATTTTAATGCAAAAGTCGGAAGGGAAGGCATCTTTGGCCCCACTGTCGGTCAGTTCAGTCTTCATGAGACCTCCACGAACAACGGTCTAAGACTGATTGACTTCGCCGCGGCGCGAAACATGGTAGTTAGTAGCACCAGATTTAAACACCTCGACGTCCACAAGGCCACCTGGCTGTCCCCGGATCAAAAAACGCGAAACCAAATTTCATGTTGTGATCGACGGAAGGCATGCCTCTAGTGTTCTAGATGTGCGTACGTTTCGGGGGGTCAACATTGACTCCGACCATTATCTTCTTGCAGCCAAGATCCGCATGCGATTATGCAATGCGAAGAACATACGCACAGGAATGCAACGAAAGCTAGATGTCGCTAAGCTGCAATTACAACGGACTGCCGAAGCTTACTCCGCTCAACTCTCGGTTAAGCTCAACCAACCAACCTCTGGACCCGACGACGCCGGCGGACTTTGGGCGCATATATCCCACTCCATGCGCGCTGCCGCTGAAGAAGTCATTGGTTTCCGGCGCCCGCAACCTCGGAACCAATGGTATGATCAGGAGTGTCGCATTGCGACTGCAGTAAAAAACGCAGCTTATAGAAAAACGCTGCAGTCAGCTGCAACGCGAGCCGTGCGAGAAAACTACCGCGAAAAGAGGAAGGAAGAGAGGCGCCTTTTCAGACGCAAGAAAAGAGCAGGAAAAGCGTGAGCGTGAGGAACTAAAGGTATACCATAATTCACTTTTTGTATTCGTATTGTTATTCCTTTTTTGAAATGTTGTTTAATCATTGTTAAATCCTAATTTGGATTTCAAGAGTTTGGTTGTAGCCCAAGCACTTTAACCCCTGTAGGAAAATCAACTAATTTAAAAGTAGTTGATAAAGTAGTTTTTTGTCAACTACAACTAGTTGAAATTCTGACTTTTTTCCATAGAACGAACTTACTTATTTTGTATGGTGATGTCCGCTAAATAAGTCAATTGACTGTCGTCTGCATATATTTTCAACTAGTTGTTAAAGTAGTTACCTTTAAATTATTTTTTCAATTGCTTTAAAATAACCAATTGAAAACTATTACTGATGGCCAAAAGTTAATAATATTTGATGAAATAACATGGCTAAATATATATAAGCTTGTAATCTAATAAAAATTTTCAATTAAAACATGCAAACATCAGAGTAGTTGCCGCCTTAATATAATTCAAAGTAGTTTATCAATCACTGGTTTTTAAGTAGTATTTCAATTACTTCATATATTGAAGTGGATGCCGCCTTAATATAATTTAAAGTAGTTCATATACTGGTTTATTTTAAACTAGTTTTTTAATTAGTTGTTTTTAAAAACAAGTTAGTTTGTTCCTATAGGGACTTGGACTAACAGAAAATAGTTGTACAAAACGGCACTTGAACCGGTTGCACATGTGCATACATGCACTCCTTTAGAGTAAAATAAAAAACACTATTGGAGCTATTTGATCAAACTCTAGAATTCTAGTGATGCTTTTATTACTGATTTTCTTCTTTTAAAGACAATCAATTGCCTTTTAATGCACACAATGTTTCATATTAACATTTTTCTTACTAAATTCAAGATAAGTACAAAAATACATACATACATACATGTATATTCAAGTTAATTTTTACTTGGTGGAATTTGATTTTTTAAAAAAGGCCGAAGCCAACTTTATTAATCTGATGTTATTTTTCAACTGACTCTAAACTCTAAAATGTTGTTAAATTCCAAAAAGTTTATTGTGACATTGGAGTACAGAGTTATAGTCGAATTTGGTTATTCGCTTTAATAATAAACTTAATTAAAGAATAAAGTTTTACAATATTCGATATTAGTTTTAGGCAAACTTACAATGTATATTATCGTATCCTCATTCGAAGCTATCTTTATTTCCGAAAACTCTAATGCTTCATCTATGCTTACATACGGCATATCTTTTTTACTAAAAATTTCTTTTACAATATCTATTTCTGAATTTGACAATATGTAAGAATTTATTATATTAGCTTTAGCCCAATGAATGGCATATTCGATATTTGTAATTTCTTCTTTTATGATGTCTAGTTTGTATTTTAATTTCATATTAAATTGATCTTTAACATTATTTTCGGATCTGACCGCTTTTAAAATTGTATTTTTTATATTAGTATTTCATTGATTCTATCTAGTGTCATCTTATTGATAACCACTTGTTGATTATTGTTTGTGAGAACATTATTAATTTTTTTCTGTAAGTTTTATTTGATCTGAATGATCGGGACTACCGGCTAACCACTTCCATGCGGTGCCAATAAAATCTAACGATCGTTTTGTTTTCCCCTTTGGCCTAAGTCTACTTAAATGGTTTTTAATTTTGGTGATTTCATACGAAAGAAATGGGAAGAAGAAGTGGCCTGTGTTAACTTTAGTCCTGATTGTAATTTCAAGTTCGTTGATTGGGCTTCATACTGTCGTAAGTCCATAACATGAATTATTTTGAACGTTCCAATTTGTAATTTTGCCATTCCCGTCTCTATTGTGACCAACTGTGAATTTGAGTAATCCAGTATCTGTGAGTCGGTTCTGCATGTTGCCAGAAAAAATATTAACTGAAATAAATTAGTTTCTAATTAGACTTTTGTGAATTATTCGTCCGGATTCTGTTACGAGTGTATTGGTTCTATCTTCTCTATTTCTTTCATGAATGATTTTGACAATTTTGTTCCTAACCGTCTATTTCTCTTGACATATAGTACCTGTCCAGGTAAATATCCTTTAGGTTCCTGTTTGTGCTTGTTGTGGTTTTCGAGATCCTTTTTTTGTTTCTTTTCTAATGCTTCAAAATTTGCAACTCTAGCTTTTTCAAAATCTTCGGGTGTAAAGCCTACGTTTCTTTTGAAAAATAAATCAACTGGTTTTTTCCAGTTACCGGGTGTATTGAATGATTATACTCAGATACGGCGCGTTCTAAAAGTTCCTCGAAATTTCTATGCGTACCATTTTCTTTTTCTACTAACGCATATTTTTCTAGCAACGCATTATTTCTACTAATGTTGAGTGGAATTGTTCCACTTGGCCATTAGCCTGACTTTTGTAGGGGGGTGCTGTATAAATGTTAATGCCTAATTCGTCTTTCATCATAAATTTTATCGAATTTGAATTGAGAGATGGTTCATTGTCAATGATTATTGCTTTTGGTACGCCGAATGAAAATATAATGTCCCTAAGAGGTCGTCTTAGATCTTCTATTGATCTACTCTTTACTATTTTGGTTTGAGCATATTTTGTGAATTTGTAAAGTGCCGTCATTACTGCTTTATTCTCTGTCAAAAATAGGTCTATGTGAATTGTATGCCCTGGAAAGGTTGGTATTGGTGTTTCGTTTAATTTTATTTGGTTCGGGTGTCTTTCGTACTTATTTTCTTTGCAAGTCCTACAAATTTTTGTTATGTTCTTGATTTTATTAAGCATTCCTGGGAAATAGTATTTTTCAATAATTTGTGATCTGTTTTCGAGAGCAGTCCCCGGTGGACACAATTATGTGTCTCCAGGATTATGTTTTCTTGTTCCTATTCGTTTGGTACGTCTTCGACAAGTTTTTGGGTATATCGTGTTTTGTAATTTTGGGTATATCGTGTTTTTGCAAAATGAAGTGGATAAATGTTTTGAATACTGCCCATAATTTCTTCGGTTTGAATGCCGTTTATGACAGATGGGTTTAAATATCTCTTCAAAAGAGCTAAAAGTTTTTCTTCTGTATAGCGTTGTTCCTTTATTATATGTCTGTGATAACCAGGAAATATTATTTTAAATTGATAAGATGGTTTGTCATCGATTTTTAAGAAGATCTGATTTTTAAATACAATAACTGGAGTTTTAGTGCAAGGCACTAAATTATGGCTGGAGCTTTCGTCGCCATATAAATAGTTTCTAAGAGAATTGAGCGACCAGATAATGGCGAGCATTTCTTTTTCATTGGTAGCATAATGCTCTTCTGTTTTTGAGAGAGATCTTGAAATAAATGAAATTGGTCTGTTGTCTTGAGATAAGACGGCTCCGATGGTGTAGTCGGAAGCGCCTGTTGTTAAATCGAAATCTTTTTCAAAATTTGGGTGAGAAGTGAAATGCACTTTTGACGTGAGTGCATTTTTTATTTTATTAAAAGACTCAATTGCATCTGGGTCTAAAGATATTTGTTTGTTTTTTGAAGCAAATTTAGATATACGGCCTTCCTCTCCTCGTAAAAGATTGGTGAGAGGCTTGGCAATTTTGGCATAATCCAGTATAAATGGTCTATAAAATCCAAGGTCATTCCGAGGAATGACCTTAGCTCATTTAAATTTGTTGGTACTGGCATTTTTGCTATTGCATCTATTTTTTTGGTATTGGTTTTTATTTCATCTATTCCTATTACAAATTCTAAGAATTCAACCTCTTGTTTTAAAAATTCACACTTGGCCAACTGAACTTTCATGTTGGCTAATTCAAGTGTATTGAAAACTATTTCTAAATTTTTTAAGTGTTCATCTTCGTCATTTCCGAAAATTATGATGTCGTCTATATAGACGTAACATCTTTTTCTGATCTGTTGCCTTAGTATGTCATCTAAGGTCCTTTGAAATATTGCCCGGGCATTTTTTAACCCAAATGGCAGTCAAACGAATTAAAATTTTCCATTATTAATGGAAAACGCGGTTTTTTCGATATCGAGACTCCTTAAGGGGTATCTGATTGAAGCCGCTTTTTAATCTATTACAGTAAAATATTGATATTCGCCAAGGTTAGCGAGGACCTCGTTTATTTTAGGAATGGGGTACCTATCTGCGATAGTAACGCTATTCAGTTTCAATTAACTGTAGTCAATAGGAATTCTGATGTCAATTAGCATGCGAAATTTCCTTTCATTGGATGCGTCCAATTTCTTTTGGACTTTCCAGACAGGTGAGCTATATGGAGATTTAGATGGCCTTATAATTCCATCTGAAAGAAGTTCTTCTACCTGCCTCTCAATTTCTTCTTTGAGAGCTCTAGGATATGGATAGGGTCTTGTATAAATTGGTGTCATTTGTCGTTCTAATTTCTCCCTGTATTTTTGTTGTATAAGTCAATTTGTTATCTGGGTCTGCAAACAGATTCGGACAATTTTGTATGATTCTGGATAGTTTATATTTTTGAATTTCGAAGAGGTGGGACAGGCGTAAATTTATATTATTGACATCTTGTGTCGTATGTTGTTTCAGTGGAATTGATATATTCGGAGTGATAATCATGTAATTTTCGTCCGTATGAATTGTGGCATTTAATTGTCTTTATGTGTCATTCCCTACAATACCGTGAAAGGTTTTTAAAGAAGGTAATATAAAGAATATTAATTTTTCTGTTCGTGGTCCGAAAATATTTATGAAAGTAAGTTGTGTAATTAATATGTTTCCTGTTACGGTGTTAACGTGAAATTCTTTTTCATTCGTTTTTAATTCGGGTTGATTGTATGTAATTTTTATTTAAACCGGTATAAATAAAAAATTTAAGTGTGTCTCTGTCCCTGGTTCTGAATTCAAAATATTCCATATAATATTCCATATAATATTCCATATTCCATTATAAAATATGGAATATTTTGAATTCAGAACCAGGGACGGAGACACACTTAAATTTTTTATTTATACCGGTTTAGCGAAGACTCCTTTAGTCCAAAAAATAAATGCTATCTGGTTCTGTGTTTTCATTACTTTGCTCATCTAACTGTTGGTCATCTTGACCTACTTCATTAGGAAAAATTTCATTAGGGTCTGGATTAATGTTTATGTAATTATTTCCCATTTCAATATTATTGTGTGTATTTGTTTAGAAATTCGTTTGAACTTTATTTTGAGAATGTAATTGTTGTGTTGTTGTGTTATAGTTATTCTGAGGATAATTGTTTCTATGTTGGTAATTTATTTGTCATGAATGTATTGAATGATCTACCTCCATGGGAACTGGAGGCTTGGGTGGAAAGAATGGTCTATTGTTAAATCCCGATTGGTTTTGTTGGGCGAATTGGGGTCTTGGTTGAAATCCTTGCTGATAATTGTTAGGAAAATTGTATTTGTTTGGTTGAAATTTAAAGACATTATTATTCGAATAATTTTGCGAATTATTTTGATACCTGTATGGGTTATTGTTTACGGTATTTTGGAAATTTGGTTGGAATCGATTTGCATTATTGTTATATCTAAATTGAGGAATGTATGTCAATTCAGAAAAAAAACTATGCCCTGGAATCATTGGTCGTGATGGTCTAGGTAGTGGCATTGTATTATTGTTATTAATTTAAAAATTAATTGGTTTGTGCACCGAGTTTCTATAAGTCATATTTTCTAGTTTTTGACACAAATGCAGTGCTTGTGGCAAATTTGTCGGTTCTCTAACACTTAACAGTCTAGGTAAGTCTTCGTTGAGACCACGAACGAATGTATCTAACGCTTTCTCCCTACAGTTATTAGTCCTGGTACGGATTGATTCTTCACTAAGTTCAAGACAGTCAATTTTGTCTAAAATTAAAGAAATTTGTTGATAGATTTGTTGATAGAATTCCGTTATAGTATTATTACTTACTTACTTACTTAGATGGCCGTGACAACCCGTGTCCGGATTTCGACCGACCTCATCAGCTCTCGCCAGGCGCCACTGCTTTGCGCGCGCCTTCTCCAATCGGATACACCAAGCGCGGTTAGGGCTTCCTCAGCCTGGTCCATCCATCGGAGGCATGGTCTCCCTCGTCGTCGTTGACCAGCGACCCTCGCCTCGAGCACCTTTTTCGCTGGAGCTTCGTCGTCCATACGATGGACATGACCCAGCCAGCGTAGTCGCTGCACAGTTATACGCCGAACTACGTCAATGTCTCCGTAGAGCTCATACAGCTCGTGGTTCATTCGGATGCGATAGTCATCGCCGACTCGAACAGGACCGAAGATTTTGCGAAGAACTTTTCTCTCGAACACCCCCAGAGCGGCTGCGTCAGTTTGCGAAACTACCCATGCCTCAGCGCCATAAAGCAGCACAGGTAGAACGAGCGTCTTGTAGAGTGTTAGCTTTGTCGATCGAGAGAGGGCTCTGGAACTTAATTGCTTACTGAGCCCGTAGTAGCACCTATTAGCAATTATTGTTCTTCGCTTTATCTCCAGGCTGATTTCGTTGTTAGTGTTAATGGCGGTGCCAAGGTAAACGAACTCCTTGACTACTTCAAAGTTATAGCTGCCGGATGAAACGTGGGAGTCTAAACGCCGCGCTCCCTTGTTTGTAGACAGCATATACTTTGTTTTACCCTCATTTATCGTCAAACCCACTTTGGCTGATTCCTTTTCGATAGCGGCGAAAGCAGCGGTAACATCTCTCTTGGTTCTGCCAACAATATCAATATCATCAGCGTACGCAAGGAGCTGGACACCTTTATAGAAAATGGTGCCATTACGATGCACACCGGCCTTTCGTACGATCCCCTCCATGATGATGTTGAAGAGATCGCAAGACAGTGGATCGCCTTGCCTGAAACCTCTTTCGGTATTGAAGGTTTCGGAGAGGTCATTTCCTACCTTGACGGAGCTGCGTGTGTTGCTCAACGTCATTCTGCAAAGTCTAATCAACTTTGCAGGTATACCGAACTCAGACATTGTTGCGTATAGGCAATCCCTTCTCGGGCTATCGAACGCAGCTTTAAAATCGACAAAGAGATGGTGTGTGTCAATTTGATTTTCGTGGGTTTTCTCCAGGATTTGTCGTAGCGTGAAAATCTGGTCTATGGTGGACTTACCAGGTCGAAAGCCACACTGATAAGGTCCAATCAGTGTTTTTGTAATCGGCTTTAATCTTTCACACAGTACGCTTGAGAGAACCTTATATGCGATGGAAATAAGACTGATACCTCTATAACTAGCGCAGATTGTAGGGTCTCCTTTCTTAAGTATAGGGCACAGTACACTGAGGTTCCAATCGTCGGGCATGCTTTCTTCTAGCCATATTTTGCTGATTAGCTGATGCATGCGCCTTATCAATTCATCGCCGCCGGTTTTAAACAATTCAGCTGACAGGCCGTCAGCACCCGCTGGTTTGTTGTTTTTGAGTCGTTGGATAGCAACTCGAACCTCTTCATGGCTAGGTGGTGGTACTTCCACTCCGTCATCGTTGATTGGTGGCTCTGAACTGCGCTCTCCATGGGCGGCATTGGTGGAATCGTCGCCAGTAAGTAAATTGGAGAAGTGCTGTCTCCACAATCTAAGCACACACTGTGTATCCGTATTCAGATCTCCATTTTCGTCTCTGCAAGTGGATGCTCCGGGCTTGAAACCTTGGGTTAGACGCTTAACCTGTTGATAGCATTTTCGTGCATCCTTCTTGCCCTGGTATACCTCTAGTTCCTCACGCTCACGCTTTTCCTGCCTTCTTTTCTTGCGTCTGAAAAGGCGCCTCTCTTCCTTCCTCTTTTCGCGGTAGTTTTCTCGCACGGCTCGCGTTGCAGCTGACTGCAGCGTTTTTCTGTATGCGGCGTTTTTTACTGCAGTCGCGATGCGACACTCCTGATCGTACCATTGGTTCCGAGGTTGCGGGCGCCGGAAACCAATGACTTCTTCAGCGACAGCGCGCATGGAGTGGGATATATGCGCCCAAAGTCCACCGGCGTCGTCGAGTCCAGAGGTTGGTTGGTTGAGCTTAACCGAGAGTTGAGCGGAGTAGGCTTCGGCAGTCCGTTGTAATTGCAGCTTAGCGACATCTAGCTTTCGTTGCATTCCTGTGCGTATGTTCTTTGCATTGCATAATCGCATGCGGATCTTGGCTGCAACAAGATAATGGTCGGAGTCAATGTTAACCCCCCGAAATGTACGCACATCTAGAACACTAGAGGCATGCCTTCCGTCGATTACAATATGATCAATTTGGTTTCGCGTTTTTTGATCAGGGGACAGCCAGGTGGCCTTGTGGATGTCAAGGTGCTTAAATCTGGTGCTACTAACTACCATGTTTCGTGCCGCGGCGAAGTCGATCAGTCTTAGACCGTTGTTCGTAGAGGTCTCGTGAAGACTGAACTGACCGACAGTGGGGCCAAAGATGCCTTCCCTTCCGACTTTCGCATTAAAATCGCCGAGGACTATTTTCACGTCATGAACCGGAAGGTGGTCATATACGTCCTCAAGACTAGCGTAGAAAGCGTCCTTGACGGCTTCGTCCTTTTCCTCCGTCGGGGCGTGCGCGCAAATAAGGCTTATGTAGAAAAATTTTGCCTTGATGCGGATCGTGGCCAATCTTTCGTTCACAGGTGTGAACCGGGAAACAAGGTGGCGTAGTTTCCGGCTAACAACGAATCCACATCCGAATTCGCGCTTCTCCGCATGGCAGCTGTAGTAGATATCGCAGTGTGCTTGTTTAGAGCAGCCTTGCCCTTTCCATCGCATTTCCTGGATGGCGGTGATGTCAGCCTTTATCGTTTTGAGGGCTTCCGCCAGTTGGATAATGGCACCTTCCCTATAAAGGGTTCGGACATTCCAGGTGCATATCCGTAAATCATTGTCCGTTTTTCGTTTGCGGTGGTCGTCAACGTAATTGGGGTTCTTATCCGAGGCTGGTTTAGTTTTCATTGGGCAGTTGTAATGTGGCGGGACCCAAACCCTGCGCACATTCCATGTTTAAGGTCTATGGATCGACCCGCCGCTCAAATTAGCCGTCAAACTGACGGATGCCAGTTTGCCGTTGCCCAGGGAACACCACTTGGAGGTTTGAGTCGACTTGAGACGATTTCGACATGGATAATGCTGGCCTCGCCAGGTTGAGGCGGTCAGACACGTTGCCATGTGAAGGTTCGCCCCCTGTTCCCCTGTGTTATAGTATTATTACGTTGTGTTAAAGTTGTCATTTCATATTCTAGTGTGCCAATATCCCTTTTATCAGAATAGTGCATCATAAGACACTTTTTATCTTTCCCCAATCTAAGGGTGTTCGATACGATTCTAATGCTGTGTCTGCATCTCCAATAATTTTATGCCGTATAGCATAATATTTGGGACTTCTTAAACTACTGTAAATAGTAAAAATCCTATCGACGGTTTTCCGCCACGAATTAAATTCGCCGGGTTTCCCCGAGAATTCGCGAAGGCCTTTTACTAGGTCTGGAACTTTATCAACTTCGTTAACATGAGAAGAGAAGTCAGTTAGTTCTACTTCTTCTTCTTAATTTTCAAAAGATGGATTATTCTGATTTCCTACGAGCTTTTGAATTAGTTCGGTAATTTCTTTAGTCAAGTTGGCATTTAAGGATGTTAATTGGTTCACACGGGAGGAACCACTGGGAGTAGCTGCTAAGGTTATGTTCCGTAAGCGCGTGGCTAAATCAACTTCTTCAGTCATTTTGATGTAAAAAAACTGTATTAAACAATTGTTTTAATTTGAGAAAGAAGTAAAATAAAAATTTCCTTTTAGAGTTTAAATCACTAATTACGAATTCAGCTTCTACTTGAAAATGTTAAAAAAAATGTTAGTCTAATTAATAAACTTTATTTAAAATAAAATTCTGAATTTAATAATTAAAGAATATTCCTTTTAGTATGTTACACCATTCTAAATAGTTATTAAATTTTTCTTTATTAATAATGATAGAAAATATTAGTTTAACACTTTGATTATAATTTTTACAATTATTTTCTTTTGTTTGATTGAAAATTTTTTTATGTAAAAATTTTATTTATTAATTTGTAGAAAATTTGTAAAATGTTCCTTTCAATTATTCTTATTTATTTTTCTTTATTTTTAATTAATTTGTTTTCGTAACTCGCAAAAAAAATTTCTTTTATATATTTTTCAATTTAAATCACTTAAAACAAAATTGCTGAACCCTCGGTGTTATCCTTTTCCTTGCTGTACTCGGGTACCTTGAAGTCACTTAATCCTTGCTTTTAGCGTTGAAAATTTTTACCAGCTATTTGATGATATTTTAGTTGGTATTTTTTTACCCAAAATGCGGTTGAAGAATTTTAAACGTTCACAACTTTTATTTTGGGTCCCTGCTCGGGCGCCAGTTAATTTTTACTTGGTTGAATTTTATTTTTTAAAAAAGGCCGAATCCAACTTTATTAATCTGATGTTATTTTTCAACATCAGATTTCAACTTAAAAATAGCTTAAAAATAGACCTGCAACTGCATTGGTGTGAGTGCACGCGCCGCCGAATTTGTTGTTTACGTCGTTCACCTGTTTCTGCTACACTTTACTGTGGGAACTGATGTCGAGCATCAAATTTCGTCTGCTGAGTTTGTGGCGCGTGTAACTTGCCTGTTGGATTTGATTTGTTATTTCTTAACTTTTTAATTTATGCTTCGTTAACTTACACAAGCGTGTGAACCCAAATTTAACAGCAAACAATCTTAGCATTGCATTAAGCTCAACATAAACTGTAAACACTACAGAAGTGCAAGAACTACAAAGGGAAATATGACTCCGCTTGCTTGGCCGACGTTAGCTGGAGTTGTATGTTGGTCAAAAAATGCTGTCGCAGCAAGTGCAATGCCCAGGTTATTTTTGACAAAAAATGTAAGAAATCACCATGAAATCGTACATTCTCCCCACGGTAAGGTCTAAGCTATAATGACCTTAAATGAATTTACGTTACAGTGACGACAAAATCTGATGTTGCTGATCTTTGACTTGGAATGGACTGAGGAGTCCTTGCTTCTGTTGATTGGAGATTGATTTGATGATATGACCTTGCCTTCCAGATGATGTAAATCGTGATGGTGATCGACAAGGCAAGTGCTTATAGCTTATAGTACTGTTGAGTAGTGATAACACAGTGCAACACGAAAAAAAATAACCATATACGGGCACCACTACGTGATAAAAGACCAAAAAAAATACCCCTGTCTCGCAGTTTTGCCCAAAGTCCTCCAGGTTTTTTTTTAGCGGCCCCCAAAGAAGTGGGGCCTCGGTGTCATTTTTGGAAAAAAGTGATAATTTTCTCAAGCTCATATCTTGCAAACCGTTCGGAATTTTGATTTACTCTCTGAGGCAAAGTTGTAGCTCTTGTCATAAAGAACAAAAATTGTCAAAAAAAGTTCAAAATCGCAAAAAACTAAAAAATTAAATTTTTTTTTAACTTTTCCCCCCTGTTCAGGTCCATAGGTAGCAAACCGTTCAAAATTGTTGTTTTATTAGTTGTGTTATTAGTGTTATTGCCAAGCTGATTGGGCCTTATAATTTCTGTGAAATTTCCTAAGCTGGTATACGAAGTACGGCTGCTGCTGGAATACGCCTGGTGTCCTTGAATAGTGATAAAACTATCTTTGATAACACATTGAGGCTGAAGCGATAGTATTCTTGATCCCTTCAGGATAAGTTGTTGACTTTGAGATTCACATACGGCATTTATTCGCTTTGGGGTAATGACAGTATACATCCATTGGTTCTTGTTGGACAGTTGGGTCCAGGTAAAATTTGTTTTTACTAACTCTATCTTGCAATTTGAATGGGTTTTATTGTTGAAGAGTTTTGTCTCGCAGGAACATATTTCTGAGTCCTTGTTATATTTGAGCTGGATGTTTGAGCATAAATATGATTCGGTTCCTGTACTCCATTCGAAGTGACTTGGAAGGAAGTACAATCGCAGCTTTATCTGCCGAAAGCCAAGTAAGTATATTAACAAAAAAAATACCTCATACTCGTAAGAAGCTATTTACATCAACTCTTAATTACAAGGAACTTGCTGCGCTTCGATTTTATGCAACAGGATGCTACCAGCGGCCAGTTGGCAATCAAAAAAGCATTACGATGAGCCAGTCATCTGCGAGCCGTTCGATCCATCGCGTTACAGATGCAATAAATGCAACAATTTTCCGGCCAAATGTACGCTTCCCAGCTACGCAAATCGAGCGACAAGCAGCACGCACGCTATTTCGAACAGCATCTCAGCCTTTCGATGGTGCTATAGGGGCGATTGACTGTGCCCATGTCGCCATAATGGGTCCGTCAATTCACGAAGAAGCCTATGTTAACCATCATGGTTACCACTCAATTAACGTCCAAATGGTGAGTTTTAAATTGCACATAAAACTTTTTTTAAATGTTTTTTTTTTAGATATGCGATCCCAATCTCAAAATTTTAAATGTTAATGCAAGGTACCCTGGAGCTCGCCACGATGCTTTTATAAGGAGTGTTTGTGCTGTACGCAACGTTATGCAAAGGTCGTTTGAACGTGGTGACCACCAAACATTTTTAATAGGTACATTCATAAAAAAACAACTAACAATCAAAGTACCAAAACCAGTGCAAATCCAGTTGAAATGGTTGGTATTTAAAGAAGATAAAATAGAAGTTCTGTTAAAATAGAATTTCTATTTTAATTTATTGCATAAATAATTCAATAAAATTAAAAGTTGCAAAAAATTGAGCATATTCTCAGAATTTTAATTTAAAATGATAAAGCAGTCATTTGGACTGATGTGGTAGTTTAAGTGTTAAGGAAATAAAAACTGTTCAAACTATTACTTCCTTGCGGTGATTCCGGCTACCCATTGGAACCGTGGCTAATGACTCCATTAACAAATCAGCCTCAAGATACACCAAAGTTTCGGTACAATAAGGCATTATGCAAATCTCGAAACTACATAGAGCGAACGTTTGGAGTCTTTAAGGGGAGATTTCGATGTCTTTTGAACCAAAGACAACAACACGAACACGAATGTTCGTACAACAATACGAACCTGGGTTTGCCGGCAAAATTGTAAATGCTTGCGCAGCTCTTCACAACATGAGCGTAAGCACATTAACAGAACCTGAAATAACGGAGAATTTAAGAAATGGAGAACCGGAACAAGTTCATCAGTTGCAAAACGCATTCAAGATCGTTTGATAGCGCACAAATTTTCTTAACCATTTTTTCATAATTATTTTGGCTAAAAAAATCAATATAAAAACTAATTCCAAAAACTATATTTTCAATAGCTTCTTCTTTTATTTATTTACAAAAAAATAAAAAAGGTTTTAAATTAAATACAAAGATAAATAACAAATAAAACTAAGGCACATTTCATGGTATAAAGTTAATAATAATAATAATATTAAGAATAATAAGAAATAAAAAATAATAAAGTAATAATTATAAGTTTGCAAAGTGCCTCTCAACCGCAGAAGCCATTCGGTCGCAAGCATTTGCTTGCATTAGCGCTGCTTCTGCCAATTGCTGCAATGCAGCTGCCTGCTGCTTGGCTGATTCAGCTTGTATCTATAAGAATGCAATAATTTAGAAACAAAATTAATGAATATGTTATGCCAATTAGACCGTAGCGGTTTCGAAATATCTACGAAGTTGGCTTTTAAAACTTGGCATTTGTTTACTAATAAGTAAATTAATTAAATTAAAGTAACTTAAGTCAATTGTTTGAGTATTTTTAAAAAAAAAAGTCCATACATATACACTGATGTAGTTTTAAATCAAATGTCAAGTTTTAAAAGCTGACTTTCGAATTTTTAAATTGTCCCATACAAACGTGCGGCCAGTCTAATGCTTATACTCTGATTTCATTTTTGCTATAGTAGCAAACTGCTCCCGCGCCGAATCTATCTGAGTCCTTTTTGGCACTCTTCTCTTCGGCACTCTGCTCTTGAGTCTAAGATGAGATGCTGGCATTTGAACAGTTTCTTCCAACTCTTCAACAGGCCAATTCTCCTCCACCTCTTGAGCCCTATCTACAGCATAGTCGACATCTTCTGCGACTCCTACTACCATTGGACGGACATGCAGCACATCCGTGTTCCACATTCCAAGAGGACTTGCAAATGCTGTATTTAAAAAGATTTTATTTTTTAGATTCGATTTTGTTACTATATCTATCGGGGCAGATGTTGCTGCCTTCGGCGTAGTCGTGGCCAAGTACGCCCAGCACGCGCTTGTCTATTCGGTGAGCGCAGGCAGTGTAAACGGTCTTCCGCCCGTCTTTGCCATTTCCTTCCTGCGCTCCCGTGCTTTAATTGATGTCCTACTCTTAAGATCACGCCAAGTCTAAATGATAAAAGAGTGGTTTGGGTTTAAGAGTAACAATACAATGATCATTCATTAGTTACCGTTTGCCATTGCGTACCGGTTTTGGTAGCTCCTAAGGAGCTCAGCCAGCTCGTCCCATTTTTTGCAGGCGTCCTGCTTCCCGTGCATTGAAGCAAATTTGCCCTCAGCCAAGCCTTTTTGGCCTCAAAAAATCCAACATTATTTGGTGCTGTTCGGTAGTTGTCCGGCTGCATCTTTTTTTTTTTAAACTACCATTTGTTTTGTTTTATTTTATAATCTTTTTATCTTATAAACATATATTTGTTACAATCTGTCAAAAAAGGAGAGTGCTGCCATATTTTCGATATTTGTTAACGACGTTTGTAGCTTCTATTGTGAATGTTAAGTTTAAACAATATTGTCGCTAAGTACTGTTTTGAGAATACAACATTCGTTATTGCAAACTACAAACATCTTTAGTTAATCATAACGATTTCGTATTGTTAACTTTTTGAGAATTCCACTACAGGTCTACTTCTTGATCGTCAGTGGATATTCCTTGCAATAATTGAGCGTGATTGGCGCACCATTTTCGAAATTTTATACCAGCCGAATCCAATATTTTAATGAGTTGCTGCTTCATCTCAAAGGCGTCGTTCAATTTGCTTGTACGGCATAAGCCATCGTGCACATAAAATTCACTTTCTAATGCAGCTGCACCAAGTGGATATTGATGTTTATGTGTCTTTGCTAACGTTTGAAGGCATTTTATAGCCAAATATGGCGCTGCTCTTGTACCATAAGTGACTGTCTTAAGTTGATACAACTGTAACTTGTCGCTGCAGTTTTCTCTCCAAATGATGATCTGGAATTTTTCATCTTGTGGATGTATACGAATCTGGCGATACATCTTTTCAATGTCGCTGGTAAACACAAAGCGCGGAGATCTAAAGCGCATTAGTATAGATGTAAGATCACTTTGTACCACAGGACCATTGTACATTATATCGTTTAGCATTATTTATGTTTTAGCTGAAGCGTCAAATACGACTCTTAATTTAGTCGTGCTGCTGTCTGGTTTGAGGACACAGTGATGCGGTATTACATAGTGTGGATACACCATGTTTTCCTCGTTGATCTTTTCCATGTGCCCAAGTGCTTCATAGTCCTGCATAAATTTTGTGTATGATGATTTGATATCTGGATTTTTATTCAGCCTTCGTTCTAAAGAAACGAATCAATTCATTGACATCTGCTTCGATTCCCCTAAGTTGGACGGGTCATCCTTGAATGGGATTCTTACAATAAATCGTCCGTTTTTATCACGCCGAGTATGCTGAACAAAAGATGATTCACATTTCTGTTCTGCTGCTGTGAGGTTAGTTTCTGGAGCTTTCACATCATCAAGTTGCCACAATTTTTCCAGAACGTTGTTAAGATATTCATCTGTTGAATATATTTCACATGACAGTATATTGTCACAACCACTTTCTATCTTACCGCTGCAAAACCATCCAAACACAGTTTTTTGAAGGTTTGTAAATTGTTTGCCAGCTTGATTTGACCAACGGACAAGAAAGAATAATAGTATCAAGCTCCTATTAGTAAATCAATTTGTTCTGGTGTACTAAATTCTGGGTCTGCCAATTGAATGTTTTGTGGAATAGGCCATTTTGACATATCCAGCCTTCTAGTGGGTTGAGCTGAAAATATTGTAGGAACCACAAATGCCTTAAGAAACATGCTAAAGTTGTTTGTTCGTGATTGTATTTTTGTGTTGACACTATACTGTGAACTCTTTTCCTCTAGAGACGCCTTCTATCCATTTGGGATTGGGTTCCTGCTGCAGTTTTAGCCGCTTGACCAATTTTTCAGTTACAAGGTTCATCTGTGAACCTGAATCGAGAATTGCTCTGCATTCGATAATCTGTCGGTTTATTGATGATATTTTTATTTTTGCAGTACCAATACATAACCACTGTTTGATGTAGTGATTAATGAAGCTTAATCTGACTGATTTAATGTGGCTGCCACCGGAATGAGACTCTTTTGTGGTTCCATGCAGCGCGATGATTTGACTGAAGTTGATAGTTTTTTCACGTGAAGCAACGAATTGTGGTTTTTGTTGCATATGTTGCAGTGGCGACTTCTGCACTCTTGAGCCATATGTCCAGACCGAAGACAATTCATGCATCGTTTAAGTTTCTGCACTGTCCTTATGCGATCTTGAATGTTAGATTGTAGAAAGGCCTTACAATGATATAGACGATGTGGTTCTTTGTTGCAAAACGCACAATTGTTTGATTGTGCTTGGGCCACAGTTGTTGCTATTGTCTTAATTGGGCTAAATTTGTTGCCCACTGCCTCCAATGATTGGAATCTGTTGAATCTCCCTTGAATTTCAGGAATTGACTGACTTGTTGAATCTCCCTTGAGTTTTCCAGTGATTGTTCATACAGCAATCGAGTTTGCTTATTGAGCTTAGCCAATAAAATGTGAAGTAGCAATGGACCCAAGAATTTGTTTCAATTCCCAAATTGCTTAGAGCCAGAAGTCCTTCGTGTGTAGTATCGTGTAAGGACCTTGCATCTGCCGCTGACGGGTTGTTTGGCACTCCAGACTGATTTATCAATTTTTGAATTACTGTTGATACAATGACCCTTTTGTTATTATATCTGTCTTGCAGTAGTTTCCAGGCTGTGGCATAATTTTCACTACTCAATGCAAGGTGCCGTAAAGATTCTCTGCTTCGCCGGTAACACTTGTCTTAAGGTACCACATTTTTTGCGATGGTGGTACCTGCTGCTTATGAATAACTTATGAAAACAAGTCGTGAAACTGTGTCCATTGCAGATAATCACCGCTGAATTTCAGAATTGTGATTTTTGGCAAATGAAGTGGGCTAATGGCCCTTTGTGTAATCGGTGTGGTGATTGGCTGGACCTCAATTGATGGGTGTGCGGTCAACTTGATTGACAGTTGGACGAGCACCTGCTGAACTATATTTTCCATACTATAATATTCATCTATATTATATCCTTGAGAGCTCGGAGTATCACAATGTTCCCAAATCGTAGCATTAATGGTCTCGATTTGGCGCCACGACCGATTGATTGTGTTTATTTTTAACCGACTTCAAAAAGGAGGAGGTTCTCAAGTTCGTCGGTTTCTCGGTTTTTTTTTTTTTATTTTAAATGTACATCGATAACATGCAATAACAATAGAGTTCAGCTACTACAGCTATATCGCACTTCCTCAGCATTAACCCATCTAAAGCCACTACCCAGTAATCATTGAAAATATCAATGTTATGGATAACCGTGACCACAAACAAGTTAATGTGGGAAAAATTTACCCACCAATAAATGGGTTGGGCTCAGGGACAACACAAGACGTAACAACTAACCGTGCGTATACATAGATCTAATTACACAACTAATTTTAATCTACTTTTGAGTTGACCTTTTGACAAATTAACATCAAAAACGCTACAATTGTTAACAAAGGAACTCATGCGACTTAAAGGAGCAGTAGCCATATAATTTGTTCTACTAAATGGCAAATAAATTAAGTTGTTAGCGTTTCTACTGCTTCTACGGTTAGTGTTAAAATTTATGTGAGAAAGAAGTTCTGGAGAATCGAATACACCAGTTATGAGCTGGTGTAAATATACGATATCTGCCGACTTCCTTCGATCACCTAAAGACTGCATTTTTAATAGTTTTAAACGATCCTCATAAGGAGGAAGGTCTAATATGTCAGTTCCACTTAAGCCCCTTAGAGCAAACTGAACAAAACGTTTTTGGATTCTTTCTATTCGATCAACATGCACATTGTAACTTGGGGACCAAACTTGACTTGCATACTCTAAGTGAGGACGCACGATTGCATAATACAACGTTGTAGTTGTAATCATGCTATTAAATTCTTTGGCCCAGCGTTTTACAAAACCAAGCATTGAAGATGCTTTTTTACAAATATTATCAATATGAATGTTAAACGACAGCTTAGAATCCATGCATATACCTAGGTCTTTGACGGTGTCTACACGACTCAAGGCAGTATCTTTAATCTTATAATCAAATATAAAATTATTCCTTTTTCGCGAAAAGGTCATAGTTTGGCATTTATCTGAATTTAAAAACATATTATTTTTAGAACACCAAACTTCAAAGGATTTTAGATCAGACTGGAGTAGATCTGAATTATCTCTAGAATTAATCGTTCTGTATATTTTCATATCATCGGCATAAATAAGCAGATGAGAGTGTTCAATGACGTGAGTTACATCATTGATAGCTAAAATAAACAGAAGAGGACCAAGGTGACTACCCTGAGGAACACCTGATCCAGCAATAAATTCAGAAGACAATGCGCCTCGGAAACGTATTTGATAAGATCGCTCTACCAAATACGATTTAATCCAGTTCACAAAATATTGTGGAAATCCCATTAACTCAAGTTTAAATAAGATTAGATTGTGTGGTAGCTTATCAAATGCCTTACTAAAGTCAGTGTAAACACAATCGACCTGGTTACCAGAATCAATAGAATTTAAGCAGAATGTTGTAAAATCGAGAAGATTAGACACAGTGGATCTGCCATTCACAAAACCATGCTGACGAGTTGTTATGACTTCCCCACAGTGAATTTTCACCCGATCATACACCATCCGCTCAAAAAGTTTTGGAATCGATGAGAGCTTAGCGATAGGCCTATAGATACTAACATCGTTCCTGCAACCCTTTTTAAAAATAGGACTTATAAATGATTTTTTCCAAAAAAGTGGAAAATAACTTTCGTTAATAGATTTATTGAATAATAAAGAAAGTGGTTGACTCAAAACGGAACCGCATTGTGTTAACACTGCGGCAGGAACACCGTCAGGTCCAGCACCAAACTCCTCATCGATCGATCTAATATACATTAAAATATCCTCTGGAGTAAAGGATATATGTTCCAAAGATACTCTGGGTTCGGAATTTATATATTCAAAGTACTCTCCATCAGGAGTAAAAGAATCTGAACAGAATGATTCTTTAAAAAGATTGGCGAATAGGCCACAAATTTTGACGGGATTGTCAGTAAATCCCTCAGGAGTTCTAAATGAAGAAGGAAATCCATCAGATTTCTTCTTTGTGTTTACGAATCCCCAAAATTTCTTTGGATCTGTCAATATTCTCAGCTTAACATTATCTAAATATTCGTGATATAATGTAGCTGAGCGATTTTCAAGTTCCAGAAACAAACGTTTGTAAGTTTCTAGGTCGTTTGAGCCTAAGCTACAGACGTATTTCTTCCATGCCCTATTCCTGTTGTTGCGAAGAGTCTTTAAATCCTTTGTGTACCACGGGTACGCAGAATTCCTCGCAAATTTGAGACTAAAAGGTACTGATTGAGAAAACACAGCAAAGAGTTCCATATAAAAAAAATGTATGGAGTCATCAAGGCAATTTACATTTATATATTCTAAAATTGCATTAAGTTTACAATGAAGCAACTGATTCAACTTCAAAAAGTCAGCATTTTTAAAATTGAATTCATAAAGCTTATCTGCTGAATTAGAATTTACTATATTTGCTCTGTCGGATTTGTACCAAATACTCAATGGTGGATGATATTCATCAACAGTAGTTAGAGCATGAAAGGCCCTCTTAACAACAACATTGTTACTGTCTGTAGTTAAGACCAGGTCAAGAAGTCTTTCAAGACTATTATAAATACAACTCACTTGTTGTAAGTCTGAACATATATTATCAACAAATATATGTTCTTGGCGGGTCTTCGAATTAGATGCACAATAGTACGTATCATCGTCAGAAGAATGCCATTTTAAATCAGGTAGATTAAAATCGCCCAATAATAAAATGTCGTCATTAACGTCAAGTAAATCGATTATGTAATCTATGCACTCCGCAAGGCTTGCATAGACCTCTACACTACTCTTAGGAGGAACATATGCATTAATAACATATACATTAGAGTTACAATGTATAACGCAAATTAGTTCAATATTAGAAGAGCAGGGAATGTCAACAATAAAACTGACAAAGCAGTTCCTCACAGCCAAAAGGACACCACCACCGACAGAAGAAATATTGTCAGTGTATCTGTCTTTTCTAAAAACTTGAAAACTATTGTCAAACAATTCCAAATCAGTAATGCTTCCGTTTAGCCACGTTTCTGTTAACGCGATAATATCCTCAGAGCAATTTTGAGTTGATAGAAATAAGCTCTGCGTCTTAGAACGTAGTCCCCTTACATTTTGATAGTAAAGGGACAGCCTATTTAGTTTTTTTGAGTCTGGCGGGCGGCTTGAGTCACCCTTTTAGACTTATTTTTTGGCTTAAACTCAGTAACAAGAATATTATCGGCCCACAAATTAGATTTAAGAACAGTTGTAAAATCTTCGGCTGCAACTGTTAGAATAAAAGAAGCATGGGAAGGCTTATTACCAATTTTTTTGCATGAACAGAATGCATTTGAGTTCACTAACTTGGATTGCCTGACAAACGTCAATATATTTTCTATTGATGTGTCGGGCTGAAGACGTGAAATGAAAACATTTCTGGTCCTCGAAACTGCTCTTAAAGTCAAATGACTGTTAGGCGTAGTTGAAATCGTATTTGGGCTACTAGTCAATGGAGGAATAGAAGATGGTGTATGAGAAATCACCGTATTATTATTTTCTGATGGCATTGCTGGGGGCTGCTCTGCCTTGGAAGGTCTGGAGGACGCCTTCCGACGCTTATTTTTGTTTTTGTTTTTCCTCTGTCTTTTAGAGCTTTTTAGGTCTTTTTCTGATGAAACTGACAAAATTCCGGAAGATGCAGTCATGGACGAAGGAACCGAAATGTTATCCTGATCAGTAATTTCATCAGAAACGCTGGTAGTGGGTGCGGTACTAACTTCGCTGAAAAATGTAACAATTTCTCTGAAATTATTATTTAACAAGTTAAGACTTTCCCCAAAAAGCTTTATTTTAGAATAGAGTTCATCCGGGGAAAGGGCCCTGCACGAAGCACAATACCAGCGAAGACCAGATCGGACTGACATTAAATCGTCAAGGCACGATTTAGAAATACCAGCACAAGAAGCATGGAACATTCGCTCACATGGGCCAGAACAGCTGAACATAGGGTACAGAATATTCTGGCTTTTGCATTGCTCGTTTAGAGAACAAGCAGCAATATTGTCAACGGATAAATAATCCATTGCAAAAAAAAATTTAAATTATTCTGTGAGCAAGTGTTTTTGTATGTAAAATGTGCTTATGGGGTTAGCACAAAAGTGCAGCGTACACAAAACCGTTAAAAAACAACAACACTAGATACGCTGACTGCACTACAAATAAACAAACACCGCACAAAGAGAAATTGAAAAATAAATAGGCAGACGAACAAGCACTGAATTTTAATATAAACAACAAAAACTATTGCAACTAATTATATATAAATAAAGACGATTATTAATAAACACTATTTAAATTAAATTGATTAAAAACATAGAAAACGTTTATTAAAAGATTTGTTGATACTTAACGTTTACAAGATTCAACAATACACAGTTATAAAATTCACTTATCACAGCAACACAACTAAAAAACCAACCGATCACCACAAGACGAGATCAACTGACTCCTAAACCAAATGCCTGATTGCCATAATTTTTGGGGAATGGATAGATATCGTAAGCATGGAGGTGCCCGTAAAAAAGTGGGCGGTATTCGATAACTGGGCGTGGCAATACTAGGTCTCGCAATACTAGATGTTATTGTATCTCGAATAATATTGACACTAGGGTACTGCAATTTAGTGTAGGGGTAGGAACAATTATTACAAATTATCGGCAAGAAAATTTTGAGACTAGAGTACTGCAATTTAGTATAGGGGTAGGCATTATTATTACAAATTGTGGTCAAGAAAGTAGGCGTTATTCGACAAATAGGCGTGGCAATATTATAAAAACACTGTATCTCGAATAATATTGACACTAGTGTACTGCAATTTAGTGTAGGGGTAGACACAGTTAATACAAATTACGGTCAAGAAAATGGCCGTTATTTGAGAAATGGGCGTGTCAATATTAGAAAAAGAGTATATCTCGCATAATATTGATACTATGGTACTGCAATTTAGTGTAGGGGTAGGCACAATTATTACAAATTACCGTCAAGAAAATGAGCGTTATTCGACAAATGGGCGTGGCAATATTAGAAAAAGAGTATATCTCGAATAATATTGATACTATGGTACTGCAATTTGATATAGAGGTAGGCATCATCAGTAAAAATTACGGTCAAGAAAGTGGGAGGCATTCGACTACTGGGCGTGGCAATATTAGAAAAACAGTGTATCTCGAATAATATTGACACTAGGGCACTGAATTTATTGTAGTACAGGGGTAGGTAGAATTAGTAAAAATTACGGTCAATAAAGTAGACGTTATTAGATAAATGGGCGTGGCAATACAAAATAAACACTATCTCAGTTAATATTGACGCTGGGGTACTGAAATAAAGTACAGGGGTACGCACAATTGGAAATAATGCTCAAGAAAGTGGGCGCTTATTTAACAAAGAATCGTGGCAATATTAGAAAAAAACTATATCTCGAATAATATTGACACTAGGGTAATAGAACTCGTTACAAGAATGGGTATAATAATTTCAAAACATGTGACATCTAATATAAATTTAAGAGACAGATATTTTTTAATAACCAACAAACTTTCAAAATTTAATAAAACAAATTTTTTCGGAACAATTGTATTTATGTTGTTTATACACTTTTTTCGAAAATTTATCATATTCTCTAAAATGGAAGAAATAAAAACTTAAAAAAAAAAAACAACCGACTACAAAATCACTACAAAGTAAAAATAATTTTAAAATTACTTTTCCTCTTAATTCCTTGGTTATATAAGTATGTTAAATTATCTAAACATATTATTACATATGAAATCTTATTATATTAATTTTTTTCTTATTTGTTTTATTATCATAAATATATTTATTTCTTCATGAAAACAAATGCTTTGAAGTTGTCGCTTATGATTAAAAGTCTGATTATATTATCGCCAACCTTAAAAGCTTTTGTTTTCATGAAGAAATAAATATATTTATGATAATAAAACAAATAAGAAAAAAATTAAAATAATAAGATTTCATATGTAATAACATAGATAACATAGATATGTAATAACCAAGAAACTAAGAGGAAAAGTAATTTTAAAATAATTTTTTACTTTGTAGTGATTTTGTAGTCGGGTGTAGTCGGTTGCCATACGTGGAGTTGCTTCTGGAGCGGCTTTTGTTGAAAGGGTTACCATCTGTTGTTAAAATTTTTCTTTAAAAGTGTCCACTACAGCCATGATTTCATTATAATAGTTTGTAGTGAAGTAATCGTGGTCAAATTTTAATCCGGGTAATACTCTGAGCTTGTTGTCTTCCTCCTCAAATTGTGCCCAGGCTTCTTCGTCTAAACGTTGAATACGATTTTCGAAGTAGGATGCTGTCTTCTTGATCGGATGAATCCTTTTTGTAGTTTCTAATGACAGCTTGTATTTCGCTGCCAGTTTGCTTTTGGAGCTCTGCCAATTCGTCAAAGGTAGACATTGTTTCTCTTGCCACAGACTGCTTCTGTTGTTCTGACGGCTGCTTTTGTTTGGTCGTAGGCTGCTTCTATTGTCCTGACTGACGGTTGCCTTTGATACGTCGTCCTTGCTGAATCACGTCGGGGTCACCAAATGTTAAATCCTAACTTGGATTTCAGAAGTTTGGTTGTAGCCCAAGCACTTTAACTTGGACTAACAGAAAGTAGCTGTTGTACAAAACGACACTTGACCCATTTGCATATGTGATATCAGAATGTAAAATTAAGAACTCAATAAATTGTACAGAACGGCACTTGAATCGTCTGCACACCTTAAGAGTAAAATAAAAAACACTATTGGAGCTTCTTGATCAAACTCTAAAATTCTAGTGATGCTTTTATTATTGATTTTCTTCTTTTAAAGATAATCAATTGCCTTTTAATATACACAATGTTTCATACTAATATTTTTCTTACTAAATTCAAGCTAAGTACAAAAATACATACATACATGTATATACGTAAGCGTGTCAACCCAAATTTAACAGCAAACAATCTTGGCATTGCTTTAAGCTCAACATAAACTGTAAACACAACAAAAGTGCAAGAACTACAAAGGGAAATATGACTCTGCTTGCTTGGCCGACGTTAGCTGGAGTTGTATGTTGGTCAAAAAATGCTGTGCAATGCCCGGGTTGTTTGTGACAAAAAGTGTAAGAAATCATGAAATCCATGAAATCGTACAATCATATATACACTCACAGGCAGTGGCGGATCTAGGATTCGCCAGAGGGGAGGGGGGAAGGATAAGATAGCAAAAAGAAAAAACGAAGTAAAAAAAATACAAAATTACATATATCGGTGATTCCATGTCAAATCGGACGTTATTCACATACATATATGTAAACATTTTGTACTTTGCACGTCGATAGTACTTGAAAAAACTTGCATATGGCCATTTCCAAACTGGCGTTATACGATTTGTACGAAAAAATAAAAAAAATTAATGAAAAAGTCAGAATTTTAAAAAAGATTTTTTTTTTTATATTTGCGTAGTAATTAAGAAGCACTATATTAATTAAAAGAATTACAACAATCGATCCTAAGGATTTAAAGATATAAGCAAAACTATGCTCTGGCGTGACGTTACAAAAAACAGAAGTAGTTTTAGACTTCGATTATAAAACATGCAAAACTCTGCGAATTGGGCAAGGCTTTTTGTATAAAACCTTTTTTAGAAGGTTTTGAAATAATATAAGTTTATTTTCCAAGTAATATAATTTAAAAATCTTTTCCCGTTTTTTTGTTATTAGGCTTAGTCATCGGACGTCCGTTACTGTCGTTACGTTACTTAAATTTTCATTATAATTCAATTGTGTAATTAAGCAGTTAAGTAAATAAGTAATTTATAATTTAGTAATTAAAAAACAAATTAAATGTATTCTGCCTCTCCTTGCCTCAACCATTTTCCATTATTTTAAGCCAATGCCTTCCATTTTAATAAAACAAAAACGTCTACGAAACATTTACTAAAAAGAAAATTTACATTTGTGAAACAGTGTAGACGATTTGATCATTATGGTAAATGAGTTTATGTTTAAATTGCTTAAATCAATAAAATTTAAATGTTTCTGTAAGATAATATCTTTAAATAAAAAGTTAAATTTTCGTGTCACGGTGGACTTTTTTCTGGAAATGCCCATATACAGGGTGAATCGGATAGCGAGGTCAATCTGAAAGCTAGTAATTCCTTGGGTCAAGACAAGAAAAAAAATCGTATCGAAATGGTGGTCTATTCTCACCCCTTCCCCCCTCTAGTTGCAAGTAAAAGTACGTAAAAAAGTCGAATTTTAAGGCAATATCATTTTTTACACAATAACTTTAAAAGTATGATATAGCTACGTAAGATTTAAGACCTGTTGTGGATACTGAATTTACTAGTTTGAGTAAAAATTAAAATTAATTAAAGTTTCCTTGTACGTTAAAGAAATAAAAGGTTGATAAAACTCAACACATATTTTTTTTTTACAAAAATTATTAGTTCGTGTGCGGTTTTCTCGAAATTTTATCTAAAAAAATTTTTGTTTTTATTTCGTTATTTTATACTCCCAAAAATTCTCTAAAATTTTTTCATAATAAGTTTTTACGTCCGATCAACAAATCATCTGATTTCGTGCTAAACATACCTTTGCAAAGCAAAAAAGCTCACATATTTATGTAAACAAAAGGAAGCAAGATTTACTATCACTGTGGGATTTTTGTTGTACGATCGACAGAATGAGAGTGATATTAAGTTACTATAACTACAGTTAAAATACTAAATTTTTATTTTATTATCGTACGACTCGCCACTTCTCTCTATTACAGTATCAAGGTAAGACACAATTCGAAATTTATAAAATTATGAATTTAATTAAATCACATACAGAGGAATCACAAAATGATCTTGACAATTCGTGAATACGCAGACATGATTTTTTTATATGGATACTGCAATGGAAATTCTTCCATGCCGGAGTTGCATTACCAAAGAATTGATTGAAGCTAATGCTCAATGTAAGCATTTTTGCTTAACAAAGGTATGTTGAGCACAACTTAACTCCAAAATCAGATGATCTATTGATCCGAGGGTAAAACTTGTTTAGAGAACACTTGAGAGTATAAAACAACGTAATAAAAAGAATTTTTTTTTTTCGATAAACTAGAAAATCGCACTCGAACTAATTGTTTTTGTAAAAAAAAAAGTTTTTGAGTTTATCAACTCTTATTTCTTAAACATACGAGGAAACTTTAATTAATTTTTATTCAAAGCTTTGAATAAAAAACAGGTCTTAAATCTTACGAATCTATCATACTTTTAAAGTTATTGCGTAAAAAATGATAGTGTCTTAAAGGTCGACTTCTTAACATACTTTTACTTATAACTAGGAGGGGATGCGAATAGACCCCCCTCTATATGATTTTTTCTTGTCTTGACCCAAGGAATCACCAGCTTTCGGATTAATCTCGCTATCCGTCTCACCATGTATATTGTTTCATTTTTTTTTGCAATTTTTTAAAAACTACTAATAAAATTTTTACATACAAAATACTTTTATTTTTTTAAATGTATGTAAAATATGGTGTTATTTATGGTTTTTAGTATTTTTGGAACTTCTTACGATATTTTATTATTTTCTAGCTACTAATATACCTAGTAATATAAAAACAAAGTTGTTTAGAATCAAACTAAGAGAATGCTTATACAAGGCTCAAAGGCCAACTTGAAAGACAATGAGTTCCAGACCCAAGCGAACCATTTTGTTCTTTAGCTGGCGATGGGTAATGAAATGAGGGATTGGGAATAATTTTATCTTATTGCCTACGCCCTTTTCTTTTTTTCTTAACGTGTATTTGAAGCCCCTAAATCTAATGCTTCAAAAAAAGGCCAGAATTTATATCTTCTAAGCCATTTGAAAGTGTGAAAAAGTTATCTTTTTTCGTATACGAAATATCCATAATTTTATACAGAAGAATAGTTCTAAGAATAGTGTATAAAAACTTAAAGGGTAAACTAAAAAAAAAAAAAAAAAAAAAAACGGAATGGCCATCTCAGCCCTTGAAAGGACTTTGACCGAGCTTCTTATGAACAATTGTGTTGTGTGTGATGTGAAATGCTTGCACACAAATGATCGAGAACTGGACCTACATGTTTTACGCCGACTCCGAACGGCTTATGTTCTCAAGAAGCTTTTCATGGCAGCTTACTCTGAGGTTTGCCATTGTCTGCAGAGAGGTGACGGCCGAACAGAAAAATTAATTCAATTGAAAAAACTTTCTGTGCCAGGTGGGAATTGAACCGGGGTTCAATGAGCCATGGGCCACACACACTTTCCCACTACGCCACGACACTGATTAAATTCAATATTAACTGCAAAATTCCATTGCATGCTTTAAAAACCATTGCATCCTTTAAAAACGTCTAAGTATTGAAATTAGATCAGTGAATGATTCCAATGATCATACAATTGTTCTATAATTAGTACTGTTTGATTTAAATTGGTGCCAATGACGATTTTACTTTGATTCTTTAATAAAATGAAAGTGTTTTGTAATGAAAAAGTTAAAAATTCCCCAAGAGAAAACATTTTTAAAATTCAAGTATTTGTGATTTAAAGATAATAAAAGATAAATATATAAAGATTTATTAAACACATCTATTTTCATGATAAGGTATATTAATAAAGTGTTTTAGATAAATATATAAATTTTTAAAAGTTTTTTTATGAAAATAATAAAAAGCTCTGCGATTTTTAATAAAATATTTTAATGAATTGTTAATATTATATAGAATGAGCGCCACAGGCGAAAAACAGGTGTTATGAGCTTGAAGGGAAAAGCTTTACGTGTTTTTCGTACTATTTTAGCTGCGACTGAATTTATCAGTTTCGTATTGCGGGCTAACAAGGTCGCGTTAAGGTAATTGTAAGACGTCCTCACAACATCTTTACAGCCAAAACGCAAACAAATTGCTGTTTTTCCAATCATCAAACAATGTGAAAGCTTGCGTTTTTTCGCTGAAGGTGATTTGATAACTGGAGTTGGCAACGACAACGATGTTGGTCTCGCCAAATCCAGCTTTAGTAAAGTACTTACAGAAGTGCTAGATGTATTTCAAGCTAAATTGTGCCCTCTGATAATCATGTGCAGGTCTGCAGAAGAAAAGAGGAAGATGCTTTAGATTTCTATGAAAAGCATGGAATACCAGATGTTATGGGGTTTATATATGGGACGCATGTCGGAATAATTGCACCTGCTGTAAATAAACACCTTTTTTCATGTAATTTCCATAAAGTTCAGGGGCCCTACTCTGTATTGCGATGCGGAAATCAATGCGATGCGAAAATGAAATGCGATGCGCACGCAAATCGGTACCCTGAATTGCTATCGCATTTGCTTCCGCAAATAAAAATAAAAAGTTGGCAATGCTGTTTTTACAAATTAAGAAAAAACAATTCAAAATGTCAAAAAATGGAAACAAGTCAACAAATTATACACAAAAAGTGAACTGTTTTGCATTTTGACGAACGAAACTCTGTTGATTTATATATAATTCCCGTAAAATTGGAAAAAAAATGGATTCCGTGGCAATTTGGATGGATGACGATGAACGAGACGTAGAAAGAGTTGTTTGAAGAACTCTAAGGAATAAATCCAACATTTTAGCACTTCATGACAAAAGGTAACAGAATTTTATTGATTAACATTCACGTTATTTATTTGGGCATAAATATTTAATTTTCAGCTTTGTACAAAATTTTCGCACCAAATGGGGCAGGATTTCAACTTGGGACTGGCACAACAAACAATGTCGAGATGCTTAGCAAAAGTTTGCATTGCAATGGAGAAAGTGCTTTGTCCAAGGCATATTCATTTTAATATGACAGAGGAAGAAAAACGAAGTGCTAAAAGGCATTTTTTCAACATTACCAGGATTACCAGGAGTTATAGGAGCTGTGGATGGAACATTTATCCAAATGATACGGCCGGTTGATGATGAACACCTATATTTTAACAGAAAGCTAAAGCATAGTATAAATGCAATGGTGGTTAGTAGTTATGTCTTGAGTAGTTATGTTTTCCTTTTAACAAAATTGTTAAATACACAGATTTGTGACCACAACATGGTAATCAGGGCTGTAGATGGTAAATTTGGAGGCGCATGCCATGACTCTCATGTTTGGAATTTATCAGCAGAAAGACGATTGCTGAAACAAAAATATGAGAACGGAGAGAAAGGAATATGGATTATAGGTAAAAATGTTGTTCAAAGATCACAATGTAAAATTAATTGAGTAATTTTCAAGGCGACTCGGGAAACCCATTAGAGCCATGGCTTTTAACACCGTATCGAAATGCATCCGACAATTCTCCAGAATCTAAGTTCAATGATAATTTTTCAAAAGCGCGGACAGTTATTGAAAGAACATTTGGAGTCTTAAAAGCAAGATTTCGGTGTCTTTTACCTGCACGGGAGCTTCAAAAGTAATAAGGATGCTAAAGGTGTGTTGTGCTTTACACAATATCTGCATATCCTACAAAATTCCACCACCCTCCGATATTTATTTTGATGAAGAAGACTCGTCGTTTTCCATCCCAGAATCAACGGATGAATGCAATGCAAGGACCATAGCAGCATAAATAAGAGACAATATAAAAAACACTTTAAGATAGTTGAAATTGTGAAATAGTGGAAGTATGTTATTTTTTTAATATGACAATTTTATAAATGAAATCAAATAGTTTAAAAATTCAATTCAGTCTTTTTATTTCAAATAAATAATACTTATGTCTAAGTGTTTAAATACATCACAACGTAAATGCACTTCGTTTTTCTAAAATATATCAAAAAAACATATTCGTTTTATCACATTTCATAGGCGTAAAAAAAATTAAATAAAATGAAAATCGAAAAATCTACATTTTTTAAAATGGAGCACAATATTATCACTTTCAAGTTGTATTTTTTTTTATAAAACTTTTGAATTTTTAAAATATTCACAAAAAAAAATTAATAATATTATGTTGCTACTTTGACGAAAGTTGTTTGTTTTATGCTATTTTTTGATCACAAAGTTTTCAATTTGAAAACAATTTGTGATCAAAAAATAGCTTAAAATATATGTCGTCAAAATAACAACATAATGTTATAAATGTGTATGTGAATATTTTAAAAATTTAAACATTTTATAAGAAAAAAAAAATGCAATTTGAAAATGATAACATTGTGTTCAATTTTAAAACATGTTGGTTTTTTCAGAGTACATAACTTAAAACCAATTATTCCTTTTCTCACTTTTCCAATTTTTGTAGCTCGAGTATTGCCTTTTTGAGTTTTAATTTTCTATTTAGGAAGTCTTTTTACCTGCAGCTTCTTGCTTTTTAAATAAAAATTTTTGTTCAGCTAACCCTAATTTCTTTTTCATAATATCTACAATTTTTTTGTTCTGCCTACCCATATATTTTAGGTCGTCGTGGATTTCATTAAGCTTTGCAAGACATTCTTTGTGGAACTGCCTTTGACTTTCCACTTGTTTTTTGAGTAGCGAATCTCTTGCGCCTGAAACTGTAATGTGTCGGGTGCGTCTTCTGAAAGTTGATGGTGATTGACTACTGTTTTCTATAGCGCTTTCGCTGTTTTCCTTATCAGCATTTATAGCCGAGATGACGCCATCTTCCTCTAAGCACGCCCCAAAACTTACTGCGCCTCTTACTCCAACTTTTGTCTCTTCCATCGACAATAGTTTTTCGACTTGCTCCTCCAAAGGTGTTAACGGACAGTATCAAGCTGAACCACCACCGGTCTCGGAGAGGCTATTTTTGTTTTTCCGTAGCTTCGTTTTGAGGTGAATCTTATAATCGGACCATACCTTGCAACTTTATTTACGATTGCCTTACTTTTTTCCATCCTGCAACATCTTTCATTGGTGGACCAGCGGCATTAGGGTCTTCCGCCAACCTCTTCCACAAAGAATTGGCTGTGGTTTTTGCATTGCCTGTTTTTAGCAAGCCCTTTGCTACTTCTGCGTGATTTTCCATAAAATCCACCAAAATCTCGAACTGTATTGTTTTTGTGTGTGCATTTTTCTTGTTTAGTTCCCTGTTAATGAAAGTAATTTAAATTTTTACATATTTAATTAAAAATTGTACTCTATAAAATGTTTTACTCACATCGCATTTGATTTCCGCAAGCCAAGCAGCTGTCGAATTAAATTTGCTACAAACTGGTTGTTTTGACACTTGCTATCGCATTACAGGATTGCGTGAAAATGAGGACTTTCGAATATCGAAAAATTCGATGCGATTATCGCAATTCGGAGTACCGATTACGCAATTTTGCGAATTTTTTTTGTCGCATCGCAATAGAGAGTAGGGCCCCAGCTACTACAGCTTTTTCGCACTTCCTCAGCATTAATCCATCTAAAGCCATGACCCAGAAATCATTGAAAAATATCAATGTTGCGCCAAACATGTTAATGTGGGAAATATTTACCCATCAATGAATGGGTTGGACTCAGGGACAACACAAGACGTAACAACTAACCATCATATGTAGATCTAATTGAACACTAGTTTTTAATCCATTTTTGAGTTGACCTTTTGCCAAATTAACATCACGCTACAACTGTTAACAAAGGTAGTCATGCGGCTTAAAGGAGCTTATAGAGCAATAAAAAGGGCACGCACGTACAGTTTGAATGTTATGCTGGTAATATGTTTACCTCTTTCCTTTTAAAATAATCGAAAAATTAATTCTGATATGTGACAACAATCTGCGGATTCGATACGACGATGCCACTCATCCTGGAGCATGCCACGATTCGTTTAATTAGAACATTACCAAGATCAGAGCGATCTTGAAACAGAAGTATTTACGTGGAATAGAAAACTTGTTAATTACATTTTTAATTTTTGCATCCATTTTTGTTTATTTATTTTAATATTTCTCTCCCTAACAATTTCGTTCAGAACAAATATTTAAAAATTCCCATTGTGTTTTTTTTTTGTTCAGAATACCTTCTTTTCTCCCAAAAATGTTTTTTTGACAAGTTCGAAAGTGTTTAAAATAGGGGAATGGGAGATAGGAACAAATTCTTCCGGGAGAAATTATTTAGAATTGGACTAATGGCATAGCTATAATTTCGTAACCTACTTATTGTTTTAGGCCGCGTTTAAAGTTAACTCTTAGGCCTTTTCCAAACTTGGTCAACGCAATTCGAATGCAACTTCAAAGCAACAGCGAAAAAGTTGAAAAGCAATGCAACTATAAACGGTATGCTTTCATTCAGACTTGCTTCAAAACTCGTGTAACATGTGTAAGACATCTGAAAAAGCATCAATAAATGAAATAAGTGACATTGTGCAAACGTACTTATTATAGCATAAGTACAAGTAACTAATTAATTAACTTATACACCTTGATTAATATATAGCGTACTGCACCACAAATAAATGAATGCGGAAAACAAACAAATTGATGCAACAAACCGCCGATTTAAATTGCGGAAAGCCGCGTTGCGCTGAACAGTTCTACGTGTGGAGAACTTGTTGCATGCAAGTTGCTTAATCTGGAGGTTCCGATATAAATACACAGATTAGCAACTTGAGTTGGACTTGCGTTTACCAAGTGTGGAAAAGGCCTTAAGCATAAGCCGAAACTGAAAATGAAACAAAAACAATGGTTACAAGCGAGATAGAAATCAGCTTGATTTGAAACAAACGAGCTAGAAATTAAATCAATCTGGTTCTGTTTACACAGTTTTAAATTTTTGTTTTGTAAGCGTTTACGCGGCCTTATGTCTCAAAAAAGTGGTCTGAAAGAAGCTTGTATATTCCAAAAAAGTTAAAAAAAAGGCAGATGAAACTTATAGGATCTTTAGTTGGTAAGTAAATATCAATGAAATAGAATGGCTTGTCATGTTGCCGGGTCTTGCCCGACTTTGAAGCTTATCCAAACTTTTAATTAAATGTTTTTATAAAAAATTTGTTGTTAAAAAAAAAAAAAAAATGAAATGGCCACTTCAGCCCTTGAAAGGACTTTGACCGATCTTCTTATGATCAATTGTGTTGTGTGTGTTGCGAAATGTTTGAACACAAATGATCGAGAACTGGACCTACAAGTTTTATGCCGACTCCGAACGCCTTATGTTCCCAAGAAGCTTTTCATGGCAGTTTTTACTCTGAGGTTTGCAATTGCCTGCAGAGAGGTGACGGCAGAACAGAAAAATTAATTCAATTGAAAAAAACTTTCTTTGTCAGATGGGGGATTCGAACCTGGGTTCTCTGGCGTATAAGCCACACACTCTACCCACTACGCCACGGCCTTAAATTTGTTTTTAAGACAATTTTAAAAAATCTCTGTTTACTTCAAAACTTCTTCAAACTCTATATTTTGTATGTACAAATATTTTGCAAGAGAATTATCGTTTTATTTTATAGCGTTTTACATCAATTTGTTAAAAAATTGTTTTTTACAATGACACCGTAATTTCTTTTACACTTTAAGCTAAACAAAATTTTACTCTTTTTAGGCATTCCTTATTAATTAAAAATTAATTTAAGGACGCTACAATAAACTCATTCACATTAAAGCGAGCTTCTGTCTCAAGTCTTTTTGCCATTGTTTTCAACTTTAAACGCTCATATCTCTAAACGGTGCCACTTATAAAAAATACAATATTTTTTGGCGTTCTTACAGATCAGGACCGTTATAATAATATATCAAGTGTCAAGTGTTGCATTTGTTGTTGTTTTTTTAGTTGTTATAAAGTATTTTTTGTTAAAAATTTCCCATAGCGTTACTTAAATTAGCTGCAATATCCAAGTTAATTTGACGTCTATAAAATAATGTTGAAAAATAGAATGAATAGTCGAAGAATCCGAGGCTGGTTTAGTTTTCATTGGACAGTAGTAATGTGGCGGGACGCAAACCCTGCGCATATTCCATGTTTAAATTCTATAGAGCGACCCGCCGCTCAAATTAGCCGTCAAAATAGCGGATGCCAGTTTGCCGTTGCCCAGGGAACACCACGAGGAGGTTTGGGACGATTTCGACATGGATAATGCTGGCCTTGCCAGGTTGAGGCAGCTAGAAGGGATCGCCTATACGCAATATCGTCTGAGTTCGGTATCCCTGCAAAGTTGATTAGGCTTTGCAGAATGACGTTGAGAAACACACGCAGCACCGTCAAGGTAGGAAACGACCTCTCCGAAATCTTCAATACCGAAAGAGGTTTCAGACAAGGCGATCAACTGCCTTCAGACAACACCATCATGGAGGGGATCGTACGAAAGGCCGGTGTGCATCGTAATGACACCATTTTCTACAAAGGTGTCCAGCTCCTTGCGTACGCTGATAATATTGATATTGTCGGCAGATCTAAGAGAGATGTTATCTCTGCTTTCACCGCTATCGAAAAGGAATCAGCCAAAGTGGGTTTGACGATAAATGAGGGTAAAACAAAGTATATGCGCTGTCTACAAACAAGGGAGCGCGGCGCTTAGACTCCCACGTTTCATCCGACAGCTATAACTTAGAAGTAGTCAAGGAGTTCGTATACCTTTGCACCGCCATTAATAACAACAACGAAGTCAGCCTGGAGATAAAGCGAAGGACAATAATTGCTAATAGGTGCTACTACGGGCTCAGTAAGCAGAAAAGTTCCAGAGCACTCTCTCAATCGACAAAACTAACACTCTACAAGACGCTCGTTCTACCTGTGCTGCCTTATGGCGCTGAGGCATGGGTAGTTTCGCAAACTGACGCAGCTGCTCTGGGGGTGTTCGAGAGAAAAGTTCTTCACAAAATCTTGTGATCTAGTCACAAACAAAACAAATAAACCAATGCATACTTGTAGGCACTACCTTTTGTGCCATACTACTACTTACTTACTTAGATGGCGCCTACAACCGTAAGTCGGTTTCCGCCTGTCGTAAGAAATTGCGCCAGCCATTTCTGTTTTGCGCTTGCTGGGGCCAGTTGGAAGCTCCAAGTTTCGTCAGGTTGTCCTCCACTTGGTCCCTCCAACGGAGATGCGGTCGTCCTCTTCTGCGTTGTCCGCCGCTGGGTACCGGATCGAATATTTTCTTCGCTGGAGTGTCGTCTTCCATCCGCTCAACATGACTTAGCCAGCGAAACCGCTCGATTTTTATGCACTTTACTATGTCGATGTCGGCGTATAGCTCATACAGCTCATCGAATACCATCGTATTCGGTACTCGCCATTGACGCAGATTGGTCCGTAGATTCTACGAAGGATCTTTCTCTCGAACGCTCCTAAAATCTTTTCATCAGAGCTGCTCAACGTCCAGGTTTGTGCTGCATATAACAGGACGGGCATGATTAGTGACTTATAGAGCGTGACTTTTGTTCGTCGAGAGAGGGCTCTGCTTCTCAATTGCCTACTTAGCTCAAAGAAATACCTGTTGGCAAGAGTTTTACTTCGTTTTATCTCTCTACTGATATCGTTGGTGGAGTTAATGCTGGAACCGAGGTAGACGAAGTCCTTCACAACCTCGAAAGAGGTGTTGTCAACAGTGACGTGGGTGCTAATACGCTGGGACTGTTTGTTTGTTGACACCAGATATTTCGTCTTATCTGCGTTTACTGCAAGACCCATGCGACTCGACTCTTTTTCTAATTTGTAGAATGCTGTCATGAGCCATGTGAAGGCTCGCCCCCTGTTCCCCATGTGCCATACAACAAACTGAATTTCTGAATTCAAGGTCAATGCCAAGTACAAGTGCGACTGCATGAAAGTGCAGAGTCAGCATTAAAGCGTAAAACCGTTTAAGCGTATCGCGTGCCACCAAACGGTAACAACCGAGCAGCTTAAATAACAAGCAGTAGCGCCAATATGTTGTTAGTATTGCCAAGGGAAATAAACTGACACCGTTGTGCCTTCTGCACCGGGCACAAAACGAATTGATTTATTTTATTGTTGTAATTGCATCCATTTATAGTATTTTATTTACTACAGTTTACCATTGGACAATATTCAGGTCAACAGAGTTCCGCCCTTGGATAAATAAAAGTATGACAAATAAAATGAAACATGATCATTTTACCAACACAAGAATGTTTTCCGCATAACTTGAATCTCGGCGAAGTTATTAGGAAATGCCTTGTGTTTAAAATAAGTGTTCAGATTAGCCAATTAATAGATAAGTTAAATTTAAGTATGTGACAAAAAACTGTCAACTAAGTTGTTAAGCAATAATGTAAAGATTGAGGAAGCCAGATATTTGTTATAAATATCGGTGCTATGAAGACATGCCTTGTGTATTAAATAAGTGTTAAGATTAGCCAATTAATAGATAAGTTAAATATAAGAATGTGACAAAAAACTGTCATCTAAGTTGTTAAGCAATAATGTAAAGATTGAGGAAGCCAAATATTTGTTATAAATATCGGTGCTTCAGTTTAAATAAAAGGAGTTGGCTCGTAGAGCTCAAGAGGTTCGTTCGCAGAGTTCGAAATAGGAGTGAACACGAGAAATACCATTAAAAAAAACCCAAGCATTTTTCCTTCGTCAGCAATAAGCACAGCAGAACCTGCAAATAAATTAAGTAAGTATACTGCTGGCTGGTGAGCAATTAAAATACTAACCCACCAATCTTCTGGCAACCTCACGGCTGCCTATGCATTTGGCAGCTACCCTGCCGAATAAAAACAAGGTAAACTGGTTTTTTTTAATATCCTAGGTAATCTGTAGGGATATGCGTGCTTCTCTAGTGAAGAGAAAAGGACAAAGGACCTACGGGTATCCTCATAGGGAGGAACCCAACATTTTTCGGCGCAGCTAGTAGGATCCTTTCTGTTCAGGGGAACAGCAAGGATATTGTGAAAAAATAAGTTTTTAAGGATAAAAGTAAAATAAATTAAAATGAGTATATTTTTGAAGAAAAAAAAAAGAAAATGGAGAAACAGTTTGAAAAGTTAGATTGGAGGTAATCGGTAGGTACTAATAGGTAAGCGTAAATGAATTTCTGTTGGAGTTTATAGAAGTTTTTGAAAAAAAATTTTTTTTTTGTTTGTTTTTGAGTTGAATGTTTTTCGCGAAGTTAGTGTTGTGATCAAATCAAATCAAACCACCGACGCATCCAGAATCGGACTGAAGAAGCAAATAAAGGAAGAGCGGGAACGAAACAGAGGAGGAAAGTTGAACAAAACATTAACCATAAAAAATTACTAATTACAGCAAGTTAAAATAGTTAATGTCTCGTTAATAAAATTTCGTTAATATGTATTGTATGTATGATTCAAGTATATAAATATATGAAAAAAAAATCTTTTATTTTGACTATTGTTAACTGACTGGGTTTTGTTTATATTGCTATGCGGGAACTAAAGGTAAAGTAATGCTGTAGAAAAGCAAAATTGATGGAACAGAGAAACAAATAAGCAATACAAACAAACGAACAAATAAATAATAAGGACCAATTTAGATAGAATTTGAATTGATTGATTAGAGAACTTCTCAGCATAGTGCGTGAGAAGGGAAACACAGTATTTTTTGCCTGTTTTGTCTTAGATGGATTACACTAGTGGCATAAAAAGAAGGTATCTAGATCTTCTAGGAGAATTGGACAGATTTTTGGAAAATTTGTGGGTCCGGGCAAAAGTAGTGATATTGAACAATGATAATTTCGCTTTGCTACAGTCACATACGGTGGGAAAAAATTTGGCGAAGGTAGAGGAAGCAGACGTAGTGTTTGATTTCGTAGATAAGTATCACGAGCACAAGAGTACGGCTCAAGCAAGTAGGTTTGAGGAGTATAAGAAAAACTTTGAGGCTCTGAGAACAAAGTTAGGCGAGGTGCAGCAACTAAAAATATGAGACCAGGGAAGAGCGAAAGAGCTAGACTTGGAAAACGAAAGATTGCGCGAGCTGTTACGAGGGAAAGACGTATCGACAGAGTTAGTAGAGAAGTTAATTGTCGCACAGGCTAGAGTAGATTTTGAGACAGTTGAACAGGCGAATGCTAGGACACGAGAATTACAGGTACAAAAAAGGCATTTGCGGAAGAATTAAAATTAGGAACAGAAGGTTCATTGCATCATAAAGTGGCAATCGACGTAGAGACAGACGAAGGGGGGCATATCTACGAGAATATAGAAATAAAAGATAACACAATGAATTCAATTTCAATTGCTAAGACCGTGAATAATATCGTAATATTATTCTCGGGAACCGACTCACCAGCGGAGGTTTACAAGTTCATTCTAGGGTGTGATCTTGCGATAAGAGCGTTCAATTCTAGTGAGTTACCACGCGTTGTAGAATGTTTAAAGTTGATATTACACGGGGATGCTTTTGAATTATGCAGGAGAAGAGAGTTTGCAAATATTGATGAATTTTATCTTTTAATTAAGCCCAACTCTCTAAGGGAAACCACGTACAATTCAATTTTAATGGAATTGTCGAAATATGCTCAAGAGCCAGGGGAAAAATTGCAAAGCATATGCAAGAAGACTAAGTTCGATAGAAGCAAGAGGGAAGGATTGCGTAGGAGGAGAGGCAGGTTTGTTGGGTCAATTAAACAAGGCGGTGGTGACGGTTTTTAGGGTAGTATTGAATGACCCAAGCTTAAAACCAGTTGTGTTGACTATGGAGGTCAGGAATTTAGGTGAGTTAGTGACTAAGGCGGCCGAAATAGATTATATGTTGAGGAGCGCAGGTCAATACGGGTCCGGGAGCCGTATGTTGTAGTGGACGAAACAAGGAATGTTGACAGGCAGGTTAGCCAAGATCGAGGGGTGTAGATAGATTCTATCCGAATAAAAATAAAGCAAAGTTTGCCGGACAAAGATGCTAGAACCCGAATAAAATGTTCCTTCCGTGGGAAATTGGGGCATACCAGGGATGAGTGTTTTACAAGAAAAATCACTACATACTGCGAGAAATGCCAGGAATATGGTCATGAAAAATGGTGGAATTGTACCCAAGATTTCAGGTCTAGAAATAGACAAACTCAAGAGAAGAGTTTTTAAAACAACAATCAGAGGAGTCAATACAGGAAACCCATTCAGAGATAATGGGGGGAAGTATTTCGGTGGGCAGCAAAGACCGGTAAAACAATGAAAATGGTGTAACAAACTAGTTAAGGGCGGTAACAGAGAATTCGACGTCTGAAAAGATTGTGAAAATCTGTACATCTAAGCCAATAGAGAGTGTAGTAACAGAGAATTTGACATCCGAAGAGATTGTAAATATCTGTACACCTCAGCCAGTTGAAGTAAAGGAAGAGTTAACCTTACTTACTTAGGTGGTCGTAACAACCCGTGTCTGGGTTTCGACCGACCTCATCAGCTCTCGCCAGGCGCCTCTGGCGCACGTCTTCTCCAATCGGATACACCAAGTGCGGTTAGGGCTTCCTCAGCCTGGTCCATCCATCGGAGGCATAGTCTCCCTCGTCGTCGTTGACCAGCGACCCTCGCCTCGAGCACCTTTTTCGCTGGAGCTTCGTCGTCCATACGATGGACATGACCCAGCCAGCGTAGTCGCTGCACAGTTATACGCCGAACTATGTCAATGTCATCGTAGAGCTCATACAGCTCATGGTTCATTCGGATGCGATAGTCATCGCCGACTCGAACAGGACCGAAGATTTTGCGAAGAACTTTTCTCTCGAACACCCCCAGAGCGGCTGCGTCAGTTTGCGAAACTACCCATGCCTCAGCGCCATAAAGCAACACAGGTAGAACGAGCGTCTTGTAGAGTGTTAGTTTTGTCGATCGAGAGAGGGCTCTGGAACTTAGTTGCTTACTGAGCCCGTAGTAGCACCTATTAGCAATTATTGTTCTTCGCTTTATCTCCAGGCTGATTTCGTTTTTGGTATTAATGGCGGTGCCAAGGTATACAAACTCCTTGACTACTTCAAAGTTATAGCTGCCGGATGAAACGTGGGAGTCTAAACGCCGCGCTCCCTTGTTTGTAGACAGCATATACTTTGTTTTACCCTCATTTATCGTCAAACCCACTTTGGCTGATTCCTTTTCGATAGCGGCGAAAGCAGCGGTAACATCTCTCTTAGTTCCGCCAACAATATCAATATCATCAGCGTACGCAAGGAGCTGGACACCTTTATAGAAAATGGTGCCATTACGATGCATACCGGCCTTTCGTACGAACCCCTCCATGATGATGTTGAAGAGATCGCATGACAGTGGATCGCCTTGCCTGAAACCTCTTTCGGTATTGAAGATTTCGGAGAGGTCATTTCCTACCTTGACGGAGCTGCGTGTGTTGCTCAACGTCATTCTGCAAAGTCTAATCCACTTTGCAAGTATACCGAACTCAGACATTATTGTGTATAGGCAATCCCTTCTCGGGCTATCGAACGTAGCTTTAAAATCGCCGCCGGTTTTTAACAATTCAAGTTTTTGAGTCGTTGGATAGCAACTCGAACCTCTTCATGGCTAGGTGGTGATACTTCTACTCCGTCATCGTCGATTGGTTGGTTTCGCGTTTTTTGATCCGGGGACAGCCAGGTGGCCTTGTGGATGTCGAGGTGCTTAAATCTTGTGCTACTAACTACCATGTTTCGCGCCGCGGCAAAGTCTATCAGTCTTAGACCGTTATTTGTGGAAGTCTCATGAAGACTGAACTGACCGACAGTGGGGCCAAAGATGCCTTCCCTTCCGACTTTCGCATTAAAATCGCCGAGGACTATTTTCACGTCATGAACCGGAAGGTGGTCGTATACGTCCTCAAGACTAGCGTAGAAAGCGTGTTTGACGGCTTCGTCCTTTTCTTCCGTCGGGGCGTGCGCACAAATAAGGCTGATGGAGAAAAATTTTGCCTTGATGCGGATCGTGGCCAATCTTTCGTTCACAGGTGTGAACCGGGAAACAAGGTGGCGTAGTTTCCAGCTGACAACGAATCCACATCCAAATTCGCGCCTCTCCGCATGGCAGCTGTAGTAGATATCACAGTGTGCTTGTTTAGAGCAGCCTTGCCCTTTCAATCGCATTTCCTGGATGGCGGTGATGTCAGCCTTTATTGTTTTGAGGGCTTCCGCCAGTTGGATAATGGCACCTTCCCTATAAAGGGTTCGAACCTTCCAGGTGCATATCTTTAAATCATTGTCCGTTTTTCGTTTGCGGTGGTCGTCAACGTAATTGGGGTTCTTATCCGAAGCTGGTTTAGTTTTCATTGGGCAGTAGTAATGTGGCGGGACCCAAACCCTGCGCACATTCCATGTTTAAGGTCTATGGAGTGACCCGCCGCTCAAATTAGCCGTCAAACTGACGGATGCCAGTTTGCCGTTGCCCAGGGAACACCACGTGGAGGTTTGAGTCGACTTGAGACGATTTCGACATGGATAATGCTAACTTCGCCAGGTTGAGGCGGTCAGACACGTTGCTATGTGAAGGTTCGCCCCCTGTTCCCCAATTGAGAATTTTAAATTTCTTTAAAAAGGTATTATTCCGAAAAATAGTGAACGGTAAAAATAGGTCAGATTTCTTGCAGTTTATTAAAATCAAAATTAAAATCAGCTATGAAAAATGCAAACATTATGTAATAAGTTCATCTAGTGAAGCTGTATTCACAACTTTTATGGACATTTCATATAAAGGGGAGAAAAAAAAATTTTAGTCTTAAGATTTGGTTTCTTTTTGGCTATCTTACGGTTGTATTGATCCCCAGCTTGTTAGAGTTATCGTTAAGGGCTAAAATATTACTGTTGTCGAAAACGATTTCGACATTAAAATTTTTTGAGCAGAGGAATCGACTCCAATAAAGTCATATTTAAATTTCAGACTATTTTTCAAGAACCATAATTCGAAAACTGGTTTTTGCACAGCACCTGTATCTTATACCCAATTTATTATATAATATATCACATGAAAATAAGTTCATGTTAATATTAAAATAATTTCTCATCTAGATAAATTTTTATAAAGAGAATGAAACAGCAACTTTTTTGGATATTTAAGAATTTAATCAGTAGTGGATTTATATTTAAATTATTTGCAAATTAAAAATACTAAAAACAAAATTTTTTGAACTTCCAAATTGTTTTGTAATTTTTTAGTATAATAAAAATAGTTTTAAAAAAACTTAAATTAAAAAAAAACTTAAATAAAAAAGCTTAAAAAACTGTAATTGTTAATTTGTTTTATGAAAATTTTGTAACATGATTAAAAAATCATCAAATAACTATAGAATTGGACTGTATAAAATGTTTTACAAAAACTTTTTCTATTGAGAATTTTTTTTCGAAAAAAAGCATATTTAGATTTAACGTAATTTTCCGAAACCTGTTATTTGGAAAAGGCTTCGCACAGGGCTAAATTTTTGTGCCAAGTTAGATATTTTATATGTACTATATACCAAGAAAACAACAAAATAAAATAGTCAAACTGTTTAGTCATTCGCTTTACGAGGAATACCCCATAATGTGTTAAATTTTGTGGTTCATGTCACTTTATTCTTTTAAAAAATGAAAAAAAACCCCACTCAAATGAATGCTTTTTCAAAAATTTTGGGTCAATGAGCTTACCCAGCAAACCATAGTTGACGACTTTGTCGAAATTCCGACGAATTCATAACTATATCGAGATGTCTGCAAATATCGGAACAGTTTCACTTTTTATACGAATTTATAGAGTTTCGTTATGCGACTGTTTGTAAAACATATTGAAATGCAAACTTTCCTTTCTTTTGAACTGTCTGAACGAAATCGTAACTTCTTCGTAACGTTTTCGTTAAGACTCGTTACGAAATCGTTACGACATTTCGTTACGAAGTCGTGTCAACCGCTTCATACGATATTCTTTACGATTTCGTAACGAAATCGGAAAGATTGCGAATTGGTTGTTACGATTTCGCTAACAATATTTTTCGTTAAAAATATTGCAAAAGCGTAACGAAAATCGTATGAAGGGGTTGACACGACTTCGTAACGAAATATCGTAAAGATTTCGTAACGAGTCCTAACAAAAATGGTACGAAAAAGTTACGATTTCGTTCAGACAGTTCGAAAAAAAAAGAAATTTTACTCGAATAGTTACGAATTAGTCGGAATTTCAACATAGTCGTCAACTATGGATTGCTGGGTAGATATGGCATAAAAAATGTCAAGCTAATTTTCTTCAATTTACAAAATTATATTCGTTCTAGGCATAATTTCATATATATATTTTACTAGATATTAGGGACTTTTTGAGGGACATTGAAACTGATTTTTAATATACAATCTCCTTGGAGATGAATTCCAATATAATGATTATGACTCATAAGCAAAATTAATCATTCACTTGGCAAAAAAAATTTTTCAATAATTAAGCAAAGTTTTCAAGAAAATTAACATCATTATCACAGTTTATCTAAAAGAAAAAAATCACATTTTGAATTTAATAGTCTAATTTGTTTTATTTCTTTATACTTTCTGGACCCTAAAGGGGGGGCGGGTTGAACACCTAAAATCTCCCCCCTTGTCTACGGGCCTGATTTATAGTATTTTATTTACTACAGTTTACCATTGGACAATATTCAGGTCAACAGAGTTCCGCCCTTGGATAAATAAAAGTATGACAAATAAAATGAAACATGATCATTTTACCAACACAAGAATGTTTTCCGCATAACTTGAATCTCGGCGAAGTTATTAGGAAATGCCTTGTGTTTAAAATAAGTGTTCAGATTAGCCAATTAATAGATAAGTTAAATTTAAGTATATGACAAAAAACTGTCAACTAAGTTGTTAAACAATAATGTAAAGATTGAGGAAGCCAGATATTTGTTATAAATATCGGTGCTTCAGTTCAAATAAAAGGAGTTGGCTCGTAGAGTTCAAGAGGTTCGTTCGCAGAGTTCGAAATAGGAGTGAACACGTGAAACCATTACAAAAAAAAAACCCAAGCATTTTTTCTTTCATCAGCAATAAGCACAGCAGAACCAGCAAATCAATTAAGTAAGTATACTGCTGGCTGGTGAGCCATTAAAATACACACCCACCAATTTCCTGGCAACCTCACGGCTGCCTATGCATCTGGCAGCTACCCTGCCGAATATAAACAAGGTAAGCTGGTTTTTTTTTAATATCCTAGGGATAATCGTGTAGATTCTGTAGGGAGAATCTGTAGGGATATACGTGCCTCTCTAGTGAAGAGAAGACATGCTAGGTTAGGTGAGCATTTTGGGGTCACGACAAAGGACCTACGGCTATCCTCATAAAGAGGAACCCAACACTGTTCGAACTGTATGAGCTCTACGAAGACATATACGTAGTTCGGCTTATAACTGTGCAGCGACTACGCTGGCTGGGTCAAGTCCATCGTATGGACGACGGAGCTCCAGCGAAAAGGGTGCTCGAGACGAGGGTCGTTGGTCAACGACGACGAGGGAGACCAGGCCGAGGAAGCCCTAACCGCACTTGGTGTATCTGGTGTACTTGGTGGTTGAAACCCGAGCACGGGTGTTTATGGCCACCTAAGTAAGTTAGTTGTCGAAGGATAGGCTTTTATTAAAAAAGTTAATGTTTTCCCCATGAGATATAAAGTTACAAGCGATTGTTTTTTTAACACTATCTCTTTTAAGAAATTTTAATCTCTACAGGAAAATTTTGACACGTTTTTATAAATTATGATCTATGTACGTTCAACTGTCTCATTTGCAAAAGTATCTCAGATCCTCCCTCCGTAGGCAGATTCTGAATACAGCATATTTGAAAGTCACGAAGCACGAACAAAATTTTCAAATTTGTAAAAACTGAGTGGGCGCCACCTAAAAGAGTTTGTTGAGGCACATTTTTTAAAATTTCACTTATTGTTTTTTAATCACTATGTATGTAATGGCAAAAGTAAAAAACAATTTAATCGATACAGATTTGTGGGAGAATTCAGCCCTCGAACTTGAAATTTGTTAATTTTTTTCAAGGTTTTTTGAATTCAATCATCCGCCACGTCATGGTAAGTGACACTATCAGAAGAAAATTTATTCCTATTGAAGACAATTTATTACCGTTCTTATAAAATCAAAAAAAAAATTTAATAATTTATTTGCGTTGTATTTTTTTTTTGTTTAATTTAATTTTGAAAATATTTTTTTTTACTAAAATATACTTTAATATGTTTTTTCTCTTAATTTTTGTTGAATTTCTTTTTTTTTATATGCATAAGGAAGATTTTTCTACAACTTGAAAAAGCATTTGTTTCTCGGTTTCGTTGATTGTTATTTTTTCATTGTTGTGAACTTATCGCTATTTCGGCGCGTAAGTACTTTTCATTGCTTGTCCAAGTGCTTGGATCGGCTAACAAAAAGCTAGTGGGCCTATCTTCTGTTATCTGGTACATAGATGTTTTCAAAAAATTTCAAACTAAATGGCCTCAATTAAAAACCAATCCTGAAATTATTCAAAGGAATAGCTCAATCAATGATGAAATTATGCAAACATATTTCCCTTCAAATCTTCGCGACGACCTGGTACAATTTGCCTTTTTTTATGCCTGTATGCATCATTGACTTTTTTTTTTTTGAAGACCGGCAAGCATTAGTTTTTCGTTTGTAAATCAACAGATCAATCAAAAAATGCTAGTCCCATAAGCTTTTCCGACAGGTGACGGAAAAATACTGTCAGAACATTTTGAGCTATGTCCTCGTTTATTTCGCTATATTGAAAAATTTTTAAAAACATTTCAATATCATTTTTTTGGTGCAGAACTTTAAAATCTGCATTGGAACCAATATCGCATATAAACGAGAACAACAAAAACAAAACCAAAAACAACAAAGTAGTTCTTTATGTGATAAAAAATATAATCAAAGTTTATCAATTAATGGATTTTGTATTATAAAAGTACCTGTTAAATTAAATTGATCTCGAATTAGATAAATTTCTAGGCTATAAGTTGCGCTCTTGAAAAAGCACCTGGTACCTTGATCTTGCGAATATTTTTTTTTTAAATATACTGCGTCCCTCTAAGAAAAAAAATCAGTGCGTTTTTGATTTAAATCTAATTGTTGGTAAGCAAATTGTACCAGGTTGTGCGAGCATTAGAAGGGAAATATGTTGGAATAATTTTGTTATTTTTGATTGCGCTATTCCTTTGAATAATTTCAGGATCGATTTTGACTTGAGGCCATTTAGTTTGAAATTTTTTTAAAACATCTATGTGTCCCAGATACGTAGGGTGCCTTTTATATTTCGGGATTTGGCAACCCTGGTGTTGCAATCTGTCAACTGAAAGCTCTATCGCAAAGTTTGACATTTGTTGGCTTATACATACTCAGAACGTTTTGACATACGAGCGCTATTTGTGTTGTTTATAGTAACTTAAAAGATTCATCTCGGTCTAAAAATGGAATTAAATCGTGAACATTTTCGTGCGATTATTTTTTACAACTTTCGACGTGAATTAACACAGCAACAGTGCATGGATGAACTTAATTCAATTTTTGGCGATGAAGCTCCATCAAGGACCAGAGTTTATCGATGGTATGGTGAATTCAATCGTGGTCGTAGTTCACTCCAAGACGAATTTCGTGAAGGTCGTCCGAAATCAGTTGTTGTTCCGAAAACCATTGATGCTGTGCGCGAACTGATATTGCAAGATCGTCATGTTACCTATCGTGAGATTGAGGCAACCTTAGGCATAAGTGGGACCAGCATACATTCAATATTGCATAAACATTTGACTGTCAAAAAAATTTGTTCGCGTTGGATCCCACACAATTTGTCAATCGCTCAAAAAAAGGCTCGTGTCGATTGGTCGAAGGAAATGCTCAAAAAATACGATCGCGGTGCTTCGAAACACGTCTATGACATCGTGACAGGTGATGAATCGTGGATTTACGCGTATGAGCCCGAAAGTAAACAGCAGTCGACTGTATGGGTGTTTCAAGATGAGCCAAATCCAACAAAAGTTGTTCGCGCACGAAGCACTTCCAAGCAAATGGTCGCCTGTTTTTTCGGAAAATATGGGCATGTCGCAACCGTACCACTAGAACAACACAGAACAGTCAACTCTGAGTGGTACACAACCATTTGTTTGCCAGTTGTCTTCCAAGAAATCAGGAAAACCAACCGCCGAAGACGGATCACTCTTCACCACGACAATGCGAGCTCTCACACATCGGCTCAAACAACTGCATTTTTGAGCACCCAAAACATCGATTTGATGGGTCATCCGCCGTATAGTCCTGACTTGGCACCGATTGACTTCTTTTTATTCCCAACCGTGAAGAATAAACTGCGTGGACAACGATTTTCGACGCCCGAAGAAGCGGTTGCGGCATTCAGAATGCATGTTTTGGAGATACCTCAATCAGAGTGGCAAAAGTGCTTCGACAATTGGTTCAAACGCATGCAAAAGTGTATAGATCTTAATGGAGAATATTTTGAAAAACAATAAAGTGATTTTCGATGATTAATATTTGTTTTTGTTCTCTAATCCCGAAATATAAAAGGCACCCCTCGTAGCAGAAGATATGCCCACTAGTTTTTGCTAGCCGATCTAAGTACTTGGACAAGCAATGAAAAGTACTTACGCATCGAAAGAGCGATAAGTTGACAACAATGAAAAAATAACAACCAACGAAACTGAGAATCAAATGAAGGTTGGTTACAGTATCTTTGATGTTAACTGTAAAGAAAAGGTTTATTGTGGGAGCAAAATATTAAAAGCACATCGTCATTGCACAAAGATTTTTTTTTTTGTTACTTAAAAATAATACAAAGCAAAATTTCCCAAGCAATTGATAAAAGATTTATGTGTTCCAAAGACCTTACCCTTTGGATTTTTTTATAAAAAATTTCTAAAGAAAATTTCGAAAAGAAACAAAATTTTTGAATAATTTTTATTTTTTTTAATAATCATGTTATGGACAATCCAAAAGGTAACTTTTTTAGAACATATACATGTTTTGGGAAAATTTGTATGTATTGAATTTAACTAACAAATACAAAAAAAAAAAAATCTTTGTGCAATGACGATGTGCTTTTAACCCTAGAATTATAACCTTACGTTTACTATACGTTATATTACTAGTTAGGAGTGCGTAAATTTTACGTAGGTTAGTATTCAGGGTTATTATTTGGCTCCAACAATAAACCTTTTCTTTACACTTTACATCAAAGATACTGTAACCAACCTTCTTTTCTGTATTTCATATGCTCAAAAAAGTATTATAAAAGTAAAAACAATGCAAAAATATTTCTTTCTCCTAAAATTTTGAAAATAAGCAAGCCGATCCTAATAAAAATGAGCAAGGGAAGTACATATATTGAATTTCATAATTAAAAGAAAATGAGTTTTGTGAATACAGTCCACATGGTATGAAAATATATTTTTAGAAATAACTTTTGATTGGAAAGAAATATTGGGTTTTTTCTTAAAATAAATTATTTTTTAAGCTAGACTATTTAAAAAAATAATATAAAAATAACATTTTTAAAAAAATAAATTTAATCAAAAAATCAAAGGGGTACCCCCTGTTTTTTAATGAACGAAACAGCTAATTAATTTTTGTGTAAGACTGAAACATTTTTTGCTAATAAATATTATGCCAAGTAAAAGGGAATTTAAAATCGAATTTTTGATTTAAATTTCTTTTACAACAAAAACAACTTTTATGTAACTTTTTTAGAAACATTCATTATTTTGGATCATTTTTGAAAAAAAGATTAAAACTATTAATACACAGCAAATGGTATTCTTGTAATAGTTTTTATGAAGTAATTTTATTGAACTTTTTGACAAAAAAAGAATTGAGTGAAATATATTTAATACTAGCGGAGATATTTGCATCGAAAGTCATATCTTTAAATTTCGGATGATTTTTTCTCATTCTTCGGGTAAACAAGTAAGAAGCACACAGTTTGTATGGAAGCACAGTGGAATATCAACATTTCGGATCAAATATCTACACAAACGGAAATTTCGAGAAAAAACAAAATTTTTGATACCCATATGTAGTCGTTGCTATAAGAAAATATATTATTTTTAAGAAAACTAGTGCATTTGCTAATACTTACTTACTTACTTAGGTGGCCGTGACAACCCGTGTCCGGACTTCGACCGACCTCATCAGCTCTCGCCAGGCGCCTCTGCTTTGCGCGCGCCTTCTCCAATCGGATACACCAAGTGCGGTTAGGGCTTCCTCAGCCTGGTCCATCCATCGGAGGCATGGTCTCCCTCGTCGTCGTTGACCAGCGACCCTCGCTTCGAGCACCTTTTTCGCTGTAGCTTCGTCGTCCATACGATGGACATGACCCAGCCAGCGTAGTCGCTGCACAGTTATACGCCGAACTACGTCAATGTCTCCGTAGAGCTCATACAGCTCGTGGTTCATTCGGATGCGATAGTCATCGCCGACTCGAACAGGACCGAAGATTTTGCGAAGAACTTTTCTCTCGAACACCCCCAGAGCGGCTGCGTCAGTTTGCGAAACTACCCATGCCTCAGCGCCATAAAGCAGCACAGGTAGAACGAGCGTCTTGTAGAGTGTTAGTTTTGTCGATCGAGAGAGGGCTCTGGAACTTAGTTGCTTACTGAGCCCGTAGTAGCACCTATTAGCAATTATTGTTCTTCGCTTTATCTCCAGGCTGATTTCGTTGTTAGTATTAATGGCGGTGCCAAGGTATACAAACTCCTTGACTACTTCAAAGTTATAGCTGCCGGATGAAACGTGGGAGTCTAAACGCCGAGCTCCCTTGTTTGTAGACAGCATATACTTTGTTTTACCCTCATTTATCGTCAAACCCACTTTGGCTGATTCCTTTTCGATAGCGGCGAAAGCAGCGGTAACATCTCTCTTGGTTCTGCCAACAATATCAATATCATCAGCGTTAGCAAGGAGCTGGACACCTTTATAGAAAATGGTGCCATTACGATGCACACCGGCCTTTCGTACGATCCCCTCCATGATGATGTTGAAGAGATCGCAAGACAGTGGATCGCCTTGCCTGAAACCTCTTTCGGTATTGAAGGTTTCGGAGAGGTCATTTCCTACCTTGACGGAGCTGCGTGTGTTGCTCAACGTCATTCTGCAAAGTCTAATCAACTTTGCAGGTATACCGAACTCAGACATTGTTGCGTACAGGCAATCCCTTCTCGGGCTATCGAAAGCAGCTTTAAAGTCGACAAAGAGATGGTGTGTGTCAATTTGATGTTCGTGGGTTTTCTCCAGGACTTGTCGTAGCGTGAAAATCTGGTCTATGGTGGACTTACCAGGTCGAAAGCCACACTGATAAGGTCCAATCAGTGTTTTTGTAATTGGCTTTAATCTTTCACACAGTACGCTTGAGAGAACCTTATATGCGATGGAAATAAGACTGATACCTCTATAACTTGCGCAGATTGTAGGGTCTCCTTTCTTAAGTATAGGGCACAGTACACTGAGGTTCCAATCGTCGGGCATGCTTTCTGCTAGCCATATTTTGCTGATGAGCTGATGCATGCGCCTTATCAATTCATCGCCGCCGGTTTTAAACAATTCAGCTGACAGGCCGTCAGCACCCGCTGCTTTATTGTTTTTGAGTCGTTGGATAGCAACTCGAACCTCTTCATGGCTAGGTGGTGATACTTCCACTCCGTCATCGTCAATTGGTGGCACTGCACTGTGCTCTCGATGGGCGGCATTGGTGGAATCGTCGCCATTATGTAAATTGGAGAAGTGCTGTCTCCACAATCTAAGCACACACTGTGTATCCGTATTCAGATCTCCATTTTCGTCTCTACAAGTGGATGCTCCGGGCTTGAAACCTTGGGTTAGACGCTTAACCTGTTGATAGAATTTTCGTGCATCCTTCTTGCCCTGGTATACCTCTAGTTCCTCACGCTCACGCTTTTCCTGCTCTCTTTTCTTGCGTCTGAAAAGGCGCCTCTCTTCCTTCCTCTTTTCGCGGTAGTTTTCTCGCACGGCTCGCGTTGCAGCTGACTGCAGCGTTTTTCTATAAGCGGCGTTTTTTACTGCAGTCGCAATGCGACACTCCTGATCATACCATTGGTTCCGAGGTTGCGGGCGCCGGAAACCAATGACTTCTTCAGCGGCAGCGCGCATGGAGTGGGATATATGCGCCCAAAGTCCGCCGGCGTCGTCGAGTCCAGAGGTTGGTTGGTTGAGCTTAACCGAGAGTTGAGCGGAGTAGGCTTCGGCAGTCCGTTGTAATTGCAGCTTTGCATTTGCTAATAAGAAAATTTTAATATAAAAAGGAAAAAGTTAAAAAAAACAAAAAAAGTAACTGATAGAATTAGCTGAAATTAAATATAAGTGAAAATGAAACAATTCGCAAAATCTTCGGTCCTGTTCGAGTCGGCGATGACTATCGCATCCGAATGAACCACGAGCTGTATGAGCTCTACGATGACATTGACGTAGTTCGGCGTATAACTGTGCAGCGACTACGCTGGCTGGGTCATGTCTGCTGGGTCGTATGAACGACGAAGCTCCAGCGAAAAAGGTGCTCGAGGCGAGGGTCGCTGGTCAACGACGACGAGGGAGAACATGCCTCCGATGGATGGACCAGGCTGAGGAAGCCCTAACCGCACTTGGTGTATCCGATTGGAGAAGGCGCGCGCAAAGCAGAGGCGCCTGGCGAGAGCTGATGAGGTCGGTTGAAACCCGGACACTGGTTGTTACGATTGCCTAAGTAAGTAAGTAAGAAAATGAAACAATTTCGAGTACGGGCTCTTCATGATATCGACTAAATACTGTTATAAAATTTCAACAAAATAACAATAAACTTCTTTCTAAAAATTAGATGTCATCATGTGCCCCATCTCAATACCTTTCTTTTGATACCAAATATGTGTATCTTTTTATGGAAAATAGTTAAATTATGGCAAAAAAATAAAATTTCCGCTGATTTTAAAACACCATTTTGAATCCCTATACCATCGATTGAGCACGTATAAAAAAATACGTCAACCTTAGATTTTTGTCCTCTATCACATATCCGAAATGGATTAAATTCGGCGAGTGACACCTGGGGACCTTTCCTTGTAAGTAACGAGTCCGGTGTGAATGCCCCTATTTATTTGCTGGACGATAGAGCAAAGTAGTTTGCAAACATTTAAAACAACTTTTCAGTACACCAATAACTCTCTGCGATATAACGCGCTTCCGTGTGTTGAATATTAAAATAAATCTGTGGGAATCTAGCAACAGGGTCTCTGTATGGTGTCATCATAAATGGCTCAATTCCATATTCTGAGTCACCCAACAGCTAGAACTTTTGATCACCTCCTACGTACTTCATCATCATATATTGATGAGCTCGGCTCATTGAAAACAAATAAGTCGTGGCTCGCCCCAGGATGGCATGCATCAACACTTATAATTATCATGTTTTAGTCACATATCTACAAAAATGTTCGATGCGTTGTAAATCCCAATGTGTAATTCAGAAAATTCGACATTTTCATTACTTACAATCATAGCGTTTATGCTGAAATTTCCTTTTCTGTTGAAGTATAGGTGCTCGTCTTCCCAAGGTTTTGTGATTTTCATGTGCCGTCGGTGCACTCTACTACACCAAGAATTTTTCATAAAAATAGTGTTTTGACCAATTACTGTCCCCTGTGTTCATTTGCAACTTAATCCATTCAGTACACAGTGTTTTCTCTAACGCGGGCAGCATTTTGGTGATCATCTGCGACACAACAGACCTAGAGACCTCAACGCTCGCGTCACGACCAATAGATCTCTTTTATTCTCCTTCGGCAAGAAGCCTTAAGATTGCGGCCATCGTTAATGCTAACGAAATTGAAGTTTCTTTCAAAAGAGGCTTAATAGCAAACAAAATCATTTTCAAATCATCCTTATTCATTCGGTTAACACTAACTAACCTGGAAAAATTCAGAATTACATTGTAACCAAAGATTGGAAAAATAGCAATGCGATGAGAAATGCTTACTTTGTTTCCGAAAAGGATAGTGGGTTGGAAGATCTCTTATAATGCGGCGTTTAATCCTTGCCCCTTTTCTTCTTTCATTTTCTTCCAAATAAAATAAAAGCAAAGAAAATACTCATTTTATAATATATTTCAATTTCAGTTCGATCCAAAGTTGTTCGATTTCAAATTCCGATTTTTATTTGAAATCGTGCGATTTGCATCACATGCCTGATTGAGTTATTTTTTTTGTTTCATTCATTGCTATGAATTAGAATTTTATTTTTGTTTTTACTAGAAGAAAGTAGATACATAATCAAATAAATCTAAAACAAGTTATTTTGAATAAATTGATTTTGGATGGATATACATCACTTCGATGACTGCAATGGCAAAATTTGCTTAGGTTTCGAGCATATATAAGAGATGCAACGGATAGTGATTTGGCCGGATACCGAATATCCGGCGAGCTACAAGGCCGGACAGTCGAATATTCGGCGGCCAGATAGTAGGTCCATTGCCTCGTCACCAAATAATATATATTTCTAGTTCGACTGGCTACAATATACGGATTGAGTGCTGCCATTTATTTATGGCAAATAAAGTTCAAAACACCTTTACATAATAAAAATAATTGCTAAAATAATAAAAGGTCTGCTCCCGTACTCTAAATTTTTAGTCCAATTTATCAGTTTTGCAGGTTATAGTCCGAGAAGCGTTCCCGTACACAAAAAAAAATGGTAAAATAGAGTGCAGTCGAGAGAGTAAAATATTTACCCTCCTTATCAAAAGTGGCAAGTTTTAGTCCGACAATTGGTCCTGCTTAAAATCAGCTGTTTACAAGTTAGCAAAAAAAATTGGAAAATAACAAAAGCTCTTTGAAATAAATAAAAGCTATTGAAATAAAAATCAAAATTGTGGGAAATTGTGTAAAAACTAAATAAAAAAAAATAAAAAAAACGAAAACGAAATGGCCATTTCAGCCCTTGAAAGGATTTTGATTATGCCGACTCCGAACGGCTTATGTTCTCAAAAGCTTTTCATAGCAGTTACTACTCTCTGAGGTTTGCCATTGTCTGCAGAGAGGTGACGGTCGAACAGAAAAATTAATTCAATTGAAAAAATTTTCTGTGTCAGATGGGGATTCCACCGCCACTAAAAACTGAATATAAATGATAATTTGGGAATTAATTTCAATATTGCTAAAAATCTTTAATCATCAAGCAGCGCTGGAGGTGAATAAAACAAATCTGTTTTTCACAAACGACTTTATTTGACACTTTACACACGTTTGGTCCGAAAAGCGTTCCCGTACTTTTTGTGTTTTGCTATATTTTTGAGAGATTTGTTTCTTATGTTAACGCTTTTGACAGTTTTACCATTTTTGGTGCAAAAAGTACAGAACAAACCTTAAATTGAAATAATTTGTACTCCTTTTTGTTCAGCGTTAGTTCTCTTCTTAAAAATTGTTCAAACCATGGCACAATCATAAGGTAGGCTCAATTTAAAATAGCTGCTCAAAAGACAAGTTTTTTTAACAACAAAGCCTTAAATGTCATATGCTAATGGCAATTATAACTTTGACATCTAGCTCCCTTTTTTCTAGTTTCTCTCCAAGCTGAGCCTGTTTTATGATTGTGTCAAGGCTACAAACTTTGAAAGAGTTAAATACTCCAGACTGACAATACTGAAAACCTTCATATTAATGGAGTATTCCTGGTTAGCAAAAATTTAAATTTTTATAGCTTGGGTATTTGAGAATATCGTCCTAAAAGGGTTTTTTGAAATTCGAAATACTTTAGGAGATATGGCCTTTTTTGTCCGGCAATGTTTTCGCCAAAATGCGGTTTGCTTAATTTTGGTACTTTTTGAATGCAACGGTTTGAAGCAACCACCGAATTTCGTTCAACGCGTTCTTAAGATGTTAATAACTTGTTTGTATACGCATTTTAAAAATAAATGAATACACATTTTAGAGCTTAGTTATGCGAATGTTGGCAGCGTTTAGTTCACTTTGAATTGAGTTATAAACCGGACGCGCGCGCGCGCATACAGTTTTGAAAATACAGTTTTGATAAAAATTTTTGTTTGTGCTAAAGACAATGGATAGAAAAAAAATAGAAATAAAAATAAAAGAAACAGTGCAGTGCTGTGGTCATTCGCACCGAAGCATATGCACACCGGCGCACGCACTGTTGAGATTGCCAATTATATTGCAACTGTCATATTTAACGAAGATTTTTTTGCCAATACTGCAAATAATGAACCTAATGGGATCCCGATTGGCAACGTCACATATGATTTCGCCATGTCTCGGAACGAAGAACGTTTGAAAAGGTCCGAAGCCAAAGCTCTAGCCGCATCAAAAGAAGGTAGAACTGCCGAAGAGCACAAAGAGCCGCTGAGTCCTCATTTTTTTAAGAAGGGTTTGTTTATGGGGATGGCATTGCAGATTGATATATGAAAGTATTTCACAAAAAAAAAAAAGTTTTAATTACCTAAAATTTTCTTTGATTTATTTTAAAATCACATTTTTGAACTTCGATGTCACTTTTCTCCGGTTCTACTGAACCGATTTTGATGAAACAAAGTGCAGTCGACGTAGAATTGTCGAATTTCTAAAACTGCATGGTAAAATTTTTCATTTGAACTTTTTTTTTATGCAAAAAAATAACTTCAAACTTAAACGCGCTTATCTCGAAACCACGTTTTTCGAGCTTGCGGCCCAGATTGCGCCCGTAGTTCTAAACCGATTTTGATGAAACAAAGTGCAATCGACGCAGAATTGTCACCATTCTGGTCCCTAAACCACTGGTCTCAAACACAATTTTAAACAATTTTTAACTAATATATTTTTTACACAAAACTACAAAAAACAGACCCAAAATCGGTTCAATGACCGTCATTTTGTAAAAAATAATTGCAAAATTATGATTGAGGTATGGACCAGAATTACATCTGTACTGAATCTAACGCCGTTAACTTTTTCCATTTCAGATGATCCGAAGCCGAGTTATCCGGGCCGCCAGCAGCATACCTTTTTTTTCGACGCCCAACTTTGAAGGCCGACAACAAGTTTTGAACAGCCCTCGTACAAAAAAAAATTTTTTTATATAATTTAATATGTTCTTAATACAATAAAAAACAACAGAATTTAAATAACTCTGGGTTTTCAAATGAGAATTTTACAAAAAGGGTCCAAAAACAGCCTTCCAACCAGGAATACCTCCTTAAAACAGTTAATTGTTTTGATTATATTATTTATTAATTTGTATATTTGTCATGTTGGCAATAAAAAAATCGCCTATTGTCTTCGAACGCTGAAAATTTTAGTTTTTATCCACCATAATCTACCTCTTCATAATTTTGATTATAAATTTTATTCTTTTTGCTAATTGAACGTTTTTTTAAGTTTTTAGTTATTTTTTAATTTATTATTAAAATTAATACTAAGAAAAATTAAAGAAATCGTCTCAAGTCGACTCAAACCTCCACGTGGTGTTCCCTGGGCAACGGCAAACTGGCGTCCGTCAGTTTAACGGCTAATTTGAGCGGCGGGTCACTCCATAGACCTTAAACATGGAATGTGCTCAGGATTTGGGTCCCGCCACATTACTACTGCCCAATGAAAACTAAACCAGCCTCGGATAAGAACCCCAATTACGTTGACGACCACCGCAAACGAAAAACGGACAATAATTTACAGATATGCACCTGGAAGGTCCGAACCCTTTATAGGGAAGGTGCCATTATCCAACTGGCGGAAGCCCTCAAAACAATAAAGGCTGACATCACCGCCATCCAGAAAATGCGATGGAAAGGGCAAGGCTGCTCTAAACAAGCACACTGTGATATCTACTACAGCTGCCATGCGGAGAGGCGCGAATTTGGATGTGGATTCGTTGTCAGCCGGAAACTACGCCACCTTGTTTCCCGGTTCACACCTGTGAACGAAAGATTGGCCACGATCCGCATCAAGGCAATATTTTTCTCCATCAGCCTTATTGCAGCCTTATCAGCAGTGTGTGCTGAGATTGTGGAGACGGCACTTCTCCAATTTACTTACTGGCGACGATTCCACCAATGCCGCCCATGGAGAGCGCAGTTCAGAGCCACCAATCAACGATGACGGAGTGGAAGTGACACCACCTAGCCATGAAGAGATTCGAGTTGCTATCCAACGACTCAAAAACAATAAAGCAGCGGGTGCTGACGGCCTGTCAGCTGAATTGTTTAAAACCGGCGGCGATGAATTGATAAGGCGCATGCATCAGCTCATCAGCAAAATATGGCTAGCAGAAAGCATGCCCGACGATTGGAACCTTAGCGTACTGTGCCCTATTCTTAAGAAAGGAGACCCCAACTATCTGCGCCAGTTATAGAGGTATCAGTCTTATTTCCATCGCATATAAGGTTATCTCAAGCGTACTGTGTGAAAGATTAAAGCCGATTACAAAAACACTGATTGGACCTTATCAGTGTGGCTTTCGACCTGGTAAGTCCACCATAGACCAGATTTCCACGCTCTGACAAATCCTGGAGAAAACCCACGAAAATCAAATTGACACACACCATCTCTTTGTCGATTTTAAAGCTGCGTTCGATAGCCCGAGAAGGGATTGCCTATACGCAACAATGTCTGAGAATGACGTTGAGCAACACACGCAGCTCCGTCAAGGTAGGAAATGACCTCTCCGAAACCTTCAATACCGAAAGAGGTTTCATTCAAGGCGATCCACTGTCTTGCGATCTCTTTAACATCATCATGGAGGGGATCGTACGAAAGGCCGGTACGCATCGTAATGACACCATTTTCTATAAAGGTGTCTAGCTCCTTGCGTACGCTGATGATATTGATATTGTTGGCAGAACTAAGAGAGATGTTACCGCTGCTTTCGCCGCTATCGAAAAGGAATCAGCCAAAGTGGGTTTGACGATGAATGAGGGTAAAACAAAGTATATGCTGTCTTCAAACAAGGGAGCGCGGCGTTTAGACTCCCACGTTTCATCCGGCAGCTATAACTTTGAAGTAGTCAAGGAGTTCGTATACCTTGGCACCGCCATTAATACCAAAAACGAAATCAGCCTGGAGATAAAGCAAAGAACAATAATTGCTAATAGGTGCTACTACGGGCTCAGTAAGCAACTAAGTTCCAGAGCCCTCTCTCGATCGACTAAACTAACACTCTACAAGACGCTCGTTCTACCTGTGCTACTTTATGGCTCTGAGGCATGTTTAGTTTCGCAAACTGACGCAGCCGCTCTGGGGGTGTTCGAGAGAAAAGTTCTTCGCAAAACCTTCGGTCATGTTCGAGTCGGCGATGACTATCGCATCCGAATGAACCACGAGCTGTATGATGAGATTGACGTAATTCGGCGTATAACTGTGCAGCGAATACGCTGTCTGGGTCATGTCCATCGTATGAACGACGAAGCTCCAGCGAAAAAGGTGCTCGAGGCGAGGGTCGCTGGTCAACGACGACGAGGGAGACCGTGCCTTCGATGGATGGACCAGACTGAGGAAGCCCTAACCGCAGAAGAATCGTATGTTTTTTGGAAGATTCCTTGTACATTTTTTGTTACTTTTTTCCTTTAAATAAAAGCCGCCATAATAAGTACCATTTACTTAAAAAAGATTTATGTAAATAAAATAATTTTAAGAAACTATCCGACCGGCCGGATACCGGATACTGAGATACTATCCTGCTTCTGGCCAAATAGTAAATTTAGTTGCATCTCTAGTATATATATATTAGGGTGGCAATGAAAAATAAAATTCAGAGTTTTGAATAACCCAGAACGAATTATTGTACCACATGGTCTTAAACTCACTTCCACAAAATTTGAGGCAAATCAGATAACACCAAGTCGTGCACCTTGGAGAGTTCTAATGTTTGTGCTTCGGTGGTCAAAATGGCTTGAGTTTTTTAATAAATTTTAAAATCAATATCGAAAAAAAATTTAATATGTTAATACTGAAACACGTAAACATTTTTTTTAAAGAAACATAAATTTTTATTTTGTGTAAGGTTTGATTTGGATAAAAAAAAGATACTTCAAAATACTTCACACAGAAAAATAAAAAAGTTCTTGATTTTTCATTCTTAAAAAAATAACTTAAATCTTTTGTATTAAATCTTTATCAGAAAATTCTTGACCCAAAAATGGAAAATTATTGGAAGCGATGTTATCTCTTTTCTTCTTGAAACAAAGTATAAAATTATTAGCATACCAATTTTTGTTTCCATAGCTTTGATTACGTGTAATAATTTTTAAATTTTGTAAATTAGCTTGTAAATAGTCTTTAGCATGGAGTGTTTTAAGATTTTCTTTTTTAATTAAATACTTTTTCAAAATTTCTTCTTCCAAATCTTCTTCTTCAGTAAACGTCAACATCTATTCGGTCATTTCTGTTTTAGTTTCTACGTTGATTCTATCATCGAATAAACTGAATGCTACACATTCTTAATTAAGGTAATATAGGCGATTAACAAATTTGGAGATAGCCCTTTCTACGATTTTTACCTTTATTTCTTTATGATTTTCCAATTTTCTCAAAAGTTCTAAGTCATTTAAGGCAGCTAGCTCTGCTTTATTTGCATTGAACCAGAAAAACGCATAACACTTGATGATGAAATCTGCAACTTCAACTCGGCCTTACTTACTTCCTTACTTACTTACTTACTTACTTACTTACTTACTTACTTACTTACTTACTTACTTACTTACTTACTTACTTACTTACTTACTTACTTACTTACTTAGGTGGTCATAACAACCCGTGTTCGGGTTTCTGCCGACGTCATCAGCTCTCGCCAGGCGCCTCTGCTTTGCGAGCGCCTTCTCCAATTGGATACACCAAGTGCGGTTAGGGTTTCCTCGGCTTGGTCCATCTATCTTAGGTATGGTCTCCCTCGTCGTCGTTGACCAACGACTCTCGCCTCGAGCAACTTTTTCGCTGGAACTGCTATACGCTGAACTACCTCAATGTCTTCGTAGAGCTCATACAGCTCGTGGCTTATTCGAATGCGATAGTCATCGCCGACTCAAATAGGACCGAAGATTTTGCGAAGAACTTTTCTCTTGAACACCCCCAGAACAGTTGCGTCAGCATATGTAGAACGAGCGCCTTGTAGAGTGTTAGTTTTGTCGATCGGGGGAGGGCTCTGGAACTTAGTTGCTTTGCATCTATTAGCAATTATAGCGTCAAGTCCACTTTAGCTGATTCCTTTTCGATAGCAATGAAAGCAGCGGTAACATCTCTCTTGGTTCTGCCAACAATGTCAATATCATCAGCGTACGCAAGGAGCTGGAAACCTTTGTAGAAAATAGTGCCATTACGATGAACACCGGCCTTTCGTACGATCCCCTCCATGATGATGTTGAAGAGATCACAAGATAGTGGATCACCTTGTCTGAATCCTGTTTCGGTAATGAAGGTTTCGGAGAGGTCATTTCCTACCTTGACGGAGCTGCATGTGTTGCTCAACGTCATCCTGCAAAGTTGATTAGACTTAATACCGAAGTCAGACATTGTTGCGTAGAGGTAATCCCTATCAATCTATCAAACGTAGCTTTGTAATCGACAAAGAGATGATGTGTGCCAATTTGATTTTCGTGGGTTTTTCCCAGGATTGTCGTAGAGTGAAAATCTGGTCTATGGTGGACTTTCCAGGTCGAAAGCCACATTGATAAGGTTCAATCAGTGTTTTTGTAATCGGCTTTAATCTTTTACACGGTACGCTTGAGAGAACCTTACATGCGATGGAAATGAGACTGATACCACGATAGTTGGCGCAGATAGTTGGGTCTCCTTTCTTATATATAGGGCAAAGTACGCTGAGATTCCAATCGTCGGGCATGCTTTCCTCTAGCCATTTTTTGCTGATGAGCTGATGCATGCGCCTTATCAATTCATCGCCGTCGGTTTTAAACAATTCAGCTGGCAGGCCGTCAGCACCCGCTGCTTTATTGTTTTTGAGTCGTTGGATAGCAACTCGAACCTCTTCATGGCTAGCTGGTGATACTTCCACTCCGTCATCGTTGATTGGTGGTGCTCAACTGCGCTCTCCATGGGCGGCATTGGTGGAATCGTCACCAGTAAGTAAATTGGAGAAGTGCTGTCTCAGCAATCACAGGGCACAATGCGTATCTCTAACCAGATCTCCATTTTCATCTCTACAAGTGGATGCGTCCTTGGGTAAGACGCTTTACCTGTTGATAGAATCTTTCTTGCCCTGGTATACGTCTTGTTCCTCACGCTTTCCCTGCGCTCTTTTCTTCCGTCTGAAAAGGCGCTTCTCTTCCTCTTTTCGCGGTAGTTTTCTCGCACGTCTCGCGTTGCAGCTGACTGTAGCGTTTTTCTATATGCGGCGTTTTTTACTGCTGTCGCGATGCGACACTCCTGATCGTACCAATGGTTCAGAGGTTGCGGGCGCCGGAAACCAATGACTTCTTCAGCGATAGCGTGCCTTGAGTGGGATATATGCATCCAAAGTCGGCCGGCGTCGTCGGGTCCAGAGGTTGGTTGGTTGAGCTTAACCGAGAGTTGAGCGGAGTAGGCTGCGGCAGTCCGTTGTACTTGCAGCTTAGCAACATCTAGCTTTCGTTGCGTTCCTGTGCGTATGTTCTTCGCATTGCATAATCGCATGCGGATCTTGGCTGCAACAAGATAATAGTCGGAGTCAATGTTGATTCCCCGAAATGTACGCACATCTAGAACCCTAAAAGCATGCCTTCCGTCAATTACAACATGATCAATTTGGTTTCGCGTTTTTTGATCCGGGGACAGCCAGGTGGCCTTGTGGATGCCGAGGTGCTTAAATCTTGTGCAACTAACTACCATGTTTCGCGCCGCGGCGAAGTCTATCAGTCTTAGACTGTGTTTGTGAAGGTCTCATAAAGACTGAACTGGCCAACAGTGGAGCCAAAGATGCCTTCCCTTAGGACTTTCGCAATAAAATCGCCGAGGACTATTTTCACGTCATGGACCGGAAGGTGGTCGTTTACGTCCTCAAGACTAGCGTGGAAAGCGTCCTTGACGGCTTCGTCCTTTTCCTCCGTCGGGGCGAGCGCGCAAATAAGGCTGATGAAGAAAAATTTTGCCTTGATGCGGATCGTGGCCAATCTTAGAGCTCTTTAGAGCAGCCTTGCATTTTCCATCGCATTTTCTGGATGGCGGTGACGTCCGCTTTTATTGTATTGAGGGCTTCCGCCAGTTGGATAATGGCACCTTCCCTTCAAAGGGTCCGAACATTCCAGGTGCATATCCGTAAATCATTGTCCGTTTTTCGTTTGCAGTGGTCATCAACGTAATTGTGGTTCTTATCTAAGACTGGTTTAGTTTTCATTGGGCAGTAGTAATGTGGCGGGACCTAAGCCCTGCGCACATTCCGTGCTTAAGATCCACGGAGCGACCCGCCGCTCAAATTAGCCGTCAACCTAACGGATGCCAGTTTGCCGTTGCCCAGGGAACACCACGAGGAGTTTGCGTCGAGTTGAGACGATTTCAACATGTATAATGCTGGCCTCGCCAGGTTGAGACAGTCAGACAAGTTGCCAATGCAAGGTTCGCCGGCCCCCTTTCCCCCCCTGTTCTCCAGTTTGACCAATACTTTTTAAACAAACCTACGTATGGGTCAGTCGAAACAAATTATTTTGTTTCATTGAAAGCAGATGCTAAAATTATTTCAAATCTATGGTGTCTGCTAACTAGTAACAGTATATCTTTTTCTATCTTATTTTGTAAAAGATTACAGCCCCCTTTAAATTTGCCAGTATTTGACTCAACCGTTGCGCAGTGGGTAGAATGCGTGACCCATACGCGAGAGAACCCTAGTTTAAATCCTACCTGACACAGAAAGTTTTTTCAATCGAATTTATTTTTCTGTTCGGCCGTCACCTCTCTGCAGCCAATGGCAAACCTCAAAGACTAAAGCTCATGAAAAGCTTCTTAAGAACATAAGCCGTTCGGAATCGGTATAAAATTTGTTGGTCCAGTTCTCGATCATTTTTGTTCAAACATTTCACAACACGCACGCACAACACAATTGATCATAAGAAGCTGGGTCTGGTTCCGACAAATTTCCACAAAGTTTAAATTTGGCAGTTCCAACTGATTGATTTCATTTCCACACGAGCACAGCTCGGTAATGGTTAAGTCGTCAGGGTTTGTTGATATACCGTTAGAAAGGTGATTTTATTGCCTTTGCAATGAGCTATTAAAATAAGTTATGTAGGTTAGTTTTCCTTCTACAAACAATAACGTGGATCAAAGTCGTCAATCATTAATTAACACTAGCTCCTAAGAACGTGAAAAGTGACCCCCACCCCTTCTCCCCTCATACAATTTTTTGCTCAGCTCGACATAAACTTTCTTCTCCGTAAAAAGTTGCACTCAATTGCGGGACACCCTGTATATTTGACTCAACCGCGTCAATGCATCGTTTCTATCCAAAATTTGATGCTCCTCTGAGAAATTATAAACCGTGGATGCTATTTCTGCGGTTCCAGAGGCTTTATCAGGAATATTCAGAACTTGTTCTATTGTAAATCAGGAGCGGTAGCAAGTATTGATAGTCTGTCTTCGTTTTTTCCTGATATACCAGATAAAAGGTTAGTATCCCAGTGTATTGCAAGTGGCTGAGTATTGATTCCAAATTTTGTTCCTATTCGAGTGCTGTTTACTTTTCTAAATACATCTCGCTGCTGACAAATAGAAATGTGATTAATAAAATAATCCGATGAGCTTACTCCAACTGCATCCAAATCTGCAATTAACATATGAACGGTGTTTTGCGAACTTAATTTTATTTTGTCTAAAACAGCTGCAAGTCTGGGTGTTAAAATTTGTTTACATGGTCTTTTTGTTTTTGATTTTAACACATTCAGGCATGTTCTGAAAATCGTTGTTAAATCCTAATTTGGAATGTTGTAGGTTGGTTGCAGCCCAAGCACTTTAACTTGGGCTGACAAAATAGATGATGTGCAAAACAGCACTTGAACCGTTTGCACATGTAATTCTGCAATAATAAAGTAATAATCCACTTATTGGACAGAGCGGCACTTCAACCGTCTGAGCCTTAAATTAAAACACTATTGAGGTTATTACGATAAACTCTAGAATACTAGTGATGTATTTATTATTAATTTTCCTCCTTATAAAGACAATCAAATTGCCTTTTAATACACATAATATTAATAATTTGCTTACTAAATACATACATTGCCTTTTAATATAATATTAATATTTTGCTTACTACATAAATACATACATACAAATATACGTCAACAGCAAACAACCTTGGCACTGCACTAAGCTCAACATAAAAACAGCAAAAGTGCAATGACTACAAAAAGAGAATATGACTCCGCTTGCTTGGCCGCCGTTAGCTGGAGTTGTGAATGTTGGTCAAAAAATGCTGACGCTGCAAGTGCAATGCCCAGGTTGTTTGTGATAAAAAGTGTAAGAAATCATGGCCTTGAAATCGGTTAATTTCAATGACTATGAAATCGTACAATCGTTTTCATATCGAATTTATGCCGAAATCGATTTGCCCTGTTCTGTAATTCGTACCAACTTAACTTTTTGGAACATAAGTCCGGTATAAAAAACCCTGTTTTAAAAATGGTTTTCGGCTGTTTTTTCCGATTTAATATCGAACAGCTGAAGAACACCACGATCTAGCCAAAAATGCTGTAAAAGGGAAATCGAAACGGAAGGAAGCCGAGTCTTTGGAGGCGGAATTCTTCAACATTCCCCAACTCCAAAAATCTAAGTCGGGCAGCCAGTTGCAGCGGCACGGGAATGGATGTTTTCTTTACCAAGTGCTCTATATCATCCAAAATATCTTTAAAGGCCTCCTTATTGATTAGGTAATAAGATATGAAACTGTAAAAAGCATTAATTTAACGAGAAATTACGTTAGCTACATATTTATCAATTACACTGATTCGGGAATATCCAGAGCATTTGAATGGTCTCTTAGCACCATCTTTTAATTTTTTCTTCCTTCGATCACTTAATAAATAAGCAGATACGAAGAATAAGGTGATTTTTGCAAATTTAGTAAAAAGGCGTCTTTCTTCACTTTCCTTTAAATTTGCATAAGCTCCCAACATGCGACCTCTCGCTTTTTTTGTCTCTGCTTTAACAAAAACAATTTATCCTCTTCGATTTTTATTAGTTTAAGTGCATCAAAATGTCAAATAATACAGTGAATCATTACATACTTCTCTCTTTTTTTATAAATTTCTAATTCTCTTTTTTTAAGTCTACTTAATTCCATCCACTCCTCGTACAAGTTTATTAACTTCTTCTTGGCATTTTCTATTTTTAAAGTAGGAATACGAGATTTTTCCCAGAAAATGGAACACTCCTCTACCACAAGACATGCACTGTCCTTAACAAGCAATTTTGTAGTTCTTAAATTATAAAAAAATAACTAACTGGCAATCCCATATTGATGAAAGTTTACTTCCAGTTAAGTGATGTTTTTGAAAACCGATAAGATAAATTTTTTCTCTTAGGTTAGGTATGAAGGGTCGTGCACCGTTACCGGCGCTTCCGCGGGGGCCTATAGGTCCATTACGAATCCCTTTTTATAGTTGTGGTACCAAGTTAAACCATTGTTCCGATTTGTTCCTCAAACCATCCTGTGCTTTTTATGAACCTCCAGATGTCTAGCAGTGGTGTGTTCACCAACTCTTCCAAGTCTTTGAAAAATCTGTTCCCCATGTGTCGGAGTCGACGATTCTGTAGACTTGGACATTCGCATAGTAGGTGAGTTATTGTTTCTATTTCCTCCGGGTCTTTGCAGTTCCGACAAAAGTCTGGCGATGTTATACCTATTCTATTGGCCATTACCCCAATGGGGCAATGACCCGTTAGAACTCCAACAAGGATCCGGATTTCCCGTTTGACCAAAAGCAGAAGGCTTCTAGTTCTTTTCTCATTTAGCTCAGGCCAAAGCCTTCGAGATATGTTGCAGTCACCTCTGGAAGCCCAGTTTGTGTTGGCAATATCTCTGGCTTTTAGTTCTATACTTCTTTTGACGACGCCTATTGGAATGTGCACATCTGTGTCAGCTCTGTTTGTACTTGCGGTTACTCCACGCCTTGCCAGTTCATCTGCTGCGTCGTTCCCTTCAATATTGCTATGTCCGGGAACCCAGCAGAGAGTGACGTTGTGGGTATTGCAGATACTGTTCAGTGCAAGTTTACAGTTTTGCACCGTTCGAGCCTTCGTCGTTTTACTGCTCAGTGCTTTGATGGCCGCTTGGCTATCCACAAAAATTACTACCCTTGTAGGGGTAAGATTTTTCCTGTAAATGGCCCGTGCAGCTTTTTCAATAGCATATATTTCTGCCTGAAAAACGCTACAGTAATCCGGGAGTTTGTAACACTCTTTGATTTGTAGCGTTTCACAGTATACACCCGATCCAGTTCCGTTTTCCATTTTGGAACCATCAGTATATAAATGGAGATTGCCGTAGGATTCTACAGCCGTTTCTTCCCATTCTTGTCTGCTGGGAATGGATGTGGTGTATTCTGTACCGAATCTTACACTGGGTATGATATAGTCGGTTGCTCTTTTCGATTCCTCGGTTCCAAAGAGATTTAGAATAGATGCGTGTCCGAATGTGCTGCTTTTCCAGGCTCGTGATTCGTTGAGGCGAATTAGTTCGCTAATTGTTTGCAGGTATTTCCCGCATATTAGGATGACAACGTCATCGGCATAGGCTACCACTTTTGTTCCTCCAGTTGTGAGTGTGGTGAAAATTTTGTCAACCACAATTAGCCAGAGAAGGGGGGATATGACTCCTCCTTGCGGTGTGCCTCTTGTGGCTTCTTTCCTCACCACGCTTATTCCCATTTGTGAGCTTATACGTCTGCTATTGAGCATTTTATAAATCCATTGGGTTATTTTACTGTTAACTCCTTTGTCTACTAAAGCATTTCTTATAGAATCTGTATTTACATTGTTAAATGCGCCTTCGATATCTAAAAACGTTGCTAAAGTATATTCTTTGTGATGAAGGGTTCCTTCTATGACCGAAACCACCTCATGCAGTGCCGTTTCTACCGATTTACCCTTAAGGTAGGCATGTTGTACACTACAGAGATTATTATCGTTCACAGATTCTCTTATGTGAAGATCTATTATTCTCTCTAGCGTTTTCATCAAGAACGATGAGAGACTAATAGGCCTATAATCCTTTGGTGCTGAGTGTATCGGTTTTCCAGCTTTAGGAATGAAAACAACTCGCACATCTCTCCAAATTTTAGGAACATATCCTGTCTTGAGGCAGCCGGTGAAGATTGCTATAAGCCAGGGCATGATGCTAGGAAGGGCATGTTGCATCATGGCCGGTAGGATACCATCTGGCCCCGCAGATTTGTAGGGCTTGAAAGATCCGATCGACCATTCTACAGTTGACCTTGTAATAATGTTGGGGAGTTCTTGTAAAGGTTCTGGCATTGTTATTTCCAAGTTGTTGTTAGCATCGTTTTGACACGGTTCTGTACAACCTGGAAAGTGAGTTTCCATGAGTAGCAAAAGCGTTTCTTGGCTGGATTCTGTCCAGGATCCGTCGGACCTCTTAAGGTATCCCGGGACCGTTGGGTCTTTGGATAGCGTCTTTCGAAGTCTGGCGGCTTCACTGGTGTCCTCAATGGACTCGCAAAATTTTGTCCAAGATGTTCGCTTAGCTATTCTTACATCCCTAGTGTAAGCATTTAGCATGGATCTGTAGATTGTCCAGTCCTGCTCTAGTTTGCTTAAGATGGCCTTCCGGTGAAGTTTTCTAACCTTTTGATCGCCTCTTTTTGAGGTCGCTGGTCCACCAACTCGCATTAGCAGGTTTGCGACTTCGAGACTTTGGGCAGAACTTCTTGAAAGCCTGGTTCATTTTTCCCGTTATAAACTCGACTGCATTGTCAATAGATACATCGGTTGGGAGGTATTCTGTGTCAGGGTCTGCAATATTTCTGCTTATCCAGACTGAATACCTTTCCCAGTTAGTTTTTAAAGGGTTCCTAAAATGTTTCTTTAATTGGGGATCGTAGTCAATAGTAAAGAGAATCGTGAAGTGGTCGGAAAACGACTCCTTCTGTGACACCTCCCAGTTATCGACTATAATCTGTTCGGAGTTACTAGCTAAAGTGAGATCTATTACCTCTTCCCTGACTCTATTCTGAAATGTTGGCCTATTGCCCCTATTGCATAGAATAAGGTCTGTGGTAAGGATAAATTCAAAAATAGACTCACCCCTTTTGTTGATGTCTTTACTGCCCCATTGCGAGTGATGGGCGTTAGCATCACAACCGATGACCAGGAATGCCCTGCTTGTGTTAGAATGTTCTGCTAACTCGCGGACTGTTTGCACTGGTAAGTTCGCCTCTTCATAGGGCATGTACGCAGAGCAAAGGATCAGTTTTGCTGACCTTGTTTCTACGCTGGTTGCCACTACGTCTCCGTTGCTGAATCTAGGGAGAAAAAACATATTAATAGATTTTTTCGCAAGTATACAGCTTCTTAACTTACCTTCATTTGTAGAGTGAAACAGGTTGTATTGTTTCGACCCTAGGCCTTGGATCTTGTTGTTGATGATCCAAGGTTCCTGGATGAGGGCCACATCTACATTCTCCTCGGACATGCACAGCATCAAGTTGTCGGTCGCTGCCTTACAGTGATGCAGGTTGATTTGCATCACTTGCAGCTTCCTCCTCCTCTCAGCTATTGTTGGTTCAGCCTCTTCACCTTAATGGATCCGAGGCCGAATTTGAGCATGTTCGACTGCTCCTTAAGCCAGCCCGTGGAAGCAGCGTCTACAGAAAAGAGAAGAATTTTCCCTTCGCTGCCGTGACTCTTCTGCGACCTGACCAGCTTCCACTCCTGAATTCTGGCGTCTTTATTCTGCGCCGCCAAAAGCCTCTGAATAGACGCATCCTCGTGCAAAGCAGGAGGAGGAATCCATACAGATACCTTGTGGCGAAGCGGAAGCGTGGATTTGGAGATCACCTTTAGTGAAGCTCCCTTCCAAATTTCACCAATGTTGGCGATGGTTTTGGTCAGGAACTCCAGGGATTTCTTCGATCCACATCCGACGACTTTGACTCCTTGTTGCCAACCAGCACCGTCGAACTTGTAATCGTCGGGATCACCGTGTTCGACGCTAGCCATCATAGCTTTAAGGATCTCATTCTCTACAAGCAGCCATTTTTCCCCCGTCATAGAGCCGTCTGGGTCAGTTGTGTCTATAATGGCTACTTGTAGCTCCTCTGGTGAGTTTTCGAAGCTCCCCCCTGCTTTTCTTCGCTTTGAACAACTCGCAGCGACCTCTGCTGAGTTTTCGAAGCTCCCCCGGGTCTTGCTACGCTTCGAACAACTCGCAGCGACCTCATCCGCAGATCTTTGCCGTTTGGCCGTGGAACCAGGTGTACAGGGAGGTTCTCCTCTCGAAACCGTGGTCAACCCCCGGTTGGTCCCTGTTTGAGGTAACTTTGGGTTGACCTTGTCTCGCTTTACCTTCTCCTTGGTTCCGCCTTTTCCACACTCCTGTTTGCCGCTTTTGACGACATTGGAGTAGGAAAGACCTGCCTTAACCGTCGTTGCCCCTTCTTTCACTCCCTTGCTTCCACCTATACCGCAATCCCGTTTGTCACCTATAGCAACCTTGGATTGGGACGGTTCAGCTCTGCGGTTTTCATTTTCAGCAGATAGTTCTTAGCAGTCCTGTAGAACTTTCGTTGCATGGCTTCTTTCGAAGCAGATCTACTGTGGACTGCTGCACTACCCGCCTCAATGACCGTCGCGTCGGAGTCGGAGTTGAGAAGCTCGTCTTCAGTCTCTGAGCTAGGAACTTTGTGAAGGACTTGAGGGATGCTCGATTCCTCCGTGTCACTTCCAATGCTCAACCTGCCCAGAATCCTCAGAGTCGCTGAGTCCAAGTCCCCACCCGCGTCGGTGTTGTCCTGTTTGGTCAGAGTAGGTCGCCCTATGCTAGACCTGCCAGTTTCCGTCGCAGTTGCTGTTTCGTCTGTAGTAGTTTTTGTTGTTGTCGCCTCTGTACATTCTTCCTTGTTGTTGTTTTTAAAGGTTTTGTTCATTTTTGGTCCCACGAGTAGCTAGGGAAAGTACGTCATCCATGCCAGAGCCCCGCATACCATGGAAAGGCCACAATTACTCACTGAGGCGGCCAGGTATCAGTGAGGTCTCCGTTCCCATACAGCCGGTATTACCCCCTGGCTGCAAACCATCCAATAGGCACGGTGAAACATAACACCCTGGATTAGGGGGGGGGGGATAGCTCTTTGTTCATTGCTCCACAATAGCCTGTACGACATGGGTGACCCTACCAGGAGCTTGTGCTCCCGTCATCATAGCCCATTGTTTCATTGCAACCTAAGCCTCTACACCACGACAAGGTGGCTATCCTTCATAGAGGAATTTTTTCTCTTAATATGACATTGTTTAAAACTGTATTTTCACAACATTTACAAAGAATCACACGTCACAGCAAAATTTTTGAATTCAGTTTTCAAAATTTTAAACTTGATAAAAAACGGACATAATACATAATAAACGGACAAAATGAACAAAACATAATAAAACGAATGGATAACAAACCGAAAAATACAGTGACGAAGTGTGACATAGGGGTGGGCGTCTCTAAAATTGGCCAAAAACTTGTTACGTAATTTATGAACAGCCCCTAAGGAAAACAAAATATTGAAATGGGTAGATAAGACCCCCAAAGCACAAAGATTAGACCTCAAAGGTGCACGACTTAGGGTCATCCGATTTGGCTCAAATTTCTTGCATGTGAGTTTAAGATCAAGTGGCACAATAATTCACCCAGGGTTCGGTGCAATTAAAAAAAAAATTTCCCCATACACTTCATTGTCACCCTAATATAACATATATACTAAGGTGGATCGTTTTGTTCAGGGGTAAAAAAAATTTCCGACACTCATATTCATTCTGGATTCAAGATGATCTTAAATCCATAAGGATGTCGAAATCGGTTTGACCGTCTGCCAGCGGTTTTGTTTTAAAAAAATCAGTTTTTCGCAAAAAATCAACGGTTTTTCGCCATAAGTTTTATCAATCTGAAATAACTACCCAAAAGTGGGTGCAAATGAACGGTATCTAGAACCCCAAATTTATGAATAGGAAGATTGTTAAGTTCGAGAATTTTTTTAGTACAACAGTTTTCAGAATTCGGTCGAAATGTTGGGTATTTTTCACAAAAAGCGCTATAAATACCCAAAATTTTGACCGAATTCTGAACACTGTTGTAATAAAAAAAATTTCGGATCTAACAATATTCCTATTCACTTTTTGGGGTCCTAGATAGATACCTTTCATTTGCACCGTACTTTTGGGTAGTTATTTCAAATAGATAAAAACTTACGGCGAAAACCCCGTTGATTTTTGGCGAAAAAGTGATTTTTTTAAATCAAAACTGCTGGCAGACGGTTCCACGGATTTCGATATCTATCCTTTTGGATTTAAGATCTACTTGAATCCAGCTCCCAGAATATGAGTGTCGAAAAAAGTGTTATTTTTTTGACCCACCTTAATGTATATTAATATTAGATCGGGTCAAATTGTATGGAGCAAAAAAGTCGATGTTCGCCCCCATCTTAGCGGTGTTCTATGGGTCATTTTAAGAAGCTTTGGCGAAGACAGTATAGTTCTATCTTGAAATCGGACCCTCCCACTTTTTCAAAAGAGGTCTTTTTCTAAAATATTCAAGATATGACTTAGAAACTAAAAAGACAAAAAACATTTTTTTATGTGTATATATGGGGGTTTTTGGGGTCAAGGAATCAATTTTTATGAAAGGCGCCAGAGAGCGCTTTGCTAATATTTTAGAATTTTATCGCTTGTTTTTGGGGAAAATTCCCGAATATGTTGGGAAAATTGACGAATACTTTACTTTCCCATGTTGCAATTCCAAATATCAAATAGTCCAAAATTCTCAACGTTCAAAATTAGGGTAGATACTCATACACGACTTAAGTCGATGTTATTAAATTTTAAATAAAAAAATCGGGTTTCCTTTGCTTAATCGCTAAATGAATTAAGCAATTTTTTTTCTTATTGTACTTTATTTCTTTCTGCAGAAATTCGTCTTAATTCTTCAGTAGAGAAAAACATGTAAATTTAAAATAATTTAAAATAGTATGGCTATATAAAATTTTAAATAAATCTGAAATTTATTATAAGAAGAATTGAACAATGTCAACAATAGGAGTGTATTGTGTAGAACGGCTACGAACTCTCTAAACACATAGGAGGAATACTAAAGAATCTTATATCAGACAAATACAATATCAAGAACGCATTCGAACTCAAAGAAAAGATACAAGACTTAAATTTGGAGGAAGGAGAAATATTAGTTTCCTTTGACGCAGTTTCGCTTTTCACGAATATCCCTATCTTTCTAGCAATAAAACAAATAATAAACTCATGGACGAAGATAGAGCAGCACACAAAAATTCCAAAGAAGGAATTTATAAAAATTTTACAATTCTGCTTAACAGATAACAATTTTTTTATGTTTAATGACAAAATATACAAACAAATCTTCGGAATGCCAATGGGTAACCCGTTATCTCCCACCATAGCAGACATTATACTGGACAAACTTTTAGATAACGCATATGACGAATTAAAAGAATTAAATATTAAGATCAAATATTTGGTGAAATATGTAGACGACATTTTCGCAATCATAAAGAAGACAGATGAAGATATAATATTAGAAAAACTAAATAAATATCACGAAAAATTAAAATTTACAATAGAAAGGGAAGAAAATAAAAAGCTACCGTACCGGGACACAGAATTAGACAGAATTGACAACAAGATCATCATGAATTGGTATCTAGATCATCATAAATGGAGCAAACAACCTTATTAACAAGGTATTAGAAATAAGCGACATAAAATTCCAAAAGGACAACATTTTGAAAGTGAGATCCATACTTAAGGAAAATAACTTCTCCAACTACATAGTCAACAACTTAATTAAGGATAAAATATATGGAGTGAGGAATATAAACAGGCAACAGGCAAACGATCAATCTGGCAACTCTACACAATTTTTCAGCATTGTCTACATACCCAAACTAACAGAAAGTACACACCTACACACAACAATAAGAAGAGAGAATGCAACATTCGCACACAAATCAAACCAAACACTTGAAAGATTATTTACCAACACTAAAGACAAAATAGGCAAATTGGAAAAAACAACGTTGTATACGAGATCAGCTGCAAAGGGAAAAATGATGACAAATGCGAATTGATATACATAGGAACCATAAAGAGATCACTTGGAATAAGAATGGGGGAACATAAAGCGGACATCAGAAAAGAAAAAGCATCAACTGGGCTAGCGCAGTACATACTGGAATCGGGCCACACAGCTGACTTTGATAACATTAAAATACTAGACAAAGAGAAAAAAACGAACAAAAGGTACATACTAGAGAACTTAAGAATGCAACAAAAACTAAGGACAACAATGAACACAAAAGAAGACAAAGACAATATTAATTATATTTACACAGTAGCAATTTAAGTTTCAGTAGTGCAATATGTTTATATTTAATTAATAAGTTTGTGTTTGTGCCGTCAAAAGTACCAGCCATATTTATTTTAAATGTAAAAAGGAAAACAGTAAGTTTAAGAAATGTTATCATAAGTTAAAAAATTATTAAATTACATACAGTCAATCAATAAAGTTTAAGTACAAGGCAAATTTATGGAAAAGGCAGCCAAAAATACTTTTCAAAAATAAAAAAAAGACGAATTTTGTCATTTTTATATGAAAATCTATACATTTATTGACTAATAAAACTCAAAACAGTTAACTTTTTTATTACTTGAAAAAAATAAACTGACTTAAAATAAAAAATTCATTAATATACATCAAAAAAGTTTACGTACACAAAAAAATTAGTGGTTTGTTTTTTGCAAATACATGAATATTTTAAAAGTTTAATACTTTGTTGGTCCTCCTTTACTGGCAATAACAGCTTCTAGGCGCCTGCGCATACTTTTAATTAAATTTTTTGTATCGTTTCCCGTTATATTTCTCCACTCAGCCAATAAAGCAGCTTTAAGACTTTCCTTTGAAGAAATTTTGTGTTTCCGGATCCGTCTTTCTAATGTATCCCAAATATGTTCGATGGGGTTGATGTCAGGTGATTGTGGAGGTGTATGGAGCTGCTTACAGTTATATAACAGCCATTCACGGACAAGATACGACGTGTGTTTTGGGTCATTGTCCTGTTGGAAATAAAAACTACGGCGGTCAAGCCCCAATTTTTCCACACTTCGATGCAAATTGTTTTTTAAAATGTCCAAATAAGCATGCTTATCCATTTTGTCCGTTATAAAAACCAGCTCCCCGGCTCCAGATGCAGCCATACATCCCCAAACCATTACGTTTCCACCGCCATGTTTCACTGTTGGTATTAAATTTTTTTCCTTCAGTTCCTCATTGGCTTTTCTCCACACTTTTCCTGCACCATCTGACCCAAAGATGTTAAATTTAGATTCGTCGCTAAACACTACGTTTTCCCAAAATGAATCCGGCTTTTCTAAGTGGGATTTAGCGAAATCCAACCTCTTTTTTCGATTTACTTGGGATATAAAAGGCTTACGCCGTGCTACTCGACCATGATACCCAGCATTGTAGAGAGTTTTTCTTACTGTTTGGGGATTTAATTTCTTCTGAGTGCTCCGAGATATGTCCTCCGCTAATTTCACTGCAGAAATTCTCGGATTTCCTCTTACAGCCGCAATTACTCTGCGTTCATCAGTTGGTGTTAAGATTTTTGGCCTTCCTGATCGATGCTTTTTTTCCAAACTACCGGTATTTGTGTACGATTTTATTATTGTTTGAACACTAGAATGACGTTTTCCCACTATGTTACCGATTTCGCGTAAAGTTTTGTTTTCTAAATACAATTTTATTATTAATTTTCGGATTTCTAACGAAATTTCTTTTCCGCGGCCCATTGCAACTTTCTTTAGGCAATTTTGAACTGAGAATGATCATATGTAGGTCACAAATTATGAGAGTAAGTGAATTAGTTTTACTCATTGTCAAACAAAAGTGTGAAAGAAACCCGAAAACTACAGTTATATCATTAAGAACTATGTAAAAAACAAAAACAATGCAAATAAGCGATTCAGCTGTACGCAAACTTGTTTGACTACTTATTGCGACTTTTTTCGATCTCGCTGCATGCATGCAGTGGCTCGCAAAAATAACGAGAAAAGGATTGTGTTCATAAACAAAGTGTATACTTTTAAGCTTTCTAGCAAAAAAAAAAGAGTATAAAATTACGAATAGAAGTCATTTGAGAAGGGTTTAAAATATAAAATTAGTTTGTACGTAAACTTTATTTATTAACTGTATATGTATATTTATATTTATTTAAGATTCAATAAATTCATCCCTGAAGATGCTGGAAAAGAACCAGCGAAACGTCGGAGGAAAAAAATGAAATAAAAATTGTTTTTTATTTGCATTTGAAAAATAATAAGACCAAAAAAGCCCGATCAAACACATGATATAAGAATTCTTTTTTGCTTCCAAGTCTGGGTAATTTCTTACGGCTCTCTAATGTTGCCATCAAGAGACCTTCTCGATTCTCTTCTTAAACTGGTTTAGAAACACTAACCAGCAATTGAACGTGACTTTCAGCTCCTTGTATGTGTAACGGAATTTTTGTATCAGGCAGCGGTGGATCGTTGTAAACTAAATATTGTTGCAAATGATCATACGGAATGCTTTTCGTAAACGATGGGTCAAATAAAATAAAAAAATGTTGTAAGCCACTTTCGGAACTTGTTGACGTTGTTGCGTCTTATAGATGTTGACGTTGTTGCGATGTAGATGGCACTGGATCCATTGTAGAATTTCACTAATCTATTAAAAGTAACTACACTCTAAAAACTCATTGAAAGGTCACTACAATAAATGTTGTGAAATTTAACGGCATTTTGAAAAATTAACACGCAGTGTTCATTTCACACTATCCAGCGTATTCTTGATCAGAGAGTCCCAAAAACGCTTCAGCAGCGATATTTTACGCTATTGGAGCAGGTGTTATTCTCTATCGGTGATAGTATAAAGGAGGGATGATATTTAGGGGCTCTTAGGGCTATTATGAACCATTTTTGATTTCATAAGCCCCGAAGCCCGTCTGATTAATTTTAGGCCCTTTTGAAAAATTCTACTTAAAAAACTAAAGGAAATTATTAAAAACTGATATTCATATAGTTTGTATAAGGCCAACATGTAAGTCTCGCAATTTTTGGTTATTGATTGACATCTACTGTTGACAACACCTCGTTCGAGGTTGTGAAGAACTTCGTCTACCTCGGATACAGCATTAACTCCACCAACGATATCAGAAGAGAGATTAAACGAAGGATAACTCTTGCCAACAGGTGGTACTTTGGGCTCAGTAGGCAATTGAGAAGCAGAGCTCTCTCTCAACGAACAAAAGTCACGCTCTATAACAGGTCATTCAATAAGTCCGTAGGATAAGTAAGAAAAAAACAAAATTTTGATAAAACTCGATTATATTATTCAACATAGTTGCCTTCGAGAGCGATACAACGAGTATAGAGATTTTCAAACTTTTCGATACCATTTTTATAGTACGATTTCTCTTTCTCGTCAAAATAGTCCTCAGTTTTAGCGATTACTTCATCATTGGACTTGAATTTCTTACCAGCAAGCATTCGCTTGAGATCTGAAAACAGGAAAAAGTCGCTGGTGGCTAAATCTGGAGAATACGGTGGGTGGGTAAACAATTCGAAGCCCAATTCATTCAATTTTGAAATCGTTTTTATCGATTTGTGACACGGTTCATTGTCTTGGTGAAACAACACTTTTTTTCTTTTGCAAATGTGGCCGTTTCTTGGCGATTTCAGCCTTCAATCGATCCAAAATTGCACAGTAATAGTCGCTGTTGATGGTGGTTCCTTTTTGGAGATAGTCGATGAATATTCTTATCGCATTCTAAAATACAGACGCCATCACCTTACCATCTGATATCTTTACAATGTCAGCTAGCTCGTGCACCTTCAATTTGCAATCGTTCATAACCAATTTGTTGATTTTTTTGATGTTTTGTGGAATAACAGTCTGATTTTGGCGTCCACTGCGCTCTGCATCATTAGTGCTAGTACGACCACGTTTAAATTCAGCAATCCACTTTTCTACCATTTGTCTCGATGGAGTAGAGTCCCCATAATGTTTATCAAGCCATTGTTTGGTTTCCACTGTATTTTTTTTTTTCATCAAAAAGCAATGCTTTATCAAAACTCGAAATTCACTTTTTTCCTTTTTTTTTCAATAACAGTAGTTGCACACAAAATGCTATAACTCACGAATCAATTGTCAGATTGTTGTCAAATTTTTATACGTATCGTTTGAAGGTTGGTACTAAATAAAAATCATATGGAAAAAAAATCTAGTAACGCCATCTATGTGTCATCCTATGGACTTTTTGAACGTACTGTTATGTCACTAATCATGCCCGTCCTGTTATATGCAGCACAAACCTAGACGTTGAGCAGCTCTGATGAAAAGACGTTAGGAGCGTTCGAGAGAAAGATCCTTCGTAAAATCTACGGACCAATCTGCGTCAATGGCGAGTACCGAATACGATGGAACGATGAGCTATACGCCGACATCGACATAGTTAAGCGCATAAAAATCGAGCGGCTTCGCTGGCTAGGTCATGTTGAGCGGATGGAAGACGACGCTCCAGCTCCATCGTTAAATACCAAATGTCGTCAAATTTCAATTATTTTCCATCTTTTTTCACATTATCTTTATGAAAAAAAACATTCCGGCACATGAGATTTTTGTAAAATTTGATGCTCTTTCAGACAATGGCATCAGAATTTATCTGAAATGAATGCTTAAAAAGTTAAACAATTTTTTGCGAAAAATGCGATTTTATCACTGAAAACAAATGTGTACATCCTTTCCGAATAGAAAAGTGTTTTCGAGTCATAAATTTTAAGATGTAGGGTGTGAAAAAAAAAATTCAACATAGCGATCCCAAAATGGCATCCAAAATGTTTTTTTTTTTTCAATTTCAGAATGTTCGAACTCAAAAACTGAGCTTTTTAAAAAAAATGGTGACTGCGGAAACTGCGATGAAGACTTAATTTTGTTGTGGCAAAGCTCCATAACCCAAAATAGAAGGATATTTATGAATTTATTCTTTAATAATTTCAGCCATGCCTGAACATATATATATTTTTTTTTTTTTTGGTAGGAGTGGATTTTTTTCTGCTATCATGTCTCTTTCGTCTCGCATCATTGATTCGTCTTCTTACAAGTCTTAACGGAGAGTCTGCATTAAATTTCTCACCTCTTTCCAACATTCTTATGTATATAACGAAGGACTCGATAGAAAACTCCTAAGACGATGAACATATCGATACGGTTTGCGGTTTCTTGTGAAAAAATTAATATTTTTTTATTTTTGCAAGCAAAGCACAAGCATTTTTTCTAAAGTGCAATGGAGCTTCTATGTATGAAATAAAATCTTTTTAAAAGAAACATTTAAACTTATTACAGTCATCCACAATTTTTAATTCAAGATTGATAACTGAACGTATAAACTAAAGTGTGAGATTTTTGAGATAAAAACTTCCTGCTTGAATTTCATAAGTAGTGACGTCATTATTAAATACTGTAATATTAGGTTTTTGGTAATCGTGAAAGCATCGCATCAATGGTTGTACCATATCTAGTCGTTTACAGTGTTCTAACAGAAACTAAATGTTAGGCCCTGTGCGAGTTGGTCTAAATACGACCTAAACTAAATTGTGTCGATATAACGGTGCTTTCTAAATTTTTGTAATACATGTAAAGAAATCAAAATCAAAAAATTAACAACTACTCGCGAACAAACTAGACGTGTTCTTTTGTAGCTCGGCATAATCTTAATTTAACAAAGTTATTCTCAAAAATCTCAAGTTAAATTTCCATTGATTGCAATTCTTAAGTTAATTTTTGCGAATATAAGAACTTTTGTGCAAAATTAAGAAAAACAAATTAAGATAAACACAATAATAGACAATAACAAAAATAAAAACCACAATGTGAGTTGCAACTCACATTGATTGCTAAAATAAATAGAAGTGGACCAAGGTGGCTACCCTGAGGAACACCTGATTTAGCACTAAATTCAGAAGACAATACATCTCGGAAACGTATTTTATAAGATCGCTCCTTCAAATACGACTTTATCCAGTTCACAAAATATTGTGGAAATCCCATTAACTCGAGTTTAAATAAGATAAGATTGTGTGGTAGTTTATCAAATGCCTTACTAAAGTCAGTGAAAACACAATCGACCTGGTTACCAGAATCAATTGAATTTAAGCAGAATGCTTTGAAATCAAGAAGATTAGAGACAGTGGATCTGAAATTAACAAAATTTCAGAATTTTTACCCGATCGTATACGATCCGCTCAAAAAGTTTTGGAATCGATGAGAGCTTGGCGATATGCCTATAGTTATTGAAATCCTTCCTGCAACCTTTTTTATAAATAGGACTAATAAATGATTTTTTCCAAAAAAGTGGAAAATAACTTTCGTTAATTGATTTATTGAATAATAAAGAAAGTGGTTGACTCAAGACGGAACCGCATTGTGTTAACACCGCGGCAGGAACACCGTCGGGTCCAGCGCCAAAATCCTCATCGATCGATCCAATATACATTAAAATATCCTCTGGAGTAAAGGATATATGTTCGAAAGAAACTCTGGGTGCGGAATTCAAATATTCAAAGTACTCTCCATCAGGATTAAAAGAATCTGAACAGAAAGACTCTTTAAAAAGATTGGCGAATAGGCCACAAATTTTGACGGGATCGTCAGTAAATCCCTCAGAAATCCCTTCTTCTAAATGAAGAAGGGAATCCATCGGAACTCTTCTTTGTGTTTATGAATCCCCAAAATTTCTTTGGATCGGACAATATCCTCAGCCTTACATTATCTAAATATTCGCGATATGTAGCTGAGCGATTTTCAAATTCCAGAAACAAACCCTTGTAAGTTTCTAGGTCATTTGAGCCTAAGCTACAGACGTATTTCTTCCATGCCCTGTTCCTGCGAAGAGTCTATAAATCCTTTGTGTATCAGGGGTACGCAGAATTTCTCGCAAATTTGAGACTATATGGTACGGACTTAGAAAACATAACAAATAGTTACATTTAAAAAAAATTAATGGAGTCATCAAGGCAATCTCCATTTATGTATTCTAAAATTACATTAAGTTTACTATAAAGTAACTGATTTAACTTCAAAAAGTCAGCTTTTTTAAAATTGAATTCATAAAGCTTATCTACTGAATTCGTATTTACTATATTTTCTCTATCGGATTTGTACTAAATATTCAAAGGTGGATGGTATTCATCAACAGTAGTTAGAGCATGACAGGCCTTCTCAACAACAACATTGTTACTGTCTGTAGTTAAGACCAGGTCAAGAAGTCTTTCAAAACTATTATAAATACAACTCACTTGTAAGTCTGAGCATATATTATCAACAAATATATGTTCTTGGCGGGTCTTCGAATTAGATGCGCAATAGTACGAATCATCGTCAGAAGAATGCCATTTTAAATCAGGTAGATTAAAATCGCCCAATAATTAAATGTCGTCATTAACGTCAAGTAAATCAATTATGTAATCTATGCACTCTAAGGCTTGCATAGACCTCTACACTATTCTCTTACATTAGAGTTACAACGTATTTTGTTTCTTTAACGCAAATTTGTTCAATATTATAAGAGCAGGGAATATCAACAATAGAACTGACAAAGCAGTTTCTTACAGCCAAAAGAACACCATCACCGACTGAAGAAATACTGTCAGTGTATCTGTTGTTGAGTCACCAAATAAGGACCAACCTACTGCATAGACAGTTTATGCATTTTCTTTTGTATCATTTAAATTCACTCTCTCATTACTTTGTTACTCTCATTACTTGTTTGACTTATTGAATATCTTTTTCTGATTCTATTGAAAAACTTGAAATAAATTTTGGTCTTTCGAGTGACCTTTAACGTGTTAATTTTTTTATTAGCATAAAGTTAAAAATTTTCGTTTAAATTTTCTTGCGGTCAGAAAAAAGCTTTTGTCCTTACATTTTTTTGGTGCCCAAGTTTAATTGCATCTTCAACCAATTTATATAATTAATAAAAAAAATTTCATAGTAATTTACAATATTAAGGTAATACGCGTCGCGCAATTTTAAACTGCTGCTCGAGTTTCATGATAAAGTAGTTAGCCCTGGACTCATTATTTCGTCGTGGGAATCTTGAAAACATGCTTTGGATAGAATCGTCATTATAAAGAAGTATCAAGAATTTTACATTTGCCATAAATAAAATTTTTGGTTAACTGTTCAAAGTTAAAAACCGCTTTTAGAACGTTCTTCTAACACCAAACATGTTCCCTTATAGCATCAAACATGCAACGCTTCTAGCACCAAACATATTCTCTTCTAGCATCACACATGCAACGCTTATAGCATCAAACTCGTAACAGTTCTAGCATCAAACTTACAACGCTTCTAGCATCAAACATACTTTGACTACATCACTCGTCGTTGCAGCCATTCTAAGCATCAACAACGATACCTTTTACCATTTTTCGTCGACGTCACAATAAGCCTCTTCGCAGCATCGTCTTACTTTTGTCACTTTCGAGTTCACTACTAGCAACGACGCCACTTCTCCGTTGCCACTTGTCATCATCAACGCTACTGTTAAAATCGTTAACAGCTTCGCTTGCCTTACTAACCATACCGTCAAATGCCTATCATTACATCGTTTTATTTTCCGTTAAGCAGTTAACGTATTTATTTTTTTTTATTTATTTATTTATTTGTAATACAAAAAGCCTTTTGTCATTTGTCATTAGTAACTGTATGGGTTTAAGCAATCACTAGCAAACCAACGAAAAAACATACGCAAAAAAGAAATCGCCTCGTTTGTGTCGTCGTTGCCGCAATGTCAGTATTTTCTTTGTTTCTAGTGTTGTTTCTGTTGGAACAAAGCAATTACGAGCCTGTTGCATTATAAAATAACTTAGTCTTCAACATGACTGAATTTGTTGAAGAGCTTAAACAGCAGAGAGCAAATACTAAAAAGAGCATCACTCGCATTAAAAACATGGTTGAGAGCAGCGCTAAGGGGGAAGGGAAAGCTTTGTCTCTAATTGAACTCAAATGTCGCTTAGGCATTGTTGAATCCTACTTCAAACAATTACTCTCTTTACAAACCAGCATCGAAAAACTCAAACCAAAAGATTCTTTTCACTCTGAATTAGAAGAACTTTACATCAACACAAAGGTTGCTATTCAAGTGCAGTTTGGTGATGATTATAATATTGCATTGGAAGATAACCACAGCTCCAATTTGTTGCCTGTGTTTCATTCAAAATTGCCTAAATTGAAGCTGCTTTCCTTTAGCGGCAAATACGCTGACTACAACAATTTTATCGCCTCTTTTAATCAAATGGTTCATAGGGAGAATGGTTTCTCTAATATAGATAAATTCAATCATCTTCGTGCTTGTCTCTCTGGCCCAGCGCTAGAAACCATTCAAGCTTTTCAAATAACAAGCAAAAACTACCCTAAGCCCTTGGAGCGGTATGATAATACAACACTCATTTTTCTCGAAAATATTACATCGCTTTTTGATTTATCTGCTGTTTCGAAACTTAACGCTGCCAATTTACGTAGCCTCGTTGACAACGCTGCAGCTCTTAATTCGCTTGGCACTGAAAGAGAAATTTTGGAAAGTATGCTCATATACCTCGTCTTACAAAAGGCTGACGAAGAAGCCAGAAAAAAGTGGAAGCAGTCGCTTTATTTCAATCATTTACCAACTTGGGATATCTGTGTAAAACTCCTAGAGAGACATTGTCAGTATCTCGAATCGCTTGATAGTGCGCATGCTTCTCTTGCTGAGCCTCGCAATGCTGAAAAAGGTTGTAAAAAACAACCAATTAAAGGTCAGCAAAGGGGTTTTTCATTCGCTTGTGCAAAGTCATCTTGCCCATTGTGCGCTTGTAGTAATCACAAATTGACTATCTGTGATCGTTTTAAAACTCTCAACGTTTCGAGAATGTTAAGAAATTAGGGCTTTGCGTTAACTGCCTTTCAAAGAGCCATCGCCTTTCAAATTGCTGTAAGGTGTGTTCGCTCGAACATCATAGCCTTTTGCACCGACATAACACCTCGAACGATGCCGAAAATTCTTCATCAGATTCCGTGGCCACACGCTCTTCGTGGCAGCAAGCACCAGCAGCGTTATCATCGTTGCCGTCTACTTCGAGAGAAGCAGCCGTTCATACGCATATGGACACTTCTTCAGTTGATAGTGTCATTCTCGCTACAGATGCTTCTGGTTGCTACAAATTGGGCCGTGCGCTGTAAGACTCCTGTTCTCAGGTAAATTTAATTACTGATAAATTTTCTCAGAAATTACAGCTACCAAGAGACAAGCAGAATGTCTCCATCCAAAGTATTGGAACTTCAATTACAAATATAAAATACAAGACTTCGACTACGATAAAATCTCGTGTAAATGGTTTTGAACTTTCGCTAGCATTTTGCGTGACGTCACACATTGCATATCAACCAGAAGCTGAAATCGATGTTTCAACTTGGAATTTGCCGCCTAACGCTCAACTAGCTGGTGAATTTTTCTACAAATCTAAGTGCATCGATCTCCTCTTAGGAACAGAGAGCTTCTTCAGCATTCTTTCTGTGGGTCAAATTAGGCTTGGAGCAAATCTACCTCTTTTACAGAAAACAACGCTTGGTTGGGTGGTCTCAGGCAGATACCAGATGCCCCAAACTACACATACACCAACATTTATGCTCGCAAGTGATGAATCATTGAACGAAAAACTTGAACGCTTTTAGACGATCAAAGAAGTGTCAGCAGCTGTGGAGGTGAGGACTCGTGAGCAACAATGTTGTGAGCTTGTGTTCACCGAAGCAGTCTCAAGAAACACCGAAGGTAGGGTAGTTGTTAAATTGCCCTTCAAAGATAATCCTACTTGCCTTGGTAAATCCTACACTACAGCTATGCAATGATTTGTCGCACAAGAGCGTCGTTTATCGCGCTTACCTGACCTCAAAGCACAATACGTCGCGTTCATGGAAGAGTACAAAAATTTGGGTAATATGAGTATGGTGAGCAATCCAAATCTTACTGAACTTCATTATTACATCCCCCACCATTGCGTCTTGAAACCAACCAGCACTTCGACTAAATTGAGGGTTGTCTTTGACGCGTCGTGCCGTACCACTCACAACATTCTTTTAATGATATTCAAATGGTTGGCCCAACTCTTGAAAATGAATTGTTCATTTTACTTTTGCGTTTTCGTCTCCATCGCTATGCTCTCACCGCTGACATTGTAAAAATGTATAGGCAGGTGCTCATTGAATCACAAGATCGTAAATTTCAGTACATTTTGTGGAGAGATTCGCCAGTAAAAGAAGTTTGTACATATCAACTCAACTTGGCGGAGCAGTATGCTTCAGAATACGAAGTTGGTTCTCGAGTTGTCAAATCGTCGTTTTATGTGGATGACTTGTTATGTGGTGCAGATTCTACTGCAGAACTATCTCGCATTCAGTACGAGTTGACGGAACTTTTAAAACGAGGATATTTTGGGTTGGCAAAGTGGCACTCAAACCACAAAGATTACAGGGATGATAAAACCATAAAAAATATAAATCTCGATGATTCGTCAATTACTAGTGCGTTAGGTCTGAAATGGGATCAAAATAAAGACACCTTCCTGTTTTCATTTGAGCCGGTGCAATATGCCACGAGCCGAGTTGCAAAACGCGCTATCTTGTCGATTTCTTCTTCATTGTTTGATCCGTTAGGACTTTTAGCACCGAACATTATTGCTGCTAAAATAATTTTACAAGAACTTTGGCTACTAAAATTGGACTGGGACGAGTCGGTCCCACAAAATCTACACTTGGCGTGGAAAAATTTTCTACATGATTTATCTTCATTGCGTTTGATATCTGTTCCAAGATATTGCCTCTCCTCGAATACTCAGTCGATCCAACTTAACGAATTTTGTGACGCTTCAATACGCGCATATGGTTGCAGTATCTATATTCGCGTGGCCGACACCTCTGGCAACGTTTGTGTTCGCCTTCTCACTGCTAAGTCTCGAGTCGCGCCCACAAAAAGGCAATCACTTCCAAAACTCGAACTTTAATATACAGATAATCTAATACAGATAATCTTCGATAATTACAATTTTGAGGTATATTTTTGGTCCGACTCGCAGATTGTGCTGCACTGGCTCAAGACACAGTCCGCTACTTTATCAGCTTTCGTGGGAAATCGAGTATCGGAAATACACGACTTAACAGCTGACGCACACTGGCGACATGTACCAACACGTCACAACCCAGCAGACATCGTTTCTTGAGGTAGCACCGTTAAGGAACTTTGTGACTCTATATGGTACTCAGGTCCTTCGTTTCTGGTCGAAGACATAAACAATTGGCCCACTAACAAAAGTGACAATTTGGACATGAATGAGGTGAACAAGGAGAAACGGAAGTCAACATTCAAGGCAAAAGCCTCAAACAATTATATTCTCGACGTCATCAACAAATTTAGCTCTCACATGCGCTGCTTGCGTGTCATCGCAATAGTTTTTCGCTTATATCGAAAACTCAATAAAACCCTACGTGGTGACTTGAAGAATTGCAGCATGCTTTATGGAGTATCGTATGGAACATACAACAACAACATTTTTTCGAAGACATTCATTTGCTGAAGAATAACTCAATGACAACTGGCGCGCTTAAATTCCTTAACCCGTTCCTTGGAACCACTGGTGGTTTTAGCCTGCTAAAGGTTGGCGGAAGGCTGGAGCTATCAAATCTCACAGAAGGTCGCAAACACCCTGTTTTGCTCCTCAGTAAATCTGACTTCGTTGCACACTGTGTTCGATATTTGCATCTCAAAAACTACCACGCAGGACCCAAAACACTAGTTGCTTTAATTCGGCTAGAATTCTGGATAGTGAACGCACGCGATTTAGTTCGGCGCGTGGTAAGAAGTTGCATCCACTGCGTTCGGTATAAACCAAGGCTATTAGAGCATATGGTGGGGAATCTGTCCGTGGAGCGGCTCACTCCATCACGTCCCTTCGCTCGTTGTGGCGTGGACTTTTGCGGTCCATTCAATACCTATCTTCGCATCAGAGGCAAGGCACCTTACAAAACATACGTCGCTATCTTCATTTGCTCAGACCCATGCGACTCGACTCTTTTTTCTAATTTGGAGAATGCTGCACTGACTTCGCGTGTATTATGACCAATGATATCGATATTATCAGCGTACGCTAGCAGCATAACACTCTTATGGATAATATTGTGCCGCTTTGTCTCAGATCAGCAGCTCTAATGATCTTCTCCATAATTAGGTTAAAAAAGTCGCTCGATAAGGAATCACCTTGTCTGAAACCTCGTTTGGTAATAAATGGGGGGAGACGTCTTTCCCGATTTTAACTGCGCTGCTGGAGTTGCTAAGTGTCATCCTGCATAGACGGATTAATCTTGCAGGTATACCAAATTCAGACTTCGTGGAGTATATGTGATTCCTTATTGGACTGTCGAAGGCGGCTTTGTAATCAACAAAAAGATGCTGGGTGTCGATTTGTTTTCTAGCGTCTTCTCTAAGATTTGTCGTAGCGTGAATATCTGGTCGGTGGTAGATTTTTCAAGTCTGAAGCCACACTGATAAGGCACAATCAATTGGTTTATGATGGGCTTCAGTCTTACACATAATACGCTCGCCAGGACCTTATATGCGATATTTACAAGGCTTATCCCACGGTAGTTGGCGCAAATAGTGGGATCGCCTTTCTTGTGGATTGGGTAGAGTAAACACAGGTTCCAATAGTTTGGAATGCATTCTTCCAACCATATTCTGCATAGAAGCTCGTGAATGCATTTAAATATAGCTTCGCATCCTTTCTTAACACCTAAGCGGGTAAACCATCGGCTCCCGCGGCTTTGTTCTTAAGCCGTGTTATGGCTTCAATATAGTCGGACAGCGGAACTTCAACGATGTCATCCATAATTAGGGTTTCGAGGATATCATCTCGTTAGGCGGGATTGTTGTCATCAACTAGAGAAGTGTTCCCTCAATAACGTAAGTGTACTCTGGATATCTGTAACTAGATTTCCGTTTTCATCCTTGCAAGAAGAAGCCCGGTTTAAAAACCATCGGCCAGGCGTCTTATATTTTCGAAGAATTTTCGTTCCTGTCACCATACATCTCAATCTTCTCGCACTCGCGCTTTTCTGCCTCTCTCTTTTCATGCCTGAAAAGAAGTCTCTCGTCCCTCCTCTTCTTTCTGTATCGTTCCTTAGCAACATACGTTACAACCGAATGAAGGTTTGTAGGCGGCGTCTTTCTTTGCAGTGGCGTCGCGACACTCTTGGTCGTGCCACCGGCTTCGGCGAGGGCGGTGGTATCAATAACCTCTTCAGCAGCCGCTCGCATAGAGTGGGAGATGTGTGCCTACTGCGCGCATATATCGTCGATCGGAGCAGTGCTTTCTTGAAGCAGGAGTGAGGCGAAGACTTCGACTATCCGTTTTAATTGCAGCTTGTCGACGTCTAACTTTCTCTGTGTGGAGTTGTGCGCATTCTGTGCAGCGTACGGATCTTGGCTGCGACAAGATAATGAAGGCTTCGGCTGTCCGTTTTGATTGCAGCTTGTCGACGTTTAACTTTCTCTGTGTAGAGTTGCGCGCATTCTTTGCAGCGTACGGATCTTGGCTGCGACAAGATAATGATCCGAGTCTATGTTAGTACCACAGATCGTGCGTACATCTAATACACTGAAAGAGTGTCTTCAATCAAAACGTGATCAATTTGGTTGCGCCTTTTTGGGTCAGTAGACGGCCAGGTGGCTGTTTTAAAATTTATTTCATAAAAATCGGCGCAAGACTTAGAGTTTTACAAAAATTTGCAATCCAATTTTATATAATAAACTCCAAAAATCAGCCTATGGCTCATAAGATTTCTGCAATAAGCGCTTTAGCACTACTTTATTTTCAGTGTGAGCTTTAAAACCCTCATTAGTATATGCTCAAGATGAGAGAGAATAGGTGTGCAAAGCTGCCCGTCACGTGAATAAAGCATATTTTATAATAGATACATAATTTTCATCAATTTTATGTGAGCATTACATGGAATAGAAACATGGAATAAAAACAAAATGCGTTTTTATTGAAAACGTTGAACTTTTAACTGTTATTTAAACGGCAAAAATTGCAACAATTCAGTAAGAGTTCCATTTATTTTATATAATTTTCATTCTGCAATTATAATAAAAAAAATCCCGCATAAAAACAAAACAAAAAAACAAAAGGAAACTCTGTATACTTCAAAACAGAGAGCTGAAAAGAGAGGCGTGTGAGCGACTTTACGCATTTCTAGCGTTTTTTATTAGCGAAGGCAAGAGAGAAAGAGAGAGAAAGTTTCGAATTAAATGAAGGAAATCTGTTGCCAGCAATAATTGCTTTAAATTCCCGTGAATTTTTGTTAAAGCGTATAATTAGTAGTAGAATTTATTTAGTTAGTTCGCTGGCTAATTAAGTATTATTAAATTCACTTTTGTTTTTAATCTTCGTTATGTGCAGATCGCGTGGTTACTCTGCGGAGTTCTACGAAAAGTTTTCTCTCAACAAGTCAAACCTTTGACAATAATCAGTAGTGTAGCCAATTTGAAGAAAAAATTTATTTAATAAGTTTATTTTAGGAGCAATGTCCTCTTCCTCCCTCTATTTTAGTGGGAGAATTTCTCCTATATTTTAAAACGTTCCCTGTATTTGATATAAGCAACGCTTAATGCTTTTTAATTTTCACAATATTTTTTTGTGGTTAATTTATTTTATTTCGTGTTACTTTAAATCGACTTTGAAATCAACACAGATCGTATATGAATATCTACCTTAATTTTGAACGCTGAACATTTTGGGCTATTTGAAATTTGTAATTGCAATATGGGAAAGTCAAGAATTCGTCAATTTTCCCAACATATTCGGCAATTTTCCCCAAAAAGTATTTTATAGCTTATTTTTATGCCTTGATCCCAAAAAGCCCCTATATATACACATAAAAATTGTTTTCTTGCCTTTTTAATGCAAATATTTAAAAAAAATGCCTATTTTGAAAAAGTAGGAGGTTCCCGATTTCATGATAGAACTATATTTTCTTAAATTGACCCATAGAACACCGCCAGGGTGGGGCCAACATCGAAAAAAATTTTACCCGCTCTAATGTTTATATATTCACTTATATTAATAACAGCATATATCACCTATGTATCTTAGGTATATACTGGCTGTCGAATTTACGTTGCACGTCGAATTGTAACGTCGATTTTACTCCCCATTCCAATTTTATGTATATGCGGCTAAAGAAGTTTCACTTTCAAAATATGTGTAGTATAGTAGCCTTTTGATGCTAAGTCATCCATTCTAACGACAGCTCAACAGCAATGGATGAAATTTACAGTTCATGTGAACAAAATTGCAGCGTTGCGTTTTACAAAATGCAACATTGCAGTGGTTCCACAATGGTGTTGCCTTACAGTAAATTGCTGCGTTTTATAAATTGCTAATTTCGACAACGCAGCGTGAAGTGATGAATTTAATGATATTTAAAACGAAAAAAAAATAATGATATTTACTCCTTAAAAAAAAACAACCAAAAATTAATTGATTTTCTAATACAACAGGATTTAAAAACACACCAAATTGTTACACTATTTTTTAAAAAAATATCCACTGAATTGTAATCCTTGAACCCACGTTCAATAAAAAACTGACGAAACTATGTAAAAAATTATTTTAAATTTTTTCAACAAGTTAAGGCTTATTTACTTTCGTTTCTTATATATTTTTATTATGTTTTACTTGTATTTATTTGTCCAAAAGATAATATCAAGCGTACGTCAAGTACATTTAATTAGTTTGTAATTACTAATAAATCTTTATTATTTTAGAAAACTATCGAGGAGCTTACTCCAGCTGTAACACAAAAGCAACAAATGCTAAAGAAAAATGGCAATATGAAACTAAAACCTATTTCCAACATTGGCGACAATTTAAAAACTAAACACGTATCATCTGCAGCAGCGTTGAAAAGAGAAGCCCAACGTAAGCAGTTACTGGAACTAAAGCGGAAGCAGAAGATAGCAATGGCTGGTGGCTCCGCTGCAGTTTTAACAGATGATGTTAAATGTATTAGCTTTAAGACTCCTGATATACTGATAGGCGAGAATTGTAGTTGATAATTTCGATAACTCACCACTTTTTTCGATAACAGCAGATCTTTTGATTATACTAAGAGAGCCTTTACTTGCTAGTCCTAATCGTATTTCAAAATTAAATTTTTCCACACTAATATATCGTTTCTTACACTGAAGCTTTAATAATTACATTAAACAAAATTAGGGTCTGGCGGTGCCGCGATGGTTCCTGCAACTAACAAAAGAAAAAAGTAATAAATTAGTAATGTATAAATTCTTTGCAAACACAAATGATTTTCTCGAATATTACATAAAACATAACTCATTAACGCAATGCTACACAAATTCTTAAGTACAATATTTAATATGCTTATAAATTTATTTTTTAATTAATGTACTGACTTTTTACTGATGAAATTGTTGAATATAAGAACTTATACCATTAAGAAATCTTCTAAATTAAATAAATTTTTACCATGTTAACATTAACATCTACTGAAATTATTAGTTTATCTATACAGAAATTGTGAATAATACATAATTATTTGTAGTGATTTTTACAGCAGAGATAAAGAGATAGAAAACTTCGATTTTGGATTGTGGGAAAGGGATAGCCTAATGTTCCGATTAGCCTCGCATACCTTAGCACTACATGGCTTATCAAGTATCACATAGAAATCCGTTTAATGGGATTTGTGTGTTAGATAAAAACAGAAAATCAACTCTGAATAAATAGATCAACACAGAAGTTCTGTTTCGTTTTGATTTTTGTGCATGCTCCATGTCTTTGAAACTTGATGTTCAATAACTTGCTGCTGGAATTTGTGAAAAGCGATAAGTTTGTGAAAATAAAATAGTTTTATTACAATAAAAGTTATTTCTGTTATTTTTTTTTTTTAATTATTTATTTTACATAATTATACATTCTATATAACAAATGGTACATCAGCGACACGATGGCATTGTAGAGGCTAAATGACAACTATATGATATATGAAAATCCAAATCAAAATGTAAGTAGCATCTCAATATTTTGAAGCAAATACTTCTTTAAATTAATTGTAAAAATCGACAAAGTTTGAATATTTTTCAGATAATCTGGTGGTTGATTGAACTCGTTTGGTCCGGCAAAAGAAACACTTTGTTTTGCTAATTCCAAACGATATCTTACTATTTGCAGATGCATAGCTTGCCTTATAGTACGCTGTGTAACATACATATTTAGAGTGAATTGCAGACCTCGAGAACTTATGCCACGTATGGTCTTAAAAACATACAATAAAAGTTGTCTTTTGTAAAGACCTTGAATAGGATGAATATCCTTAGCATAGTCTTTGTACAAGTTCGTTGTACTGTGCCTTGAAGGAAGGTTGAAGACAATTTTTAGGGTTTTGTTTTGAAGCACCTGTAAAGACTTGAGTAAGGCAGAGCTTTTACTACCATACACTATGGCTAAGTACGTTAAATGGGAATGAATCAAAGGTTGATAGAGCATAATTTTTGTTGCAGTGTTAAGTTTGTATCTGAATTTATACAATATACCGATACCCGAAGCAAATTTGCTTTTCAATCTGTTGGTATGACAGTCCCATAGCAAATTACTGTGGAAGTTCACTCCCAAATACTTCACACTGTCTGATTCTACAATTGTATTACCCTCAAATTGAAATCTCCCTAATTCAGATCCTCTATATTTAGATGGCTTGAATCGTACTAATTTGATTTTTTCTTTGTTTAAGGTGAATTCGTTGATTTAAGTGAATTTCGAAATAATAAAGTATCACGCTCTTTTTGCGCTTTAAGAACATCAATATGATTATTTTTATAAAAAACAGGTGCGTCGTTGAACACAAGAGAGAAGCGAAGTTTTTCGCAGTTACATAGATTTGATAGCTTAATAATTTTTTCTTTTTTATAAATTAACTTATATTGAAAAAAAAATTAAAATAACATAAAATAAATTAAAAACGTGTGTAACGTGCATACACAAAACATACTGCTTATTTTTTATTGTTGGATGTCAAATTTCCACGCCAATTAAATTTATGGGCATATTATGCCAGCGAAATGTTGATGGTTATGAACTTGGCTGCACTGAACAAATTTTTCTTCAACGGCGTACTACCTAACGAAAAATAATTCCGCTGCGTGTTCGCTGTCAAAAAACTCAATGTACTTATGGGAATTTTGCTTTCGTTTTTACAGTAAATTTGCTTCTACTTGCTACAAGATGTCACCAGCATCGGTGTTTTCCTTTTCGCGTTAACATCAACAAAAAACAACACACCGATGCTGGTGACATCTTACTGGCATAAGCCAATACGTAATCGTCTATCTATTGATAGATTGTGACGATCTACTGCAGCATAGCTTCTGTTATACTTAACATTTAATCAACAACCATTTCTAACACAGATTGATGGCCTGGGTTGGGTCCAAATTCAAATCCCCACGGGGACAAAAGAAATATTTTTAATATTTAATATTAAAGTATTACATTTTCTTGGTGTAATAAACGCAAGCAATAAGAAACCATGAAATTCTAAGAAAAGATCTGTCGAAAAATTTTCAGATTTCACTCCAAGCATATCACAGAACGAGGTCGCTTCAAAAAGGCAAATATCGTCCGCAAACATAAATAGTTTTCCATGGAAGTCAATTTAAATCATTTAAATATATTTTAAATAGTAAAGGACCAAGAACAGTGTCTTGGGGAACTCCACATTCAATGAATTGGAAACTACTTTTGAATTCATCAATTTGTACTATTTGTTTCCTATTAATCAAATAACCTCGAAATTTACTCAAAGTTAGAGGGGAAAATCCAAGTGTACCTAATTTAGATAACAAAATATCATGATCAACTAGATCGAAAAAACACCTGCAACTCCTTTTTACCCTTCATCTAATCCGCTGCAAATAAAAACAACTACATTAAGCACAGCTTCCTCCGTACCTGCACCCTTTCTAAATCCGTATTGCCTGTCAAATATTACGTCAATTCAAAAATTATCTTCTCAAATATAATATCAATAATTTCATTTCATTTATTGAGTCTAATGGAATATAATATCCTTACAGACTATAATATAACACACAATAATAAGAACTTAAAATTATGTAGTGCAAGCATACATTAACTATATAAAGTTAAAGTAAGAATAAATTGTTGATTGCATTTTTAAAAGTAATTTTTTGTACAGAGGGATCTAAATCATTATTAGACGATAACTCATTAAAAAGGGTCAATGCCCTAGTCAAAGGCTCATGTAGAGCATAATTTACTTTACATTGTTTTATAAAAAATAATTTATAAAATCTAAGTTGTCTGGATGGAATATTAAACAGAATGCACTCTAAGAGCGATTGGAAATCAATATTTCCAGAAACCAAATCATACACAAATATAAGAGAGGCAATCTTACGCCTTGACTCAAGGGATTTAAGCCCTTAAAGCAATAACCGTGAATTATACGGCGGAAGTTGTTCATTAAAATTTAAAGAACGCAAAGCGAACTTTGAAAAAGTTTTTTGAATTCTTTCCAGTCTATTTGTGGCATAAACAAAATACGGGCTCCAGATAAAGGAAGCATATTCTAACTTTGACCTAACAAAAGAATTGTATAAGCATTTTTTAAGTGTGAAGATCAGAAAACTAAGCTATTTCTGCGAATGAAAGCGAGCATAGAATATGCCTTAGGAATAAGAAAGTTTAAATGATCATTAAACGTAAATTTAGAATCAAACACAACTCCAAGATCTTTAAAAGATTTGGTTGATTGAAGTGGGATATAAGTAAGATAATATGAATTGATAATGGTATGCAAAGTCAGCTTAGAGAAGGTCATATGGTAACACTTAAAAATGTTCAGAGCTAGACCATTAACTTCACTCCACTTCACAAGCCTGTTCAAATCAGACTGCAAATGAAGAGCATCCACCTCAGAAGAAATTTTCTTAAAAATAATTGATAGGATTGAAATTGTGCGAAAGTTTTCAATACTGTTAGACCCAACTCCTTTTGGAATCGGAATTACTTTATTAATTTTAAGTACATCAGGATATACGGACTCATTAATCATATTATTGAAAATGCTTGCAATAATTATGCAGACTAAAGATTTTCTGACAAGTAACATCTTAAAAGTTATTTAAGACTTTCAATCCTACAATTATTTTATTTATATTATATTATTATACAAGACCAGGACTCTTATTCGGTTTTAATTGACTTAAAATATTGTCTATTTTAGCTCCGCTCACAGGAGCAAGATTAAAATTATCACAAATGGCAATTAAAGTTCGAGAAAGATTGAAATTATCTCTTTCCTCTTCAAAACGCATAATGTGAATAAAGTTGTAAAAAAATTGTTAAACTTTTCGGCCTTACAATTATCAGTTAATATGGGAACATCATGTTCATTCAATAAATCGGAAGAAATTCTTTTTTTATTGCCCGTTTCTTTGTTAAAGCTTGTTATGCTGTAGGTACGAAAATTTTTGGGCATATAATTCTACACGCGAAATTTTGGTGTAGAGTCAAAATTTTTGTGTGGAGGAAAAAGCTTAATAAACTAAATAAATTTGTTTAATAGCAAATTCAATATCAACACATACTGCCTTTTTTATTGTTGAATGTCAAATTTCCGCGGCAATTAAATGTACGGGCATATAAATGCCAGCGAAATTCTGACATTTTAACTCTCCGCACATGGTTGTGAACTTGGCTACACTGAACAAATTTTTTTGTTCAACAGCGTACTACCCAGCGAAAAAAAAATTCCGCTGTCAAAAACTCAATGTACTTCTTATTAGAATTTTGTTTTCGTTTCTACAGCATACTGAGCATAAGAAAAGACCAAGTTCTTCTCACGTCACTATTACACTGCTCTATGCTTTGCAAATAGTAGTTATTCATTAATTGTTTGCTGCAATAGTGTATAACTTTGCTTATTCTTCTTAACCTTTGAGAAATTGATTTATTGCCGCTGTCTTTTATTCCAGCATTTATTAACTTTTTCTTGTATTCAATTATACGCAATAAGTAATCAGACATCCATGGACTATTTTTTGTATTATATCAACATTTCTTTTCCGAGGCTGGTTTAGTTTTTATTGGGCAGTAGTAATGTGGCGGGACCCAAACCCTGCGCACATTCCATGTTTAAGGTCTATGGAGCGACCCGCCGCTCAAATTAGCCGTCAAACTGCCGGATGCCAGTTTGCCGTTGGCCGCGCAAAGCAGAGGCGCCTGGCGAGAGCTGATGAGGTCGGTAAAAACCCGGACACGGGTTGTTACGGCCACCTAAGTACGTAAAGTATATCAACATTTCTAAATTCGTTATGTGAAGATTTTTCTGCTGCTAAAGAATATGTATCAAAGAAGGTTTTACAATTAATAGATGTGCCGTTAGAGACATCGTAGCAAAGAGAACTTACTAAGGTGGCCGTAGCAACCCGTGTCCGAGTTTCGGCCGACTTCATCAGCTCTCGCCAGGAGCGCCTCTGCTTTGCGAGCGCCTTCTCCAATCGGATACACCAAATGCGGTTAGGGCTTCCTCAGCCTGGTCCATCCATCGGAGGTATGGTCTCCTTCGTCGTCCTAGACGCCGCGCTCCCTTGTTTGTAGACAGCATATACTTTGTTTTACCCTCATTTATCGTCAAACCCACTTTGGCTGATTCCTTTTCGATAGCGGCGAAAGCAGCGGTAACATCTCTCTTAGTTCTGCCGACAATATCGATATCATCAGCGTACGCAAGGAGCTGGACACCTTTGTAGAAAATGGTGCCATAACGATGCACACCGGCCTTTCGTGCGACCCCTCCCAATAATGATGTTGAAGAGATCGCAAGACAGTGGATCGCCTTGCCTGAAACCTCTTTCGGTATTGAAGGTTTCGGAGAGGTCATTTCCTACCTTGACGGAGCTGCGTGTGTTGCTCAACGTCATTCTGCAAAGTATAATCAACTTTGCAGGTATACTGAACTTAGACATTGTTGCGTATAGGCAATCCCTTCTCGGGCTATCGAACGCAGCTTTAAAATCGACAAAAAGATGATTTGTGTCAATTTGATTTTCGTGGGTTTTCTCCAGGATTTGTCGTAGCGTGGAAATCTGATCTATGGTGGACTTTCCAGAACGAAAGCCACACTGATAAGGTCCAATCAGTGTTTTTGTAATCGGCTTTAATCTTTCACACAGTACGCTTGAGAGAAGCTTATATGCGATGGAAATAAGTGCAAAGTATTGGCTTATACTTTCAAGTTTAATTCGATAAGGAAAAGTAATAAAAATGCCATAGATAAGGCCAAGCTGTTTTTATGGCCAGAATGCCGTACTTTTATAAAAAGAGAAAGAATTAAATTAAACATTCATTCCGCTTCTATGATAAAATCAACTCTCGTCTTTATTAAAAATTGTTCTGGTATTTAAATCAAAAATACAACTAACAATAATGTTTAATTTCTTACACTATTTCTTAAACTCCTCCCCTTCTTCATTGTTATTTAAGTTTTATAGTTAAAAATTTCGTTTCGCATTCGCCTTATCAATTCATCGCCGCCAGTTTTAAACAATTGATTCATCGATTGGTGGTTTGGAATTTGTGCTGCGCTTGCACTTGAGCTTCTAATTAGGTTAGCTGGCCAGTGAGCGCATTGCTTGCTTTTGGTTATGACGAAATGTAGTCATGACCTAGTGCCATTCAATAAACGCTTTTTGTTGCAAAAGAATGAATTAAAGAAAAGAAAACGAAACAAAAAACATCTTTTGTTATTAATATGTAGCGTACCGTTAGCTGGCTGTGCTATGACACTACATAAGACTGATACCTCGATAGTTGGCGGAGATTGTTGGTCTCCTTTCTTATAAATAGGGCAAAGTACGCTGAGATTTCAATCGTCGGGCATGCTGTCCGCTAGCCATATTTTGCTGATGACTTGATGCATGCGCCTTATCAATTCATCGCCGCCAGTTTTAAACAATTTAGCTGACAGGCCGCCAGCACACGCTACATTATTGTTTTTGAGTCGTTTAATAGCAATCGAACCTCTTCATGGCTAGGTGGTGGCACTTCCCGTCCGTCATCGTTGATTGCAGAACTGCGCTCTTCATCGGCGGCATTGGTGAAATCGTCGCCAGTAAGTAAATTGGAGAAGTGCCGTCTCCACAATCTCAGCACACACTGTGTATCCGTATTCAGATCTCCATTTTCGTCTCTTCAAGTGGATGCTCTCGCACTTTGTGTTGCATCCATTTTTTTTAATTACGCAAAAGAAAAGTATTTAAAGCAAATGTCGAAAACATATGTTTTATACAGTATTGCCATATCTTTTTAACAAAATTGCCATTAGTTAACTAAAGCATTGTGAAACCTAAATCATGAGAAGTCATAGTTAACTAACAGACTTAAGTTTAGTTAACCAATTGGTTAACTAATGTTCGTGAAACCGATCCTAAGAACGTGTAAATTAAATTCTGAATTTGTTTGATCAAGGGCTATGTTTTATTATGTTTTGCATAATCACCATTTATTTTGCTATATGCTAGTCGCATAACTACGTTGCATGCGCTATGCGAGGCTAGTTGGTCCATTCTGTCCTGCTTATGTCAAATGAAAGTCAATACTAACACAAAAACCAGGCCCGAAAGTACCCAGGGGCTAGGGGGACTTTTCCCCCCACGAGTTTGCATTTCATCCTCATGAGGGTGATTCAAAAAAATATTTTATAAAAAATATTTTATGAAAACCAAATTTTAAAAAAAAAAGTTTTATTTAAGATAGTGTAACAATTATAAAACTTTGATCGCATATGAACAGTAGATCATAATTTAACAAACAAATAAAACAAATAACAAACGTGTTAAAATTACTGTTACGAGATCACAAATCTTTTTTTAGGTAGTAGAGTGTTAAAAAAAGAAAAGCTTGCATCTATACTTCGCATGGAAAAACATTAATTTTTTAATGAAAACCTATTCCTTGACAACTATTCATTTTGTTTTTTACCATACCATTATTTTGTAGACGTCAAATCAACTTGAATAATACAGATAATTTAACTTATACTTTGGTCAACTTTCAACAAAAAACACGTTAAAACAACTAAAAAACAATTTTATTGTCTTTTTAGGCATTCCGTATTAATAAAAAATTCACTGAAATGCGTTAAAAAAAAGTAATAACTCAATCTTGCAAGTTAGAGCCAACATTTGGTCCAGAGAAGACCATACGTACTTTTGTGTGTTAAATTTAAATCCACAATCCGTTTTTTTGTATCAGATCAAGTTTTTTCAATTTTGGTTTTCATATTTCGACAACGAAATGATTTGCGAAAAATACAATTTTTTTTTAACACTCTAGGCCCTCATGCGTTTTTTTAATAAATGGAATGGATACAATAAAAAGAACGGAAAAAATTTAAGAACAATCGAAAACAACGCAATAAAGAAAACTATATTTGTACCTATATTTTATACTGCGTTCAAAATTTATTTTTTTTTTTAAACATTTAATCATTTCTTTTTTTTTATAATTGCACTTTGTCATTTTTTAGTGTATTGAATCTTAAAAGAACCGTTTCCAGGTCAAAAAAATCAAGTCGCTTATGCTCGAATGCCACAAACGATTAATTATTCAATCTATCAGTCGCCATGCTAATACGTCGAGGCCGCATGACTCGTGTCAAGGCCTAAAAAGATGATTTGCATGTCTTGCTGCAAACTTGAATCAAATTTTTTTGTAAGGAGAAAAATTTACCATCTTTTTTCTAAATGTTTCACTAATTTAAATTTATTTAAACTTTTTCGGTGACAACACTACTACTGAATATGCTGCCGTATGGTAAATTTTTTTAAAATGATCATTTAATTTAGTAAACATTTTGTTCTCCCCCACGCTAAACAGATTAGCTACGGCGCACAGTGGAGTATTTGGCACCGAAAGCGTAGATTAATTAAAAAAAATTAATTTTCAGGTACACACTGATGTTTGATATCCGATGAAAGAGAATAAAATTTTGCATCACTAAGTTAAACAATTATTGCAAAATATTTCACCGTTTTACTCTTAGAGTTTTTTTTCTGCTTACGTGCTCATTGTGGTAAGTGATTTTTCTTCATAGTCGAAGTTCTTTATTCAATATTTAATGGCACAATTTTAAATAAAGTGAAATGGAGCTCACTGGCTCAGGTATTTCTGAAACAAAGTGTTTGGTTTTTTTTTTTGTGGAAAAGCATTGTTAAAGAATTTTGTTTGTTTCTCTCCTGTCATCTTAAAAATGTGCGTATTTTGACCATATATAGGCAAATCCCAGCGTGTAGGACGTTTCATTCGTACGCTTCTTTTAAAAATTTTTCATACGATACAGAGATATATTTGGGATAAGTGTATATAATCGAAAAGCTATCTATTGGTACAGTAAAAAAAAATAAAACTAATTTTTATTGAACTCAAATTTATAACAAAATTTTTATTTTAAACATGCGTTCGGACGTTTCATGAAACGGAAGTCATTTTGGGACTAAGTTCAAACTATACGTAGATCTGCGAATTTATCAGCATTATACAAAAAATAAGAAGATAATAAATTTTTAACAAATTTAACAAGCTTTCAGAAAAGCCATACGTCGTCTTTAATAAGTGCATAGTGAGGTCACAGTAAATTATTTTACTTGTTCGGACGTTTCGTGTCGGACGTTTTAGATTTTTCCATTGTATATATTAGACCTTATCAGTGTGGCTTTCGACCTGGAAAGTCCACCATAGACCAGATTTTCACGCTACGATAGATCCTGGAAAAAACCCACGAAAATCAAATTGACGCACATCATCTCTGTCGATTTTAAAGCTGCGTTCGAAAGCCCGAAAAGGACTTGCCAAAACGCATCAATGTCGGAGTTCGGTATACCTGCAAAGTTGATTTGACTTTGCAGGATGACGTTGAGCAACACACGCAGCTCCGTCAAGGTAGGAAATGACCTCTCCGAAACCTTCAATACCGAAAGAGGTTTTAGACAAGGCGATCCACTTTCTTGCGATCTCTTCAATATCATTATTGGGAGGGATTGTACGAAAGGCCGGTGTGCATCGTTATGGCACCATTTTCTACAAAGGTGTCCAGCTCCTTGCGTACGCAGATGATATCGATATTGTCGGCAGAACCAAGAGAGATGTTACCGCTGCTTTCGCCGCTATCGAAAAGAAATCAGCCAAAGTGGGTTTGACGATAAATGAGGGTAAAACAAAGTATATGCTGTCGACAAACAAGGGAGCGCGGCGTCTAAACTCCAACGTTTCATCCGACAGCTATAACTTTAAAGTAGTCAAGGAGTTCGTATACCTTGGCATCGCCATTAATAACAACAACGAAGTCAGCTTGGAGATAAAGCGAAGAACAATAATTGCTAATAGGTGCTACTACGGGCTCAGTAAGCAACTAAGTTCCAGAGCCCTCTCGATCAACAAAACTAACAATCTACAAGACGCTAGTTCTACCTGTGCTTCTTCAAAATCTTCGGTCCTGTTCGAGTCGGCGATGACTATCACATCCGAATGAACCACGAACTGTATGAGCTCTACGAAGACATTGACGTAGTTCGGTGTATAACTGTGCAGCGACTACGCTGTCTGGGTCATGTCCATCGTATGGACGACGAAACTCCCAGCAAAAAAGGCGCTCGAGGCGAGGGTCGTTGGTCAACGACGACGAGGGAGAAAATGCCTCCGATGGATGGACCAGGCCGAGGAAGTCCTAACCGCACTTGGTGTATCCGATTGGAGTAGGCGCGCGCAAAGCAGAGGCGCCTGGCGAGAGCTGATGAGGTCGTCTGAAACCCGAACACGGGTTATGGCCACCTAAGTAAGTAAGTAAGTATATATTGGGTAATTATGTAATTAAGTTATTAAGAATCGAATATAATATGCTGTTCTTTCCTTGCCTCAATCAATTCATTATTATCTTTAGCCAATACCTTCCATTTTTAACAAAACAAAAATATTTACGAAACATCTACTAAACATTTACTAAAAAGAAAAACTACATCTGTGAAACACTGCGGGCAATTTGACCATTATGGAATAATGAATTAATAATGAATTAATGTATAAATTGTTTAAATAAATAAAATTTAAATGTTTCTCCAGAATAATATCCAAAATTATTAGATTTTAATAGCTTTTAACAGGTCATTTAATATGTCCTTAGGATAACTAAGAAAAAAACAAAATTTTGATAAAACTCTATTATATTATTCAACATAGTTGCCTTCGAGAGCGATACAACGAGTATAGCGATTTTTAAACTTTTCGATACTACTTTTATAGTGCGATTTCTCTTTCTCGTCAAAATAGTCCTCAATTTCAGCGATTACTTCATCATTGGACTTGAATTTCTTCCCAGCAAGCATTCTCCTGAGATCTGAAAACAGGAAAATGTCGCTGGGGGCTAAATCTGGAGAATTCGGTGGGTGGGTAAGCAATTTGAAGCCCAATTCATTCAATTTTGCCATCGTTTTCATCGGTTTGTTACACGGTGCATTGTCTTAATGAAACAACGCTTTTTTCTTTTGCAAATATGGCCGTTTCTTTCTCAATCGATCCAAAAGTGCAAAGTAATAGTCGCTGTTGATGGTGGTTCCTTTTATATATGGATAGTTGATGAATATTATTTCTTTCGCATCCCAAAATACAGACACCATCTCCTTACAAGCCGACTGTTGGGTCTTTGCTCGTTTTGGATTCGGTTCTGTCGACTTAGCTAACTGTCTTTTGTATTCTGGTGTGTAATAGTGAATCCATGTTTCATCCATTGTTTATATGCGGTATAACAGTGGTTTAACAGCGCCAAACACTCCTCTGAAACATCAATTCGTTGTTGTTTTTAGTCGACTGTGTTAGTTCACATGGCACCCACTTTGCACACAGCTTTCGCATACCCAAATGTTCGTGTAAAATGGCAAAAACACTACCATCTGATATCTTTACAATGTCAGTTAGCTCGTGCACCTTCAATTTGATTTTTTTGATGTTTTGTGGAATAACAGTCTGACTTGGGCGTCCACTGCGCTCTGCATCATTTGTGCTGGTACGACCACGTTTAAATTCAGCAGTCCACCATTTGTCTCGATGGAGCAGAGTCCGGATAATGTTTATCAAGCCATTGTTTGGTTCCATTGCATTTTTTTTTCATCAAAAAGCAATGCATTATTAAAACTCGAAATTCACTTTTTTCCTTCTTTTTTTCAATAACAATAGTTGCACACAAAATGCTATAACTCACGAATCAGATTGTTGTCAAATTTTTATACGTATCGTTTGAAGGTTGGTAATAAATGAAAATCATATGGAAAAAAATGAAGTACCGCCATCTTTGTGTCATCCTATGGACTTTTTGAACGTACTTAGACATATAGTTGTAAGGAGGGTGGTGGTTGGACAAAATTGATATTGTTTTCTCAAATGCTGGATATTTTTATTGAGCTTAATGGAAAAAAAAGCTGCGCTGTTTGGGCGGTAAGAAGTTATTGTAGTTTCTAAATATGAACTCGCTGTCCAAAAATACATCAATGTGCCGAAATCATTTTCGGCTAAGTAAAAAAGGTAAACAAGATAACTGCAATCAATACAAACTAAATAGAAAAGATCTTTGAATTGTTTTTGTTTTCATTATTAATTTAAGATTAACTGGTTTGTTCCCTACATTGCTGGTAGCGTCATATTGGTTTTACATATGAACATGTTTATGTTTATTGTTACGTTTATTTGGTCTAATCTATGAGTAAACATATATGAAACAACTCCAAAAAGTGCAGAGAATGGCATCTATATGCATCAGCGGTGCTCTGAGAATAACACCGACTGCAGCCCTAGAGACCATACTTCATCTTTCACCACTGGACCTGGTTGCCAAACAGACAGCAGCCTGTTCGGCGACAAGACTTAGAGAACTGGGAGTATGGAAAAGTATGACAACGGGTCACTTATCTATACTTAACAACTTCAGCTTCATTCCATCAAGAACTGATGCTTGCAGCAATTTCCTTCGAGGGAAGGTATGGTACGCTTATTCTGCCTAGAACAAACTGGGTCAATGGTGCACCATGGAAACGAGGGTGTCGTGAGGTTGCATCATGGCTTTCAAAAGACGTTGTCTCTAAACGGGAAATCCATATCTTCTGTGATAGTCAGGCTGCGATAAAATCGTTGGAACAAGTAGCCACAAACTCTAAAGTAGCCAAAGAATGCCGTGCTTCATTAGGGGAAATATCGAACTATTTCAGCATCAACCTAATATGGGTACCTGGGCATAAAGGCATAAAAGGTAACGAAAAGGCAGATGAGCTCGCTAGAAATGGGACAAAAGCGCCACTATTCATGGTGAACCCACCGGGTATCCCGTTAGCGACTCTCAAGCTGCTTATCAGTAACAATATCATATCGAAAGCCAGCACTAGGTGGGCTGAGCTCTCGACATGCAGAGTATCAAGGCTTATCTGGCCGACACTGGATCTCGGGCGATCGAGAGCCCTCCTCTCGCAAGACTGGAACTAACTACAATAGTGGCTGTTATCACAGGCCACTGCTTGATAGGCAGACATGCCTACAGGTTAGGAGTTATCTCAAATGACTTCTGTAGAAGCTGCAGGGACGAGGAAGACGAAGAAACGATCTCCCATCTTCTGTGCTCCTGTCCTGCGCTAGCCAGAAGAAGGTACAAATATTTAGGCTCTTTCTTCTTTCATGAGCTTGACGACCTGTCAACGACTGATGTCAGGCGTCTAAAAGGGTTCATCAGGAGCTCAAGTTGGTTCCATTATAAATAAAAGCCTGTGTGCAGCGGTATCACAATGGACATATCTGGATTAAGTGAGCTGGTGTATGTATTTCGTTTACACCGGCTGCCGCCTAACCTAACCTAACCTAACCTATGAGTAAACAAGAGTGTAGTGGAAATTGTTAGCACAGCAAGTGTAATAAATAATACCTATAAAGCTTCAAACGCTATATTTTTCTTTTCTAGGAATGAGTTCAAATTTTTTTTTTATATCTCGAAAGCGTATGTTGTACAGAATAAAATTCTTCGATTAAGCTAACTTTATCCCAATTACTTTACATCAGCGATCACCATAGATTTATTTTGAGTGCAAAAGCAATTACAAGAAAAACCAACAACAACAAATCCTTGAGTATGGTAGAATAAGAAATTTTTAACATAAAAAAAAACAAATTATTAACATTAACATAAAAACGCACATAAAAGCAACAATACGCATGACTAGCGCCCACGACAGCGCTGGTGACGAAACACTACTATCTTTGATGTTGGATTTTTTGAGTTAAGTTTAGTTTTTTGACTTAAGATTTCGGGACACAAAAAAACACAAGTTTATTGTGTTAAAACTCTTTTCACTCCTTCACAACAAATCCGAGATTGTTTTAATTCGCCGAGTTGTTGACAGTTGCAGCTCACCAAAACAATACTGCGCGTGCTTTTTGTTGTTTGGCTTGTCGTTGTTGGTAAATATAGCGATTGCGACCGCGTGTTGTTGCTTTTATGTGTTTTTTTATACCCCAACGCGAACTGCGTAAGGGGGGGGGTATATTAACTTTGTCATTCCGTTTGTAACGCCAAGAAGGAGGCGTTGCAGGCATAGAAAAAAATATATATTTTTGATCAAGATCATCTCCTGAGTCGATTTCCATGCGCCCGTCCGTCGACACGATTACAGCCGCAATTTAAATGCGATAGCTTTGAAATTAAATTCAAATTATAAGTTTATTTTAAAAAAGTAAGATCAAGTTCAAAAATGGGCTAAATCGGATGAAAACCACGCCTACCTCCCATACAAAGTGACTTTATATTAACCTTAACATGTCTTTAAAATCCACAAAAATTAAAGAAATGCCTTGAAGTTTGGTATGTGAAAATAAAATTTGAAAAAATCGGATGAAAAACACGCCACCTCCCATACAAATGCTTTTATTTTAAAAGTAAAAGCTCTTAAAAATCTGCTCAAATTAAAGACATGTCTTGAAGTTTTGCGTATAGGCTTTGATATATAATATAGACCATCACTATGATATTTGGCAAAATAAAATTAAAGCCACGCCTACCTCGTACGTCGATAGGTGTTAACAAGTCCTGTCCTTGGTATACGTCTCTAGTCAAATCAGCTATTAAAGCCAGAAACTTGGCCTATGTAAAATGGAAAAAAAATCGTAATAATGTAAACTGGGATCGTTATAGGCTAGCTCGCAACCAAGCAGTTTCAATTGTAAGACAATCTAAGAAAAAATTCTTTTTCCGCAAACTGAACTGTTCACTTCCCTCTAAAGTTCTATGGAAAAATATTCGTTCTTTGGGGGTATGTAGTAAAGAGGATCAGAAGTGTGAGGTTGAACCTGATGCTCTTAATAATTTCTTTCTGTCCAATTCCTCGTCTGGGTTTAATAATAGTACTCAATGTAATGTTCGTAATTTACTTGTTAATGACCAGTTCTCCTTTTGTCATGTTAATGAGAATGATGTTATTTTGACAGTTATGAAAATTAAATCATATGCCATTGGTGACGATGGTATTCCCTTAAAATTCATTAAAATTATTTTGCCATATATTATTAAACCACTGACGCATATAATCAACCACTGCTTTACTCTTTCCTGCTTTCCTAACTCTTGGAAACGAGCTACTGTCATTCCAATTGCAAAAGTCACTAATGCATCCGCTATGAAAGATTTTAGACCGATCAGCATTCTAAGTACGTTCTCAAAAATCTGTGAATCACTGATGTCAAAACAAATAAATGAATACTTAGAAAGTCGAAAACTATTATCACCATATCAATCGGGTTTTCGAGCAGCACACAGTTGTGCGACAGCAATGCTTAAGATACTTGACGATATTCGCATACAATATGACAAAGGAAACATCACACTCCTTTGTCTACTTGACTTTTCTAAAGCCTTTGACTGCGTTAATCATTCTCTTTTAGTTAAAAAACTCAAGCAGTTCTTTGGTTTTAGTGCTAGTGCTGCTTCGTTAATTGCTAACTATCTTGAAGGTAGAATGCAGAGAGTGAAGATTGGCAACACCTTTTCTGACTACTTATTAATTACAGCTGGAGTACCCCAAGGATCTATCCTTGGGCCTCTTCTTTTTAGCTTATTTATTAATGACATTTTTTCTGTGTGCAATGATATGACGATGCATGCCTATGCAGATGACATTCAATTATATTTTTCTAACCGAATCGGCCTAATTGAGGACTTGTGTTGTAGAACTAATGAAGACTTAAGTGCAATATCTAAGTGGGCTTCAGAAAATGATCTCTGCCTTAATGTTAAAAAATCATATATTCTCCCAATAGCCAAGTATAAACTTGACTTTACCCAAATTCCGGTAATTAACCTGAACGGTAAACAACTTCAATTTGTCGACAAAATAAAAAATTTAGGTTTTTTTGTAAATTCTAAGCTTACGTGTACCGACCATGTCAATAATATTATTAAACAAATCTATTTTACACTTAGATGTCTGCGTTTGTCTTCTAAATACACTCCCACTCTGACTAAAAAAAGGCTTGTTATCCAACTTATTATTAAACTGATAACTTATTCTGAGCTTATTTACTGTAACCTTGACTCTCACTCTGAGCACAAAATCCTTGTTGCTTATAATGATGCGGCGAGATATATGTATGACTTGAAACGTTTTGAGCATATCTCCGATAGAAGCAAGGAAATTCTGGGCTGTAGCATAATACCCTACTTAAATGCCAGAAACTGCATATTTCTGCACAAGCTAATAATTAACAAGACTCCATCATACCTTTTTGAAAAACTACGCTTCAGTGTTTCCAATAGAACTTTTAACTTAATTTTGCCGATATTTTCCTGCTTACACTCTAAACGACTCTTTTTCATTAGCGCCATTAGGTTATGGAACTCACTACCTCAAAATATTAAATCCATCTTCAATACGAACAATTTTAAGACTTCTGTTATATCCTTCTTTTCTTAATATCAAATATCTTTTCTATTCTATTACTTGTACTTTTTCTCAACTCTTTTTTCTTTCTCTTTTTCTCATTTTATGAGTTTTAAACAAGTTTTAAATTAGTTATAAGTTTTAAATTATATAATATTCAATCTTTTTTATAATGGCATTTAGTTATAAGTCTTAAGCAATTTTGTTTTCTTTACTTTTGTTTTTTTTCTCTTTTTTTACTTATGTAATGTTTTCTGTTGACGATAAATAATCTCTCTGTTGTACGTTAAAAGATATTATGTAATCTTACTGTACTAATTAATCTTTTAAATAATAATAATAATAATAATAATAATACCTCTCATACAAATTGGCTTTATTTTAAACGTAAAATCTCTTAAATATCTGCTCAAATTAAAGAAATGTCTTTCGCACATAAGCTTTGATATTTAATATAAACCATCTGTATGATAAATGGCAAAGTCGGATGAAAACCACGCCCACTTCCCATACAAAGTGGCTTTATTTTAAACGTAAAATCTCTTAAAAATCCACAAACATTAAAGAAATGTCTTGAAATTTTGCACATTAGCTTTGATATATAATATGAACCATCTCTATGATATATGGCAAAATCAGATCAAAACCACGCCTACCTTCCATATAAAGTGACGTCATCAAAATAGGAAAACTTTCGTTAATATTTAATGGTGATAGCTAATGTATGTTAAAGTAATTGGGATGATGTTCGTTTAGTCGAATAATGCCTTTTTTTTAGTAACTATCCATACAGTGAATAGAGAATGACCTCGCTCAACGGAAAAATATTAAAAATTATGGAATTATCGGTTAAAAACCAAGGAATCTTTTGTAGGCATTTTTTTAAAAAATCGTTAAAAATAGCAATCGTTGGAATCCCAAGCTAAAATTTTGTGTAAGTCTTAAGAATTGATGTATTATAACGACACTATGTTCAAAAGGTGAAAAATTTACTGCGATCACCATGAAAAATGTGACAGATAAATTCAGGCCAAAAAAAAAATTTTAAAAAGAGTCGAAAAAAGTACACCACAAGAAAGCCCCATTCAAGGTCATTAAAATATATAAGTTTTTTCTGTACGACTTACGCTTTCGAAGTTACAGCTGTTTGAATACATGAACTAATTGTATTTTTTAAGATTTTAGATTTATTTAGTTATTTTGGTGTATTGGAGGTATTGACATTTGTTTAAAAAGTAAACTTAAAATTAACATTATTATTTGTTAAAAAAGTAATACTAGCTTAAAACTACAACATTAAAACTACAACAGATTAACAACATTAAAAGATTAAAATGCAAAAAGGTAAAATAAATTATATAAGCAAATTTTAAAGTACATCTGAGAATTTTAATGAATTGTAAAATTATAAGAAGAATAAATAAAAGTAAAGATAACAGAAAAGTGAGATAAGACTTTAGTTAAGTAAAAAGTAGAACAAGAAACCGAAGCATAGATTTCATGACTAAAGTTACTGAAGTACTTAAAGATGGTACGTTTGAAGCTGGTTTGTGCAGTAATTTGTTTTATAGAGTTTGGCAGTGCATTTCAAAGCCTGATAATAAAGAACCTACTACTGTTGAGATAATTAACTCTAGGCACAACAAAGCTAGTTGACCGTTGGGACTGAAAAAATTGAAGTTTGCTGAAAAGATAATGAGGGCCTTGAGTGTGAATAATTTTGTGTAGAAATAAAATATTGCGGATGTCTATATGTTCAAGTAAGCCACAGCCCAGAATACCTTTATTCCTTTGAGAAATATGTTCGAAGCGACTGATCGTATATATATCTAGCCGCGCTATTGACTTCTACCAGAAGTGTATGCTGTGATTGTGAGTCTAGCTGACAATAAACAACGTCGAAGAAAGTTATAAATGGCATAACTTATTGCAAAACGAGTATGCGTCTATTTTCAATGAGCATGAAGTCCGAATAAGTGCGTAAGTTGCGTAAAGTCCCGTAAATTTTACCTAGCGTATTGAGAATGTGGTCAGTACTAGTCAGTTTCTAGTATCCTAGATTTTCAGCTTTATACACAATTTCAAGTTGATCAGCTCCAATGAATAGAGGAGAAATATCTATAAAGCAGGAATCACTTCTCGCTATAGGTAGTACCTTAGTTTTAATTGGATTAATAAGAAGAAAGTTAGTAACTGTCCAATTGTTCAATAAAGTCAAATCATAGCTCAGTCTATAAGTCAAGTCTTCTAAAAGTCCAGTAGGTCGAGAGAGATAAAGTTGTCATTTTCATTTCATTTCATTTATTCATTTCATTTATTCAAAAATTTCAAAACCTTAGTACAGTAAGAACAAAGTTCTTTTATAGTACAACATAAATACATTCAATATAGATAACAACTCTTTCGTGAATTAACTTAACTAAGGGTACATTACAAGTTTAAAAAGATAATTTGATCTAAAATGAACATATATATATTAAAGCACATAAAAGAGTTACCGGAATATATAATAAAAATTAATGAATTTTAAGAATTTCAAGAAAGTGAAGAGAATAATTAGAGGGAAGAAAAATAATTAAGAACAGATTGCCTAAAGGTACCTCTCACTGCCACCTCTCTCAGTCCGCGTAGCAGAGCATTCCACAGTCTGATGGCATTAGTGAAAAACAAATTCCACATTACTTCGTCTAGATAAACTAAATTACAGTTTATTATATAAGTAGGAAGGTGTTTTTGTATGAATCAGCTTGTGTAGATAAACACAGTTTCTGGCATCAAGGTAAGATGGTAGATCGCACCCAAGTATGGCATTTTTATAACTAGATAAGCGATCAAATTTGTGCAAACCAAATAAATAGCGCGTAGCATGATTAAAAGCAACTTGTAGTCTTAACAGAGAAGAGGAGTCAAGCATACTAAACACCAATTCTCAAATAACGAAGGACATAATACACTTTTTGGACTACACTATTAATGTGATCAGTACACGACAGAGACGAATTTATATAAAAACCCAGATTTCGAATTTTCAACACTAATTTGAGCTTGTTAGACCCAATACACAAGTCAGGGATATTATTAACACTAATTCTATGTTTACATATAGGTAGAACATGCGATTTGGCAGCATTCAATTGAAGACCATTGTCTTTGGACCACTCACTGAGATCTTCATTCAATCTGCAACAAAGATCATCAAGTAGCCCAATGCGCCGAGAAAGATACAGCTGAACATCATCAGCATATGCATGAACAGAGGAGCGTTTGCAGACAGAAAATAAGTCATTGATAAACAATGAAAATAAAAATGGACCAATAATAGAACCTTGTGGAACACCATTTAGTACCAATTGATTCTGCGAAAAATTATTCCCAACTTTAACTTTTTGCAACCGATTAGACAAGTACTTACTTTCTTACTTTCTTTCGTTTCTTACTTAGTTGGTCGTAACAGTCCGTGTCCGGGTTTCGGACGACCTCATCAGCTCTCGCCAGGCGCCCCTGCTTTGTGCGCGCCTTATCCAATCGGATACACCAAGTGCGATTAGGGCTAACTTAGCCTGGTCCATCCATCGGAGGCATGGTCTCCCTCGTCGTCGTTGACCAGCGACCCTCGCCTCGATCACTTTTTTCGCTGGAGCTTCGTCGTCCATACGATGGTCATGACCCAGACAGCGTAGTCGCTGCACAGTAATACGCCGGACTACGTCAATGTCTTCGTAGAGCTCATACAGTTCGTGGTTCAATCGGATGCGATAGTCATCGCAGACTCGAACAGGACCGAAGATTTTGCGAAGAACTTTTCTCTCGAACACCCCCAGAGCGGCTGCGTCAGTTTGCGAAACTAACCATGCCTCAGCGCCATAAAGCAGCACAGGTAGAACGAGCGTCTTGTAGAGTGTTAGTTTTGTCGATCGAGAGAGGGCTCTGGAACTTAGTTGCTTACTGAGCCCGTAGTAGCACCTATTAGCAATTATTGTTCTTCGATTTATCTCCAGGCTGATATCGTTTTTGGTATTAATGGCGGTGCCAAGGTATACGAACTCCTTGACTACTTCAAAGTTATAGCTGCCGAATGAAACGTGGGAGTCTAAACGCCGAGCTCCCTTGTTTGTAGACAGCATATACTTTGTTTTGCCCTCATTTATCGTCAAACCCACTTTGGCTGATTCCTTTTCGATAGCGGCCTACAATATCAATATCATCAGCGTACGCAAGGAGCTGGACACCTTTATAGAAAATGGTGCCATTACGATGCACACCGGCCTTTCGTACGATTCCCTCCATGATGATGTTAAAGAGATCGCAAGACAGTGGATCGCCTTGCCTGAAACTTCTTTCGGTATTAAAGGTTTCGGAGAGACCATTTCCTACCTTGACGGAACTGCGTGTGTTGCTCAACGTCATTCTGCAAAGTCTAATCAATTTTGCAGGTATACCGAACTCAGACATTGTTGCGTATAGGCAATTCCTTCTCGGGCTATCGAACGCAGCTTTAAAAACGACAAAGAGATGATGTCTGTGAATTTAATTTTCGTGGGTTTTCTCCCGGATTTGTCGTAGCGTGAAAATCTGGTCTATGGTGGACTTACCAGGTCGGAAGCCACACTGATAAGGTCCAATCAGTGTTTTTGTAATCGGCTTTAACCTTTCACACAGTACGCTTGAGAGAACCTTATATGCGATGGAAATAAGACTGATACCTCTATAACTGGCGCAGATTGTTGGGTCTCCAATCGTCGGGCATGCTTTCTGCTAGCCATATTTTGCTGATGAGCTGATGCATGCGCCTTATCAATTCATCGCCGCCGGTTTTAAACAATTCAGCTGACAGGCCGTCAGCACCCGCTGCTTTATTGTTTTTGAGTCGTTGGATAGCAACTCGAACCTCTTCATGGCTAGGTGGTGGTACTTCCAGTCCGTCATCGCTGATTGGTGGCACTGAACTGCGCTCTCCATGGGCGGCATTGGTGGAATCGTCGCCAGTAAGTAAATTGGAGAAGTGCCGTCTCCACAATCTCAGCACACACTGTGTATCCGTATTCAGATCTCCATTTTCGTCTCTACAAGTGGATGCTCCGGGCTTGAAACCTTGGGTTAGACGCTTAACCTGTTGATAGATTTTTCGTGCATACTTCTTGCCCTGGTATACCTCTACTTCCTCACGCTCACGCTTTTCCTGCGTCTGAAAAGGCGTCTCTCTTCCTTCCTCTTTTCGCGGTAGTTTTCTCGCATGGCTCGCGTTGCAGCTGACTGCAGCGTTTTTCTATATGCGGCGTTTTTTACTGCAGTCGCGATGCGACAGTCCTGATCATACCATTGGTTCCCAGGTTGCGGGCGCCGGAAACCAATGACTTCTTCAGCGGCAGCGCGCATGGAGTGAGATATATGCGCTCAAAGTCCGCCGGCGTCGTCGGGTCCAGAGGTTGGTTGGTTGAGCTTAACCGAGAGTTGAGCGGAGTAGGCTTCGGCAGTCCGTTGTAATTGCAGCTTAGCGACATCTAGCTTTCGTTGCATTCCTGTGCGTATGTTCTTCGCATTGCTTAATCGCATGCGGATCTTGGCTGCAACAAGATAATGGTCGGAGTCAATGCTGATCCCCCGAAATGTACGCACATCTAGAACACTAGAGGCATGCCTTCCGTCGATTACAACATGATCAATTTGGTCAAGATGGTCAAGATGGCCTTGTAGATGTCGAGGTGTTTAAATCTAGTGCTACTAACTACCATCAGTCGATCAGTCTTAGACCATTGCTCGTGGAGGTCTCATGATGACTGAACTGACCGACAGTGGGGCCAAAGGTGCCATCCCTTCCGAATATCGGATTAAAATCGCCGAGGAGTATTTTCACGTCATGGACTTTAAGGTGGTCGTATTCGTCCTCAAGACTAGCGTAGAAAGCGTCCTTGACGGCTTCGTCCTTTTCCTCCATCGGGGCGTGCGCGCAAATAAGGCTGATGAAGAAAAATTTTGCCTTGATGCGGATCGTGGCCAATCTTTCGTTCACAGGTGTGAACTGGGAAGCAAGGTAGCGTAGTTTCCGGCTAACGACGAATCCACATCCAAATTCACGCCTCTCTGCATGGCAGCTGCAGTAGATTTCGCAGTGTGCTTGCTTAGAGCAGCCTTGCCCTTTCTATCACATTTCCTGGATGGCGGTGATGTCAGCTTTTATTGTTTTGAGGGCTTCCGTCAGTTGGATAATGGCACCTTCCTGATAAAGGGTCCGGACATTCCCTGTGCATATCCGTAAATCATTGTCCGTTTTTCGTTTGCGGTGGTCGTCAACGTAATTGGGGTTCTTACCTGAGGCTGGTTTAGTTTTCATTGGGCAGTAGTAATGTGGCGAAACCCAAACCCTGCGCACATTCCATGTTTAAGGTCTATGGAGCGACCCGCCGCTCAAATTAGCCGTCAAACTGACGGATGCCAGTTTGCCGTTGATTAGACAAGTAACTTGAGATTAAATTGACAGGAGCGACCCGCCGCTCAAATTAGCCGTCAAACTGACGGATGCCAGTTTGCCGTTGATAAGACAAGTAACTTGAGATTAAATTGACAGCACTTACACTGAATCCGAATAAAAGCTTGAGTTTTTGACACAAATATTTATGGTTTACCTCGTCAAATGCTTTTGAAAAATCAAGCAAACTTAGCAATGTGATGTTACCAGAATCATATTCCGTCCTTATGTCATCCAAAACCTTTACTACAGCAGAGAAACACTCAAGCCCTGCTCGGAATCCTAACTGAAATGGGGTAGAAGTTTCTTGTCCTGAATATAACTATTTATTTGTTGATCCATTAGTTTTTCACAGATCTTTGAAAGAGGCGAAAGGATGCTTATAGGTCTGAAATCAGTAGCTCCTGAAGGGTTCGTTTTTTTCGCCACAGGTAACACAATAGCTACTTTCCACATATCCGGGAATGAAGACGATGTAAAATTGTTTACCATTTTTAAATTAATGAAGTGTGTAAGCTGTTTTATTATATGAGGTAATAAGATTTTTATGAACCTAATCGGAATGTTGTCTTCACCCATCGCATTTGAGCTTAACTGCATTACACATTTTCCAACATTGAATTCATTAACAGGCACAAAATTAAAAGAATGCAAAACGGATATATTACAACTAACATTCCAATTTTTGTCAGTCAAAGGAGATGAATTGTCTAAAAAATAGCTATTGAGTGTTTCTGGGTCAATTTGGCAGTCAGAATTTTTCTTATTGCATACCCCGGGTTTTTTAATATTTGTCCACAAAGTTTTAGAAGGCAGGGATAGGTTTAGCTTAGCTGAGAAGTATCTAGACTTAGATTGCCTTGTTATTAAAACAGTTTTTTCTCGCTTTCCTATATTTTTCCCAGTTTAAAGGTTTGAAGGTGCAACTTGTTTCTATTTTTTATTGAATTGAGAACATGCTGAGAAAGCCAAGGGGAACTCACATTTTTTACATGAAAAGTATGCAGAGGAACATGTTTTTCGAAGAGGTATTTAATAGGAGTTAATAAGGCACTAAGTTTGTCGTTAACAGTACAACAGCGATAACATTCATTAAACGAGATCAAGGATATGTCATTGAGCAAGGACGGATAATCAATATGCTTGAAATCACGGTAAGAAAAAGAGTTGGAAGTAACATTACGAGACAAGTTAACATTTAACGAACACAAAATTAAGTCATGGTTTGAGAGAAAATAAATCCGATCAAATAGAGAAACAAAAGAAGAACCAGAAACAATAAAGTAATCAAGGAGGTTTGGATTGGTATCGTTGGAAAACCGGGTAGGCAACGTATCATTAACAACTGATAACCAAAACGAAGAAATCTTATCAGATAAAGATTGTTTTACTATATCATTTGATAAAAGATTAACATTGAAATCACCACACAGTAGAACAACGTCATGATTGGTAATAAATCTAGACAACTCACAGAACAATAAATCAACAGGATAATATTTATTGGGGTTATACACACACGATAAACAAATTTTGGTTTTACTGTCAGATATAGTTAAATTTAGAAACTCAATTCCATTTCCACTTGATTTACTTATTATATTGGCTGTCGGATTATTTTTGCAGTAAACTGCAACTCCTCCCCCCTTTTTGTCACATCTATCATTTCTGAACAAATTATAGTTAATTATTTCACTAATATTATCATCTCTATTGTCACACAGCCACGTTTCAGAGATACAAATAATGTCTACAGTTGCATCCACAAAAACATGCTTAATAAAATCCAATTTGGCCATATTCAGGCTATGGGCATTAAAATTAACAACATTAAGGCTAGTATTTTGTTTGCACAACACCTGGAGTAAAACTTTATGGTTTTCATTAGCGCCAACAGCCAAATGACTAGAGCCTAACATGAGAACGAACAGTACAGAGAGTTACCTTAAGGCAAACATAAAGAAGATTGACAGGTGAGTAGAAAGAATAGAAAAGAATTACATCTAGAAATTTGCAAAAAAATAAATAAGATAGATAATGAGTTAAATTGAAGAGGCAGCATCATTAGAAGAATCAATAATAGCTTTACGAAGATCATCAATACTGTTGATTCGAAAGCTATCAGAGTTTTTTCCAATTCTGACAAAAGAACAGTCTTCAGCATAGGCGTGAACAGTTGCATATTTGCAGACAAAAAAAACATCATTAATAAACAGAGAATATGAGTGGACCCAGGATAGATCCTTGAGGAACTCCAGTTACAACAGTCCTTAGTGATGAATAAACGTTTCCTACTAATACTCGTTGCATCCCACACTCTACCCAAGTAGCAATTTTAGCCATATATTAATTCTTGCGGAGCTTATAGTGCTATCTCATAAAGCAGCAAGCTTCAACTGTAGTTTTAGTAGCGCTACTAAAGCTCTTGCAGAGACTATATAAGACTACTTTCTTGAGTTTAAAAGCACTGTTTTTGCTTCATATAAAGAGTAGAAGTTGTCAAAACAATGTCAAAACCAAATAAGAACTCTTGCACAGCTAGACAGTTTTGTTTAGCACTTTTCAGAAATTGTCAAAGTATGTGTGTTTAATAAATTAACTCAAAATATATATTTAAAATTTGATAAGTGTTTGTGACGATTACAATGACAAATAAATTAAAAAAATAAAAGTGTGGATATTAATCAGACTAAAAATATGTTCGTTTATTTGTTACATGCTGTGAATTTCGGTTCGATATTGTATTTATCGGAAAAGCGAATGTTAGCTTCGAAAAACTACAGCGGGCTTAAAAAAAAAATTAAAACTAAGGAGTATTTATTATTTTAAAGTAGTTAAAAAAGTTTAACATTCCTTAAAATCCACACTTAATGCTTTAAGTACTTTATTTTTAAATGTTTATATCATAAAAATCTTCGATTTTGTTGAAAATAATAGTTTTAACTATAATATTTAACTTTATTTAATTGCAAGATTATCTTTTTTAATAAGATTTCCATTTTTTTTCAAAGAAGCTATTTATCAGATATTTTATTCACTTGTTGCTCCCAAAAAATTAGTGCTTTATTTACAGTATTTTACATTTATTAGCTTTAAAAATGCAATAAAAAAAAATAAATTTCAAAGCGAACATGAAATTTTCAAAACGGGTTTCAAAACAGCTCTATAGCTATGTTTATTGCTGTAAAAGAGCCTTTACAAAGCAAGTAGTAAATTTTCTAGTTCTGCTCTTTTGCAGATTTTGCAAATTCCTTTACAAAGCCGAATAAAGTATTAGAGCTAAACAAGATGAAAAAAATCATCTTTCAAGCATTTTCTTTAGAATTTAAAGCAACTAGCAGCAAACAAAGATACGGTAAAGCTTTAACTACATAGTATTCACTTTTAGAACACTTGGAGCTCACTCGCACCTAGTTGCTCCAACAATGTTCCTTGGGTATGCAGTTCAATATTAAATTCACCGCACTTGAGCTAAATGTAAAGTAGGTTTTTAGACTGCAAAGGAGACAGTAACTTATTTATATTCATGTATTCGTACATGTGGGAATGGAACAGTTGGCAATGCCATCACACGTTATGGAGTGATTGTATAGTATCATGATTTGTATAGTAGTTATGTGATTGAGAATCGAACCGTCGTCAAAGCGCTATAACGCTAACGCTGTAATAAAATGTGTATTCTATTAACTTAATTTTAAAAGTATTTAATAAAACGCAATCTTTGTACTATATGAACTTAATTAAAAAGTATTCAATAAAACCCAATCGTTTGTGTTCACAATACGCGCTTGTAGTATCATTTCTCACAAATTGGGGGCTCAACCGGGATATGGCGCGAGTGAGTTGGACGTGCGAGTTACAAACGAGGCAATTAATATTAAATTACAAGAAATTGTTTCAAAATATGGAAACAATAAAAACTAAATATTTATTGCCTCATTGCAACAACCCAAATCATTTAACACTTAAATTCAAATTCATTAATTGCCAAACATATTTGTCAATTCAAAATATGCAGCTAAGCAACTCCAAATATCATGTTACTCTTTTTTTAACTGCACCAACAAACCCAGAGACCCACTTAAGTGTTTTGTAACTTCATAAACATTTTGAACTCTTCGTTGTACTGCAACGAAGAAAGAAGAAAGAAGAAAAGAAGAAATTCTCATACATTGATATGTTTGTATTGATAAACTATTGGTATATTTTAAGTAACATTTATTCTGTTAGTTGTAAGAAAGTTTAGTTTTAGTTTTGATCTGAATAAAAGAAGTTGTGTTTTAAAAACATAAAGTGTCTTTTATTAAAAAGGACTTTATAACTGGCGCAGTCGGCAGGATATAATTCCGAAGAATTATTAAAAAGAACTTTAGAACTGGCTACAAATAATTCCGAAGAATTATTAAGAAGAACTTTATTAAAGAAAAATTATCTAAAGATATTTTTTTTAAAGAACTTTATAACGTTATTAAACGGAAGTTAAGTGAAACAAGATAAATAAATCTAATAAATTAAAATTTACTTTTTGACTGAACGCAATTAAATATAACTCAAGTTACCCTACAAACCCTACCCTACAAACACATCAACAATCGACATTGTCAATGCTACAACTAACTCCAGCAACAATTCTCGATCAATTCAGAGCAGTCAAACCATTTGAAAAAGGACATGTTCTTACTTCTTTCATCAAATCAGTGGAAAAAGTGATGCAACTATGTGGTCAAAACCAGGATTTGTACAATTTTGGATTGCAGATCATCATCAACGAAAAACTTTTAGGAGAAGCTGGGAATTGCATCAGGACACTAGGAGACAAAGCAACATGGGATGAAGTCAAGGAAAAGCTGAGACAACAATTTCAACCAAGAAAAACTTATTCAGAGGTATTCAATTATTGTAGGAATATTAAGGTATCAAATTTAAGAGAATTATTTGAAATATTTAGCAGTGCAAAATACGAAATAAACGAAATATTCGAATACGACAATGTGAAACCAAATATTTATAGTGCAAATCACGTTGACAGAGACTTAGCGGATATTTTGTTAAACAAAATTGACGGACAATTTAGGGCAAACATCGACAATTGCAATTCACTTAACGATATAATAAATAAATTCACTTTACTAAGAATACTGGATGACCCAAGGACAATAGACTATAGGCACAAAAAACAAAATCAAAATAGAAATAGTTCTGGACACTATATTCAAAATGATAGTTCTGGACGATATCTACAAAATAATAATTCTGGACGATATCCACAAAATAATTATTCTGGTCGATATATTCAAAATAACAATTCAGGACAATACAGACAAAACTATAATTCTCAACAACCCAGACAAAATCTACAGAACCAAAGAATTGAAATTGAAAACATTCAGGAGGACGACATAAATTTTCAAAACGAGCCTCGGAATGTAAAATGCCAATAATAAAAATTCACATTGGTAACGAGAATATAAAATGCTTAGTTGATACAGGCTCAACTACAAGCATTATACAACCTAACGTATTAATTAATTTTCCACTACAAAAACTAAAGGAACCAAAAATATTTTCGACAATTAATGGTTTAAACAAAATTACCAACGAAAAAATTACTCCAATACCAAGAGAATTTCAAAAAGCAGGAACCATATCTTGGAAAGTGGTTAATCTTCATAATCGAAATTATGATGCTATTATAGGGCAAAATGTATTAACAACTTTACAAGCAAGAATTGATCTGGAAAACAGGTTTCTAGAGATAAAAGGGAATAAAATATTTTTTTTAGATAGTCCGTACCCATTCGATATCGAAAGTATACAAACGTTAGAACCCATTAGTAACCGCTTAATGGAAAATATAAATTTTGATCATATTAATTCAGAAGAAAGATTAAAGTTACAGAATCTTTTACAACAATTTGAAGATTTATTTTATTTTGAAAACGATAATTTGTCTTTTACCCATGAAATCCAACATGAAATAATAACTAAAAACTGTCAGCCTATTTACTCAAAAATATATAGATATCCACGAGTTCACGAAGTCGAAATTGAAAAACAAATCTCGGAAATGCTAAAACAAGGCATAATAGTTGAAAGCAACTCACCTTTCAATAGCCCTCTTTGGATTGTCCCCAAAAAACTGGACAATTCGGGTACAAAAAAGTGGAGAATCGTAATCGATTACAGGAAATTAAATGAAATCACACTTTGTGATAAATTTCCAATTCCAAATATCGAATCAAATTTAGATAAATTGGTCAGGGCACAGTATTTTACTACATTAGACTTGGCCAAAGGGTTTCACCAAATTTTAGTGAAACCCGAAGATAGAAAAAAAAAACAGCTTTCTCTACTCCTTTCTGACACTTTGAATTTACCAGGATGCCTTTTGGATTAAAAAATGCACCTGCAACATTTCAAAGATTGATGAATTCAGTCCTGAGAAAGCACATTAACAAAATCTGCGTAGTATATTTAGACGATATCCTCATCTTCAGCACAAGCTTAGAAGAACACTTAGAGAATATCAGACAAGTATTTAACACACTACGTAAGGCCGATTTAAAAATCCAAATAGACAAATGTAATTTTATGTGTAAAGAAACACAATATTTAGGACACATTTTAACATCGGAAGGTATAAAACCAAATCCGGATAAAATAAGCGCAATAAAAGACCTGAAATTACCACAAACCCAAAAACAAATAAAATCGTTTTTAGGAATTACAGGCTACTACAGGAAATTCATCAAAGATTATGCTAAAGTAGCATACCCAATAATAAAATATCTTAAAAAGGATTTAAAAGTAAATAAAAATGATCCAAACTATATTTCAGCATTTGAAAAATTAAAAACAATCATTACTGATTACCCCATCCTAAGATACCCAAATTTCAATAAACAGTTTAAACTCGTCACCGATGCAAGTAATTTTGCTTTAGGCGCTGTTTTGATGCAGGACGGTCACCCTATCTCCTATGCGTCTAGAACACTTAATGACCACGAAAAGAATTATGCAACGGTAGAAAAAGAACTTCTTGCTGTAGTTTGGGGAGTGCAGTACTTTAGGCCGTATTTGTTTGGTAAAGAGTTTATTCTTCATACTGATCACCAACCACTGAAGTGGTTACAAGCCAAACACTCAGGAAAGGATATAAATCCAAGACTCCAACGTTGGCTAATACAACTTGGAGAATATGATGCTAAAATCGATTATATTAAAGGAAAAGATAATAAAATAGCAGATTTTCTTAGTAGAATTGATACAGGAAGCCATGAGATAAATTACCTAGAAAATGATGATAATGATTCTTTGGAAGTTCAAACAGTTCACTCTCAAGAGGAAGAAGCATTAAATCATATACCCATTTTAGATACCGTTGTGAACAGATTTAAGACACAAATAATTCTCGTAGAACATAAAACTCAAGAATTTGAAATTATAGATGCCAAGAAACGCATATATATTCAACAGGAAGAAATACCACACGATATTTCCGACATACTAAGAAGACATATTAAAGATGGAAAAACGGGAATCTACTCATATTTAAATGATAGATTTTACCATCAGGTACAATTAAAAATAAGTGAAATGTATTCTCAATACCATAGAATAAAATTTGTTAAATGTAGTCACCTTGCTAAAGATATGAGGGACGAACACGAAACACTAAAACAAATTTCTTTATATCATACAAAAGAATCTGGTCATTCAGGCATAGAAGCAACTTACGAAGGAATAAAAAGAAAAATATATTTCCCACACTTAAAGATCTTCATAACAAAAGTAATTAATAACTGCAATATTTGTACTGGAGCAAAATTTGACAGAAACCCAATAAAAAAGAAATTTGCAAGGACAGAAACACCAACTGATGTTAACCAAATAATTCACATAGATACATATGTCAACAGCAAACATTCATTTATCAACTTTATTGATAAATTTTCAAAACACGCTGTTAGTCTCTATTTAGAAGATAGGAATAGTCAAACCTTGATCGAAAAAAATAAGACTCTACATCTCAATTAAAGGAAAAATTAATAAAATCATAAGTGACAACGAATTTAACAGCATAAATCTAAAAAACTTTTGTAGAGAAGAAGAAATAGAAATACATTTCGCAAAACCAAACAGTCATACAGGAAACTCAGACGTTGAACGCTTAAATAACACACTTACAGAAAGACTTAGGGCACTTAACCTTGAAAACAAGCTACCAATTAAAGAACAAATGGCAAAAGCAATCGAATACTATAATGCTTCGTACCATTCAACTATAATATGTACACCGTTTGACGTGGAAAATGAAAAAGTTAGTAAGCAGACAATAAAAACAAATACTACAAAACAAAAGACTAAAGCCATAACAAAACGTAACGAAAAAAGAGAAGACTACACAGAAAATAGAGAGCGAGGGTTCATAAAAAACTACACAAATCTGAGACATAAAGAACAACCAAAATACAGAAATTATTTACTACGAAATGTTCATGAAAGTAATATTAAACGACCGTTTAAATTTCCAGATACCAACCTTGGGGTTCGCAACAATAATAATATTGCTAACAACGACAACAACAGTAATGGGAATGCAAATCAGCCCGATTTATGAAACATCTGGATACGTTAAAATTAAACTAAACCAGGTAGAAATAGTAAACCAAACAACCACTGTAATATACATTATAAACACAAACACAATTATTGATATTTTAAATAAAATACAACTTAACATTGACCATTTTAATGAAAATAGTAAACAACTTTTGCAAAATGAAATAGATTTAATAAAATCAAAAATTCGTACAATTATTCCAAGCAAAACCAGAACAAAGAGAGGATTACTTAATTTCGTGGGTTCAGCTCACAAATGGCTTTTTGGCACTATGGACAATGACGATAGGGAGGAAATTCTGGAACGCTTAGAAATATCAAATAAAAACTCGCACAACGCAATAGAAACAATTAACGAACAAATACAATTAAACTCACATTTTAATGATACGTTCAATATTTTACGAACAGCTATAGAAGAGGACAGAATAAAAAAAACTTCGTCAGAAATAGAAACATTTAATATAGATTTTTATAAACTGAAACTTCTCAAGGTAGGAATAATGGACTATAAAGACAATAGTATTATTATTGCTATACAGATACCACAATCATTTATAAGGACAGACCTTAACATAATAACACCAATTCCGAATTCGAAGTTCATGCAAATAATTCAAAACCAAGAATTCGCTATAAATTACAATAATCAAACATTTACTTTCGAAGAAAATGTAACGCTAAAACATTTAAAGAAAAGTAAAAATTGTATTTTAACAAATAATTGCGAATATAAATTTAATAACAAAACAGACACACAACTATTGGACGAACAAACAATACTAGTAACGAATGCATACAACCTCGAAATAATACAAAATTGCGATAATAGAAACATTACTCTTACAAAAAATAATTTAGTAACATTTAGTAACTGTAAAATACAAATGGGGGAGGAAAACTACGAGAACCACATAGAAATAATCCAAGACAGATACTTTTACTCGAACGAAAATACAATTAATAAGACAGAAATAGCACCCATTCACTTCAACAATATCATTACAGAACATTATAATAATATAAGAAAAATTGAAGAACTAAATTATCATAAGAACATCTCTTATGGAATAAATGTAACATTAGTTTTAATTATACTTGCTGCAATATTTATGTTAATAATGTTTAAGAAAAATAAAGTTAAATTTGTAAACAAACAAAAACTTATAACTAATGAGATCCAGGAGAATCTCAGATCAAATGGGGGAGGAGTTACAAACGAGGCAATTAATATTAAATTACAAGAAATTGTTTCAAAATATGGAAACAATAAAAACTAAATATTTATTGCCTCATTGCAACAACCCAAATCATTTAACACTTAAATTCAAATTCATTAATTGCCAAACATATTTGTCAATTCAAAATATGCAGCTAAGCAACTCCAAATATCATGTTACTCTTTTTTTAACTGCACCAACAAACCCAGAGACCCACTTAAGTGTTTTGTAACTTCATAAACATTTTGTAATCTTCGTTGTACTGCAACGAAGAAAGAAGAAAGAAGAAAAGAAGAAATTCTCATACATTGATATGTTTGTATTGATAAACTATTGGTATATTTTAAGTAACATTTATTCTGTTAGTTGTAAGAAAGTTTAGTTTTAGTTTTGATCTGAATAAAAGAAGTTGTGTTTTAAAAACATAAAGTGTCTTTTATTAAAAAGGACTTTATAACTTGCGCGAACATAAACGAAGAAAAAACTTAAAATAATTGTGCGCTTTAATTTAATGAACAAAATGCAAGAATAGTACGTTTCAAATAAACAGGGGGAAAAAAACTGATTTTGTGGCCAAAAAACAATATAAAAGGCAGAAGTTGTTCATAACCCGTAAATTGCCAAGGTGCGTTGCTGTCGCTGGGGTGCTCCAGTGGATAAAGTGTTGTTGCCTAAATTGAAGCAACAGTATAATTTCAGTTTTAGTAAAAAAAATAAAGCAACAAATAGAGACATAGCAAAAACAAAAACCAAACAAAACACAGTAAAAACTAAACAGTCAAGCGCTAGTGAGAAAAAAAAACTTGAGCAGACACATATAGAAATAATAACCGAAAAAAAGGAAAGACACCAGCGCACGCTAGGAAAAAGCGAGTACATACTAAGCCAAAGCACAGCAGAGCGTCGAAGTTTCTGAGCGTATACATACGAAGTCAAAAGTGGACAGCCAAGGAGTGACGGCACTCCTTTGAGGGAACAGCACGTGAGCGGAAAATTTTATTAAGTTGTATTGGGGTTTCAACTTATCTTCTTCTTTGTATGGAAATTATACTTTTTTTTTTGTATTACAATTAAGAGTATATTATGGTATTTAAACTCACCTCTAAATGATAACTTTTGTTTGCAACTAAAGAAGTTTGTATGTAATTTGTAATTAAATTGCATTGAAATTTTGATACACAATTAATTTTGTAAGATGGACGCGGATACGATTAGGACTATGACAGTAGACATGTTAAACGAGAAGTTGGGGGAACTCAATCTGAATTTAGTGCGGAAAAAAAGGAATTTGCAGTTGCGTTTGTTACAGCATGTGGTTTTTAGGGATGAGCAGGAAGACGCAGAAACCGACAATGAATCGTCAAATTCATTGTACGTGGACGCAGCGACGGTTAACTCGGGGGTGCAAAAGAGGGTGTTAACATTGCGTGACATTGAAGATAGTATGTAATCATTTTCGGGTGACAGTGATCAGAGTTTGGATCACTGGGTCGCGGAGTTCGAAGATATAGCGGACACTGTAGGTTTGAACAGCCTTCATAAGTTTGTTCACGCAAAACAGTTGCTCAAAGGTGCTGCTAAGCTCTTTGTTCGTGAATTAGTGGGTGTTTGCGACTGGGGTACGTTAAAGCAGGCTCTCGTTACAGAGTTTGGAACAAAGCTATGTGCGTCAGAGGTGCACCGTTCCTTGCGAAATAGACGCAAAAACGCGAAAGAAAGCTTACATGATTATTTGTATGCGGTAATTGAAATGGGAAAACCAATTGCAGTGGACGAAAAAAGCATAATAGAGCATTTCATATATACATGCACTAACAATAGAGTTCAGCTACTACAGCTATATAGCACTTCCTCAGCATTAACCCATCTAAAGCCACTACCCAGTAATCATTGAAAATATCAATGTTATGGATAACCGTGACATGTTATGGATAACCATGACCACAAACAAGTTAATGTGGGAAAAATTTACCCACCAATAAATGGGTTGGGCTCAGGGACAACACAAGACGTAACAACTAACCATGCGTATATATAGATCTAATTACACAACTAATTTTAATCTACTTTTGAGTTGACCTTTTGACAAATTAACATCAAAAACGCTACAATTGTTAACAAAGGAACTCATGCGACTTAAAGGAGCAGTAGCCATATAATTTGTTCTACTAAATGGCAAATAAATTAAGTTGTTAGCGTTTCTACTGCTTCTACGGTTAGTGTTAAAATTTATGTGAGAAAGAAGTTCTGGAGAATCGAATACACCAGTTATGAGCTGGTGTAAATATACGATATCTGCCGATTTCCTTCGATCACCTAAAGACTGCATTTTTAATAGTTTTAAACGATCCTCATAAGGAGGAAGGTCTAATATGTCAGTTCCACTTAAGCCCCTTAGAGCAAACTGAACAAAACGTTTTTGGATTCTTTCTATTCGATCAACATGCACATTGTAACTTGGGGACCAAACTTGACTTGCATACTCTAAGTGAGGACGCACGATTGCATAATACAACGTTGTAGTTGTAATCATGCTATTAAATTCTTTGGCCCAGCGTTTTACAAAACCAAGCATTGAAGATGCTTTTTTACAAATATTATCAATATGAATGTTAAACGACAGCTTAGAATCCATGCATATACCTAGGTCTTTGACGGTGTCTACACGACTCAAGGCAGTATCTTTAATCTTATAATCAAATATAAAATTATTCCTTTTTCGCGAAAAGGTCATAGTTTGGCATTTATCTGAATTTAAAAACATATTATTTTTAGAACACCAAACTTCAAAGGATTTTAGATCAGACTGGAGTAGGTCTGAATTATCTCTAGAATTAATCGTTCTGTATATTTTCATATCATCATAAATAAGCAGATGAGAGTGTTCAATGACGTGAGTTACATCATTGATAGCTAAAATAAACAGAAGAGGACCAAGGTGACTACCCTGAGGAACACCTGATCCAGCAATAAATTCAGAAGACAATGCGCCTCGGAAACGTATTTGATAAGATCGCTCTACCAAATACGATTTAATCCAGTTCACAAAATATTGTGGAAATCCCATTAACTCAAGTTTAAATAAGATTAGATTGTGTGGTAGCTTATCAAATGCCTTACTAAAGTCAGTGTAAACACAATCGACCTGGTTACCAGAATCAATAGAATTTAAGCAGAATGTTGTAAAATCGAGAAGATTAGACACAGTGGATCTGCCATTCACAAAACCATGCTGACGAGTTGTTATGACTTCCCCACAGTGAATTTTCACCCGATCATACACCATCCGCTCAAAAAGTTTTGGAATCGATGAGAGCTTAGCGATAGGCCTATAGTTACTAACATCGTTCCTGCAACCGTTTTTAAAAATAGGACTTATAAATGATTTTTCCCAAAAAAGTGGAAAATAACTTTCGTTAATAGATTTATTGAATAATAAAGAAAGTGGTTGACTCAAAACGGAACCGCATTGTGTTAACACTGCGGCAGGAACACCGTCAGGTCCAGCACCAAACTCCTCATCGATCGATCTAATATACATTAAAATTCATGGAGGGAATACCGGATAGCAGATGTAATAAAAGTATGCTTTATCAGGCAAACTGTGTTATGGAACTCTAAGAGCATATTCGCGTGTATAGTAAGGTCAATGATTCGCAAATGCCGTCGTATAATACGAATACACCTCAGGGGTTCTCAAACAAGAACCTAGGTGAAAAAGTGCAGTCGAAGAAAAAATGTTTTAAATGCGATAAAGAGGGGCATCTGGCGAAAGAGTGTACAGGGCCCAGTACGAGTGGAGTCATTTGTTTTAAATGTAGATAAAAAGGTCATGTGGCAGGGAATGTAAAAGCGTACCTAAAGGTCAAATGGTAAAAAATCAAAATGTAAATATGTTGTGTAACGAAAGAACAGATGAAAAAAATAAAAGCAGCATGATTTTCATTGATGTGACGATTAATAATTTTACTTTCAGTGCATTGGTAGATACGGGGTCTACTTCATGCATAATGCGTTATGATACACTTTTGATGCTGGAGGATATCGAGCTCAGTAATGAGAGATGTCAATTGTTCGGCTTAGGCAGGGGTGAGCTCAAGACATTGGGCAGCTTCGAGGTCGATATAGCTATTGACGAGGTGGTTTTGCGGGTAAAATTTCACCTGGTTAGGGAATGCGATATACCATATGCAGCGATAATAGGGAATGATGTGCTCAAAGATGTAGAACTAGTCTTCAGGAAAGGGGAAGTTGAGTTTCGAAAACCAACGAAAGCGGTCGGTGGGAGCGTAGTGAAGGGGGACGTAGTGGAGAAGGTAGATGATAATACAGAGAGCAAAGATAATGTGATGGCAAATTCGCTAGCGGTCATGAAGGTACACGCGGAAAAGGCCGTAAGAAAATTTAAGAATCGCGTTCAAGAAGAGTTTAAACAGTTATTGTATTTTGTATTTGTATTTGTATTTATTTTAACATAAAATTAGTGCAGTAAGATACAAAAAGATCTTTCATTAGCACAACAGATAAGAATATATAATCAACCAATAACATTTAATTGAGAGATACTTAAAGATAAAGATTTAATAGAATACAATTAAAAAGATACAATAATACGATGACACATTAGATTCTTAAAGTTAGATAAATAATTATTAAATTAATGATCTTATAACATATAAATCATGAATAGAGCAAAATAGTTTAAATTATTATTATTATTACTATTATTATTTATTTAATCAGACTGATTTAGTTGCTAGAAAAATATAACATAATTGACTGAATGAATTTACTCGTACTGACGATACTTTTAACATTAAGCGGTAGTGAATTCCATAGTTTAATGGCATTGATGAAGAAAGACGTTTAGATTGTAAACAATTATATTTAGGTAGTATAAGGTTACCGGTTCGATTTGAGGTAGAGAAGCGCAGTTTTTGAAAAAGGTATGATGGAGTCCTGTAAGTAATGAGCTTATGCAGAAAGATACAATTTCTTGCGTTCATATAACTAATAATGCCACACCCCAAAATATCCTTACTGAGAGTAGAGATATGTTCAAACCGACTCAGTCCGTAAACATATCTAGTTGCATCGTTAAAGGCAACAAGTATTTTGTGCGCTGAATGTGAATCTAAGTTACTGTATACCAGTTCAGAGCATGTTATATACGGCACAATTAATTGAATAACGAGTCTCTTTTTAGTTTGAACTGGTGTAAACTTAGCAGATAGCCGAAGGCAACGCAACGTATAATAAATTCTTTTAATTGTACTATTAATATGATCAGAACATGACATTTTTGCATTAATAAAAAAACCTAGATTTTTTACTTTATTCACCACTTGCAAACTTTTATTATTTAATAGAATGGGTGGAATTTCCAAGTTGTTAAGTTTGTCCTTTGAAATAGGTAGCACAAAAGACTTATCTGCATTAAGGCAAAGATCATTGTCAAATGCCCACTTATGAATTCCACTAAGATCATCATTCAACCTGCAACACAAGTAATCGAGTAGTCCGACTTGGTTTGAAAAATACAACTGAATGTCGTCAGCATAAGCATGCATCATCACATCATTGCACACAGTAAAAATGTCATTAATAAAGACGCTGAATAGGAGCGGCCCAAGAATTGATCCCTGTGGCACACCAGCTGCAATATCCTTAAGGTCGGAAAACTTATTTTTAATCCTTACCCTCTGCCTTCTTCCTTCAAGATAACTGTCAATTAATTTGATAGCAGTATTATTGAAACCAAAAAGCAATTTAAGCTTTTGAACAAGAATAGAGTGATTGACGCAGTCGAAGGCTTTAGAGAAATCCAATAAACAAAGTAGGGTTATATGTCCTGCATCAAACGACGTGCGGATATCGTCAAGGACTTTAAGCATGGCAGTCGCACAGCTATGCCCGGCTCTGAAACCAGATTGGTATGGAGATAGAAGGCTATGAGTTTCAAGATGATTATTAATTTGTTTGGCCATGAGGGACTCACATATTTTAGAGAATGCAGACAGAATGCTAATTGGTCTATAATCTTTCATAGCAGAAGCGTTACTGACTTTAGCGATTGGAATAACAGTCGCAATTTTCCACGATTCAGGAAAACACGAAGTTGTAAAACAATGATTGATAACATGTGTTAACGGTTTGATGATATATGGTAAAATTAGCTTTATAAATCGTAAAGAAATGCCATCATCTCCAACAGCATTTGATTTTATTTTCATGATAGACTTGGTGACGTCATTTATGTCAACGTTAGAAAAAGAAAATTGTTCCAGATCCTGGAACTGACGCACATTACATTGAAAGGTGTTATTGCCTGATGAAGTCTTGGTAAGAAAAAGTATTATCTTTGAGTATTATCTTTTCTACAGACACCGAGCTTACGAATATTTTTCCAAAGATCTCTAGAAGAAAGTGAGCTGTCGAGTTTTCTACGAAAGTATTTTTTCTTAGACTGTCTAATTACAGACACAGCTTCATTGCGAGCAAGCTTAAACAATCTCCAATTTTCATCAATGCGATGTTTCTTCCATTTGCCATAAAGTTTATTTCTTATTAAAATAGCTGCTTTAACGTGTGAGGTATACCAAGGGCAAGTCTTATTTTCAACAGTCACGGTACGTAGAGGCACAGAATTCTCGAAAGCATTTTGCACATGCGATGTAAGAACGTTCAGTTTATCATCAACAGACACAGAAACCCAACAATCTTCCCAACAAATTTGAGAGAAATAACCATACAATAGAGAATAATCAATGGATTTGTAGTCGCGATACGATACTGACATAGAGGACGAATCACGACATGTAAAAAAAATTAATGGAACAGAAAAGCAGATCATGATCAGATATAAATGATATTTGATCAAAAAGTGAAAGTAAAGTAACATCTGAAACAATAAAAACATCGATTAGGCTAGGAGTCACATTTGGAGCAAATCGAGTTGGATAAGAAGAATTTACAACTGTCATTCCAGCAGCCTTAACACTGTCAATAAAGCTATCAGATATGTTGTCCTTGTTAAGCAGGTTTACATTAAAGTCACCACATACAATATAGGAATCAAAATCAATTACACGCCTGTATAAATCACTAAAAAAAGGTTCAAGACTGCAGCATCTGTTAGGATTATAAACGCAAGAAACAAGTAACTTAGCATTGTTATTATTACAAATTTCAACATTTAAAAACTCAACATCAGAACTATTCGACAAATTTACAAGCCTAGTTTTAAGAACTGATTTGCAATAAATAGCAACACCACCTCCTTTTTTATTCATTCTGTCATTTCTATATAGAGTATAGTTGGAAATATTGAAATAACTGTTGGGGATATCATTATTAAACCAGGTCTCGGACACACAGATAACATCAACATTAGAACTTTCAAAAACATATTTTACAGAATCAAGTTTTGATGGATTTAAACTTCTCGCATTAAAATGGACAATAGAAAGGCCATCGCGTTGTTTACATAAAACATCAATTAACACCTTACGGCGATCATCAACACCACCAAACGGACTATGATTCATAGTTACTACACACAACATCGACAGACGAGCAACAAACAGGCATAATAACAATCAACAAATGAAACAAGTCTAAAGCAATCATAATAAAAGTAATAAAAACAGTAATAATAATAAATTTTGAAAAATAATTTGAAAAAGCAAAAATTAGTGTAATATTTAATGATAGGCTAATTGGCATCAAGTCGTTGACTACCCGGTGATGAAACAGCTTCAGAAGTTGTACCAGATATAATTTTGTGCAGTTCATCCAGGCTACTGATTCGAACGCCTTCAGAATCTTTGCATACCCTAATGTGCACAGTGCCACGGAGAGTAAACGCATTAAATATGTTGTTTTTGCGTTTATGAGCAATAGCAACTTGCAGAATCTTACGATTCTCAGCAGTGAGGCTTTCGTGGATATAAACATTGTTATTATGTTCAAATCCGGCAGCTCTTAAATTGACTGCTGATTTAGTTCGCCGCCGATAAGCTCCAAATGCCTTGAGAACGCGGTTACGATCAAAAGTGGAGAGAAACTTTATAATAATTAAAGAGTTAGGGTGGCCCAGATTTGCTTTGACTCTAAAAATGTCTCTTATTAGTGGCGGCTGAAACTCGATGAAGAGACAGATTCTATTAAAAATGCTTTTAAGGTTCTCTTCTTCCGAGTACGGTATACCAAATAATACAGCATCAGATAGTTGGTCAGTGAAGGTTATGTTGCTGTTGTTGTTCGTGCTTAACTGCGATCGCTGTTTCTCAAGTTCATCACAACGAGAAGACACCAAGCGAAGCTTATTTTCAAGAGAGATGATTTTATTGTCAAACTCGCTGATATGAATTTTCAGTTCACTCACTTCTGTTATTATTTTGGCCTCCAGTTTCTCTTGCAGACTTACGATCAGTGCAGAGAGGCTCTTGAAAGAGTTGTCGTTAAGGGCGAGCAGACGATCTTCCAGTTGACGAATCTCCGATTTAATATTATTGCTCAGGCGCTCTTCAAGTTCTTGCAGCTGAGCTCGCACCGTTCCCTCCGTCCTAGGTGTACCATCACCCTTGCTGTTCATACGGTTAGAGTGTAGTTGTTGTTGTTGTTGTTGGCGCGTTATTCGGGGTGTAGGCAACATTGACTTACTGAGAAATAGAGCAGTGGCTCACAGCAGCAGCAAAATCACAGCAAGAATAGCACCAAAGAGAATGACCGCAGAAAAACAGCAAAAAAGACAACAGCAGATGACTCGAGAAGGAGCCCAAGTAAATACTTAGCTGAAAGCAAGCAAAAAGCCGTAGGTGATGGTCGGCAGCGGTCAGGGCAGGCGAGTAACAAAGTGCAGAGCAGTAGACCGGTAGTAAACATAGTTATGATAAATTAAAAGTGCAGGGCGGGTGAATGAGATAGAGTCTAGTAAGATCGATTTGTCACATTTGCGGAAAAGTGAGGTAAAGGTAGTTGAAAGCTTAATAAACGACTATGTCCCAGAAAAACCAATTAATGCTCCAGTAGAGATGAAATTGATTTTATCTGATGAAACGCCTGTCTATCAACGCCCTCGACGCGTATCATACGCCGACCAGCGTTATATAGATGAACAAGTCGCGAGTATGCTTAATGAAGGTATAATCCAAAATAGTGCGTCTGAATATGCATCACCGGTCGTGTTGACAACGAAGAAAAGTGGGACTAAACGATTTTGTTGCGATTTTCGATCAACGAAAAAATTGTGAGGGATAACTTTCGATGGCCCTGATCGACGAGGTGCTAAACAAATTGCAGGGTGCAGTGGTGTTTACTAACCTAGATTTAAGGAATGGATTTTATCATGTCCTAATTGAACCGGGCTCACGTAAATATACAGCGTTTGTTACTCAGAGGGGTCAGTACGAGTTCCGCTTTGTACCGTTCGGGATTACAAACTCACCGGCCGTATTCTGCCGATATATCCACGCAATTTTCCAAGACTTGCTGAGGCAAGGCACTGTTCTGGTGTAAATGAACGATATCGTCATTCTCGCCAAGAATGAAGAAGAAAGCTTACAGAAATTATAAATAGTGTTAAACCGCGCCCGCGAATATGGGTTACACATTCGGTGGGAGAAGTGCCAGTTTTTAAAAAGGCAAATCGACTTTTTAGGGTACATTATAGAAAATTGACATATTTTACCGTCGGTAGAGAAAACGAACGCCGTAAGAAATTTCCCTATACCGTCAAGTAGAAGGGAAATTCAACGATTTTTAGGTATAACATAATTTTTTAGATATTTCGTAGAAAATTATTCAGTGGAAGCCAAACCGTTGTCTGACTTGCTCAGGAAAGACGAAGAGTTTAGACTGGGTGAGGAACAGTTATTAGCTATACAAGAGTTGAAGCATGCGCATGAAGCATGAGGGACTTGGAGGACCGGTTATTGCATCCGGTGGAGTTTTTGAGTAGAAAGACTACGCCAACAGAGAAAAGATACAGTGCGTATGAACTGGAGATATTAGCTGTCATGAGAGCGTTGAAGAGGTGGCGTATTTACGTAAAGGACTTAAAATTTAAAATTGTGTGCGACTGTAACGCATTTGCTATGACCGTAAAGACGCAGGACGTGCTCAACAGAGTTATGAGGTGGGCAATGTATCTACAAGAATACGATTTCGAAGTGCGCATAGATCAGGTTCAAGCATGAGGCATGTGGATGCCTTAAGTCGCGTTTATTGCCTTTTATTTGAAGATTCATTAAAATACAGACTAAGAGAAGCTCAAGCGCAGGATGATTGGATAAGAGCCGTAAAGAAAATCTTGGAGACAGGCGGTTACGAAAACTTTTGCTTAAAAAGTGGGTTGGTCTATAACCATCCCGTCAAGGAGCTGTTAGTAGTACCTTCGGTAATGGCTAACGAAATCATAAAGTTCGCACACAATTAGGAACATATTGCGTCGAAAAAGACTCAGGAGTTGTTAGAAAAAAACTATTATATACCAAAGTTGAGCGAGAAAGTTGGGAAAGTTATACAAAACTGCATAGAATGTGTTGACACCATGTCGACGCAGCTGCACATTTTTTTTGATCTCGTTTTTGTCATATTTTTGCTGTTTTAATTGTCATACGCACGCGTCATGCAGACTCGTCGTATCTATCAAATGTCGATAAGGCAATTACCAATTTTACATTGTTCGCTCTATTGTTTGATAACCGCTTGCGGTATCGTCGAATTCACCTTAAGCGACCCAACTTTATCTTGAAAAATTCTGTACTCATTATTGTTAGCTAAACAGCCTTCGTGTCGACATAGTCAAATTTGCGATTAAACGCCCAATAAAATACTTATTGAAGTTTAAATTACCCGTGGTTGTGGTAACGTGTCGACTCTGCAGATAACTCAACAGACATTTAAACAGACAACTCAACAGAAATTTTAAACAGGTGAATATATATATGGTCCTTCGAGTCTCCAAGAGCGGCACCGTGGGAAATACTACATATGTAATATTACTCTCCGCTGTCTACTGTAAGGCTGCTGGCGCAACTTCATCAACATCTTCCGTGTCCAGCACATCTAATGCGATCGAAAAAAAGCAAGCAGGAGGCAAGGTAATGTGTTATATGTTTTAAAGGAAAAAAATTCCCATATTTTTACTTTTTTTTTACTTCCCCATTAGTAAAATTTAAAATTATCGAATAAACACAATTAGAAATTCCCATATTTTTATTGGTTACTTCCCTATAATTACAATCCCCCCAGCTGCAAATAAAATACCGCAGCGGTAAATGTTATCTGTAAATGTTAAACATAATATAATACATAGCTAACATTTATACACGGTAACTGTCTGGTCTGAAAGTCAGATAGAAGTACCATTGACAACTCGTGCGAACGCAAGGAACATCAGCCCAAGCCTTCGTTAAGTCGAGCAACCTTCGTTGATGTTTCGACCAACGAAAGTAAGTGTTCGCCATTGCAATATTCATGCTAAATATATGTTATTCCGAGTAAATATATCTTGAAAAACAAAAATAAAATGACCTAAAAACGAAAAAGTGCGCTAAAAAATAATTACTTTATAAATTCCTTAAAGAATTACTTGCGAAAAGCAATGCGGGAAAAAGTGGCCAAAAATAATTTGCATACAGAACAGTGAAAATACATTTGGTGACATTTACCTCGTAAACAGTTTAAAACCAAAAAATAATTCGTATAAGAAAAAAAAGGAAAAAGTTAAAAAATAAAAAATTTCTTAGTTGAAAAATTTGTAAATTTGTAAATTTTTCAAAGGTTCAACAAAGAAAGAGCGGTGAAACAAAGATGCAGTCGTAGAATAAGACTTACAACTTACTCTTTTAACGTACTCAAGTGCGCTTCACATTTATAAGCTGTGTTCTCTTCTCTTCTCTTCTCTTCTCTTCTCTTCTCTTCTCTTCTCTTCTCTTCTCTTCTCTTCTCTTCTCTTCTCTTCTCTTCTCTTCTCTTCTCTTCTCTTCTCTTCTCTTCTCTTCTCTTCTCTTCTCTTCTCTTTTCTTCTCTTCTCTTCTCTTCTCTTCTCTTTTCTTCTCTGTGTTCGCACAGCAGCTGTGCACTCTTTTGCACCACTATTCAGTCGGTGCTCGCTATTAACGTTAGAAGCAGAAAACCGGTGCAACTAATTCATGTACTTTCACCTGCCGTCCTTTTCACAACTCGCTAGATTTTTTCAAAGTTTTCACGGTTTGACTCGCCGCTGCACAATATAAACAAAGCAAAATTACAAAAAAAAAAATTACAATAAAACAGCCAATTTAGTCAACAGGAAATTTTTTATTTTTTTAACTTAATTCAAATACACAAAGTGAAGGTAAAAATAAATACATTCATCAAGAAAGCTGTTCGAGAAGCAGCGAATAAAGTGGAAAAAAACCTCATCTCGGCAGCATTGACAGTGTTTATGCTCACCCGCTTATTCGTATGTTTGTCAGTGAGAAATAACAAGAACAAATGCAAATAAAGTGTACAGCAAGGACAATATAACGAGTTTTTAAATCGGAAAAAAATATATAGATGCACTCAAATTCACATCAAGCAAAAATTGAATCAAGCACAACAACAACATCATTACTCTTTTTTGTTTGGACTCGCATCAACACGAAATAACAAAGGTGAAATGTAAAATTTGGGTAACCTATGTTTATCATTCTTTTATAACACACAAATTTAAAGTACATGTGCTTAAATAAAATACACAATTTAAATACATAGCAGCACACAATTTAAACACAAAATTTTTAACAGACATTTAAAATCACATGTTGAAACCAATTCTGTACATAAACATCCCTATAGGAACAAACTAACTTGTTTTTAAAAACAACTAATTAAAAAACTAACTTAAAATAAACCAGTATATGAACTACTATGAATTATATTAAGGCGGCAACTACTCTGATTTTGATATGTTTTAATTTTTATTAGATTACAAGTTTATATATATTTAACCATGTTATTTCATCAAATATTATTAACTTTAGGCCATCAGCAATATTTTTCAATTGGTTATTTTAAAGTAATTAAAAAATAATTTAAATATAACTAATTTAACAAGTAGTTGACATATTTAGCGGACATCGCCATACAAAATATGTTAGTTCGTTCTACGGAAAAAAGTTAGAGTTTCAACTAGTTGTGGTTGACAAAAAACTACTTTATCAACTACTTTTAAATTAGATGATTTTCCTTCAGGGCGCCTTCAATACACGCATTGTAAGGCGCACTCATTAACACACACAATTAAAAAACTATTTAAAACAAGCATTTTCTTGCAGTCAAATTTAAGCACACATTTTTTAAACAAATCATTTTAAAAACATTTTTAAAACACATTTATATAACAAATGTCATTCACACAGTTTGGCACACAACTATAAATACACATTGGTAAAACACACAAATATAAACACAAACCTATTTTAAAACCAACATATTTAAACACACATATTTTAAACCACATTTATACACACGTTTTACACACACGTTTTATACACAATTTAAACCTACATATTTTTACTGGGGGGGTTATGCATCCGTACAGTGCGCGTCCCCAGGGTGGCGGATAGGGGAAAGCTCGGCATGTATATGCAGGGTAGGTGGGAAATTAAATACCACCCGCGGACCAAACAGAACCATCAAACCCAAGAGCGTCTGTCCCACATTGGGCGGCTTCTTGGTCAGCGTCTGACTCCAGAGGGGCGGCAGCTTCTAAAGGGATGGACACCCTAACAAAAGTTCGCATTAAGACCGAGCCCATTGAAGTCTTAATTATGGCATACTGGATCATATACATTTGTGAAAAACGCTTCAAGGGCTGACGGATGTGGTATTCTGTTACCTGAGTAAGCAGGAGTGCAATCCTGTTGAAATGGCTTTCAGACTAATACCACATGCGCCTCCGTCCCGTTAAAACCCTGGCAGGCCTCAAAGCACGTTCTGTGTTTCGTCACCGTTAAGTCGGTGGTGTAGGTACAGATGTAATTTTCCCTGTTTAGCACCGATCTGGCCCTGAACGCATGACCCCATAAGGGCTTGTGTCAACCCTCGCATGGCCTCACTGCTTGCAAAGATAACCATGAGATCTCGTGGTGACTAAACATCCGAACACCGATAGCGGCTTTGAGTGGGGACCCAAAAGCCATGAACCCAACAACAACAACGGCGGTGGCAAACTTGGCCGCAGATAATACAAGGAAATCATTTTTAGTAGGCCCATTAACACCTACCGAAATATCAGCGGGAGATCCATTCGCAAAGAAAAATAAAGTACACAGATCACCACCACGCGCCCCAGCACGTGCATGTACAAACGAAATGGCACCTCCAAAAACCACCACAACAAAGCAGCCAACAGGGCGGATACCTAGGTCCGCAGAAGGTAACACCGACGAGACAAAGGGACCTTAAAAACTGTGATCAAGAAGAGGACCCCCTCAAGAGCCTTGGAACCAAAATAGCTGAGCTTACTGAACTGCTGGGAAATCAGCGTCATGTAAACCAAGCGATGAGGGATCTAGTTTGTAATATAATAAACAAGCAATGAGTCTAAAAGCAGAAGCAATAATGCGCCAAGACAACTCTACTTGCAAAACTACGCAGATTTCACCTGCCTCTACACCTCAAAAAGCTCGAGAGAATAAAAGACAGCTTGAAACAGAAGACATATTGCCAACTGCAAAAAAAAAACAGGAAGATACCGCCGAAGGCCAGAAACGTCGACACACCAACTGAAATGCCAGTCGACACACTAGACGATACACCAATAAGTCCACAGCTGATACGCCAGCCGGAAAGCAAATGGATAAGGGTCGGAAAGAAGTACCAGGGGAAAAAAAATCAAGCCTGGAAAAGATCCCCCCGAAAAAATTTCTACAAAAAGAGGAGTTACCAGAAGAGGAATCCTACGCGTCCTGACGCTATTATTATATCCCAAGCTGGAAATCATACATACGCGGATATTTTGAAACAACTAAAATCTGAGCCAGAGCTCAAAGAGCTGGGAGCAAGCGTCCACAAAATAAGGAAAACTGCGAAAGGTAAACTGCTGATGGAACTTAAAGGCAAGTCAGATGTCCTTACTGAAAAGCATCGAGCAGACATGGCGAGGGTACTGCATAATGCATCTGACGTGAGAGCACTCTCGCACCAAATAACCATGGAATGCTTAGACTTAGACGAGGTCACCACACCAGACGAAGTGTGCAGTGCAATAGAAGAGCAGTTTCCAAGCTTTGGAAAAATCGAGCAGACCGCAATAAAATCATTGCGAGCTATACCCAACGGCACACAAAAGGCACTTATAAGCCTGCCTGCAAAAGCAGCTCAAACGCTCATAGAAGCTGGGAAAATGAGAGTAGGATGGGTAATATGCCGGATACGTGAGCTCACTACTCCTACCAGGTGCTTTAGGTGCCTGGAGTATGGACATGCAGCCAAGCACTGTCGCAATACCGTTGACCGCACTGGAGTCTGTCTTAGATGCGGCAAGAAAGGGCACCTAGCGAAGACGTGCAAGGAAGAACCCAAATGCGAAATTTGCCCAACAGACTGTAAAGGTGGATCTGATCACCCAACGGGTAGCTTTAAGTGTCAGGCGTACCAACGTGCAGTGAGGGAAAAGGTACGATAGGATGATTAAGTGCCTTCAAATTAATTTGAACCACTGTGAAGCAGCACAAGATATCCTCGCGCAAACTGCAATAGAAGAAAACGTAGATTTAGCAATAATAAGCGAACCATATAAAGCCCCCAGTAATAATGGAAAATGGGCTGAAGACAGAACTGGGAAAGCAGCAATTTTGACCTGCGGCAACCTGCCTTTTGAGAGAAAAGCCAATCGACAACAAGATGGCTTCGTGGAGGCAACAGTTAAAGGCTTACACTTTTTCAGCTGCTACGCCCCACCGAGCCTAAGCCATCAAGAGTTCGAGCAAATGCTAGATAGCCTTGTCACAGCGGCACGAGGAAAGTCACCACTTGTCATTGCGGGCGATTTCAATGCCTGGGCAGTAGAATGGGGTAGCAGCAGGACGAACAGCAGAGGCTCGGCACTTTTAGAAGCACTCGCCTGCCTAGATCTTGTGCTCCTCAACCACGGTGACGCTCACACCTTTCACAATGGAAGATCTGGCTCAATAATCGATCTCACGTTTACATGCCGATCACTCTCAAGACTAATGGACTGAAAAGTTACAGACCTCTATACCCCATGCGATCACCAAGCCATCATCTTCAACACGAAAGAAACAGAAGATGCATTCGCATTCCATTCCCGACAGAGGAATGGAAACAGAAAAGCCCCCGTCTACTGGAGGAACGACGATATAGCTACGTTGTGCGCACAATGCCTGCACTACTGTAGGCGACAGATGAGAGTTACAGGCAGAAATGAATATCCGCAGCTAAGAACAGAGTTCAAGGCAAAACGTAAAGAACTACGCAAGGCTATAGCCCGATGTAAAAGCCAATCTTTCTGCAAATTAAGAGACGAAGCCCAAAACAACCCATGGGGCAGTGCGTACCAAATTGTCGTGAAAAAAATAAAAGGAAGTAAAGGAAATGCACCAAAATGCCCAGAAATAATGGCCATGATCGTACTTGGTCTATTCCCTCAACATGAACGTCAGCCACTCAACAGAGAACCACATATCGCAGATACATCCATACCACCAGTAACCTGTCACGAAGTCCTCAATGCTGCTACTACAATCAAAAGCAGTAAAACGCCGGGGCTGGACGGCATACCAAATGCAGCGTTGAAAATGCTGATAAGCAAGAAACCAGAAGTCGTCAGTAACCTTTGCACATCATGTCTCAGAGAGGGTATTTTCTCGAGAAGATGGAAACGCCAACGGTTAGTCCTAATCCCAAAAGGAAGCAATCCCCCAGAGGAACCCTCCTCCTATCGGCCCCTGTGTATGCTGGATACAGCAGGAAAAGTCTTGGAGAAAATTATCTGCACAAGGATAGAGTGCCACATCGAGGCAACAAGTGCGTTATCAGATGACCAATACGGTTTTTTATTGAGAAAGTATGCAACATTGCAAGCCGCGCATTAGAAGAAACAAGATGGAGAGGTGGCAACAAGAAATACTGTGCAGTAGTAACGCTTGACGTTAAAAACGCATTCAACTCCGCCAAGTGGGAGCGCATACTGATCGCCCGCACGAGTATCGATTCACCAGCCTACCTACTGCGAATCATCGCGAACTACTTGCTTCTGCTTCTATATGATACGGATGAAGGTACTAAGCAGTACCATGTAACCGGAGGCGTACCACAGGGATCCGTTCTCGGACCGCTTCTTTGGAACATAATGTACGATGGTATCTTGAGAATGCAAAAGCCCGAAGGTGTGCATATTATTGGATACGCAGACGATATTGCTATTACGGTAGTTGGTAAAACACTATCTGAAGTTTTGCAAAATTGCAACGTGACAATTCAGCATGTCAAAGAATGGCTGCATGTAGCCGGACTAGAGCTCGCAGACCATAAGACAGAAGTAGTTCTAATGAGCAGCAGGAAAAAAGTGGAAAAGATCCAAATTCAAGTTGGCGAACATACGATCACATCGAGTCCATATATAAAGTATCTTGGAGTTCTACTAGACCATAGGCTAAACTTCAGGGATCATCTTAAGTATTGCAGTGATAAAGCGGCTAGATTACGGACAGGCTTCGCAAGACTGATTCCAAACGTTGGTGGACCACGACAGCCCATAAGGCAGCTGTTAGCGAGCGTTAATACATCCATCATAATGTATGCCGCACCAATATGGGTAACTGCGACGCTCATACATGAAAGAAACCGTTGCAGCATACAGATTGACATCGTTAAGAGTGTGCAGTGCATTCAGAACAGTATTCAACGAAGCATCGAACGTAATATCAGGACGCTGGCCCATAGACATAGTAGCTAAAGAGGCTGCAGCCAGTCGAAGTCTTTTAAATTACGAGTCAGAACGTGAAAGCATTTCTGAAATGGAAAATATAAGAAGCCGTAGCCAACAAGAGTGGCAAGAAAGATGGGAATCTTCTACCAAAGGCAGATGGACGTACACACTAATCCCGTGCATACAAACATGCACCCAGAGAAAGCATGGTGAAGTGAACTACCACCTAACACAGTTCCTAAGCGGATATGGGTGCTTCAGAGAATATCTCTGCAAATACAAACATGTTGAGAATCCTAATGGAGTGTATCCGCTTTGAAGAAGCTAGAAGACTCCTAAGGTCACACATGCATGAAGCGATAACTCCCTTAGGTGTGGTAAGATACATGCTTACATCAAAGTATGCATGGGATGTATGTACAGACATCATCACTGGAATGATGCAGCAACTGAGGCGGGATGAGCAAGCAGCGAGGGCTATCCACACTGAAGTATAGATGAGTAAATAATACTCACTCCTGCTCTGCGAAGTAATGCCTTGACTGGTGGTACCGTAGGGTCTTAACAGGAACAGCGAAAAGTAAGGAGAGGTTTAGTCAGTGTACCATATTGGGGATTCTGACACTATTTGGAAGTACGGGCTTCCATTTGTCTATAAAAGATTTCCTCCTGTCGTCTTAAAAAAAAAAAAAAAAAAACATATTTTTAAAACATTACACGTTTTTTAAACCACATTTACATACACATTTCCCATATTTTATACCCTTGTTTTAAACAAAAAGCAAAGTTTAAGCAAATATTTTAACGTATAAATATCCGGGTTTATGCATAAAAAATATTATATATATAAATATTTTTTTCTCACCTCTTAAAGTTTGTTTACGATTTCTATTAAAATTCCCACATTTTTATGGAAAGTAAACCATTTTAAGAAATTAACTCAATTTCTATAAACTTTACATAAGTTTATTGAAATTAATATTTTTATTTCTCTCTTGCTCTCAAAAAAAAAAAAAAGAAAAAAAGTTAAGGGATTTACATTTTCCATACAAATCCCCACATTTTATTCCCAAATTTTTATAAGAACACCCATATTATTTTTGGACACACTTTCAATAAAAATTGCCAAATTTCCATAAAAACATACACATTCTTTCTTCCATTTGTCTATAAAAGATTCCCTCCTGTCATCTTAAAAAAAAAAAAAAAACATTTTTAAAACATTACACATTTTTGGGTACTCTCGGAAAAGGAAAAAAATCTGTTTTATAAAAGTTTTCCCACATTTCTTATAAAAATACCCACTTTCGGAATCTTGCCGTCTTTGATTCAAACCTTTGTTCTATTTATATAAGAGTTGCTATCTCAGACAACTACGGAATATTTTTTTAGGTTTTTTTGGAAAAAAAAATTTTTCATCTCGACTTTTCAGAGCTGCCATCTCGGGCAACTATTGAATATTTAGGATTTTTGAAAAAAAAAACCTTTCTAGGGGAAAATATAATCTTCTTTTTTCTCAATACTGTAGAGCTGCCACCTCGGGCACCTGCATGGTATTTGCGGGGTTTACGTATAACCTGCTAACTCTCTCAACATCGCAGAGTTGCTACCTCGAGCAACAACTGCAAATAAGCTTCTATGCAATTCAGATTTGCAACCTCGTGCAACATCTAAATTAATTCTCTTTACAATACATCTAAGTAGTAGAGTGACATTCCAGCTCAAAAGTCACCAATAAGCATTGAATCTCAGAACAACTCGTGTGCTCAGGACAAAAACAAAAATGAACCTGCAAAACAAATTTATTTTTGCTTCTGACCATATGGTTCAGTTTTGCACAAAATTTGATACGATTCCAGTGGAAGACCACACCGAATCGACCCTGCAAATACACATGCCCGAAATTGACCATTGCTGGAGGAAACTCACCGACGCTTATGAAGAGGTCATGGTGACTGATGAATCGATAGCTGAAGGTTTTAAAACCTCAACTAAGGCCAAATTCAATAAGTGCGAAAAAGAATACCAGAGGTGCAAAGCTCAAGTTTTAGATCTTCGAAGACTACTTGAAGATCAAAGAGATCCCAGGGCACCGCAAACCTCGACTCTGCAAGACCAATCCTCTTTTCATGGCTTTCCCGAGAATTCCCGCGAAAATTCTTCAGCCTGTATCAAAGTATCCCCGTGTGATACAGAAATTTTCTACAGTAGCTATGAGGACTGGCCATCCTCCAGGGATATGTTCACTGCAGTCTACTCAAGTCACCCGAAACTCACCCCAGTGCAAAAGTTGTATCACTTGCGAAACAAAACCCGCGGCTCTGCAGGGCAAATCGTAAAGAGATACCAACTTTGCGATGAAAATTTTGCTCTAGCGTGGGAAGCTCTCCGCTCACGCTACACGAATAAGAATTTTGGTGGACAACCAGTTGAAAATACTGTTCAACCTACCAGTGGCTACATCAGAGAACAGCGTAGCGATCCAAAAAATCCAGTCTACAATTAACAACTGTCTCTCAGTTCTCACATCACAAAATGTTAGTGTGGACAACTGGGACCCAATTCTTGTCTTCCTCTGCTCGTCAAAACTCCCGGAAGATATATTGGCGCTTTGGGAACAATCGCTCAACTCCAGGAAGGAACTGCCGAAGTGGGAGCAAATGGATGAATTCTTAACAGCCCGTTACGAAGTCGTTAAGAGAATGAACAGCCTCAAAGGATCCAAACAACGTGGGAGTTCACAGAACACTACGCAAAACAGAAGTAACCCTAACTTCTTCCGAAACCTCGGACAAACCCAGAGTCCCAGTCGAAATTCTGCCACAAACAAGTTTTCATCGCACGCAACACAAAATAACACTCTTGTGCAGTCCTTTTACTCTGAAAGAAACACATCTACAGGTTCGCTAAACTGTAAGAAATGCAATGAGAAACATGCTCTAAGATTATACCCACAGTTGAAGAATCTTTCGGCTCAAGAAAGGAGAAAATTTGTTGCGAAAAGCAAAATTTGCTCAAACTGCTTGGCATATTCACACACCCAAATTAAGTGCAACAGCCATTTTTCGAGTTTATATTGCAAGGAACGACATCATTCGCTCTTGCATTTAAGCACTCAACAAAATGACGACACATTGCCTTCGACTTCCAAAGCACGCCCTGTTAGCTCAATGCAGTTAGAAGAACAACCTGATCAAAGTCCCGATTCTTACTCTGATGCGGTTTCTAAGGACAGTCTAAATATTCACGCCCACTTTGCAGGAAGTGTGGAAAAAACAGTGCTACCCACAGCACTAGTAAACCTCCACCATCTAGGTGATATGTGATGGGTGGTCAAGTTGTTGGAAACTCGAACAAAATCTGTTCCATTAAAATTGTGACAAAGATCTCAAGTTTCAACTTAAAGTGTCAGCAATTGTTCTACCCAAACTGACCAACTTTTTACCACCCTTCACTATCTCGAAACCTAATTTCAACGAATTAGACGGCTTAACCCTCGCCGACCCCAATTTTTATTTGTCAGCTCAGATTGATATGATCATCGGCAGCGATATCCTCCCACATATCATGCTTGAGGGTCTTAAACAAAATGTCTCTGGTAGTTTAATGGCACAAAATGCTGTCTTTGGTTGGTACCTCAGTGGCCGTCTTAGCTCTCAAACTTTTTCCTTTTCGACCCAAGTCAACTATGCTATCGAACCCTCTCTAAGCGATCTTTTACGGAAATTCTGGGGAATAGAAGAAGTTCCGGACACGACTCCACTTTCAAAAGAAGACGCGTATTGTAAAGACCTGTTCAAGAAAACCCGTCAGGCTCCCCTTTAAAAAAGATTTTCGTCGTCAATTATCTCTCGGAAAATCTCGCTTTGTCGCTCTTTAGCAATACGATAGCATGGAGAAGAACTTAAAGAAAAGGCCCGAATTACAATGCGAACATAATCATGTTCTCAATGAATATTTGACATTGTCACATATGCAGAAAACTTGTCCACAAGAAATCTGCCATGATGAGAAATATTTCTCTTTTTACTTACCTCATCATGCGGTATTAAATTCTCAAAGTACGTCCACAAAAGTACGGGTAGTATTTTATGCCTCTAAATCTACCCATAATGGGCTGTCTCTAAACGATGTGCTCTGCATCGGCCCAACTCTTCAATCCGATTTGATGAGCTTCATTCTCTATCACGTTCGTAGTCAACTGTGCCGGAGCCACTTTCTCCAATGAGTGACGATCCGAATCAGGTTCTGCCATTGACTCCTGGCCATTTCTTGCGTGGGGCACCCATGATCTCCATCCCAGAGCCCGATAAAGAAAACTTATCCCTAATTAACAGATGGGAAACATTAAAAGTTATTCATCATCAGTTCAGCAGACGCTGGAAAGAAGAGTATCTGTGTGAATTACACAGACGCTATAAATGGAAGCACCCGGAACGCAACATATGCGAAGGAGATTTTGTCGTTCTCAAAGACGAATTGCTCCCACCCACCGAATGGCGAGTCGTGAGACTATATCCTGGAGTCGATAAACGGGTGCGAGTGGCTGGCATCAAAACCCAGAATTGGGTCTTCACACGACCAATCGTCAAACTCTGCTTTCTACCCGCTAACGGAAACGAGGCTCTCCAAACGGGGCATCCTATCACCAAATCTTAATCGCTCCATCTAAAACCTCTCATAAGTTTTGTTCTTAATTTCTAAGCTCTATTGGCTCTCTCATGATTTTCTAACTCTCTATACTGTCTTATATTCCCGCACTCACTCATTTCTTTTTCATGTTCTCATATATATCACTCTACGACTCCTCCATCCGCTACTCAAACTAATAAAATTTGTTTTTCTCCTTACAGCTTTTACCAATGCAAGCTGTGCCGGCAACAGCATTTCATCCGATTCTGGGCGAAATTCAAAGAGATGTCGATCTTACAACGCCTCCAAACTGTGCGTCGTCATGGCTATTGCTCTAACTGCCGAGCAAGGTCCCACGCAGTCGAACCTTACACCATTCTATGTTGCATACATCCGCAAAAAGGCGCGTCACCGTTGAGAAGACTTTACGACGGCGTTCGGTTAAGCAGGCAACTTCCAGCAAATAGCGCATCGGCTGGGCAGGCAGTTCCTCGCCCTCACCTGAGCGTACACGGGCACCTCCTAGCAATTCTGAACACCGAGCCCGACCCCAATCACCACAGCCGACCGGACGATCACTGGCGCAGGTGCGACCGATAGCCACACGGGGCAACAATTGCCCAAAGACACATCACATCTGTCCAACGCCATCCGGGAACTCCAGCGACTGCAGAGTTTACTGTAAAATTGCATAGGTGCAAGGCGGGCGCCATGTCGACACTATGTTGAAGCAGCTGCACACTTTTTTGATCTCGTTTTTATCATATTTTTGCTATTTTAATTGTCATACGCACGCGTCATGTAGACTCGTCATATCTATCAAATGTCGATAAGGCAATTACCAATTTTACATTGTTCGCTCTATTGTTTGATAACCGCTTGCGGTATCGTCGAATTCGCCTTAAGCGACTCGACTTTATCTTGAAAAATTCTGTACTCATTGTTGTTAGCTAAACAGCCTTCGTGTCGACATAGTCATATTTGCGATTAAGCGCCCAATAAAATACTTATTAAAGTTTAAATTACCCTTGGTTTTTATTCATTTTGGTTATGGTCCTATATCGACTTTGCAGACAACTCAACAGACATTTAAACAGACACCTCAACAGACATTTTAAACAGGTGGCAAAAAACAAGAGGCAAAAAAGAGGGTTTGTTGACGCTAATCGACAAGGCCTGCGAGTCTTTAGGTACTTACCACATGGACCACGTAGGACCGCTAACGGAAACGCGGAAGAAATACAATCACCTGTTGGTGGTAATCGACGGATTTTCCAAATTTACTTGGTTATATCCTACCAAGTCTACCGGGGTCGAGAAAGTTCTAGACAGGTTAACAAAACAGGCGGCAATTTTTGGAAATCCGAAAAGAATAGTGACAGATAAACAGATAGGTGGCGTTTACTTCGAATGCTTTTAGGTAGTATTGCGAACTCGAGAACGTCCAACACTTACTGATCGCAACAGGAGTACCGCGCGGAAATGGGCATGTGGAGCGCGTGCACAAAACCGTTGTTCCAATGCTGGCCAAGAAGTGTCAAGAAAACCCGACCCAGTGGTACAAACACGTAACAAAGGTGCAACAGTTTTTAAACAATACAGCATTGCGAAACACGAAAACATCGCCTTTTAAAATCCTTACAGGGTTAGAAATGCGAGTACCAGATTTTCCGGACTTACGAAACATTTTAGATGAATTAGAAGTAGACGAGTTAAATGCCGTGCGGGATATTGCTAGAGAAAATTCTGAAGAAAATATAAGACAAATACAAAGTGAAAATCGCAGAACATATGAAAAAACAGAAAAGAAGAGACGAACTACAAGATAAACGAATTGGTAGCCATTAAGAAAACTCAGTTTGGCACAGCAATGAAATTGAGGCCAAAATATCACGAACCGTATAGAATAACCGATAAGTTAAATCATAGGAGATATGAGGTAGAAAAAGTGGGGAACCAAGAAGGACCGAACGATACAACGACAGTAGCTAAGTTTATGAAACCGTGGCACTACCCTTCAGCGAGCTGGTAGACAATGAACACCGTGCACTAGTTTTGTACTAGCACTAATAGGTCATATACGAACTAGTGAGCTATCGTATCCTTGTAGACAAAAACGCGCTAGTAAATTCAATTAGAGAAAGTGGAACAAAGCTATTTAGCAAGCTGCGCGTATAAACGTATATACATGCCGTTTTGGCTGCAACTTAAATTTTGTTATATTGTTCTTTTTACCGGAATTTAGTTAAAAAGTGTTAAAAAAAATAAAGCGAAATATAATAATATAAAATAAATGAAATTAAATAAAATAAAGCAAACAAATGTAATAATAATTAAACATGAACTCAGTGCAAGTGGCACTTTAAGCAAATAGAAAGCGATGTGGCTGAAAATGAGACAATGGAGGTCGAGTGTGCGTCTAATTGGGAATTGCATGCGGACCAACTACAGCATTCCCAAGAAGTGTTTGTTTTAAAAGAAGGGGAAGAATTTGATGTGTGTAGCATATATATATGCTTGTAATATTGCTACAAATATGTTAATAAGTTTACATGTACCTATATTCATATAAAAATAAATAAATATTACATTAAACTCCAATTTTATTAATGTGTTTGACAATTTCAAATATCTATCCCTAGAGAACAAGTTTTAGAACTAGTGCTATATCTGCCCAAAGGTACTAGTGCAATATCTCTCCCAAAGAACCAGTTCTTGCACTAGTAGGGTGGGTAGTACAGTGGGTGAAAATTGACCCTTTCCCTAGTACTAGTGAATTCACTATTTTTGTACCAGTTCTTGACGCTGCAGGGTAGTTATTTGGGATCGAACAACTGGTCAGGACGGCCGATTGTGGGAATGGAACAGGTGGCAACACCATCTCACGAACGAAAACAAAAAAGAAGACGAACAAGCGTCCATCATGATTTGAATAGTAGTTGTTTAAGTGATTGAGAATCGAACGGTCGTCAAACCGCTATAACGCTTACGCTGTAATAAAATGTGTTTTCTATAACTTATAACCGGCAAAATACGGATAGGTCTTAATTCATAAGATACAGAAGCAGATGCAAATCGAATCGGGAGCAAGCACTGTAAGCCAAATTGTAAGTCCCCCTCCCCCATTTAAGATCCCCTTTTAAGTACTGTCTGTCTATTTAAAACATATTTTTAAATGGTAACTCTCCCTAAGAGTGTATGGCATATAAACAATGGAAAGCAACAGTTACCAAAATAGAAAATAATTTTATTTTCTTTTTACTGAACTCATTCCAAATTCTAAAAATTGTTTATGGATATGTAACATATGTAATATACTAATATAAATTTTTTGTGGCTGAGCTCTAGGGAGAGGGGGCAATGGACCCATCCTGTCCTTCCCTGTGGACGCCATGATTCTGCCACAGCTGCTTAGAACCAAGGCTTGGGTTGAGCTTGGACTTAGAAAAATATTCTTTGTTTGTCATGATTGAACATGACAAACATGAGTCACGGAACCAACAGGCATCCCATCTAATGCTAGCTAAGCTTTGAAATAATGCAGGTGAGTCTATTGATTTGTAGTCATAGTACATAAAACTAACAGGACCATTTCTACCTAAACTGATATTGAGGCAGCAAAAAAGTAAGACATGATCGGACAAGAAGGTTATTTGATCGAATTTAAGAAGTAGTGAAATATTAGAAACTAAATAGACATCAAGTAGGCTAGGCTTACAGTACGCATAGATCGAGTTTATTTATGTGTAGTTACCAAAATCCACTCATAGAGGACAGGTACTTAAATTGATCAGTCATTTTGCATTAAATTCACGATAAAATAATCACAAACAAAGAAGAAATCATAATCAATAATTTTATTACTTAAATCGACAAAAAACGGTTCAATACTACGCAACGATGAGGATTATAGTCACATAATACTAAGATTTTTCTGTTTTGATCATAAATTACAACATTATGAAACTCACAGACATCATCACATTTATTGACAAACTTAACATTGAGACTGGACTTACAATATATAGCAACACCGCTCCCTCTTCTACCACATCTTTCATTACGGAAAGTTTATACCCATTAAGATTATAGTGTGAGTCAGGAATTTCGCTTTTAAACCACTTCTCTGGCACACAGACGACATCAACAGATGAATTTTCGAAGATGTACTTAGCATAATCAAGTTTTAAACAGTTTAAACTTCGAGCACTTAAATGAATCATATTGAACCCATTTCGCTGCTTACATAGAACATTACTTTAGGCTTTATAATTATCCACAGGATCATTAGATAATTTATTAGAATGCGTCATAATTAAATATAAGACAAACCAACTGCAAACATTACAAAGTAATTGTTGTATAGAGAGAGATGAACAGAAGATAAAATAATGAAATAAAGAGAGTAAGAGGCATTAAATTAGCTTGAATTATCCATAAGAGTAACATAAAATAAAGTATAAGAAAAAAACATCAACAAAATCATAATAATGATTACTTTAAAAATATAAGCTTAAGATATCACCAAATATAGAATACTTAGGTTCCAGCGATGCAGTCAACGCTTTCTCTGGTGTGAACTAATTTGGCCTCACTATCCCGAGATGCTCTCACATATACATGTCCGCGTAACGAAAAAACAGCAACAAGTCTATTCACCCTCTTTAACTGATTAGAATAGATTATAATAGCACGGTTTGCTTTCGTTAGACTTTCGTGGAAAAAAAGTTTCACTACCCCCACACCCAATGTCTCTAAGCGTGAGCTGCCGCCTATACTCTTCGAAAAGCGGCAATAGCTTTAAACAGACAATTGCGCTCATGTGCAGACCCAAGCTTCGCTATAAACACAGCATTTCTTCCAATATTGTTAGCATAGTAGAATAAATAAAGGTAGTCGCACGGCTGAGTGCCAACTACCATAACTGTCAAAAAGAAGCAAAAACAACACTATGCGGAGACTCACTTCGCGACTCAGTAATTAATAACAGAAAATTATTTGCAATGGTTTTGACAATTATGGTAGTTGAGAAAGAGAGTAAAATCAGCCACGATGCTACCTTATTTTAATTGTTCCATAATTTTTAGTACGCACTCTAAATATGTCGCGAAGTCTAAGAGAGTCACATTTAAAAAGCTCACAAACTCTGCTAAAAATGCCGCTAAGGTTTCTGTTGTAGTGGATATTCCGTGGATGATGCCGTCAGTAGAAACGCCATCCCTCTCTTAGGTTGCCAGTTGAGACTTAGGTTGTCATTTCGACATTCAAAGTTAAAGAGAGTGCAGTTTTTGCCCCAGCATCGGCTTTTAGTGTTCCTATTTCATTCTTTAATTACTGCTTGTTCTCTTTCAACACAAGGAGGGTATATTCTAAAGAGAATTCACCAGACAATTTTTTTCACCACTTTTGCAGAAAATTTTCAACCGGCCTACTTGGTGGATTCGAAATTATGTTCGAATCTGTGTTCGAATCTCAAAATGCCGAAGTGCCGAAGCGATGAGAGACCGTACGAATGGTATTGTAAGCAAACAAAGCAGCAAACAAAAATCAAGTCAAACAGATTTTTGCGACAATTTAGAAATATCGAAGGATTGGAGTTTCTAATTTGCTATTTTCTCAAAAAAAACACTATTTGACACAATAATTATTTGCATGTGTTTTGTTTGCTCTTATTATTTGCATGTAGGTATGTGTCTTTTGTTTTTAGCTGGACGAAGTTGTTTTGGTTTGAATAAGTTTATTGAATTTTACATTTAACTAATTCGTTCAAACATTTTTCTTTTGATTTTGAAGAACAATTTTTGATAACTAATTTTTTAGCTGATAAAGAAATGATATACATTTTTTCTAGTCAAAAAATTTTTCCTCTGATTTTGAAGAAAAATTTTTGATATTAAATTGTTTGCTACCAACTAAATGATAGAATTTGTTTTATTATAAAAAATTTCTCATGCGATTTTACAGAATAATTTTTTATCTATAACATTTACCTGTAAGGAATTGATAGAATTTCTTTTTGTTCAAGAAATTTTTTATCCGTTTTTGATGAAAAATTTTTGAGCTATAAATTTTTATCTGCTAAAGAGATGAAGTAAACAAATTTCATGAAATTTGAAGAAAAAATTTTGATCTAGAAAATTTTAGCTGCTACAGAAATGATGAAAATTTTTTTGTTCAAAAATTTTTTCTATAAATTTTTAGCTAGCAAAGTAATCATAGAAATTTTATTTCAAACATTTTTCTCTTTGAAGAAAAATATTTGATCTCTAAATTTTTAGCTACTCGTACCAAGGAAATGATAGAATTTGTTTTTTCATCTATAAAATTTTTCTTATCTATATATTTTTTATCTAAAAAATTACCAGCTAAAGAAATGATAGAATTTTTTTATTCAAAAAATTTTTCCTTCGATTTTGATGAAAAATTTTTGATCTATAATTTTTTATCTGCTTAAGAAATAAATAATTTTTCTTCTCTGAAGCCATTTTCTGTTCTGAAGAAAATTTTTGTATTCTTTTATTTTTAGCTGCTACAAAAATTTTTTTTTTTTTCAAAAATTTTTTTCTCTGAAGAAAATTTTTTATTCTTTAATTTTTAGCTGCTAAAGAAACTACAGAAATTTTTTTGTTCACAAATTTTTCCTCTGATATAGAAGAAAAAATTTTGATTTTTAGCTGCTAAGGAAATGATAAAAATTTTTTTCTTGTCCAAAAAATGTTTCCTTTACTTTGAAGAAATCATTTTGATATATAAGTTTTTCGCTGCTAAAGAAATGATAGAAATTTTGTTTGAAAATTTTTCATCAAAATTGTATGAAAACCCCTCCTTGTATTTGGGTACTTCGAAAAAATATTTATTTCGAAGAGTGATGACATGCTGTGCGAGAAAATATTTTAATGAGTATGTACATGAAAAACGGTTTTGCGACAATTGCGACGTTGTCTATTTTCTCAAAAAAAATGTGCATGTGTGTGTGTTTTATTTCTAGCTATGCTGCTTATGTTTTGGTTTTTAATAAATGAATTGAAATTTACACTATTTCGTTCAAACAATTTTCTTCTGATTTTGAAGAAAAATTTGTGATGTCTAATTGTCGCTGCTTAAGACCTTTATTTTGGGAAATGCTTTTCTTCTAATTTTAAAGAAAGATTTTCAATTTACAATTTTTTACCAACTTATAAAATTGGTATTTTTTTTTTTTGCAAGAGACGCGACCGAATTTTTAAAACAAAACAAAAACATCATTATTGTCGAAGCAGACAAAGGTGGAAAAACAGTAGCGATGAACACAACAGAATACGAGGAGAAAATGAAAGCGATCTTAAGAGTCGGATGGACCTACAAAACAATTAGAAGAGATCCAACTTCAACATTACAACAAAAACACAATAAATTTGTTGAGACACTGTTTAAAAAAGAAATTATAAATAAACAAGAGAAGCTTAAAATGACAACACACACAGCAACAATATCAAAAATTTACCGACTGCCAAAAGTACACAAAAATTATACACCTTTGCGACCTATTTGCTCTTTAATTAACTCTCCGTCTTACGCACTCTCAAAGTAAATGGTGAACATTTTAAAGTTATTAACAGTGGACTCTAAATATAACATCAAAGACGCTACAGAATTTAAAAACAAGGTCAACAATACATACATTTACGACTCCAAGGAGATGGTATCATTTGACGCTGTTTCGCTCTTTCCCAGCATACCAGTAGAGTTTGCCCTCAAAACAATTGAACGACAGTGGGACAAAGGGACAAAATCGAAAAGCAAACAAAAATTCCAAAAAAAACTGTTTATGGAAATTTTACGTTTCTGTGCAAAGGAAAATAATTATTTTACTTAAAACAACAAAATTTACTGCCAGCTAAAAGGAATTCCAATAGGTTCACCAATATCGCCAATTATAGCGGATATTGTAATGGAGGAGATTTTGGACCTATTCATGAACAACACAAGCCAAAAACCCAGACTACTAACAAAATATGTAGACGACATATTCGCAATAGTCAAAACAGAACATATAGACAACACGCTAACAACATTGAACAAGTGTAACAACTACATAAAATTCACCAGAGAGGAGGAACAAGATGGACAATTGCCATATTTGGACGCCATAGTTATCAAAAATAAAAATATAATGAAAACGGACTGGTATCAGAAACCCACGGCATCAGACAGACTGATAAATTACTACTCAAAACAACCCAAAAAAACGATTTTAAATACCGCAAGAAACTTCATTCATAGAGTTTTCAACATCAGCGACAAGATTTTTCACAAAAATAACACAAAACGAATCAGAGAAATATTAAAATCTAACGACTTTCCACCACACACCATTACACGCTTGATAAAAACTTTTAAGGACAACAATATTAGGCAAAGGGGTGTCGAACAAACGACTGAGCCAATGTACAAAGGAATCACTTAATACCTGGCTTCACCGAAAAATTTAAAAAATCAGACATATACAACAAAAACAACTACACACTTGCACTAAAAACAAACAACACTTTAAAAATGCTTCATAGCAGGACCAAAAGTAAAGTAGAAGATATGGACAAATGTAATTTAGTTTACAAAATACAAAGCACAGGTGACCAACAACAACACGATTAAACTACAAAACGGACACCGATAATTGTTCTCATATTTACAAATATTTCACAAAACATAAACACGGTGGATGATGAAGGAGCCAAACAATTGTTCGACCCAGCTTATATTTACATTTTTAAATAGTTCTTAATATAGTTGAAATTTATTTAACTTTCAATTAGGTTGTTGTGATGCTTTTTCTTTGAAAATTCTTCTGTTTTTATGGTAAACATTTTGTGGTTTTCTTATGTGTGAATATTGTGATTAATGTTATGTGTTTCTAATACATTTTTTAGTCCTGATGAAGGCCCACAAAGTGAGCCGAAATATTGAAAAATATATAAAATTATTTGTCTTTTTATTTACGGCCAAAGCCCAATTTAAAATAACAGCATTTATTTTTAATTAAAAAAAAACTTTACAAATTATAAGACGCTTTGGATGATTTTTAAGACAGCGTGAGATTATTATTTAAATTTCTGGTTTTTGGCTGTGCCTACATTTACTTTGAATTGATTTTAATGTAATGGTTTTTATTCAAGTAGGTACACACACATACCAACAATATCTATTACTTTATGATTACATGCGAAAATAATACCTAATTAAAACCTAAATTAATGTTTTCTTTTATTGATGCTGAGTTTAAAGTGAATCAACAAGTTGAATTTGATTTGTAAAAAGTCCTTAGTTGTAGTTTTCTTTAGCTCAAAAGACTGAAATGTCATTCGTTGTCGTTAAAAGAAAAGACCTTTCTAAATGGTTAGCAGGATATGAAACATAACAATTTCTTAATAATAACTATTTTGTTAATGTGGTGAGCTTAGTGAAGCTGTCAGAATAGGGCTGTTAGTATACAAGGTGAAGCGGATAGAGATGTCAATCCAAAAGTTGGTGATTACTTGGGTCAAGGCAAGAAAAAAGTCGTACGGGAGGTGTTCTATTCTCACCCTCTCCTAGCTATAAGTAAAAGTATGTAAAAGTGTTGAATTTTAAGGTGATATCACTTTTTTCGCAATAAACGATAGCTACGCTAGATTTAAAAACAGTTTTGGAAACTGAATTCAACAATTGATTAAAACTGAAAACTAATTAAAGTGGTTTTGTACGTTAAAGAAAAAAGAGTTAATGAAACTCAAAAAATATTTTTTTTTTACAAAAATTATTAGTTCGAATGCGATTTTCTCGAAATTATATCTGAAAAATGGCGCCTCTCTTCCTTCCTCTTTTCGCGGTAGTTTTCTCGCACGGCTCGCGTTGCAGCTGACTGCAGCGTTTTTCTATATGCGGCGTTTTTTACTGCAGTCGCAATGCGACACTCCTGATCATACCATTGTTTCCGAGGTTGCTGGCGCCGGAAACCAATGACTTCTTCAGCGGCAGCGCTCATGGAGTGGTATATATGCGCCCAAAGTCCACCGGCGTCGTTGGGTCCAGAGGTTGGTTGGTTGAGCTTAACCGAGAGTTGAGCGGAGTAGGCTTCGGCAGTCCGTTGTAATTGCAGCTTAGCGACATCTAGCTTTCGTTGCATTCCTGTGCGTATGTTCTTCGCATTGCATAATCGCATGCGGATCTTGGCTGCAACAAGATAATGGTCGAAGTCAATGTTGACCCCCCGAAATGTACGCACATCTAGAACACTAGAGGCATGCCTTCCGTCGATTACAACATGATCAATTTGGTTTCGCGTTTTTTGATCCGGGGACAGCCAGGTGGCCTTGTGGATGTCGAGGTGCTTAAATCTTGTGCTACTAACTACCATGTTTCGCGCCGCGGCGAAGTCGATCAGTCTTAGACCGTTGTTCGTGGAGGTCTCGTGAAGACTGAACTGACCGACAGTGGGGCCAAAGATGCCTTCCCTTCCGACTTTCGCATTAAAATCGCCGAGGACTATTTTCACGTCATGGACCGGAAGGTGGTCGTATACGTCCTCAAGACTAGCGTAGAAAGCGTCTTTGACGGCTTCGTCCTTTTCCTCCGTCGGGGCGTGCGCGCAAATAAGGCTGATGGAGAAAAATTTTGCCTTGATGCGGATCGTGGCCAATCTTTCGTTGACAGGTGTGAACCGGGAAACAAGGTGGCGTAGTTTCCGGCTAACAACGAATCCACATCCAAATTCACGCCTCTCCGCATGGCAGCTGTAGTAGATATCACAGTGTGCTTGCTTAGAGCAGCCTTGCCCTTTCCATCGCATTTCCTGGATGGCGGTGATGTCAGCCTTTATTGTTTTGAGGGCTTCCGCCAGTTGGATAATGCCACCTTCCCTATAAAGGGTTCGGACATTCCAGGTGCATATCCGTAAATCATTGTCCGTTTTTCGTTTGCGGTGGTCGTCAACGTAATTGGGGTTCTTATCCGAGGCTGGTTTAGTTTTCATTGGGCAGTAGTAATGTGGCGGGACCCAAACCCTGCGCACATTCCATGTTTAAGGTCTATGGAGTGACCCGCCGCTCAAATTAGCATTCAAACTGAAGGATGCCAGTTTGCCGTTGCCCAGGGAACACCACGTGGAGGTTTGAGTCGACTTGAGACGATTTCGACATGGATAGTGCTGGCCTCGCCAGGTTGAGGCGATCAGACACGTTGCCATGTGAAGGTTCGCCCCCTGTTCCCCTTGAAGTATATTTACTTTACTACAAAATCGCAAAAATAACTATGGTTTGCTTGATCTTACTTGCGAAAAACTCAGTTCAGGCAAAACAGCATGAAAAACAACGATTTTGTGCTGTTTTTAACAGATTAATGCTTACAATTTAAAATTAAATAACTCGACGATTTTTTAACTAATTTCAATAAAGTAAAACTTCTTAGATTTATAATAAACCAAGCTTTTATATTATTATCAGTTATAATAAAAGTGTACTTTAATACAATTTATGAGCAACGGATACGATGCGAATGCTCACATTTCCAAACACACAAAACAACAAAAATTTTTTGTTGTGCTTTGCTAGCTTAGCACAAAAAGAAAAGATCATAGATCAACATGGAGTTTATTGAAACTCTCGCAACACAAACTCGTGAAAAGTAAACGGCCAAGCAATGTGTGGCATCCGCGATGAATTCATACAAATCTATACATTTTAATTAAATATTAAAATTTCGAAAGAAAAATACTCCTCTACTGTCGGGGGCGGATCCAGGAAAATATTTCTTGGGGGTTTTAAGAATATTAATGTACACTATATATGTATCGTCGTTGGGCGTCCAATACCGCGTATCAGCCACTTGCACATACACATACACGATATTAATAAAATCTACAGGAGTGCAGAAAAACTGCTTTCTTTTAAACTATTAAATAGATTCTCAATTAAACTAAAAACATTTATTGAAATAAGATACTTGCTTTGTTCTGTAATCAGCATTTAATGGAAAATCCTCCTATATTATTTAAATCAATTGAATTATGATAAAATCCAAAGTTAAATTTTGGCCTTGTTGCAATATACGCGGTATTACAAGTGGCTGAAACGCAGCATTGCACGCCCAACGACGATATGCATATTATATTTATAAAATATCTAAAAAGTAAATCAAATCAACTGTCTTTTAAATTGTAAAATTAAGGTAATTTTTTTTGGCTTTTTCGATATAATGCCGATTACATTTTCGCACATTACTTTCATGTCACGATGCATGTTCAACAACGCCAACCCGTAAATCGGTCCTCACTAGTTTTGCTACGCAGATACGTTTTTAATCTGAGTAGAGTCTATGAAACTGAAAAATCTTCGCTTCTCTCGTCTGTCAAACGAAGCACCTGTGCTTTTTTTTTTGCAAGTTATACACGGTATACACGTATACCCGGTATACACCGTATACATTTGGACATTAGTAAAACCACTATATCTTCAAACCATTAGTGCTACAAAAAAAATGTTTAGGAAATATATAAGAGATTTTGAGTTGATCTTCTTTGTGGTGTACTTTTCTACCAATACTTTTATAAAAAATTTAAACTGTTTGGAAACTAATTCACATTTTTCATGGCTACTATTTTGTTGGCGTTTTGAAAACATGGTCGTATTAAGGTATTTATTTTCAACGCATTCTTAAAATTTTACATTGAAAAATGCTTACTATTTTAAACGAATTTTTCAAAAACTCCATATAGAATTTTTTCATACAAGCACTTTCAAACTAAAAGTGAGATTTTTAGTATTTTTTGTACTTCTTATTGTATTTTTTAATTTTTTTCAGATAGTATACCTCCTAAGGCCTATATTTTATCAAGGAATACAAGAAATAAATAAAAAATTATATAAATTTGAAGCGTAATTAAAATCTTTCGGAGGTATAATATACGTACTAGCTTAAAAATTATAAAATACTATAAGTACTAAATATTATATTTTTGATTTAAAATTAAAGTATTTTTATGTAAAAATTGACTAAGCAGTTTAAATTCGTTTAAATTAGTAAGCATTTGAAATGATTCGAGTTTGCTTTAAAAATTAAAAAGGACGTGCCTATATGATTGCCGGCATTTAAGAACGCCTCGGTCTCCAATGTTACCGTCACTCGAAAGTGCAAACGCAACGATAATATTTTAATGCCGTTACTTAAAAAGTGGAAACAGGCGTGAAAAAGAAAGATTAAAAAGGCAGCTTTGATTATATAGTAAAATAACGGTACTTTAGTCTTTACAATATAAAAGAGTGAATTAATATAAACAAAATCATATGTTCTAAAGTGTGAATATATCAACATAGTGTGTGTGAGTGAATACAATATAAGTGATTTGCATGTGTTGCAATGAATTGAGTGTAATAGAACAAAGAAAGAATGCAAATATTAGTTAGGTATTAGGGGGTAGTAAAAAAGAAGGGGAGGGGTTTGGACCTCCCAAAACTCCCCCCTGAATCCGCGCATATCTACTGTGCTCTAGCACAAATATAATTTTCTAATACTTATTTCATAAAAACCAGCCCAGTACTTTTCGAGTTTTACAAAAATGTTCACTTAAATTTTAAATAATAGTAAAGATGGCTGCTGTGTTAATTTTTTTTGGTATTTCTTCGTTGTTGGTATTTTGCTGTGTATAGTCGAGCGGCTGAGAGCTGAGCACCACAACTGTCAAAAGGAAATGTTTACCATTGAGCGGTAACGAATAACAGAAAAATTAACGCTTGAGTTTTTGTTCAACGCTTGATTTTCAGTCTCTATATAATTTTAATACCGCGGGCTATATATGAAATCGATTCTAAAGGAGTAAACTCCAAAAATGTCACACTTAAAAATCATCTAAAGCGTCTTAATGTTTCTTCAAAATCAGAGAAAAAGTTCTAAAAAAATCTATTACTTTTTTAAGTTAGTAAAAAATTGTAAATCGCCAATTTTTCTTCAAAATCAGAAGAAAAATGTTTGAACGAAATAGTGTAAATTTCAATTAATTTAGTAAAAACCAAAACAAAAGCAGCACAGCTAGAAATTAAACACACACACATGCACATAGTGTCAAATTGGAATTTTTTTTTTTTTGAGAAAATAGACGTCGCAAATTTCGCAAAACCTGTTTTCATGTACATACTCATTAAAATATTATTCTCTCGCACGGCATGTCATCACTCATCCAAATAAATATTTTTTCGAAGTGCCCAAATATAAGGAGGGGTTTTCATACGATTTTGGCGAAAAATTTTTAAGCAAACAAAATTTCTATAAATTTTTTAGCAGCGAAAAACTTAGATATCAAAAAGTTTTCTTCAAAATCAATGGAAAAATTTTTTGAACAAGAAAAAAATCAAAAATTTTCCTTCAAAATCAGAGGAAAAATTTGGGAACAAAAAAATTTCTGTAATTCTTTAGCAGCTCAAAATTAAAGAATAAAAAAATTTTCTTTAGAAAAAAAAATTTTTGATAAAAACATTTCTATGATTGCTTTGTTAGCTAAAAATTTATAGAAGAAGAATTTTTTTCAAAGAGAAAAAATTTTTGAAATAAAATTTTTATGAATTGGTTTGGTATTATTTCTTAACTTGGTTTGCTAAAAATTTATAGAAGAACAAGTTTTGAACAAAAAAATTTTTATCATTTCGTTAGCAGCTACAATTTTGTAGATGAAAAATTTTTCTCCAAAATCCGGGGAAAAACTTTTGAAAAAAAAATTATTTCTTTAGCAGATAAAAATTTATAGATTTTTCATCGAAATCGAAGGAAAAATTTTGGGAACAAAAAAATATTCTATCATTTCTTTAGCTGGTAATTTTATAGATAAAAAAACAAATTCTATCATTTCCTTGGTACGAGTAGCTAAAAATTTAGAGATCAAGAAACTCTTTGAAGAAAAATTTTTGAAATAAAATTTCTATGATTACTCTGTTAGCTAAAAATTTATAGAAAAAATTTTTGAACAAAAAAAAATTTCCATCATTTCTGTAACAGCTAAAATTTTGTAGATCAAAAATTTTTCTTCAAAATCCAAGGAAATTTTTTTTAAAAAATACTTCATCACTTTAGCAGATAAAAATTTATAGATCAAAAATTTTTCATCAAAATCGGATAAAAACTTTCTTGAACAAAAAGAAATTCTATCAATTCCTTACAGGTAAATTTTATAGATAAAAAATTCTTCTGTAAAACCGACGAAAAATTTTTTATAATAAAGCAAATCCTATCATTATGTTTGTAGCAAAAAATTTAAATATCAAAAATTTTTCTTCAAAATCAGAGAAAAAATTTTTTAACTAGAAAAAATGTCTGTCATTTCTTTACCAGCTGAAAAATTAGTTATCAAAAATTGTTCTTCAAAATCAAAAGAAAAATGTTTCAACGAATTAATTAAATGTAAAATTCAATAAACTTATTCAAACCAAAACAACTCCGTCCAGCTAAAAACAAAACACTCATACCTACATGCATATAATAAGAGCAAACAAAACACATACATATAATTATTGTGTCAAATAGATTTTTTTTTGAGAAAATAGCAATAAATAGAAATAAATTGTCGCAAAAATCTGTTTGACTTGATTTTTGTTTGCTGCTTTGTTTGCTCACAATACCATTCGTACGGTCTCTCATAGCTTCGGCACTTCGGCACTTTGAGATTCGAACACAGATTCGAACATAATTTCGAATCCACCAAGTAGACCGGTTGAAAATTTTCTGCAAAAGGGGTGAAAAATATTGTCTGGTGAATTCTCTTTAGAATAAACACTCCTTGTTCATCATGCTAAGTTCAGCGTATGCAGCCTCAACGACAGAAACCCTTTCTATTTAATTCTTCATTGTAGTCTTCATGTTGGATAGCTTAGCTGAGACTTCACTAATTCTTAACCCTCTCTTCAGACGCAACAATTGCTCCAGTCAGTTGGTCCACAATGCTCTCCCGTATGCAGTTTAGCTGGACACTGAGTTCTGCATCCGACAGCAAAGGTGTAGTCGAGGTTGATGAGTCACCCGTGCCAGAACAAAGAAGAGTCGTCGGGGCAGCCAGATTGCGGCCGACTGTAGCACTTTGAGTGTTTTTAATATTTGTTGACAATTATCACTTATTTTTTAATCAAATTTTACGCGTAAATATAATGTTTATGAAAAAACAATTACTAAAATTGAATTACAGTTTATTTAAAAAGCGGGAGGTGATCAAATTAGAATTAATATATTACAATTTTAAATAAAAAGCGCTGAAAAGGCCGGACCAAAGTAAACACATCTACTAGTTGCACATATTGTTTCCAAATTTTCCGATATTATGAAATTTTGTAAGTGTATTTTTTAAACAGAAAAAAAACCAAAAACAAAAAAATATTTAGATATAATACGTTTCAGAACTTTGGGAGGGAGTTGCAAAATTTCCAAGAATTGTAATGTCAGAAACGTGGGTGTTTTGACATGGAATCACCGATATATGCTTATATAATTTAAGAAGTCACTTTGTATGGATAGTGGACGTGGTATTATCCTATAAAGTTTATTTTCAAGGATGGCTTTAGGTTCAGGAATAAATATTTTAGTACCAAATATCAAGTCGACATCTTAACATTTTTATCTTTGGTGGAAATTTTTCGGGTTAACCATGTCTGGATTAAAAAATTTCCTCCGAAGTAGATAAAATTTTGTTTGTTTTATACTTTAATAAAGATAAGCAACTACAAAAAATAATAAGTTTCAAGTCAACAAGCCCGTATGAATTAATCTACAGTTTCGGTGCCAAAAACTCCACTGTGCGGCATTGACAACAACCACAGGAAACTCCCCAAATTCATGAGACATCTAAACTCACCATATAAATATGCAAGACTAAAATTGCTTTTTGTTTTATATAAAATGCGCATTGAAATAAGTGACTGGTATTATTCACGAAAAAACTCTTCAATATCATGGGACATCCAATCCCTATACACAATTCGTGAGTTTTGCATCAAAAAGTGAGTTGAAAAATGTAAAAACTGAAATAACCTTGAAAAACATGAAGTTTCCTACATCTTTATCTCTGATCTGCAGTCTGGCAATGCCTTTAGAACCTGGGTTTTCGTAACACGTTTTTTCACTAGACAGCCATAATATACATATTGCATATTCACAGCGACAAATATAAAATCTACGGCGCAGCTCGTTATCCGTTCTCGTCAACTATATACAAAACAAACACAAAAAAAATATTGTGACTACGTTTGTGGCTACGATCACCACCTACGTCACAACAAAGACGGCGGACATGCTCGATATGTTATTCATATTTATTGCTTCATACTAGACAGTAGCGTTAAGACAGTTGCAATATACATATTCGCAATTCTGTACCCATACCCAGTATTGTCAGTTGAAAATACCTCACAACTTCTCTTTTTCTCGCGTAGAATTCTCACAAATTACCATACGCCAAAAATATCAAAAATTACCTTATATTACCACAAAATCTCAAAAATTACCACAAAATACAGCAAGACAACGAAATACTTCAGAATTGCTTTAAAATTTAAGTCATTACATTTCAATACATTTTCAAAAAATTTACCGAAAGCAGATGAAAATTGCAAAAAAAAAAATCAACTAAAAAATCAACTCATAAAACTAAAAATTTTAAAGTAATTCAGTTTTATATTTTTGAGTAAAATTTTTTTCTTTTCTTTTTACATACATAATTATTTTTATTTTTCACCTTGAATTTTTAACTTTTGACTTACCGAATAATCTTCAAATACAAACACACAACCATAAACTGCATTCATTCATTTAGTCTTTTCTTTATGCATACATAATATTTTTCTAGCTGGAAATCTCGTTTTGGTAATTTGTTAATCTCGTAATTTGTGGTATTTTTGTTTTGGAATTTTTCTAACGCGTGGTAAATATCGCACATTTGGTATAAATTTTCTCATATGACATTTTTCTCACATAAAGCGAAGATTTTTACCTTATACCAAAGCATCTCACAAAAGCACAGAAAATAACAAAAGTACGATTTATCGTGCAAAACTGGCAACTCTGCCCATACGAGAGATACATTACGAACGCTTGATAAGTTTTAGTAGTTTTCTTATCAAGTGTTCTTGATGCCCAAATCACAAAGCTGCGTTCGTTCGGTCGGCCTTGGATCGTACTTTGATCGGCTTTGTAGAAACTTTACGGAATGGGAGGTGTTCATACATCAGTCAAATGATTGAATCAATCAAAATTTCTTGTTGCTTTCCTATGTAAAAAAAAAATGAACTTTTTCTCAGAGCGAAAATTAACTCTAAAATCTTCTCTCGTCAGTCAAAATTTTGATTGAGCTCCAGACCTGCATCAATCAGTCAAAGGGTTGCATTATTTTACTTGTTTGCTTTTTAGTAGGCAATTATATCAAGAAAAAGTAGTTAACTGAAAACAAAGATAGTTTTTTGAAGAGAAAAAAATGTTTAGTTTCTTCAGTTTCTGCCATAATTATATTAATTCTATTGTTTTTTTTATGACTTGCATTCGATGGTCAATAAAATAGGTATAATTTCTGGTGTATTGAGTTCCTAATGTGATCAATTTTAGTCCTAAAAGATCAACTATATTTCCGCTATTGTTTTCCATTTTGTAAAGTTTTTATGCACATAAAACAACTCAATAAAAGAAACACCCAAATAAAGTGATGCACACAGCACGATATGAATTTACAAAATAGTAGGTAGCAGAAAAGTAACAAACACCTGCGTCGGAGCTTCAATCAAAAAATCGTGTGTGAGCAAGCGTCAATCAAAATTTTCAGAGAGAGTTAAAGAGAGTAAAAAATCGTGATATACTTCAATCATTTGACTGATGTGTGAACACCTACAATGAGTTGTCAGAAAGCACGACCTTATAATTTTGAAATCATAATGTTGCATAGCATGTTCTCACGGCAGGCTGATCAACGTAATTCGGCGCTCATTCGTAATTCGAGGCTGAATTAATTAATTCGCCATACAAAATTTGACAAGCGAATTACCTCATTTGAAGATAATTCAGTTTGAATTAACATCCGAATTACATTGAAATCGGTTTCATCTCTTATTTTTATCGAAAATTAATCGAAAACCACAAGCAAAACACAAGAAGAAATAAACATAAACATGTAGTCAAATTCTCAAAGTCAGCAGAGAAAGTGAGTATCATTGCTTAAAAAAATAAATAATATAATAACCAAATATTTATTTGATATAAATTTTTTCCTATTTTCGTTCTCCACAACAAATCAAATAAAATGAAAATAAAAAACACAAAGAACCGAATTACGATTGCTTCGTGAGAACAATGACTCAATCATTAAAAGGTTATCCAGATATTTGACATACCCTTATTTTATGTAAACAAAAATATTTTTACTTTCTTGAAAAAATGACAGCCAGGGTTGTGTGGTCGTCCCAAAAAAAAGTATGTTTCAGTGTTCTGCTGTATTTTTTTAGAAGTACTTTTTCCAAATGCCTGTGTTTATCTTAAAAAAAATCAAGTGTGCAATATTTTAGTAAAATTTATTAACATAAAAATAATTTGTGGAAATTTGTTTCAATTTTTTATAGCGTCATTTATCTCTAATTACTTTGTGTCTTAGTATGTGATATTTTTAATTTCGAACTAGTGTTAAATAATTTAAAATAAAGAATGCCTTCAACATGTAGGATATTTAATACATCGTATGTGTTCGGCAGTGAGCAAGTGCGAAAGTGCAGTGCAGTGCTGTTGGATTTCCGAATTGAAAAATAAAACAACTTTATTCTAACAATGACCAATTTCAGAATAAAAAGGAAATTCATGTTCAAATTACAAAATATCAATTTTGACTCAAAAATTTCAAACTTAACCCTACTTTTGTCACAGTTGAATTTTAATCTAACGTTGTTATTTTTAATTTTATATTGTGCTTTTCGGTGTTATTCTCCGCGTTGTGTGAACAAAACTAGCAATCTAAAAGAGGAAAAAAGTATGTTTGATTTTCTCTAATATAAATGTAGAAAAAATTATAATCATTCTTTTGTTTAAACAAACGATTTCAAAACTCTGTATCACAGCTTTAAAATCATATTTTCAATAAATTATTTTAGCTCAAAGCTTAAAAACTTTATAAAAAATTATGTTTTTGTAAATTAATTACGACATTCTTTCATAAGTTTTAAGTTATGTGTTTATATAACTCCAATAATTTTCAATTATTAAGGCTTATATTTTATCGAGCTCAAGGTCAATGTTGCTTTCCGAAGAAAGCAACTGAAGGAAAAAACAACTAACAACAACAATACCCTATATAGAGTATCAATCACACAGCAAACTAAACAGCTGTTTCGTTGGCCGCTACACCAACTCATCAGTAGCCTTTTTTCGTGATTCTTGCTGTGATCCACTAAGCTCTTAATTTTCTACTTGTTTCACGAATGCAATTAGTAAATTACCCTGAATTGCAGTACGAGAATACAAATGATATGAAAGCAGCTTAAAAAGTTCTTCTAATTTGTGAAGCATACTTTCAGGGAAAGTAAGTTCTATTATTCGAACATAGATCAAAGCTTTTCTAAATACTCAAAGATTTTGTTGTGCTAGTCGTTGTTGCTCTTCTATTTCACAGTCGATCTTAGCTTCAGCAGTTAGCTGATATTAAACACTATGACGACATAAAGATTTGTTTTTTTTTTGAAAACTTATATTTTTAATTTATTGTGTGTAAACACACACAAATAATCATATTTTCAACGGCCGGGCTCTGCCATAGAATTTATTTGTAAATTAATTACGACCTTCTTTCATAAGTTTTAAGTTATGTGTTTATATAACTCCAATAATTTTTCAATTATTAAGGCTTATATTTAATCGAGCTCAAGGTCAATGTTGCTTTCCGAAGAAAGCAACTGGAGGAAAAACTAACTAACAACAACAATACCCTATATAGAGTATCAATCACATAGCAGACTAGACAGCTGTTTCGTTGGCCGCTACACCAACTCATCAGTAGACTTTTTTCGTGATTCTTGCTGTGATCCACTAAGCTCTTAATTTTCTACTTGTTTTCTACTTGCGAATGAATGCAAGTGGCGAATAGAGAGCACTTGCAGATTTTCTATGAGCTGTCAACTTCGATTTGACAATTATGGGTACTCGCTCTCTCCCTTGCGACAACCTTATAAATCAACCTTGCTTATAACAATTCAATCATGGTGAGAACAGGGTAATTCACATTCGTAATTCATAGGCCGAATTACTTAATTCAGACTGCCACACAGTAGTTTGTGTAGTGGACAAAAATCAAAAATTTTTTGTCATAAAAGTCATACAAAATGGGTATCATTGTAAAGGAAATATTCCAAATAAAAAGAATATAAATTTTCAGTTCAATAAAATAATTTTTGGAGACACCTGTTTATATTCGATACTTTTATACATTTTTTTATGGTGCAATTCTTGTTTTTGCACTTATGCAATTTTTTTTTTGTTAAATAATTTTTATGATTTTAAATAATTTTTAATTTTTATTTAAAGTTAAAATATTGTAGAAAAAATACTTTTTAATTTTAAGAAAAAAAAAAATATAATTGAATTTTAAGCAAATTTTTAAAAAATGATAAAACTTGGATAGAGTTAAAAATTTGTTTAACTTTATTAGATAACAACTTCCAAGTTCCGCTGATTTCCGCTTTGGGACTAACAAATATTGTAAGTATGATTTATTATCTCTTAGAATCTGTAAAAAAATTAACCCACTTTTACCCATTTTTTGAGATATCGTATTTTGAAAAATGGTCAAAAATTTCAATTTCTCTCAACTTTGCGAAAAATTGTTTTTGTTTCATCAGCGCATAAAATGTTACCAAACTATTGGGCAGAAAATAACTTAAAAATAATAAAAACATATTTAATAAACTGTATTTTCCGCGTATATATTTTTTTTTTGCATATTAATATTAAAGTTATAGGTTTTAAAGCTCTGCTATTCTTTGAAGGACTGGAAATTACTTCCAATTTTTTTTTAACATAGAGTATACCTATGAATACTATTGCCAACTATACTGCAAGTTACCCTTTTGAACAAAACATTTTTCACAAAAGTAAAAGACGTGATTTGTAGTAAAAATGTCAATAATTATAACGAATAACGATTTATTTAATAGTTGGATAAGTGCTGGTCCACGAGATAAACTATCTTTTCTCGTTGCTTATATTAAAGAAAAAATTTGTGAAAGAACATTTGATGAAAATTAAGTTAAACAAAAAGTGCGCGTTTTTTGTTATAAAATTCAAGCAAGGTATAAGGAGTGCTGTTTCAGAGAAAACTTTTTTATTAATAAAAATTCTAATTTTCTATGTAACAAAGTTTTCGAATTTCCACATCCAGATGATGTAAGTAAACAAGTTTAAAGAAAATAAAAACTTTTTTATCTAAAAAGTAAAAATTAATATCTATAATTTAGCAACCTAACACCAGTCGCGGAAGTCCTCAAAGGCAATTTCACTTGGCATCAGAGAAAACAAAAAAGAGGAGAGTTGTTGATTTAGTTGCTGAATATTCTGCAGAAGAATTAGATTTTGCATCCCAATTGGACAAAACAAAGAGCAATTCTGAAAGTGAGCCTAAAAACAAAAATTGTTTGTCACTAATGTTGGCATTAACGCTATATTTGGAACTAGACCTCTCTGCAGAAAAGTACAACTTTTTGCGACATACAATGAACAAATTGCATGACAATTGTTTTTCCAGTTTGTATGCTTTACAAAACTTTAAACAAGTTTGTGCCGCCAGTAATAGCTTCAGAAAATTCTGCCGAAGTTCCTTTGAAACCGTTGATGCGTAAGACAGCAGAAAGCGTTTTGAGTTTATGTAAGCCTAATTAACTCCAAAACAAAGTTACGCTTATCTGCAAATGGGGTATGGATGGAAGTTCTGGTCATAGTCGGCATAAGCAAAGGTTTTCTTCAAGCGAGTCCACCGATGAGTTTATATTTTTTATTTCTTTTGTCCCAATAAAGTGAGTTACCTAAGTATAATTTTATACAGGGTGTCCCAGACTTAGAGTACTATAATGTGGGGGGGCTGATTCCTCGTGATGAGACGAGCAAAAAATTGTATGGGTGGGGTGGTCGCAAATGCCCCCCTAGGGGACTAGGAGGGAAAAACAAAAAATTAGGTGTCGTCACGTTTTAATCCATAGCTAACATATCTCTGCAACGATTAAAAAAAACCATACTTTTTTGAAAAGAAAATTAAATTTGCTTTAAATTACTTTTGCAAAATTTTTCTATAAAGTCATAAACAAAAAATGTACAAGCACCTGAAGTCAAAAAATAGGTTTTTTTCTTTAAAAATTCAACTTTCAAGGCGATTTTCTCAGAAAAAAACCAAATGTTTTATTATTTTTTATGACGCAGTTTTTTTCCTTGGTCAATTCTCTAGAAAACCATCATACATTGTTTATACCTCAGAGATAATATTTTTCGTATAATATCGATTTTCCGATTCTACCACTTTTTCCTCCCACTGGGGTACTTAATGCAAGCAAGGCGACTTTGTTTTTTTGTTGCTTACAATAACTAGTAAAACAGTTAGATTTAACGGAATTAAGAAAAAAAAGCAATTTCTCATTATTAAGTGCATCACATGCCTGAATCGACACATTCTTTCACCGATCGTAGAGTTAGAATGTTTTCCAACTCAGAGTACGCAGACATTATTCTTTGTTACAGTTTTAGAAAATTTTTAGAGAATTGACCAAGGAAAAAAACTGCGTCATAAAAAATAATAAAACATTTAGTTTTTTTCTGAGAAAATTGCCTTGAAAGTTGAATTTTTAAAGAAAAAAACCAATTTTTTGACTTCAGGTGCTTATACATTTTTTGTTTATGACTTTATGGAAAAATTTTGCAAAAATAATTTAAAGCAAATTTAATTTTCTTTTCAAAAAGTTATGTTTTTTTTTAATCGTTGCAGAGATATGTTAGCTATGGATTAAAACGTTACGACACCTATTTTTTTGTTTTTCCCTCCTAGCCCCCACCTATACGATTTTTTGCTCGTCTCATCACGAGTAATCAGCCCCCACATTATAGTACTCTAAGTCTGGGACACCCTGTATATAGTAATAAATACTTACAATTACTTTAGATTAATTGACTCAACATCCAGAAATGAAATTTAGGTCAATGAAAAATGCTCTTCCACTCTTTTCTGTAGACCAGTGAAATTTGTCATGGTAAAAGAAAATAAAAATATTATTATTGGAGAAAATGCTGCTATGAAAAAACAGATAAATTAGTTAGAATGTGACATACTTGATCTTGATGGAAGACCTATTGAGGTCTCATATATTATCCACTGTACAATGATAGATGGTGCCGTTGCAAATATTCTAACTGAAACCTATTCAACTAGTAGATGTTTTATATGCAGGGCAAGTCCTACCGAAATGAATCGAATTGATTTGGTTAAAACTCCAAACATAAATCATTATGAGTATGGACTTTCCACTCTGCATTGTTGGATAAGATTTTTTGATTGTTTACTGCATATAGCCTATCGATTGCCATTTAAAAATTGACAAGTCAGAGCAGAACATAAAACTATTTTTGCTGAAAACAAAACACGAATACAAAAAGAGTTTAGAGAGAGATTGGGCCTGCTAGTGGATTATGTAAAAACAGGTTATGGCACCACAAACGATAGAAATACGGCTAGAAAATTTTTTTCAAACTATGAAGTATCTGCGGAAATAACAGGACTTAACAAAGATCTTATATACAACTTTGCATTAGTGTTAAGGATTCTATCATGTAGCAAACTCATTAAAATTTAAGAATTTTGTAAGCTTCTGAGAGAAACGACAAACTTATATATAGAGTGCTACAATTGGTACTATATGTCTTGCTCAAGGCACAAAGTTTTAGTACATGGATGTGAAGTAATAAAAAGCTTTGATTTACCTATAGGTGACTAATTTTTTAGTTTAAAATAATAACTGTTCGATCTTAGATACATTTTTTTTTACGATAATTCTCTGTTGCAGGCACTTTATCTGAAGAAGCTTTAGAAGCAAACCACAAACATGTGCGATATGCTCGTCTTAAACACACACGGAAGAACTCAAGAGAAAAAACAAATATAAATCTTATAACATATTTGCTGATCTCATCAGATCCTTTTTTATCTTCTCAAAGAAAAAATAAATATATCAAAAAAGTAATTGACGGAGATCCTTATGTAAATATGTATATTAGAGTGGGTCAATTTTTTTCTCGACAAAGCGGTTGTCAAAATCGTAATCTATGACGAATTCTAAGAAAATTTTCCAAAGAAACCATGTGTCTAAAACCAAAATCGAGCTTCCGATTTTTAACGAGAAAGTTTTGTTTTCATATACTTATTTCGTTCTGAATATGTTAAAATTTTTGTTTCCATTTGAACTTTATTGTTTTTTCTTTTGTTGTTTTGCTACGATTATTACAGTTTCTCAGAGAAAGTCAATGATAAGAGAATGTATTCGATTGATATCCAGTTATTGTGCACGTGTTCTTAAATTTCACGATTTTAACTTTGAAAGTCAGATTCTGTTTTGCTATCTATTATTTGTAATTGAATAAATATGGAGTCTAATATGTCAATTGGTTCTTCTACTGATAATGATATTACATTATCAGTTCATACGGAATCAAATTTAATACACATGCCAATTCCGAATTTAAGTGCTTTTGGGTTGCCAAGTGATTTACACGAACTGAATTTGCCTAGTTGCCGCGATGTTTTAAAATATTTTTTTTTTCTCAGTGATCGGTCTAAAAATGAAAATAAAATGTTTTCATATAAATCTTTTATTCCACAAGTAGCCGATAAACTTATTGAAATTTGGAGCAAGTTGAATGTTGCCATAATGACGAAGAAAACTGTTATTAGCAAACTAAAAAGTTTGCTTAATAAATATTCCAAAGCAACAAAAGCCAAATCTACATCTGGAAAATACAAAGCATTTGTGGAAGCAATGAATACCTTATTTTATATCGGAAAATGCAAGTGTACTTTACAAAGTAATCGTTGTTCATGTGGTTTGACGCCTGATCACTTACACGAATTTTTGACTGATCAGCACTCCGTAAGAAAGCTAACAATTCCAGAAGTTCTGACAGATGTTGTTGATTTGGAATCCGATGCTATTGCTACTGGAGATTCGTCTTACCGTCCTGAGACATCGTATATGGAAGTTGATGAAGATTTCATATTCAGAACACCAAATTTGCAAAATGCAATTGTTCTTAATCGCGGTCCGTATACAAGAAGGTTTGATACTCCTAATTATGCTATGATGTGCGACAGATTTGGTGTGTCGGATAGAGTGGCTGCGTGTTTAGCTACTGCGCTTTTTAAAGATATAGGTTTCAAAGACAAAAATGGAGAAGTTATTATAATGGACAAGTGCAAAGTAACGCGAGAGAAGAAAAAAATCAGGGATTCTGTGAAACAAAAACAAACAAATGCTTCTAGCCAGCTGGCATTCGCTTTTGATGGCAGGAAAGATGAGTCGTTAAAAATGGAGAATATAAACAATAAACTTCACCCAAGGATGGTTAAAGAATCCCATATCGTGGTTGTGCGAGAACCTAAAACTGAGCTATTGGGTCATTTAATACTCGATGCTGAGGACGCTGGTACAAAGCAAATGCAGCTATATGACTTTTTTGTAGAAAAGAACTTAGCTCTTACCGATCTGGTTGGAATTTGCTGTGACGGTGAAGTAACCAATACTGGCACAGGAACTGGTATATTACGACGATTTGAAGTAATGTTAGACAAGCCATTACACTGGCTTGTTTGCTTGTTACATTTTAATGAGTTACCTTTTCGTCACTTATTTGCTGCTCTGGAAAAATCTATCACAAGTGGTCCGCGAACGGATACTGGTGCTCTCACGAAATTAATGGAAACCTGTGAACAGATTCAGGTGAGCAAAGAATTGATAATTTTATAAATATCTATATTTTTGATTCTAAAGGGGAAGCTTGTTATTTTTGTAGGTTGTTTCCGATTTTGTAAGCATTTCGCTGGGAAATATGCCACCCGCCTTGTCGGCAGAACAGGAAAAAAAACTTTCAACGGACGTTAAGTACTTACATCAGATTGCTTTCGCAATTCATAATGGTTCCTGTCCAGAAGGTTTAGGCAACATAAAACCTGGGCCTATCGTTCATTCCCGTTGGTTAACCAAAGCTGGTAGACTTTTACGATTGTATGTAACTACGAATTCACCATCCGAAAATTTAAAAATTTTAGCAACGTATGTCATGAAAGTTTACGTACCAATGTACTTTAACGTAAAGTATTACGATTCAGTTATACATGGAAGTGCACTCTTACATAAATTTATTTGTTCAACGCAATATTTGCCACAAAATTTGCGTGAAATTGTAAATAATGTTGTTCAAAATAACGGATATTTTGCCCACTCAGAAAATGTGCTTCTAACAATGATTTTTGACAACAGAAAGGAAGTGCGCGGAATGGCTTTCAAAAAAATTTTATATTATCGTGAAAATCTTTACGACCCAACAAAATTAAGAGTTTACAAAAAGCCCACTATAAATTTTAACTGCACTAATTACTTCGACATGATCAACTTAGATAACGATGGCATTTTATCGGAACCCCCATTCACTGCAACCATACCCTATGAACACTTACTCAATTTCATAGAATTTGACGATCCGCCCCTTCCGGATCCACAAATTCCTCTTCACATTCAAGGAACCGAGCGGTTTGTGCAACTACTGACTAGTGTCTCACGTCGAACTATTGAAAAAAATCGCAATGGTGTTATGGCAGTCACAGTTAAAAGTCGAAACGTAACACCTAGGATTGATAGCAAGAAAGACCTTAAAAATAAGTAATGTTGAAATAAAAAGTGTGATATTTTGAAAACATCGCAAAATTGTTTATTTTAATTTTAGTGAGGGGACAGGTAACATAACTTAAAATACAAGGCCTTCCAATATTTGGATAATTTTGAAAAAAATTTGCTTACACAAAATGATACAAATAGTAAGACTTTTATAAACATAAACAAAATATTGGAGAAATTGAAAACTTTTTTGAGGGAAAAATATCTTCTCACATGCCCGCCATTTCTTTTTTTTTTTTTAATTTCAATTTTATCTCACTTTGATGAAGGGTACAGTACAACTGGTACAGCTGAATATACCACTCTTACGTGTTTACCTTAACATTAAGCTTATTAAAAAAAAAAAAAATACAACTTTCTCATTACAAATCGGAAGCTCGATTTTGATTTTAGACTTATGGTTTCTTGGGTAAACTTCCTTACAATTTGTCGTAGATTACGATTTTGACAACCGCTTGGTGACTTTTTTTCGGTCCATACAAATTGACCCCCCCTAATGTATATAAATAATGAAGACAGTGAGAAAGATTAAAAAAACACAATTTTCATACAAATCATGTAAATATGGATAAAAATAAATATTTATTAAAAAAAATAAATATTTGCATTTAAATGTTGAAAGCAAATAACTTTCAATATATTTTAGTGCGAAAAAACTCTTACAAAAATAGTTATAACTTTAAAACCACAAAACATATTTCAAAAAAATATTTTTTTTTAAATAAGCATAAAACAAATATTTTGCCAAAATTTAATAAATTAACAATTTTTTAAATTTTAATATGTTCATAATTCCTTAAAAAACTTAAAAAATTCATATTTTAAACCTTAACTTTAATATGTTACGAACCAAATTTTTAAAATTTTTTTGATATCATATTTGATATCAGTGACCTCATATTATTGACCACACAATTTCATACAAATCGGACGACTCTTTCTATTTTTCTCTACCTTTTGTATGGGCTCAAATTACTGTTAGATGATGCCACTGTAGGCAGCCAAATCAAAAATTTCACAAAGTCCTTTTTCTTCGAATTTCGAAGTATATGCTGGAGCACGCAGCACGATTACGATTTGCTTTTTTTTTTAAACAACAAAAAAATAGGTTTGGTCGAACAAAAAAACGATATCTCAAGTAGTTATCGATTTTTTTTTAATTTTTTGGCTTGCTACAAGATCTCTTCAAATAAACTTCTATATCTTTGCCAATATACAGTGGATCTTAAATATTGACTAGTTATTCGAAAGATAATTAAATTATATTGATGAAAAAAAGTACAAACCAACTATAATAAAGCAATACATTGACTTATATAAGCGGCTTAGCAATATATTTACTTCTTGTTACTAATAAAACCGTTATTTTCTCAAAAATTGTCAGTCTTAAAGAGCTAACACTTTTTCTATTTTTAAAGCCTGAAGTTTCACATTTGATTTAATGTATAAAAGTTTACAGGTTATTTTTAAATAAATACTACAATTTGTTATGAATAATAAATATAAAATGATTTCTGGAATAATTTCACTTAATTACACTTTTTAATTTAATTACACTTTACAAGCCTCAATATTTTTTCTCATTATTCAAAAAAATTAATTTGTTCACCTTGAAAACATGTAGAAGCCCAAGGTAATTACTTGATGTAAAATGTTAAGATAAATGTTTGTTAGGAAGAAAAAGTTGCTTCGTTTTATTAAAGCACACAATTCAAAATATATTTCTTTCCATATTTCTTATAAATAAATTAAGAGCAAGTAATTTTATTATATTAAATATTATATATTATTAGGGGTATTATTAATACCCCTTTTATTATTAATAATAAAATATTTTATTTTATTATTATTAATACCGTATTAATGATGCAATGTAGTTGTGATAAATTTTTAAAAGTTTTACAATATTTACAACTTATTGTTATAGTGAACCTTGAATAAAGTCATGTATTTTTAAAATCGGCTTATTTGTGTATGTACTTTTGTTTGGAAATATGAATTGAAATGCTTAAAATATAAGGAAAAAATTTCTACGAAACACTAATTTCGTTACATTGGAGCCAGTAGCTTTCTCGATGTTGAGTAAAAATGCTTTTGCGATCAGCTGATCACATACACAACGAAATTTACAAAGAATACAATAGGGCTTCGTCATTGTATTTTTGCTACAGGGTTGTATTTTGAACACTGTGTATTTTGTTTTTGTAATTTTACAAAATTTACTAGAACTATGAAATTTTTTAAAAAATTCACCACACTACTATTATTAACTATTATTATTAACTTAATCAAGACATGTATTTTATAACTTTCATATAGTGAATTATAAAATAAAACCACATGATTTATACGATTACTGATAAAATAATAAATCTCACGAAATGCCAATAACATGCAAATATTGTGTTAGCAAATTTTATTATTTTATTTTTTTTATTTATTATTTATTTTATAGTAAGTTGGGCACAAATATTTAAATTATATCAAATAATGGAAAATTCATCAAAACTTGCATTTCATAATTTAAAAAAAAAAATAAAAAAATTTAATCGCATTCAATATAAACAAATCTGATAATATAAGAAATCCCACGAAAACAAGTGTTTACTATTGAAACTTAACAACACCCACATATTCAGCTTGTTCATTGAAAATGCAACCCAGTCATAGCGAAAATGTTAAACTCACGACCGAGTAGAACAAGTCTCAGACTTTGTCCGTGCGATTCTAGAGTTGTTTGGAGTTTTTTTTGGAAAAAAAACGAATAATACTGCTGAAAAAGAAGATATTACTACTAAAAAATATAGAAAAAGTTTTTATATACAAACAATTATCAAATTGGTGATATTTTAAACGGAGGAAAGGAAATCTTGGTGGCTGCCAATGCTCTGTCGGAGAGACAATTAAGGCACGATTTTGTGCTGCTTGATTCTTTTTTGTCGTGGGTTCATTTTACGAAATATATTTGATTGGATTTATCCTGATAATCGGGAGCATTGTTAAAGGGCCGATTCTTTGCTGGTGGCCGGGCTGCGCCTGGATTTGTTTGCTGCGAGTTGTGGAGCGGCAGCCATTTTGTGCCCCAAATTCTTTGATTTGCTGAGTTGTATGTGCTGCTGCGTTGCGTGAACGACAGCCATTTTGGTGACGATTGAGTATTGAGTACAGACTTTTTTCTTTGTCTTTGCCAAGAAGCGATTGTTCTTGAAGACGACGAACACACACGTTGTGAAAATTTTGATTGGTGTGGCTGTTGGAATCTGCTGCGCTGACGCTGTTGGGTTGGTGCAGGACTGCGACGCACAAAAAAAAAAAAAAAAGAAGAAAGCGCGGTATTCTTCCGCAGAAAGCGCGGCCTTTGGCTGTCATTCGCCCTTTGCAGAAAATGAACTGGGTCGATGACGTTGAATAAAAAAAAACACTTAGAAGGTTTTTCGTTAAAATGAGACGGACTAAGCCGATAAGCGAAATTAGCCCAAGAAAGGCTGAAGCTGCGCAACAGTTAGTTGCATTTTCATCTGGCAGCCTGACGCATCACCCGAAGGCGATAACTGACGATAATAGCAGCATGGAAATAGTGGATGCTATTCAAAAATATTGGCAAGAGGTGACCAAAAGAACGAGAAGAGTTGCATCGAGAAGTGGATCTGTGGAAGATCTTCAGGAGCCAGCGAAGAAGGCAAACAGGTTCGCGATTTTTAACGAACTAGTCTTCAAAGAAAAAGACAGAAAGAGGGAGCTTAATTATGCGGCGGAACCAGTGACTCAACAGAACAGAGATGCGAAAAGGGACGAAACTGATCGAGGGGTACCAATAAACCCAAACATTAAAGCCAGCCAAATAAGGAGCGGTAAGTTTTGTCCTCCAATTTTTGTTAAAAAAATTGACGTTCGGCAGCTCGTGCAAGAGCTGCGTAAGAAAAATGTTGTTTAAAGATAGAGAGATCCATCGGGCTCTTCTTGAGAGGTTAAGGGACAGTCCAGGTATTGAGGCTTATTCCTTTACGTCTAAAGAGAAGAAGACGAACACTCTATTATTGAGAGGTCTGCCGACTACGAGGACGAGGAGGTCCTTGAGGAGTTGTTATCATTAATACCTGGTGGTGTGGAGAAAGTTACCAATTTTTCCACAGTCCGATCTAGGATGGTCTGTTTTTGGTTAGAATACCTGCAGGAAAGCCTATTAATGAGGTTTTGAAGGTATAAGGAATCTTTTTAATACATTGATTCAATGGGATAAGCCTAAAGGAACTTCTGACCCAATTCAATGCAGAAGGTGCCAGCAATTCGGTCATATTGCTAAAAACTGTGCAAGCGACTTCAAGTGCGTGAAGTGCAATAATGTTCACCTTCCTGGGGAGTGCACTGCAACGAACGAATCGGGTCAGAAGCCCTTTCGTGTTAATTGCAAAAAAGATCATCCTGCCAACTATAGGGGATGTGAGAGTTTAAGGAATATGCCCTTTATAAAAAGAAAATTTCACTAAAAATTAAAGAGAATGCTAGGTCAAGAGTTGAAGTCTTTGTTACTCCTAGAGTTCCACCACCACTTACAGTCTCATATGCCAGCCATTTTTAAGAACAAGTTGCTCCAGTGGTAGTCCACCGCGGTTCAAATAAAGGAAATACACTGGGGCAATTTTTTGATTTGTCTAAAGAGCTGCTTGGAGAGGGGGTACAGAGTCTTCTAGAAAAGATTGAGACCTTTATGAAAAATGTCAATGACTGTTCATCAATTTTAAGCAAGAGAATGTTGTTAGAACTTAGAACTACTTAATGAAATTTTCTTGAATGATAAATAATGGGCTTAAATCTTTTAACTTTTAATATCTCGTCACTGGTCGAGAATAGCAGGAGACTAGAATTGCATACAATTCTTATTGGAAAAAGTTGTGACATAGCTTTGGTTCAGGAAACACATTTAAAGGATAGGCACAGGGTTTTTCTTGAGGGCTTTAAATTTTTGAAAAACGTTTCGAATCAGGCAGTTGCAATAGCCATAAAAAAAACTATGAAACATGAGTCGGTCTGTATTTCTAACTTAAAATTAACCAGTTTGTTCATCTCTATTAGTGTTAAAATCAGGGGTTCCCACAAGAAATTGTTGATTGGTTCCATTTATATCCCTACTAATTGTGACTGTGAGACGCTTTTGGAAGGTTTGAATGAAATTGAAAGTTTGTATTCACGTTTTGACGGGGCAATAATCGGAGGAGACTGAAATGCGAAAGCCCTAACTGGGAGGATGTTTCATATAACATGAATGGGAAAAATTTTGAAAAATGGTATCGCATCTTTCTTACCTCTCTGACCAAGGTTACCTCCGAGACTTCTACATTTCCAAGAAGTGCTTCATTCTTATACCACTTTTTGATTTCTACACATATGTTAAACTTACTGGATAACAACTTTTTATTGCGAACACTTCCAACATTTACTGATCACTTTCCCTTGCTGCTTAATATTAAGATGGATCCAATTGACATTCCATTTGTTGAATCTATTTCTGACAAATCATTTAAAAATACAGATTGGGACTTATTTAAGGAGGAATTGGATGAAGAACTGTACCGCTGTATGCCTTCTCATTCTATCAATCTGATGAACTTTGAAATAGTTAAACATATTAAGTCTTTTAAAAATATTTTATTAGATACTTTAAACATAAACACTCCGAGGCGGTGACGTGGTCATTTAAGATATATAAAAATCTTCCGAAAGATATTGAAAAACTGTTTAAAACCAAACACAATTGGCAAAAACAACTAAAAAACTTATATCACAATCATTACAACAGGGTTGGTAGAGAGTACAAGGAGCTTTCAGGTAGGATAGCCTTACTCAAGAAAATAATATGTGATAAAATTAGAATTTGGTTGAATAGTCAATTTGGGAAAAGATTGGTCAGAATTTTTTCAGGCCCTCATGCCTTCAAAGAAGTTTTTCGAATAATCAGTAGAAATAAAAAATACACTTGTGAAAAAATTATTGTTAATGATAGTACTATTACGAATCAGACGGAAATTGTTTCGGAATTTTAAAAACATTTTGAAGCAGTTTTTGAAAAAAAGTTGCCTTCGTTTGACCCGGCTTTAGTTGATGAGGTTAAAAATACTGTCTATTCCGCTAGAATTCTAAAACCCCAACATATCCTTGTCTTTAATACCGATGGTTTTGTGCTTGTGCCGCCTACAACAGGATATTTTACATCTCAGGGCGAGGTGGCTGAAATTTTATATAACCTTAAAGCAAAGATGTCGAGTGGACCCGATTTAATCTCTAATTTTTTCCTAAAAAAAGTTGTCGCCGTTTTCATTTAGATTCCTCGCGATTATTTTCAATAACTGCATCAATTATGGTTATTTTCCTGAACTGTGGAAGAAAGCTAGAATATTACCTATTCTAAAAAACCAAATGATTTTAATTTGTAGTTTTTAGCAATTCTTAAAAAAATTAATTTTTAAGAATTACACTTTGAGCTTTATGCCAAGAAATTTCATGAAGCAACAGGTTGCCACAACAATGTTCTTTACAGAACAACCACCAGCAGACTAGACAGCTGTTTCGTTGGTCGCTACACCAACTCATTAGTAATCTTCTGTGGCTCATGCAGTCCATTAACTTTGAAAATCTTATAAGCACACATTCTGCTAAAATCAAAACGGAATTGCAGTTGTGTGCTTTCCAATTTAAAAAGCAATGTTTTTCTACTTCTTAGCACAAAGCAAAGGTTCAAAAAAATTGACTACATTAATTCTGCAAAGACTTGTTGTTGCGCTCTTTGTTTACTTCTTTTCACGATTCCATTCTTTGGCACCAACAATTCGTAGGTATTAAACCATAGAAGGCGTGAGAAGTGTTTTTTTAAAAAAAGATGACTCATCTTATTTTCTGAGGTCGGGCTCGTACCAGTTTATAGATGAAAAATAAATTGTGGCATTTTTTAATTTATATTTACTTTTTAACATTTCTTAAAAAAAATAATTTTTAAGAATTACACTTAGAGCTTTATGCCAAGTAATTTCATGAAGCAACAGGTTGCCACAACAACAATGTTCTTTACAGTAAATATAATAAAAAATGTAAATATAAATTAAAAAATGCCACAATTTATTTTTCATGTATATCATGGAAAGAAAAGTTCAAGGAAAGAAAAAAAAAAACCCAAGTGCCGTGATCGCTTGCGTTTTATAAAATACAGCTATAAGATTTACTTAATAAAAACTCGTTGTTTCTATTTTAGCTGTCAACGCTCGACCGACATAACGCAGCTTTGTGATTTAGGTATGATTGGCATTTTAGCAGATAAGAACTCACATTCTCTCACTCAATTAGTGACACTAACTTAGTGTTATGAAAAGACTTAACTTCTTTGATGTTCTTGATTAACTTACTTTATTAAACAAATATTTCTTACCAACTAGGCTTACATAAAATCTTAAAGCTAAGCAAATTTGGGTGTGAGAGAAAACACACCGTTTAATGATTAATGTTATTTTGTTACACTTTTAAAGCTATTTGAAACCTATAGCTTTTAGCGACCATGATACAATAATAAGGTAGGGTAAGGAGATTCACTATACCGACCTGAAATGTCAAAATTATTATATACGGTGCTGCCGTATCTTAAGAAAACATCCATGAAAAATCCATGTTTGTTCTTAATGTATTTGATGAATTACTTAGCTGTGGCGACATGTTTTTACTTTGGAAACTTCGATGTTTGACAATTTGTCGAAAATTGTTATGTTGTAACACATTCGACAGGCGATCATTTTGATAAAATATCGCATTGTTTCATTTTTTTAGACAATTCTATTAATTTTTTTTAATGTTCTACATACTTTAAAATTGATATTTCGCTTCGACATTTCCTTCGAAAGTAAGTTATGACATGTAGCCATTGAAAAACGGGGAAGTACATTTTTTTCTATTAAAAAAGATTTGAAGTTTTTTTTTGGTTTTTCCATTCGAGTGCCAATGCTAAAATACATTTTGACATTCGACGTCGGTGTGGTAAATCTCATTACCTTACCTTACCTTATAATTGTATAATTGATTCACCAAATTATCCTAATTTCCTAAATTATCCTACAAATAATTTCCTTTCTTATTATTTGTCCCACATGTATCAATAAGACAGGAAAGTGGCAATGCTAAAATACATTTTGACATTCGAGGTCGGTGTGGTGAATCTCTTTACCTTACCTTATAATTGTATCATGGGTAAAGAAAGGAGATTCACCACACCAACCTCGAATGTCAAAATGTATTTTAGGAAAAGTGAGACCTTTTAAAATATTTTCAAAAACGAGAGTTATCAAAAAATGTTTGCATCATTAACTGATAAAGCCGACATTTACAAAAACCAAAAAATGGAATTTACTGCTTTTATGTACGGTAAATTTTGGGTGAAAGATTCTCTTGTCGTAGAACTTATTTTCACAAAATTTCAGGTTCCTGCGGCAACTCCTTCTATTTTTGTCCGTGGCTTACACAGTGCGTCACTCACTGTTTAAAATTGCGGCAACCTCTAGCCTTGACCGATTTGACTTAGGCAACCCAATACCATCTTGTTCGTAATAGAATTATCTGTATAGAAATGTAAATTTCAATGAGAAAACAGATGAGTGTAAATATCGTTTTAAATTCCCCTATTCATACCTGGCAATCCTGTACTCTTCACAAGAAAATGATAGGCAACCCAACGGTTTCTTATTCCTTATGCTTCCTCATTTCAATTAATATTAATTTCGTCTCGTCTTCTCCACTAGGCAACCTATTCGCAATATGTTTACCCATGTAAAACAGATGGGTGTAGGAAAACAGATGGGTGTAGGTCGTCCTATGGTGGGGTCTTGTACTATCAAGTGCATTGTCATACTTATTCAACTTGACGCTTTGGCAACACCAAAGTGTTAAGTGATGATTATTTAGCAAAGTTTAATGTGATTGACTTCAATGAATCAGATGTATATTTTCTCACTACATCTCCTCTTTTAAAGAGAAAGATTTTATAGAGATCGTTGATCAGACGATTTCAATAAAAGCTTTCCTTAATTTTCACATTAATAACTAATCTAGATATGATATTTATGTTTATATTCTTTTAACTTAATTTTAATCGGTTTTTATGTACAACAAAAGTGTTTGAACTTCTTTTTATTTTCCAGTTTCCCTTCTCATTCATTTATATCACCTGACAAGGTCCTCTGAAAATATGTTTTAGTTTGTGACTAGCTTCATTTCTTAGATAGACTTCATCATTTAATTTAAATGTTTAATTTATTGAGTCTTTGTCATAAAATAATTTTGATATCAATTTTGCTTTATCAACCAATTTGAAAGCTCGTTGGTGTGCTTCCTGAAGTTTATATTCCAACTCTTTATCATAAGCTTCGAAATTATATACTGGATCAGTTTTTACAGTTGTGAAATCCAAAGTCTTAGGTGTTTTGCCATAGACTAGATCAAATTGGGCATATCCATGAACTGATGATTGTAACAATACGTGAAATACTTTTTCCATTCATCACAGTCAGACTTGTCGGGTGCTAAATGACATCTTATGTACCCATTAAAGGTTCTGTGACTTCTTCCGACCATATCAAGTGTATGATAGTGGTAAGGAGACAAAGTTGAGTGTTTTATATTCAATAACTAGCACAATTCCAAAAAAATATTTTTATATTTGTTACTCATGTCTGTGAGTATTTCCTTAACGGGGCAGTAGATCAAAATGCAATTGTCCACTATTGCTTTTGCTACTGTTTTAGCAGATTTATTTGGAACTGCAGATATATCTTCTAAATATCTCTAAGGTACTCTGGAGTACCGCAAGGTAGTGACCTTGGTCCTCTTCTCTTCAATATCTTCATATCCGACTTGTCGATAGTGTTGAAGGATATTCCACATGTTACGTATGCGGACGACCTAAAAATTTACCACGTATTTAAATCGCAGGAATATGTCAACTTCTTAGAGTTAAACCTCTTATTTTTTGAGACCTGTAGTTCGGTTCTGTAACTTTTCTCACCGTATTGCTCACCAGATTTTCCCACTTTGACGTCATAATGACGTCATTCTCACCTTCACTGTTTCTGTTATAAAATGAGATAAAGCGCTGACTCGTTTCGAGTGTTTCAGTTCTATTTTCCTAGGGATTCGATAGCCGAAGTTTCTCTGTAAGCTAAAATATTCGACTCGTATCGAATGAAGTTGTCACTATAATTTAACTTGATGAGAAAAATGTAATTTTCTTCATTTTCGATATAAATATATAAAAACTAAAATATTCCATATATTCGATTAATTTTTTATACAATAAAATTTGTATTAAGCAACCCGATTAAAGAATCGGATAACAATTCGTAGCGGTTTGTTTATTTAATATAAACATCACTAAGTGTCAAACAGCTAAAAATTATTAAACAAACAAGCCTTCAAAAGCATGCATTAACATGTAAATTTCTATAATTATAAGAACAGCACAGTAGATATTTATTTACTTTAATTAGCTAAATCAGCGCACATAGAACTATAAGCCAAGTGCCCTGATATTTGTTTCAATTTCATGTTCCCTTTCATTTGTGTATCTTTTTTATCACGTACCTCATTTACTCACTTATCAGTGTCAGAAACACAAGTTTTCGCAAAAATTAGTATTTTGGAACGAAACAGTGTAACGTCAGAAAAAGTGACTATTTGTCGCAAAAGTACTGGTGCCATTACGTCTTTTGTCTTTATTGTCTACTGGTGTACACAAAACAAGCTTTACCTCAATCTAAATAAGTGTAACGTGATAAGCTTTTCGCGTAAAAACCAAACTTATAATTCACAACTATATCCTCAACAATATCGAACTTAACAGGGTCAATTATATAATTGATCTTGATCTTGGACAACAAACTGAGCTTTAATCTAGACTATGATAAGATGATATCCAAGGTCAGTAACAGATCGGTTTCATTAAAAGACAAGCATGGTAATTCAAGAATGTATGGGTCACCACATTCCTGTAATGTGCGATAGTGCGGCCAATACTCGAATATGGCTGCATTATTTGGAATTCAGTTTTTGAATCCCATTGTGATAGAATAGAATCCGTTCAAAAGCAATTCTAACTATTCGCTCTTAGAGAAACTTATAACCCCTGCGGTTATTGTAGCCTTTCACCGTATTAACACAGACACAGCCTATTAAATATGATGCCGCTATCAATAAGAAGAACGGTATTAGATTCCTGCTCTGCTTTCGATGTTCTGAACGGTATAACTAACTGCGAACACATCTCTAACAAGATTACCATCAATGACCCTATAAGACGTACAAAGCATACTCGGCTGGTAACGGAATTTCAGCATCCTGCATATGCAAGTAATGAATCCATCAACCGTTGCTGTAGAGAATTTAACAATATATCCGACCATTACTCACCTTCCATGTCCAAATCCTCATTCAAGCAATCCTTATTCAAGTCTATTTCTCTTCCTAATTAGCCCAGGCTTTGATCTCCTTTCTTTTCTTCTCCTCTTTCTAGTATGTAAGTACCTTTTACTCTTACTTTTAATTTTCTTTTTTTTTGTTGTACTTGAGCATTTATTATTTTCTGATTTATTATTTATATTCTTATACTTTTATTTTATTTATTTAATTAATTAATATTTGTTATAATTAATATTAATAATTAATATTTCTGCGAACAGGTGGCGAACCTTCACATGGCAACGTGTCTGACCGCCTCAACCTGGCGAGGTCAAACCTCCTCGTGGTGTTCCCTGGGCAACGAAAAATTGGCATCCGTTAGTTTGACGGCTAATTTGAGCGACGGGTCGCTCTATTAACCTTGAACATGGAATGTGCGCAAGGTTTGGGTTCCTCCACATTACTACTGTCCAATGAAAACTAAACCAGCCTCAGAAACGAAAAACGGACAATGATTTACGGATATGCACCTGGAAGGTCCGAACCCTTTATAGAGAAGGTGCCATTATCCAACTGACGGTAGCCCTCAAAACAATAACGTCTGATATCACCGCCATCCAGGAAATGCGATGGAATGGACAAGGCTGCTCTAACCAAGCACTCTGCGATATCTACTACAGCTGCCATGCGGAGAGGCGCGAATTTGGATGTGGATTCGTCGTTAGCCGGAAACTTGCACCAGATTTAAGCACCTCGACATCCACAAGGCCACCTGGCTGTCCCCGGATCAAAAAACGCGAAACCAAATTGATCATGTTGTAATCGACGGAAGGCATGCTTCTAGTGTTCTAGATGTGCGTACATTTCGGGGGGTCAACATTGACTCCGACCATTATCTTGTTGCAGCCAAGATCCAAATGCGGTTATGCAATGCGAAGAACATACGCACAGGAATGCAACGAAAGCTAGATGTCGCTAAGCTGCAATTACAACGGACTGCCGAAGCCTACTCCGCGCAACTCTCGGTTAAGCCCAACCAACCAACCTCTGGACCCGACGACGCCGGTGGACTTTGGGCGCATATATCCCACTCCATGCGCGCTGCCGCTGAAGAAGTCTTTGGTTTCCGGCGCCCGCAACCTCGGAACCAATGGTACGATCAGGAGTGTCGCATCGTGATAACAGTAAAAAACACCGCATATAGAAAACGCTGCAGTCAGCTGCAACGCCAGCCGTGCGAGAAAACTACCGCGAAAAGAGGAAGGAAGAGAGGCGCCTTTTCAGACGCAAGAAAAGGGAGCAGGAAAAGCGTGAGCGTGAGGAACTAGAGGTATACCAGGGCAAGAAGGATGCACGAAAATTCTATCAACAGGTTAAGCGTCTCACCCAAGGTTTCAAGCCCGGAGCATCCACTTGTAGAGACGAAAATGGAGATCTGAATACGGATACGGAGTGTGTGCTGAGATTATGGAGACAGCACTTCTCCAATTTACTTACTGGCGACGATTCCACCAATGCCGCCCATGGAGAGCGCAGTTCAGAGCTACCAATCAACAATGACGGAGTGGAAGTACCACCACCTAGCCATGAAGAGTTTCGAGTTGCTATGCAACGACTCAAAAACAATAAAGCAGCGGGTGCTGACGGCCTGTCAGCTGAATTGTTTAAAACCCGTGGCAATGAATTGATAAGGCGCATGCATCAGCTCATCAGCAAAATATGGCTAGCAGAAAGCATGCCCGACGATTGGATCGTCGATCTCAGCGTACTATGTCCTATACTTAAGAAAGGAGACCCAACAATCTGCGCCAGTTATAGAGGTATCAGTCTTATTTCCATCGCATATAAAGTTCTCTCAAGCGTAATGTGTAAAAGATTGAAGCGGATAACAAAAACACTGATTGGACCTTATCAGTGTGGCTTTCGACCTGGAAAGTCCACCATAGACCAGATTTTCACGCTACGACAAATCCTGCAGAAAACCCACGAAAACCAAACTGACACACACCATCTCTTTGTCGATTTTAAAGCTGCGTTCGATAGCGCGAGAAGGGATTGCCTATACGCACTAATGTCTGAGTTCGATATACCTGCAAAGTTGATTAGACTTTGCAGAATGGCGTTGAGCAACACACGCTGCTCCGTCAAGGTAGGAAATGACTTCTCCGAAACCTTCAATACCGAAAGAGATTTCAGGAAAGGCGATCTACTGTCTTGCGATCTCTTCAACATCAGCATGGAGGGGATCGTATGAAAGGCGGGTGTGCATAAAATGGCACCATTTTCTATAAAGGTGTCCAGCTCCTTGCGTACGCTGATGATATTGACATTGTAGGCAGAACCAAGAGAGATGTTACCGCTGCTTTCGCCGCTATCGAAAAGGAATCAGCCAAAGTGGGTTTGACGATAAATGAGGGTAAAACAAAGTATATGCTGTCTGCAAACAAGGGAGCGTGGCTTCTTAGCTCCCACGTTTCATCCGACAGATATAACTTTGAAGTAGTGAAGGAATTTGTACACCTTGGCACCGCCATTAATACCAACAACGAAATCAGAACAATAATTGCTAATAGGTGCTACTACGGGCTCAATAAGCAACTAAGTTCCAGAGCCCTCTCTCGACAAAACTAACACTCTACAAGACGCTCGTTCTACCTGTGCTGCTTTATGGCGCTGAGGCAATGGTAGTTTCGCAAACTGACGCAGCCGCTCTGGGGGTGTTCGAGAGAAAAGTTCTTCGCAAAATCTTTGGTCCTGTTCGAGCCGGCGATAACTATCGCATCCGAATAAACCATGAGCTGTAAGAGCTCTACGAAGACATTGACGTAGTTCGTCGTATAACTGTGCAGTGACTACGCTGGCTGGGTCATGTCCATCGTATTGAGGACGAAGCTCCAGCGATAAAGGTGCTCGAGGCGATGGTCGCTGTTCAACGACTACGAGGGAGACCATGCCTCCGATGGATGGACCAGGCTGAGGAAGCCCTAACCGCACTTGGTGTATCCGACTGCAGAAGGCGCGCGCAAAGCAGAGGCGCGCCTGGCGAGAGCTGATGAGTTCGGCCGAAACCCGGACACGGGTATCTACGGCCACTTAAGTAAGTAAGTAAGTAATTAATATTTGTACAAGGAGACTTAGTCTTTAATAGTACATCAATTGAGGTGAATCATATTTATAAACTTATTATTTATTGTATAATTAACATTTGTCTTATAACTATGTGAATTTAAAATATAAAAAGAAGTTAAAAATTAAATTGAACACTAATGCTAAAAAAGAGTTAAGTATAATAGAACTTAATGAAATGGAAAGAAATAATTAAAGTGGAAAAAGAAAAAAAAAAATTTTTTGAAATAAATTAAGAAGTCTAACGGTGCTTATGAAGAAAAATCTACTGCTGTTGAGGTAGTTGTGTCTGGGAACAATGATGTTGGTAAACCGAACTGATTGAAAAAACTGTAATTTCTCATAAAGATACCCTGGGCATTGTGTATTAATAAGCCTGTGTAAAAAGGTAATATTACGCATATTCAAGTATTGAACCAAACCACACCCAAGAATTTCTTTACTTTCTCAACGAAATATGGTCAAAACGTTGGATTTTAAAGACATACCTTGCAGCATTGTTAAACGCCACAAGAAGTTTATGCTGCAACTGGGAATCAAGCTGACTATAGACAACATCTGAAAAAGTGATATGTGGCATTATTAGTTGTACTGCATGTATATGACGAGCTTCAAGAGGGATAAAGTCAGAAGAAATTAGTAAATAACTCAAAGTACCGTAGATTTTGCCTATAATGTTATTAATGTGGTCAGTTCAAGTTAATCTAGAGTTAAATATGAAAACAAGGTTTTTCACTTTATTCACAACAACCAATTTATCAGGTCCTATTAACTAGAGTTGGGTCCACCATAGTTTATACATGTATAGTTCATGGAACTATGTTCATTCCCGGACATAGTTTTAATCGTTCCTTCTGTACGATTTAAGCATGTCCAAACAGTTCCGATTGGAATGAAATTTTTTCTAATGAGCAACATAAGCCGACATCTCTTTCGCACTTACCGCTCACATATTACTGCTTAGACGAATTGTTTGAGTGATGGCAAGCAAAACGATAATGCTTGTGAGAGAGAATGAAAGAAATAATAGACTATATGATATATCGTCATTCTTGTTGTATGCACTGTTCTGTTTGTTTTTACTTGTAACAAAAGAAAGAGAACAATCATCAAATGATATTTAGAATGCTTTTGTTACATTTCCTCTAATAAAGAGAACTGTCGGAACTGATAGTTCCGCGGACATGCTTATTATGTTATAAAATAAGCATGTCCGCGGAACTGTTTTGTTTTATAGCATAATAAGCATGTCCGCGGAACTATTAGATAATTTTTATATATTTTCTTATGCTACAATTTTGTTACTTAATATTTGAACTATATGAATTTTTTTAACAAATTTTTATAGTTTCTTTTTTAAATAATTTATGAATATTTTCCTTTATTTTTTTAATTTTGAAATGAAAACTCTGAAAAAAAACAAAAAATTGTGTTCAATTTGGTTTAAGGCTAGTCAGCGTTGTGTTAAAATTATACTTAGAATATTACAAATTTCCTCTACAGTTCAACAAACAACCAGCTCAAACAGATAAATAAAGGAACTAGATAGTTCTGTGGACATGTTTTCATTTATTAGTTCCGCTCTATAAAAGAGAGTCAACAAACAAGCAGCTGAAGCAGATCAAATAAAGGAACTAGATAGTTCCACGGACATGTTTAAATGAACTAGTTCCGCTCTCTCGTTCCATGTTCCAAAGGAAACGTTCCATGTCCGTTCCGTCTCCGGAACTGTTAAGCACAACCCTACTATTAACAAACGGGGAATATCCACAAAGCATGAGTCATTCCATGCAATTGGTAACACTTTAGATTTTAAAGGATTTATAAAAAGAAAGTAAGTGACTGCCCACGTGTTCAGCAATGCCAGATCAAAAAAAAAAAAAAAAAACGAAATGGCCATTTCAGCCCTTGAAAGGACTTTGACCGAGCTTCTTATGATCAATTGTGTTGTGTGTGATGTGAAAATGTTTGCACACAAATGATCAAGAACTGGACCTACATGTTTTACGCCGACTCCGAACGGTTATCTTCTCAAGAAGCTTTTCATGGCAGTTTTTACTCTCTGAGGTTTGCCATTGTCTGCAGAGAGGTGACGGCAGAACAGAAAAATTAATTCAATTGAAAAAACTTTCTGTGTCGGATGGAGGATTCGAACCTGGGTTCTCTGGCGTAAGAGTCACACACTCTACCCACTACGCCACGGCCACCACCAGATAAAGCCAGATCATAGTTTAATCTATAAGTTAAGTCTTCTAAGAGACCAGCAGCTCGAGAGAGGTATAGCTGAATGTCATCAGCGTAGGCATGAACAGTTGCATATTTACAAACAGAGAAGACGTCATTTAAGAAAAAAGAGAAAAGTAAAGGACCCAAAATTGACCCTTGGGGCACAAAGGCAGAAACAGTGCAAAGGGTCGAAAAATTATTACCAACTTTAACCCGTTGCATTATATTTTCTAGGTAATTGGATGCTAGTTTAACTGCACCGTCACTAAAATAAAAAAAATGTTTCAGCTTATAACAGAGCAGATTGTGGTTCACAGAGTCGAAAACTTTGGAAAAATCTATAAGGCAAAGAAGAGTTATTAGATTTTTATCATATGATATTCTTATGTCATCCAATATTTTCGTTACTGCTGTCGAACAGCTGTGACCAGAGCTAGAGCCAGATTGCAGTGGGGATAAAAGATTGTTCAATTACTCAGAAATTTGATCGGTCATTATTCGTTCAAAAATTTTACTAAGAGCAGGGAATATACTAATATGTCTGAAGTCTTTGGGATCAGAGGCAGATGTAGATTTAGCCACAGACATGACCGTGGCAACTTTCCATAACCCTGGGAAACGGGAGCAAGCAATACAATGATTGATAATATGAGTGAGGGGCGCTAAGATAAAGTGAATAACTAATTTAATAAATCCGATTGGCATTTCATCAATCCCTACTGCATTGGAACTAATATTCATTATGCATTTGGCTACATAATCCTCACTGACTGATGAGAATTCAAAAGAGGGCAAGGGAGAATTAGTTGTTTGAGCTGTCAACACGCCATTGTCCTGTCACAAATATATATAAGGACTTGGGCATCCATTAGCCAAAAAGAAGCTATTAAGTAAGTCCGGATCCAAATTACACACACTAGCCCCATTACTCAATACTCTATATTTTTTTATATTTTGTCATAACTGTTTTGAGTTTAAGCCTGAATTGAATTTAGAACTGAAGAAATTTTTCTTTTCTTGTCTAACCATGAGCGAAGCATTATTTCGAGCTCTCCTGTACTTGTCCCAGTAATCGTTTGTTCGATTATTTTTCCATTTAGAGTGGAGTTTATTCCTGGATTTTATAGCAGACAATACACGATTTGTAAACCAAGGAGATGAGTTATTAGAAATTTGAATTGAGCGTGAAGGCACATGACGGTCAAATAAGTTATTTAATTGATCCATGAAAACTCGTAGTTTATCGTCTACCGAGCTATAAAACCAGCAGTCCATCCAACTCATACCAGATAATTTACGACTTAAAGCAGATAAATCAATTGATTTGTAGTCACGATAAGAAAAACTGACATGCGAAGTTTTGCTTAGGTTGATATTAGGACATCAAAAAAGTAAGTCATGATCAGACAAAAAACTCATTTCATCATACTTTAGAACATAAGAAATATCAGAAACTAGACAAACATCAAGCAAACTAGGCTCACAATCTTGCATATAACGAGTGGGAATATCAGAATTCACTACTTTTAAACCACTCAACGTTGACAGATAGTAAACATTTTCTGTTGCAGAGTCATTCCGTAATAAAGTAATATTAAAGTCACCACAAACAAAGAAGAAATCATAGTCAATGATTTTTGTAGAAATGTCAGAAAAAAATATTTTAGGATTAAAGCATCTATTAGGGTTGTATACTCAAGAGACTGATTTTTTTATGAATATCGAAGATTTCAACATCAATAAACTCACAACCATCGTTACATTTATTCACAAACTTAGCATTGAGACTAGACTTACAATAGACAGCAACACCACCTTCCCTTCTACCACTTCTGTCATTTCGGAAAAGTCTAAATCCTTTAAAATTATAAAAAGAATCAGGAATATCCCTCTTCAACCAGGTTTTGGTAACACACACAATATCAACTGGTGAATTTTCAAAAATATATCTAGCCTGATCAAGCTTAATTCCATTTAAGCTATGCGCATTAAAATGTATTACATTTAAACCACTACGCTGATTACATAAAACACTAATTATATAATTATCATAAACATCAATAGACAAACCATCAGAATGTGTCAAGATTTGTCAAAAACAGAAAAAGCTTTGAACAAATTGAAGAAATAGAACAATATATTAAATGTATAAAATAAATAAAATGGATAAGGAAAAAATATTTTAACAGATAATACCAAATATATAAAAAAAGATACAGATTGGAAACTATGATGCAAGTGAAACACTTCGGTAAGCATTTTTAAAAAGTTACCGTAAAATTGCCTTGGTAAAGGCTTTCCGACGTTTGATCCACACTTTTCGATCCACAACCGAAGACTGCATCAAGAAGTGCAAGAAATTGCAACAGTAAAAATCAATAATAACGTATAATCCTTGATTTAAATCACCCAACGGCAATAATCAGAAACAAGAAACAGTTATATTTTGTTCACATTGTTTCTTCAATTAAATTTGGTTACTTAAAAGTTACAATATTGTTAACAACAACTTCATAGCTCATTCAACAACTTTAAAGGGTTTAAGGAATGGTTTTCTGGATGAGAGGAGTAGAATTATAATGGCATATTTGATGGTCGAAAGAAAGCAATTTAGGAAGTCAACCAGTTTAGACATAGGCAATGAAGCCATTGGCCATAGCTCAAAATATATATTTAATTTCTACTATGACTAACTGCTGTATACCCACGTTGTCCCTCACGAAAAACAATGGAACTCTTAGTCCACTCAAGTATAGGAAAAGTATACCCAAAAAAATATTCGGTTTTATAACCATTTTCAGCAAGCTGACGATTGCTCATAAGAAAACGTCAGTACCACGTTTTGGGCTTTGTAATAGGAAGATAACGGGGCAACTACTGTCAGGCAGTTCCAAAGTCGTATTGTGGTAAAAGGCTATGCAACAGTTGATCTATCTTTTCTATTTGATCTATCAATCTTGAAAAGAGAGTATTCATAAGTAAATCTAGATACAGAATGCAAGAACGGTTCGTTAGGTATATACTTACACAGTTTTTGACGGGCAGACCGAAATTTACCGGAGGCAGAGCAGCGTAGCACATTCCAAACTTCGTACCAAGTGTATCCCGTTGATACGAACTGGAAAGCTGGCACTGCTAGTTAAGGTTAATCCTATTACTTAACTGTAACAGTTTTTGTCCCAGCCAACCCTGATTGGAAGACAGGACAGAGAGAAATTTCCCGCAGCTCGATTTTCTAACGAAATGTTATAAATTTCATTCAAATAAAATTATTTTATTTTTGTGTGCTGTCAAAAATACTTTTTTACTACTTTTTTTATTCAAGAAATATATAGAACATTTTACTTGACTCATTACTTAAGGGCTGGAAAGAGGCCTATACCGATAATTTCAAGTCATACTATAGGCCAAGTGCTTGAAATGGTGTCAGACACTAATTTATCGACTCAATAAGCTTCCTTTTGGCTAATAAATTCTCTGCACTTTCAATTTCTTTTGGTGATTTCTCATTAACTATAACTAATTGCTGAACTTTTCGGCGCTTTGTTTGACTGGATGCTTCTTCGAAATTCACTGGTTTTTTAAACGCTTTGGTTTCAGCTTTCTAAAAGTAGGAGTATCTTGTGTGTCTGATATATTCCGTATGCCTCTACTGGTAATGGGTCCCTTGAATTTATGTAATTAACTATAGATAAAATATATCAGGTTTACTTTAACTCGAATTCTCCAGAGCCCTAAAGTTTAAATCTAAAGAAGTCAACTTGCTGCTCCTGGAGAATCTGAGTAATATTACTAAAACGCTGTCTAGTATATTACTGTGTATATTACTGTGTATATTACTAACCTGTCAGTAAAACAACTAAGAGGAGATTGGAGCGAATCGTGATGTTTTGTTTCGAATGCAGATGATTTTCGATGCACGGCTTTAAATTCTTGATTAAATTTATAAACAATAAAGTGCACTTTGTTAAGAGTATCATTACTTAAACAAGGCACTGAATAGTAAGATTTTAAAAATGTTTCCTTGATGAAACAATTCCTTGATTGTTTCCATAATTGAAAACATCTCTAATAAAAAGTTGTGGTGTCCTTTCCAAAACATTGTCTTGTTAGCAAAAAGTAAATTCACTCAATGTGAGAAATTTTTCACCTTTTATATTTTAAAACTGGATAACTTCACTGCATTGAGAACTTTTTGATAACTAAAATAACTTTAAAAGACTTTGATTTAATTAGGTAAAAATACTTCTGTTTATTTTAAAGATAACGACATAACCATATGTTTTTGACAATCAGAAAGACTGATATCAAAAATGATTCGCGTCCTAAAACTATGCAGTACAATTTTTTAAAAAGGTGTGCATTCAAAAAGTTTGTTATTTTAATATTTAATCAGGCTCTATTTTGGATAAATAAGTACGGGTTAGACCAACTTGGAAATAGCGGTATATTACATAATAGTATATAACATATAATATATAACACTTTTAATACCTTTAAACGTTGAGGGTTGTATTGGAAGTGGTCGTATTTGTGGGCGGACTACGCCTATTTTTTGCATATTTCGCATTTTCGATGCAACTTTCACACATACCAAATCTTATATATGTACCTCAATTATAAGCCATTTTATAGTATTTACACTGTTGTGGATATGGGAGGTGGGCGTGTTCGCTTGTTTTACTGTTTTAACTGTTTTAAAAAAATTATCATTTGTCCAGGAATTTGGGTGCATATGAACATGTGTACCAAGTTTCATGTAATTATCTCAACTCCTTCCGATAATTCTACGCCTACGGACTCTTTTCAGGTGACATATTCAGGAGTAGGTTCTACGAAAACAATTTTTTCTTGCGTTAATACCCAAGGAATTAAAAATTTAAAAAATACTTTTTTCTATGCAAACATTACTCCTTTAGGCTTAAAAAAATTGTTTCCCAAAATGAAATAACGTAATTTTCTATGCAAATTTTACCAAAAATAACCCAAAAATACCCTTTACGAAAAATTACTTAAAAATAAAACCACGCAAAATCGCACCTCTATCTTTTCAACATATTTTTTAAATAAGTTGATAAATAACATATAACAAATTAAAACAAACAAGAAATGGTTTTTGGAGCTATTCACTCTCAAAGTTGGATAATAATTTCCGGTTTTTCAATTTCAGTAAATTTAATATCACTAAAAACGCAATGTTTAATTTTAAATAACTTTTGAAATAAAGACTAGATTTAAACAACCCAATTCATATTGAAAATATAATTATTCACAAATTTCTAAAACTATCAAACATGATTCATTTCTTTTTAAAATTTATCCCGCAGCAGACTCACAAAATATGTATAAATGACTCAATTTACAAAATTTAATTTTAACGAAAAACTGCCATTACATATAATTGAATTAAAGACAAAAAACGCAAAATCGCACCTCTACCTTTTTTTCGTTAGTTTTTAATAAATAAAAGATCACTTTTTGAAAGTTTAAGCTAAATCAAAAGATTGTTTTTTTCCTCTTCACTGCTGAAATTTTCAGATTTTTTAATAATTCTGATCTAATTGAAGGGTGTCTTTAAAAAGAAATACTATCAAAAGCATTGGATTCTGTATTTTTCACAAAAAAAACAATTTTATATACTTTGAATATCTCGTTCGAGAGTTATGATATTTTATCTGTAGAAGGTATATGCAAAGGCGAAAACTGGTAAATTGACAGAAAAAATAATTAATTTTCAGCTCATGCTGTGTGTCCAAATCTTCACGTATTTTCAAAATTTATGCAGAATTCTCATAGTTTAAGAATTATCTCTCAATTGATATATAATAAGTCATAATATTACAAAAAAAAACTACAAGTTAGTTTTGGCCGCAATTATAACACTGTGTAGGGTTTTGTTCCTTAACATGACAGAGGTAAGCTTTGAAATTTTCAGGGTTAAATATTGACATTTAAGCGTGCCTCAATCGACCTCTATATTGAAAATCTAATTTATAAGGGAAGAAAGTCAACACTTTTTCGAAAAAATATTCAAACTAGAAATTTCCAAAAAGGCGGGCGTACTTATTTAAAAAAATTTCGTAACGCCCCAATTATTAAACGCAATCGCACCATTTCTTATATCTCTATAAGGTATAGTTAAAAAAAATGTTTTCCATGACATTTCACCGATTTCTTTTTAATTAAGATTTTTGCGATTTTTTTTAATAGAACAAGAAAAAAATTGGTTTTTTTTCAAAAGTACAAAAAACTGTGGCAATTTAAATCCGATTTTCATGTTTGATAAGTCATTTTAAAGAATAATTAAATTTGAAACGAACTGCGTACCAGTTTTTTTAAAGTGTGAGCTTATAAAAATGTTATTGGGATTTTTTGGGAAAACAGCACTATTTTCCCATATATTTCAGATTCAATATAGAGGTAGCTTGAGGCACGTTTAAATATCAATATTTTTTAAAGAACAAAATGTTAAGGATGTTAAGGAACAAAACCCTGGTGCGTAATTAAAGATCAGAAAAAATGTTTGCTCCATACAACTCCATACATATGTATTTATTGCTCTATGTACCCTATAGGAACAAACTAACTTGTTTTTTTTTAAAACAACTAATTAAAAAACTAATTTAAAATAAAACAGTATATGAACTACTTTGAATTATATTAAGGCGGAAACCACTGTGATTTTGACATCTTTTAATTGCAAACTTTTATTAGATTACAAGTTTATATATATTTAACCATGTTATTTCATCAAATATTATTAACTTTAGGCCATCATTAATAGTTTTCAATTTGCTATTTTAAAGTAATTACAAAAATAATTTAAATATAACTAATTTACAAGTAGTTGAAAATATATGAAGACGAAAGTCAATTAACTTATTTAGCGGACATCACCATACGAAATATGTTAATTCGTTCTATGGAAAAAAGTCAGAATTTCAACTAGTTGTGGTTGACAAAAAACTACTTTTAAATTAGTTGATTTTTCTACAGGCTATAAAGTGATATATATTAGGGATGTGACGGATGTCATTTTGCGGATGCGGATACCAAAAAATGAAAAATGTGGAGTTAGTAGATACGGATAAATTAAAAAAATATCCGCGGATGCGGATTTCAAATCGTTTTTTATTTGTTAAAGATATCGAGCAAAATAAAAACGTGGCAAAATAAATGTTTAATTTTTAAAGAGATCAGCTTGACTAGACAAACTATAATTAGGGCTTAAATGATCAAAATCATGTTGAAAACTTTTTTAATAGTCCAAATCAATCAACGGTAAATTGTATCTTATACACAGTAATGTTGACGCTTCATTGCTTCTTAACCGATTTTGAAGCTCATAATGAAAATGTCTTTTTTAATAACGTTTTTGTGCCGATTATAAAAAATTTTTATGAATTCAGATTTTGGTTGCGGATGCGGATGTGAATGCCGATATCAAAAAGTGAAAAGTGAGGATGCGGATGCGGATGTTGATGCGGAGCTCCGTCGAATCCCTAATATATATAAGTGAAATAAGTGCAATAGTGTAAAAAAATAAGAGCATTTTTCGACTTTTTGGGAATTTTTCGTTAAAATACCTTAATCTAACCTAATACAAACGGAATGGAAAAAACGGAACGTTGGCAATCCTGGAATTCAAAAATTTTTCGAATGAAAATCAGAAATATTTTTCTAGAATTTTTAAAGTTACTCCGAGTGAGAAATATATGTTTTTTTAATATTTATAATTTTTTTGTGATCGAAATGCTAAAAAAGGGCACTTTAAATATTTTTGGAAAAAAAGTCAAATTTCAACGGCTTTTTCAATTCCTTGCAGAAAATAGCTCAAGAATATGCGTAAATTATCCGTCCTGTTTTTTTTTATATTTTTGAATTTTTGGGAATTTTTTGTAAAAATACTCAAACTCGAAATTTTCAAAAAGGTACACTTCTAGCAAACAAATTCATAACGACCAGGTTATTCCACATGATTATAAAATTTTTTGTATCTCCATTTGGTAAAGTATAACAAAATATTTCCACAAGATTTCATTGAAATATTTTCACATTTGGAAAAAAAATATTTTCTAATTTTTTTTGAAACAACTCCGACTTTTTTGGGACATTCTAATAATCATTTACTTGAAACAATATACACTCAGTTCTGTTTTTACACGACTTTTTACACGAATTTGATTTAACACGAATTAAAATAAATCTTTCTTTTGTTTTTACACGCTTTATTTTGATTAAACACGATTGACCCAAATTCTGTAAATAACAATTTTAGTACTAACAGTTTCCACCGCTATAAAATTTTTAATTTTTATTATACTACCGTGTTGCCGCGTGTAAACATGCATGTCAACAGTCGCACCGTGTAAACGGGCTCATACTGTGTTTGTAAAATTTTAGATTCTGGGAATCTCCTGAATTATGTAGTAGAAATACGTGCTCAATTTATTTTGTATGCATTTGGAGTTCGGTCAATGTTCATTAATATAGGTTAAGTCACTTGAGAGAAAAGCACTCTTTTTCTGCCTTTGCTCGAACTGTCAAAGTAGCTGTTAGCTAAAAATTGTACAGATTCAGGTTTTTTTTCTTGATTTCCTTTTATCCATTCTGACAGTTCGACCGAGCTTCTCTCAAGTGACTTAACCTGCATTAATAAACCTTGAGTTCGGTGTTCAAAGTGAAAGGTTACTCTTTAAGTTTAAAGCCACATAAAACTTTTACCACAATTAAAATTCGTGCAGACTACTGAAAGAAAAAGTAAGTTGTATTGTAAAATGTTTCTATTAATGATAATTGAAATTGTTTTTTTTTTTGCATTCTTTTATAAGTTTATGAAATAAAAATATACGCAAATATTAGCTATAACGCTCCAATATGAGTTTAAAAATGGTTTATTGTATTATTTCTACAGATTTGTTAAATTTGGAACCAATCTTTTACTTTTCCATAAGTGCAATGCATTTTTTTACACGATTTTTTTGTTGCACGAAATCTTGGGAACGTATCAACTGTGTAAAAACAGAACTGAGTGTATATAGAATTGGAAATAACGCAGTCAATATACCAAAAAAGCATTGCGTCAACTCCGCCATAGGAAATATATAGATAAGTGCGTCAGAGGCGAGCGCAGGGAACGAATAAAAATAAGATATAAGATATATTATAACATTTTTTTTATATACTTCATTTGTGTACTCTATATTTTATTGTTTTGCATGCTTTATCTCTCAGTAGTTGCTTGTTGGCAAGCAGAAGCTGCTTAAACAACAACTAATACTATCAAACAATGCAAGACCTCATAAGTTTGTTAGCCATAAGGGCGAAGAGTGAACATTTTGTCGGTTGAACAATTGTACTCGTCAGTCTCGCCAACAAATTTAAGCCAAAGGTCACTAACACACAAAAAAACGCATAATCTTTAAACAATTTATTTTAAACAATAACATAGTGTAACACAAAAAAATACCCATATATGGACACCACTACATGATAAAAGACCAAAAAAAAAGACCCCTATCTCGCAGTTTTGCCCAAAGTCCTCCAGGTTTTTTTGTTGGGGCTCCCAAAGAAGTGGGGCCTCGGTGTCATTTTTGGAAAAAAGTGATCATTTTCCCAAGCTCATATCTTGCAAACCGTTCGGAGTTTTGATTTACTCTCTGAGGCAAAGTTGTAGCTCTTGTCATAAAGACAAATTGAGAAAGAAAATTGTTAACATAGAAAATAAAAAAAAACTTAATCTTCAAGGTCAAAATCGCAAAAAAATTTAAAAATAAGCGAAAAATGGCCCAAAAAGCGTTTTTTTTATTTTCCGCTTTTACGAACAAATTTACTTTATGAAAAATGCGCCAATTTTCTTTGGCCTGGTAGGACTTACAGCGCTGATTAAAGCCCCAAAGTTTTTTAAGGAGGCAGATCCAACTTCTTGAAATATAGGTCTTTATAGCTCGAGTATATAATCGCTTATATCTCACCCATTTCTTATCCGATCTGGTTGAGATGGGTATCATTGAGAAGACCTTTTAAAACGCTATAAATCTGTATATAAATATGTGAATTTTTATTAACTCATTGGGGCAAATTAAAAAAAAAATTTTTTAACCTCACTTTTTTCATAAAAATCTGGTTTTCTCAAAAAATAGTTGTCAGTAAAAGACAACACTTCAACTTTTTTTTTAAGGTATAACACTCCGCATTAACCCTTCTAAGACCGGAGATAGTGAGGTTTTTCTAACAAAAGTACTTTCTGGGAGCCAAAATTTCGCTTAAAAACAATTAAAGTGTAAGAAAATAAGCGATTTCTTAAAAACAATGTTGATTTCAAAACTTTTAACGTAAGAAAATGTCTGTCAGGAGGCCGAGTGTGTGAGTGCACTATACCTTCACTGATAGTAAGTGCATTCTAATAAAAATTCTCAAGCTGGTGGGTGAGTTCCCGTGCCCAAACTATCAAGCAAATACCTGGAAGCAAACATCTGCATTGAATTCACATAAAAACAACCCAAAATATAAAAAAAAATACCTGGAAACACATTGTAGCTCTTGTCATAAAGATAAAATTGTGAATATATAAAATCAAAAAAAATTGTATCAAAAAACTACCTGGAAGCAAACATCTGCATTGAATTCTCATTGTAGCTCTTGTCATGTTTAATGTCTTGTATGTTTAATTAACGCTCAAAAATGAAATACGCCTGGCCAGAACCATGTGTTTGTCCAAGGGTTAACACCGTTTAGGTAGCGCTTATTTATCACGCGATCACGCACCGACCGCAGCAGCACAGGCAATGCAGTAACCTCAGCTCATGCAACAAGGGACGCAGCACACAATATAAAAGCGACACGACGCTCACATCGAGGCATTACACAGTGCGACGTCAACGAGAGCTCAGCGGTGAAAGTGAAAAAGTGAAAGTAAAAGTAAAAAAAAGTGAAAGTGCTACAGCATAATTCGCACACAACATTGGCAACTGACAATTTCAATATGCAGTGTGAAAATATTGATCTATTTTGCTACGTTTGCGGTCACCAAATCAGAAAAAAAAGTTCTACAAAATTTCAAAAGGAAAATAATCTTTTAACTAGTAAATTCAAGAGAGCATATAAGTTGTTTTTCAAAGAAGAAGACTGGACCGGTGAAAATTACACACCTAATGCAGTGTGTCGCCAATGTTATAACTATCTCAAGGCATGGTTGAGTGGAGGCAAACATAGTATGAAGTATTGTAAGCCGGCAAACTGGATTAATCTCCCAGGTGATCATGATGAAACCAGTGGCTATGCATGCGTAAATTACACATGTGGTATAAATCGATATGCTGAGAGGAACAAAACTTATAAAGCAAATGTAACAGCAACACTACCAGTGCTTGCACCTGAAAATTTTGTATCACCAAGGCCGCCAACTCCAGATTGTAGTACAGAATGTACAGGAATGACTAGAGCAAGTGGTGTTACTTATGAAGATCCATTTGATACCGATTATGACCCCCAACAGGGAAGAGATAGACCACAACTAATAACACAAATGGAAATGGATTTCATTGTGGCAATATTGGAACTATCGCAGCGACTTGCCATATTTTTGACAGCGTTGTTAAGGCAAAGAAAACTCACACATGGTAATGTGAACTCTACGGCGTACCGCAAATGGCAAGCTGAATTTCAGAGCCTCTACACTCTAAATGATGACAATTCGTTCGTTTACTGCAACGATGAAAAAGCTTTGGTGGTAAAAATGGGAATGAACTACATCGCTAGTGAGTGTAGATTATTTATTGATGGTTCTGATTCAAGCTTGAAAGCAGTGTTGTTGCATGTGTCAAACCGAAAACCTTCCATTCCGCTAGCAATGGGTATTAACATGAAAGAAAGCTATGAAACATTGAAAGATATAATGGAAAAAATCAAATACTACGAAAATAAATGGAAGATTTGCTGTGATTTGAAGGTCATTAAAATTTTGCAAGTGATCTTCGATAAGGGCGGCTCTCCAAAATTCTTTTGTTTTCTTTGTAATTGGGATTCGCGCTCACCTCTGAATCAATACCAATATAATTCGTGGAGACCAAGAGGAAGTGTGGAAGAACAAATGAAACAACATAAACTGAGGAATGCACCTTTAATAGACAATACTCAAGACATCTTGCTGCCACCGCTCCACATAAAATTGGGAATTGTTAAAAAATTCATCGAAGTGGCCGTTGTAAATTGTCCAAACGCATTCGACTATTTGAAAAGCGTTTTCCCAAAGCGTAGCGATGACAAAATTTATAAAGGTATTGTAGTAAACTTAAAACGAATTTTTGTTCACCTCATTGTACTATTTTCAATCTGTTAATGTTTTCTTTTCTATCTTTATTTTTTGTCTTTATTTAACAGGCGTACTTAATGGCCCTGACATTAGAAATCTATTCAAGAGCAACTTTGAATCAACGCTTCATGTTTATAATCATTCAATGGCATGGATTTACCTTCAGCGTGTATGCACCAGAGTCTTGGGAGGGGATCGAGACGCGGAACCGGAAGCAAGAGAATGGGTGAAAGAAATGCTGTATTATTTTGAGAAAATCGGCACATCGATGACATTAGAGCTGCATTTTCTTCATTTTCATTTTGACGATTTTATCAAACAAATCCCTACCGAATCCGATGAGCAAAGAGAACGGTTTCACCAAACCACAATGCCCATGGAAAAACGGTACAAAGGCAAAAAACTCGACGCATTGCTTACAGAGGTAATATCAATTTTATTGATGCATTGTTTTGCATTCCTTTTTTGATTTCTTTTCTAATTCATTTCAGGTATTTTGGTGGAGTCAAAAGATCACCCTGTATGATGTTAATGAAGTATATGAAGAAGAAAAAGCTGATGATGCAGGGCAGTCTAGAAGTAACGTGCCTGTGGACACCATAAGTTCTGAAACAGAGTCAGATTCCCTGCTGAGACTACTTGTAATGTCATAGCACAGCCAGCTTACGGTGCGCTACGTAGTAATAACAATAGATATTTTGTGTTTCGCTTTCTTTTCTTTCATTCATTTTTTTGTCACTTTGAATGACTACATTTCGTCATAACCAAATGTCAATGCGCTCCCTGGCAGCTAACCTAATTAGCAGCTTAAAGTGCAAGCACAAGTGCAAGCGCAGCACAAATTCTCAAACACCAATCGATGAATCAATAAGGAAGCGAAACAAATGTGGAACGAAATTTTAAACTGCAAAACTTAAGTAACAATGAAATAGTAGGGAGGAGTTTAAGAAATAGTATAAGAATTGAAACATTATTATTTGTGGTATTTTTGTTTTAAATAGCAGAACAATTTTTAATAAAGACAAGTTTTGATTTGATGATGAATGAAAATGAAAATTAATGTCTAATTGAATTCTTTATCCATTCTAATAAGTACGGCATTTTAGCCATAAAAACAGCTTGGTCTTATCTTCGGCATTTATTATTTTTCCTGAGTAAACTTAACCTGAAAGCACACAGACAATACAATTACACTACTAATCCCTACAGCACTGAATCATTATTACTAAATATCCATGCTACTACTCTTTGTTACAACCCTTACTCTAAATGTCAACCCATACCACCTAAGAACTCAGATTAATAAAATCAGTCATAGTATTACAATGAAACCTGCAACATGCCTTTTCACTTACGGGAGAAGGCTTTATAGTATCTCAATGTTGAAGTAAAGAAAAAACGAATGAAATTAAAAAATTTTCGGGAAATTTTTCACTTTTGCGGCTACCTAAGCACTACATAACGGTGTTAAGAATCATTCTTAGGAAGTTCATATGTTCATATGTGTATTGAGATCTTAGGTTCATTTTTGTACTTGATTGTTTCCTTGAATTTTAAACGGGTTGCTATCTATGGACCTGAACAGGAAAACAAAGTTTAAAAAAAAATTTAATTTTTTAAAGTTTTTTGCTATTTTGACCTTGAAGATGAAGTTTTTTATTTTATATGTTAACAATTTTTGTTCTTTATGACAAGAGCTACAACTTTGCCTCAGAGAGTAAATCAAAATTCCGAATGGTTTGCAAGATATGACCTTGAGAAAATGATCACTTTTTCCAAAAATGACACCGAGGCCCCACTTCTTTGGGGGCCCATAAAAAAAAACCTGGAGGTCTTTGGGCAAAACTGGGAAACAGGGGTCTTTTTTTTTGGTCTTTTATCACGTAGTGGTGTCCGTATATGGTTATTTTGCCATGACTTCAAAAATTACACACTGGAACCTAACAATTAATTCTTGTGTTTACGAGTATTAAGGTTTCATTCATAACTTAGAGGTTTTTAAATTTGTTCTTCATAAATTTTTGTCTCTTATTTTTTAAATTACATTATTTTATTAGAGAACGTAAGATTTAGCCATCGATATTCCTTAAAATCGCAAACTTATTGTTTTACATGGTTTTTCTTAAAAAAATTATTTGCAGAAAAAAGCAAACAACTTTCTTCAAAATAGTTTGTTATAATAGATACTTTATAAATAAAGTTTATTTGCATAGACTTATAAAGGATTAAAAACTAATAAACAAAACTTTATTTAGTTGATAAGACCAAGACCAAGAAAACACCCCCAAGAAAAAATAATGAAGATTATTTTACCTTCAATACTGTATACCTAACCTAAAGTTATCAATATTGAAACTAAGGTTGTAAGCTAAGGTATACAATACCTAAGGTTGTCTTCCTTTAATACTGCAATTCCATCAACATTTTTTTGATTTTGTTCCCGTTTTATTATTATGTATTATAACATAATTATCAATTTGAACTTCAAATTATTAATTTTATTTTTTTATATGATTATACCAAAAGTATTTAAAAACAACACTGATATCCCCTTTTTTGATATGCACTAGCCGCTGCTGCCAAAATCCACTGACTCTGAAATGCCTGTTACAGGCATGCTACACAGGCCAGTATACTGGCCCTGTAGTTCGAAAAACTCAATACATCCCACTTTTTTACAAATACACTCACACTGGATTCACTTTCACGGCACTTTAATCGGTACTAGCAACGAAGGGGGATATCAGTGTTGTTTTTAATTACTTTTCTTGGATTCATTTCAGGTTTTCCCTCGATTTCGTACTTTATTTCAGGTTTTCCTCGATTCCATACAGGAAGCAACACTGATAACTTGTTTACATTTACAAAGCAAATGAAACAAATGTGAAAAATTGTAAATAAAAGTGAAAAATATACAATTTTATATATAATAAATATACAAAAAATATATAATGGAAAAAAAAATTAACTCAAAAACAAATCATTAAATTAAATTGATTCAATAGCAGTGAGAACCTTCGCATACGATAAAATTTTTTTAATGAACTTTCACTAGCATGTGTAGCACCTCTTGTATGAAAGCATGATACAATAATAAGGTAGGGCCGCTTCGCTGAGTGCCCTCACGCGTCAACGAAGAGTGGATAATGAAAAGGTGGTTATATGTCAAAACGACGAATTTCGTAGAAATTGCAAATGCAGAAAACATTTTATGTTTCCAAGTTGCAAGCAGTGCGGTCGCGGGTGTTAAATTGTGATAATTTGTGTGAAAATATTATAAAAAAAGTGTAATAAAAACTATAAAATGTGAAAGAAGTCTTAAAATTGCAAAAAAACCTGTAACAGTTTTAACCTAAAAACAACTGCGAAACGTGAGCATAAAGAAATTCGCGATGAACAGCTGATTTTGACATCTATCTTGCTTTATTCTGATTTCTACTCCATTCCTCTCCGAGTCGGTTCTACCTTATAATTCTGCCATGCATGAAAGCATGAAAGTTCGAAATTCTTCGAATCATTCGAACAGTACACGTATTCTTTCGCACTTTCACTGTCACTGGCCTGTGTAACCGGCCTGTAAAATTAAAATAAAATCTTTTCTTTGCAAATAATTCACCATTTTTTGGTGCGGAAACCCGGCATCACGGCGGTTCCTTTTATTATTGGTAATTCAAATAAGATTATTGGACATAAAGAACAAGTTTTATCAAAATACAAGAAGAAAACTTTTGCTGCATTCCACACGCAGAGACGGAATACACTTGTTTAAAATTGGTTAAGTTGAACATTTTATGTTAGCAGTGCTTTATTTAACTATTGAAATGTAATATTAATTTAATTATGAGTGACCTTACTAAGCTTATAGATCGTCAACGCGATTTTTTTTCAGTGACTTACTGAAAAGTACAATCGCTTTAAAAATCGCTTTAAAATTAATCCAGCTACCGAAAAGAACATGTGGTCTTCTGAAATCCGTATTGGATGACTTAGAAAACCAACAAAAACGTTTTAATGAAAGACATGAAGATATTATGGATTTTATTGCTGATAATTCTCTAGTTTCTTCTAAAGTGCCCTATCTTGCGGAGGTGTGCTATTACCAATTCGAAGAATTATTTTTTAATTTCAAAGGAATGTTCTAGATGCTTTACAAGAATTTTCACTGCATATACAAGAAGTGCATGCGAGCTCAACTCGATCTGAGTTAAGTGAGGTGAAATTGCCTACGATTACGTTATTTAAGTTTTCAGGTGATTATATGGATTGCGTTCCTTTCAAGGATGTATACGGGTCATTAGTACATGATGTAACTCAAAAATACAAACATTTCATTACTTGGAAGGCACTTTGACCGGCGAAGCCTCAAATTTAAAATAATCAATACCTATCACTGAATCTAACTACGATTCCGCGTGGACATTTCTTGAAAAGAGATACAATAATCAACGCTTAATTGCAGAAACACTAATCAAGAAAATATTTTCTATACCTGATGCAGATGGAAGTGTTCAAAGCATTAAGCTAACTTGATACCTCTGGAAAAATGCTTATTTTCTTTAAAAAATCTTAAGATAGATATTTCTAAGTGGGATCCAATTATGATTTATGTAGTAACTCGAAAGCTTGACATTGGTACTCGAAAGGAATAACAACGGTCGTTGAAGTCAGCTACTGAGATGCCAAGGCTTTCAGAATTGTTTTCCTTTCTAGAAAACTGTTTCCGTACTCTAAAATCTATTCATGGCTCCACGTCTTCTAGAGATGAATCAAAAAAGTCGACAAGCGCTTTGTCTAAGCCAAAAAGATAACTTTTTAAATCAATGCATGCTGCTCAACTACAACATAACAATTCCCTCGTTGATGATAGTAGCTTAAACTCAATCAATGTGAGCATTGAAGATTTAACATCATCTCACTCTACTTATGTAAATACCACTGTAGTATTTCCAAACGTATTATTATATACTATTCGACTTATCGTGAAAACACCTTCAGCATAATTTGAACACTGGGCGCTTCTAGATCAAGGATCACAAGCAACTCTTATGTCTGAACATGCTTCACAGTTGCTGAACCTGGCAAAGCTCAAAACTTATTGTACAAATCACTGGTGTATGTAGCAGCCAAAATATATGCCGCAGCATTGTTACGCTGGACATTTGGTCTCTACGAAAAAATCACATTTTAACTTGCAATGCACTCGTCTTACCACGCTTATCCTCTTATATGCCAAAGGCAACGGACATATACAAAGCTTTTTCTAATCTACAAATTTATTTTCTCGCCAATCCTGCCTTTGATAAAGGCGATAAAATTGATCTTATTCTTGGCGCAGATATATTCAGTAAGGTTGTTGTTCCCCGTCAATCTTTTATTCGCGACAATTTATTCTTTAAAAATACCCACTTTGGATGGGTTATATCTGGTCCCACAAATCGCCTTGATCGCAAGGTGTCGGTCAATAATATCAATTTAGAATCTCTTCTTCGTTCCTTTTGGGAGCAGGAGGAAATTGCTCAAAAGAAAGAGCTTACAGCAGAGAGCAAGCCTGCGATAACTATTTCGTAAATACTACTCGCCGCAGTACATCTGGTCGCTACATTGTCGATTTACCGTTCAAGTCGATGCTTAATTCTGATGCGCTTTGAATCCTAACAAGCAATCATTTTAATGCGTTTAAACGTCTTCAAAATTTGGAACAATCATTTTCGAGACGTCCTTTGTACTGCCAACAGTATAAGGCGTTTATGCATGATTATGAAAATGTTTCGCACATGATCAAAGTCGGCACATATCCTGTTGATATTCAACCCTACCCTTAGTTCTTGCCACACCACAGCATCTTACGAAAGAGTAGCTATACTACTACGCGAGTTGGTAGCAAGTATGTACAATGGCGCAACTTTAAAGAGCTGTGTGTGGGTCCTATTCTTCAAAATAACTTTTTTCAAATCCTTTTACGTTGGCGAAAGCATCATTATATATTGACGGCAGACATTGAAAAGATGTTTCGACAGATTAAAGTGTCGCCCGATCATCGAAAGTTTCAGCAAATATTGTGGCACTATGATTCGAATGATGATTTAAATCATATGAATTTATGAATTAAATACCGTAACGTATGGTACTACGCCAGCCCCTTTCCATACGCGTTTTACGTCAAATATCGGAAGATTACAGACATGAATTTGAGTATGCATCAACTGTGTTAGACACCGACTTCTATGCCGACGATGTGATGTCCGGTGCTGACACATTATCTGAAGCCATTTCTTTACAAAGGGATTTATGCGAGCTTCTGAAGAAGGGTGGATTTATCCTTAAAAAAAGGATTTCTAATTCTTTGGAATTTAAAAACGAAATTGAACCTTCTTCTTAAGATAATACTTTTACTTTTACTTTTACTTTTACTTTTACTTTTACTTTTACTTTTACTTTTACTTTTACTTTTACTTTTACTTTTACTTTTACTTTTACTTTTACTTTTACTTTTACTTTTACTTTTACTTTTACTTTTTCTCTTACTCTTACTTTTACTTTTACTTTTACTTTTACTTTTACTTTTACTTTTACTTTTACTTTTACTTTTACTTTTACTTTTACTTTTACTTTTACTTTTACTTTTACTTTTACTTTTACTTTTACTTTTACTTTTACTTTTACTTTTACTTTTACTTTTACTTTTACTTTTACTTTTACTTTTACTTTTACTTTTACTTTTACTTTTACTTTTACTTTTACTTTTACTTTTACTTTTACTTTTACTTTTACTTTTACTTTTACTTTTACTTTTACTTTTACTTTTACTTTTACTTTTACTTTTACTTTTACTTTTACTTTTACTTTTACTTTTACTTTTACTTTTACTTTTACTTTTACTTTTACTTTTACTTTTACTTTTACTTTTACTTTTACTTTTACTTTTACTTTTACTTTTACTTTTACTTTTACTTTTACTTTTACTTTTACTTTTACTTTTACTTTTACTTTTACTTTTACTTTTACTTTTACTTTTACTTTTACTTTTACTTTTACTTTTACTTTTACTTTTACTTTTACTTTTACTTTTACTTTTACTTTTACTTTTACTTTTACTTTTACTTTTACTTTTACTTTTACTTTTACTTTTACTTTTACTTTTACTTTTACTTTTACTTTTACTTTTACTTTTACTTTTACTTTTACTTTTACTTTTACTTTTACTTTTACTTTTACTTTTACTTTTACTTTTACTTTTACTTTTACTTTTACTTTTACTTTTACTTTTACTTTTACTTTTACTTTTACTTTTACTTTTACTTTTACTTTTACTTTTACTTTTACTTTTACTTTTACTTTTACTTTTACTTTTACTTTTACTTTTACTTTTACTTTTACTTTTACTTTTACTTTTACTTTTACTTTTACTTTTACTTTTACTTTTACTTTTACTTTTACTTTTACTTTTACTTTTACTTTTACTTTTACTTTTACTTTTACTTTTACTTTTACTTTTACTTTTACTTTTACTTTTACTTTTACTTTTACTTTTACTTTTACTTTTACTTTTACTTTTACTTTTAATTTTACTTTTACTTTTACTTTTACTTTTACTTTTACTTTTACTTTTACTTTTACTTTTACTTTCACATCACGTGCTGAATCAAGAGTGAACGGACGTGCTTACGTAAAGCTCTGTTAAAATTTTCAATATAATTGGTATGTGTGTTTTTAATCAATAATCGCGCATTAAATGAAACATTTTGGTGATTGGTGCAAAATAAAAATATAGTGCAACGTAAAACCTAACAAGTGTGCTTAAAATAACAAAATATAAAATAATCAAAAATAAAACCAGCCATTTTTTTATAAGTGAAAAAAAAAACCAACTATTTCGTGCTTTCTTCGCGTTACTGTTTTCTCCCGCGCTCGATACTCTTTCACTTTAAAAGAGAGACGAAATGGACAGCAATAAAGCAGAAAAACAAACGAACATGCTCTGTCATCAATGCACGAAACCTCTCCCATCAACTGGTGACTTCGTAACTTGTCACCACTGCAAAGTAAAATACCACTATCAGCCATGCACAACTCTCTCAGAACCTTCGTACACGAAAATGAGCAACGAGCGGAAACTCGCATGGAAATGTCAATATTGCAGGTCGCGACAAGCGAGTGCATCAGAGAGTACTCAAGAAAGTGAGCCCAAGCAACAAACTCAAAAACAACGCCGAAACGTCGAAGATGATGAAGAAGCCGGTAACAAGCGATATCGAGCTTATGACTCTCAAGCTACTGCTGCTCAACAAATCGACCTTAAATGTGTCAAGACTGATGTTTCAGAACTTAAGACCGACATAAAGGAAATAAAAATCTTGATAGAACAGCTAACCTTAAATTTTTCGATTTCTCAAGACGAAATGCGAAGAGAAGTGGCAAACTCGTTTACGAAGATAAACGAAACAATGGCGCAATTAGCATTGCAGGTTGCTGATCTCTCACAGAAAAACATAGAAAAGGATCAACGCTTAGACCAAATGGAACGTAAGATCAACGCTCTTGAGCAACAGTCAATCGAAAGAAACATAGAGATTGGAAATGTGCCAAAGAAGGATGACGAAAACATCAAGCAAATTGTGAGAGACGTCGTAAAATCAATAGGCGCAAACATCGACGAAAAAGAAATCGTTGACTCATACAGAGTTAAACAAAAAAGCAACAACATTGTTGTGAAGCTCTCATCACCAAACGTAAAGCGTGAAATTATGCAAAAAACGGGTGCAAACGACTTAACACTAACTCTCTTGGCGAAGCATTTGAAAATGATACACAAACGAGAATTTATATAAACGACCAACTTACAGCAACAAATCGCCGCCTTCTATGGTTGGCAAAAAACAAAGCTCGGGAGCAGGGGTGGAGATTTGTTTGGGTCCGCGACGGACGTATTCTAACTAAAAAAGCTGAACATCTAAATACACTACAAACCAATACCGAAAACGATATCGGCCTCATAATTTAGGTTATAAACATTTTTTCTCACACATTCAAAAAGCAATAAATAAAAATAAAAAAAGACAATATGAATACAATTATAACAAAAACAATAAACAATTTTCATGAAATAAACATAAACGATTTTCAAAACCGCGGCATCTCATGCTGCTACTTAAATATTCGCTCTCTCCGCAAAAATTTTAACTCTTTTAAAGTTGCAATCAATAAAATAATAAACTCTTTAGACATCATTGTTCTCGTAGAAACAAATATTACGAACGATGAAAATGAGTTATTCTCTTTAAGTGGCTTCAATTCGGAATACCTGAACAGAGAAAACAACAGAGGAGGTGGAATTGCCATCTTCGTAAAAGAAAATATTCCCTTTGATGTCTCTCTGCCAATTGTCTCATCTTTCGAAACGATGCAAATAAAAATAAAAACCGATCACCCGCTCACGCTTCTTGCAATCTACCGCCCGCCCTCAGCCAACGCAACGCAATTCGTATTAGAGCTAGACAGAACAATACAAAGGATAGAACAAAAACAAAACGCAATCGTCGTCGGCGACATGAACCTTGACTTAAACAAGACGGACAACAACATACTAAACTACCTCGATATGCTCTCATCGCACGGTATGCAAAACACCAACAACACCCAAGCCACTCGAATTGACATTGCGCGGGAAACATGCACAAACATCGATCATCTCTTTATGCGATACAGAGAGAGCGATACCTTATTAGCTGTAATAAGAACAGATATTTCTGATCATTATTCTCTTTTATGCAGAATTAAAACTGAAAAAAACAACTCAAGAAATGTAAACAATCAACACAAAGCAATAATAAACAACCATAGGGTAAATGAGCTAATAATGTCAACTAACTGGGAGAATATCATGCATGAAAATAACATTGATAATATGTATGAAAAAATCGAAAGTACATTCAAGAATATCTATTCAAAATCACAATATATAAATAAAAAAAATAAAAAAAGAATAAATAACCCGTGGATAACTGATGATCTCGTTAAATACTGCGAAACCAGAGATAAACTATACAAAAGATGGTTATCTAAGCCCAAAGACAAGCAACGAGAACGTGAGTACAAATCTTTTAGAAACTTTACAAATAAAAACCTCGAATATGCGAAAAACAGATTTTATCAAAACAAATTCTATGAAAATCGAACTGACATAAGGAAAACGTGGCAGACAATAAACGAAATATTGGGCAAAAAGACATCTAACCTTGATGAAACAATTATAAAAACCATGAAAACGGCCAACACTAACGAAATAGCAAACAATTTTGCAACAAAATTCAAAGAAAACGTCGACAAAACAATACACAGCTGTTCGATTCAGACACTGAATCACAGTCAAAGCTCGTTAGAAAACTCAATTTTTATCCAACCGGCCTGCGAATCCGAAATTTTTCACATCCTATGTCACATGAAAACTAAAGGGCCTGGTTATGATGAAATTCGACCAAAAGATCTCAAAGAACATGCCAATGTTATTACTCCCATCGTGACTAAGCTTGTAAACCTTACTCTTGAAGAAGCAAATATACCAAAAAAACTAAAAACATCTATTGTACGTCCCATCTACAAAAACGGCATAAAATCGGATTACGAGAACTACAGACCAATCTCAATATTGCCAGCCATTGAAAAAATTATGGAAGAAACAGTTGTAAGGCGATTGACGGACTTTATTGAAAAGCACCATCTGATCCACAAAAATCAATACGGATTCCAAAAAGGTAAAAATATAAATCAACTGCTAGGATCCTTTGCAAGCTATATCAACAGAGGTCTTAGTAAAAATCATCACAGTCTTGTAGTCTTCATAGATTTCAGCAAAGCCTTCGATACGCTCAAGCATCAAACTCTTTTGGCAACGCTTAACAACTGCGGTATTCGCGGTTTTATGTTAAAATGGCTTGAAAACTATCTACACTCAAGAACCTACCGTGTCAAAATCGATGAAAAGCTTAGCGAGGAAATAGGCATAACGCATGGTGTCCCACAGGGCTCAAAACTGGGTCCAATTCTGTATATTCTGTACGAAAACGATATGCTAAAGCAACTAACAAGCAGCGAATGTTTTGCCTACGCAGATGATACCGCAATCGTAGTGACACATAAAAATCTAGAGGTAGCTACACAAATTATGCAGCAAGAAATAGACAAAATAACGAGATGGTCTCATGATAATGGCTTAACCATCAATGCCAGCAAAACCAAACTTTTGCACATCAAGCCACCACAACATACGAATACAATTTCATGACTACGAATGCTTACACGCCTCTATTCCAACTAATCACAGCAACAACAGCGATGATATCTGCAAAACAATAGAACAGATAACAACCTACAAATACCTTGGAATAATCGTTGACCATAATTTGAAATGGTATGAACACATACAATACGTCAGGAAAAAGCTCCGAAAAGCAACATGTATGATCCACCACCTCAACAACTGCAGCAACAAAAAAGTCATAAGACAAGCATACTTCTCGCTATGCGAACCATACATACGACATGGCATAACTGCATGGGGTACATCTTCCCACTGCAGATCACTTCAAAACAGCCAAAATCAGGTGTTAAAAATACTTGACAGACGGTCGCGAGAAAGCATTTATAGCACCAACGATATGCAGCTTAGTAAAAAACTTAAAGTCCTTAATATCGAAGGAATTTTTAAATCAACTTTGCTAAATGAGTTCTACGATGAACAACAATATAGAATCGACATAAATCATGAATACAACACGCGAAGAAGAGCTGAAGGAAGATACCAAGTTGCACGATTTTACAACAACTATGGCAAACACACACTTCAAGCGATTCTACCAACAATTCTCAACGAGCTCCCAACTGATCTCATAAACATCACAAACAAAATAAACAGAAAAAAGAAAATTAAAGCGTATTTAATAAGTGCTTGATATACAAAAAAAAAAAAAATATGTCAAATAGCAAAATAACAGGGAAACAACCTAACCGCACAACATAAAAATTAGCAACATTAAATCAACAATAGCAGATACACAAAACCAAGCAACAACAACAAGCAGCAAACAGCAATAACAACAAACATCGAAAGCATCAATAATTTCAGCAGCAACAACATTACTAAAAAAAAAACAACTGCAACCAAACGTTTCAACTCTAATCACGATAAGATACAAAAATTACAATAAATACACAAAATGAAATCAACAAAAACAAAGACTGTAACTCAACAGAAAAAAAAAAAAAAATCAGTCAAAACAAAACAAAAATAAACTAAAGTTAACGTGAAGGAGAGCTTTAAAAAAAAAACAAAAACAAATCAAAGTTATTAGCAATTCAAATAAAGACAATTGATAATGCAGAAATGCAACAAATCAAAGCTTAAAAAAAAAAAACAATAAAAAATAAACCCAATAGTACTTAAATAAAAAAAAAAACAACAAACAAAACTAACCAAAACAACAACAGCATCTAAAAGCTTAATTGTAGAAAATATCAAGAGAACAAGATTTATCAAAACCAAATATGTACTTGAAAAGAAATGAACATGAAAAAACAACAGAAAACCGGTTTCCTTAAAAGCAAATATAAACAAATAGCTAAACACTAAATTTAATCTAAAAACATATGTGTATTAGCAAAAACGAAATAAGAAAAATATGTAAAAAAAAAACATCGCAAGCATCAAAAATTGCAATACACAAAAACAAACAACAACAACAAGTAGTAAACAACAAATTGCAGCAAATAATTGTAAATATAAAAATTGTAAATATAAAGTAAACTATAAACGCAACACAAGAAATAGCTATAAAAACAACAAGCAGCAAACAACAACAACAAGCATCGAAAGCATAAAAAGCAACAGCAAAACAACATTACTTAAACACGATTAGATGAAAAAAAAACAACAAATACACAAAATCAAATCCACAACAACAATGAAATAAGCAAAAAAAAAAAAAAAACCAAACGACTTAAATTCAATAGAAAAAAGAAAACGCTTAGACAAAACAAAACAAATATTAACTAAAGTTAACATCAAGAAGAGCTTTAAAAAACACAAAAATATTAAATTTATAAAAATGTTAAATAAAGTTTTTGTAGATAAATAATGCAAAAATGCAACAAATCAAACCTTAAAAACAAAAAAAAAAAAAACAACCGTACCAAAATCAATTACAGCAAAAAAAAAAAATTTTTAACCAAAGCAATGCATCATAAAGAGCCAGTGCTCCACACCAAACAGCATCTGAAAACAAAATTGGAGAAAAAACAAAGCGAAAAAAATACTCTCAAAAGAAAACACTTGTAAATGTGAGCGCGAAGTGGACGGACATGTTTTTAAGTGTCTCTGTAAAATAACTTTTTAAAGTTCTTATATTAAAATAACTATATATTATATTATTAAACAAAACACGAAAAAAAAGAACAGAATAAAATCAAACAAAATAGTCAAAAACTTATAAAAAAGCAAAAACAACATGTGAAAAAGACAAAACAAAAGCAACAATTGGTTGTTGAAATAAAAATAAGAAAAAAACAATAAAAATAAAACAACAATATTTTGTGTATTTTGTGCCGTGAAAAAAAGAAAAAAAAAAAAACAAAACCTTATTTCAACAGTTTCAAAATAAAACACGGCAATTGAACAACAGACATCAAAACCAAATAATCAAAAACTTAAAAAAAAAAAAAAAAAAAAAAAATCAAAATTTACATGTGGAAATGAGAAAACAAATGGAAAGAAGATCAAATAATCGTTAATACGAAAGTTAAGAAATTCCTATAACAACAACAAGCCGCAAACAACATCACAATTAAGTGCAAAAATAATAACATATACACAAAGTCAAATTTACAAAAACAACAACAAAATAAGCAAAAAATACAACACAAAAGACTTCCTTTTTTCAACATTAAAAAGAAAACATCTAAACAAAACAAAACAAAAACAAACTAAAGTTAACGTTAAGAAGAGCTTTAAAAATACAAAAATATTAAAGTTATAAAAATATTAAACAAAGCTTCTGATAAATTACTCAGAAATGCAACAAATTAAACCATAAAAAAAAAAAAAAAAAAAATAAAAAAAAACCAACAGTACCAAAACCAATTACAACAACAAAAAACCAACGATAACAAAGCATCAAGAAGAGCTAGTGCACAACACCAACAGCAGCTAAAACAAATTTGGAGAAAAAAAGAAAGCGAATAAGAAACAAAATACTCTTAAAAGAACACAAGAGATAAACAATATAAAACCGGTCTAAAAAACCATATAGTCAAAAAACTTAAATAAAGAACAATATATATAAAAACTACATGTGAAAAAAAGTCAATAAAAAAAAAAAAAACAAAAACAAAGTGCAAAAAACTATGAATGAAAACTAAATTATATTATGAAAACTAAATTACACTGTGAAAAATAATTTCAAATGTATCATTATAAGAGAAGTATCTTTTATTTAAATATGTAAATTACTTAGTTTAAGTTTTTTCCTGCAGATAAGCCCTTAGGGCTTCGCGGGATTTATGAATTGTATTTAATTATATAAAAAAAAAAAAAAAAATAAAAAAAAAAAAAAACAAAAACTTTTACTCATACTTTTACTTTTACTTTTACTTTTACTTTTACTTTTACTTTTACTTTTACTTTTACTTGTACTTTTACTTTTACTTTTACTTTTACTTTTACTTTTACTTTTACTTTTACTTTTACTTTTACTTTTACTTTTACTTTTACTTTTACTTTTACTTTTACTTTTACTTTTACTTTTACTTTTACTTTTACTTTTACTTTTACTTTTACTTTTACTTTTACTTTTACTTTTACTTTTACTTTTACTTTTACTTTTACTTTTACTTTTACTTTTACTTTTACTTTTACTTTTACTTTTACTTTTACTTTTACTTTTACTTTTACTTTTACTTTTACTTTTACTTTTACTTTTACTTTTACTTTTACTTTTACTTTTACTTTTACTTTTACTTTTACTTTTACTTTTACTTTTACTTTTACTTTTACTTTTACTTTTACTTTTACTTTTACTTTTACTTTTACTTTTACTTTTACTTTTACTTTTACTTTTACTTTTACTTTTACTTTTACTTTTACTTTTACTTTTACTTTTACTTTTACTTTTACTTTTACTTTTACTTTTACTTTTACTTTTACTTTTACTTTTACTTTTACTTTTACTTTTACTTTTACTTTTACTTTTACTTTTACTTTTACTTTTACTTTTACTTTTACTTTTACTTTTACTTTTACTTTTACTTTTACTTTTACTTTTACTTTTACTTTTACTTTTACTTTTACTTTTACTTTTACTTTTACTTTTACTTTTACTTTTACTTTTACTTTTACTTTTACTTTTACTTTTACTTTTACTTTTACTTTTACTTTTACTTTTACTTTTACTTTTACTTTTACTTTTACTTTTACTTTTACTTTTACTTTTACTTTTACTTTTACTTTTACTTTTATTTTTACTTTTACTTTTACTTTTACTTTTACTTTTACTTTTACTTTTACTTTTACTTTTACTTTTTCTCTTACTCTTACTTTTACTTTTACTTTTACTTTTACTTTTACTTTTACTTTTACTTTTACTTTTACTTTTACTTTTACTTTTACTTTTACTTTTACTTTTACTTTTACTTTTACTTTTACTTTTACTTTTACTTTTACTTTTACTTTTACTTTTACTTTTACTTTTACTTTTACTTTTACTTTTACTTTTACTTTTACTTTTACTTTTACTTTTACTTTTACTTTTACTTTTACTTTTACTTTTACTTTTACTTTTACTTTTACTTTTACTTTTACTTTTACTTTTACTTTTACTTTTACTTTTACTTTTACTTTTACTTTTACTTTTACTTTTACTTTTACTTTTACTTTTACTTTTACTTTTACTTTTACTTTTACTTTTACTTTTACTTTTACTTTTACTTTTACTTTTACTTTTACTTTTACTTTTACTTTTACTTTTACTTTTACTTTTACTTTTACTTTTACTTTTACTTTTACTTTTACTTTTACTTTTACTTTTACTTTTACTTTTACTTTTACTTTTACTTTTACTTTTACTTTTACTTTTACTTTTACTTTTACTTTTACTTTTACTTTTACTTTTACTTTTACTTTTACTTTTACTTTTACTTTTACTTTTACTTTTACTTTTACTTTTACTTTTACTTTTACTTTTACTTTTACTTTTACTTTTACTTTTACTTTTACTTTTACTTTTACTTTTACTTTTACTTTTACTTTTACTTTTACTTTTACTTTTACTTTTACTTTTACTTTTACTTTTACTTTTACTTTTACTTTTACTTTTACTTTTACTTTTACTTTTACTTTTACTTTTACTTTTACTTTTACTTTTACTTTTACTTTTACTTTTACTTTTACTTTTACTTTTACTTTTACTTTTACTTTTACTTTTACTTTTTATTCAAATCGAGAAAATGTGATTAAAGCTCGTAAAGTTCAGTGGAATACCGCGCTTGATTCATTTATGTTCTAAACTAACTTCGAACTAACTCGAACTACAAAACGCACAATCTTATCCGATAGTGCACGTCTTTTTGATCCTTTGTAGTGGCTCACTCCAGCAACAATTGTTTTACTATTTTGAAAAATTCCTTTTTCAAAAGTTATAGCTATCTAGTGTCGTCTGGGATGAAGATGTTCGAGATAATATCCAATCGGCTTTAAAGAAATACAGCGCAGCAGCACTTTTAGCTAAACTTTCTGGAAATTGATTGAGTCTTTCAATCAAAATTCTCCAAACTGCATAAGTTCTGCAGCATATTGGAGTAATATCACAACTGTGTTAAGTTGGATTAGACAGCCTCCATCTTGGACCGTGTACGTTGCTAATCGTGCTGGTGAGATACAACGCCACACAAGTGTCAACCAATGGAAACATCTACTGAAAATTGTGCGTCTAGAAGATTGTTCTCTGAAAAACTTAAATTACATGAAATATGGTGGCGGGGACTTAAACTTCTCAGTCAATCAGCTGACCATTGGCCAAAGCTGCCAAACATTCTCCAATCTAATTTAGAAGAAAAAAAAAATAAAAAATTGTAAGTCAAATTTCGAGTAGGCCTTCTCCTGATTGGATTCTCAAATTTTCATCACTGACCAAACTATTAAGAGTTGTGTCTTGGTGTTGTGTACCAACACCAGCAGCGCAGTTAAAATAAGGAAGGACCTCTCCCCACCAAACGAAATTTCAGACAAGGTGATTCCTTAGCGTGCGACATTTTTAATCTAATTATGGAGAAGATCATTCGAGCTGCTGATCTGAGACAAAGCGACACCATGTTCTGTTATGCTGCTAGCGTTTGCTGGTGATATGGATAATGATAATTGATAATGGCGAGTACCGAATACGATAGAACGATGAGCTGTATGAGCTATACGCCGAAATCGACATAGTAAAGCGAATAAAAATCAAACTAGATCATGTTGAGCGGATGGAAGACGACGCTCCAGCGAAGGCAATATTAGATTCGGTACCCAGCGGCGGTCAAAGCAGAAGAGGGCGACCGCATCTCCGTTGGAAGGACCAAGTAAAGGATAACCTGACGAAACTTGGAGCTGCCAATTGGCGCCAGCAAGCGCAAAATAGAAATGGCTGGTGGAAATTCTTACAACAGGCCAAAACTGACTTACGTTTGTAAGCGCCACCTAAGTAAGTAAGTCTTGGTGTTTCAGATTTGCAAGCAACTGCAGTTGTAAAAAGAATTAAGCGATTTTGGACCTTTGACAGCAAGGGAAATCCTAACGTAATTGTTTTCTTTTGTAAAATTGACTCAGCAATTTGATTTTTCCCATGTTATTTCTGCCATACAAGCCAAAAGGGTGGTACAAGAAAAGTTTTTGCTTAAACTCATGACATTTTTGGATGATAAAGGTATACTTCGCGTAGGTGGTCGACTAAGTAATTCTAGTTTACCACCAGGTGCAAAATTTCCAGCCATTTTAACGAAATCTAACCCTGTGTCAAAGCTTTTAATTCTGAACGCGCATGAGCGAGAACTACATAGTGGAATCACTCTGACCATGTCCTACGTAAGTCGAGACTTTTGAATTATTTCAGGAAATCGACTAAACAAATCAGTTTAAAGTAAATGTAGAACTTGTTTTTGCTATGCAGCAAAGGGAGTGCAGCAAATAATGGGAAATTTGCCACCAGTCCGCTTAAATTCCACCAGGCCATTCAATCATCTCCATAAGGAACTCAACGTTAAGAAATTCTGTTGTCTCCAAAGGGTACGTATGCCTCTTCGTTTGCATGCCTTAAAAGGCGGTGCATTTAGAAGCGGTGTCGGATTTGACCACTAATTCTTTTTTAGCAGCCTTTCGACGTTTTGTAGCTAGACGAGGAGCTTGTACTGATGTTTACTCGGACTGCGGCACCAATTTTGTTGACGCATCCAAAGAGTTGAAAGCTCTGATGCACCACAGTCATCTTTCTTTGTCAATTGACTTACGCAATAGCTTATCCACTGCCAGAACTGATTGGCACTTTATTCACTTTATACATTTTTCGTGTCTTATTGTCACAACATATACATCTCTTAGCTTCTTTGATTCGCTTTTTCAACCCTTAAGTTTTAAAAGATTTTAAAAAATAAAATCTACGTATATAATAAACTTTTCTGGTTTTATTCTCACATTTCATATACCAATATACCTTTTGTGTTTCCAAACTCCAAAAGTTTGGAATATTTAAATCAGTTGAAAGTTAACTGCGGCTCTTTTTGTAGATATAACCAAATCCTTCGACACGGTCAACCATGAAATTTTGCTAAGCAAATTGCACAATTTTGGTTTCAGAGGATTAATTTATAACTGGTTCGGTTCGTTTATATCTTAAAGGCAGCAAAAAGTTAATTACAAAGAGCATATAACTTCTTCGATGCACGTAGAATTGGGTGTACATCAGGGCTCGGTGCTTGGTTCGATTCTTTTTCTAATTTTCATTAATTCGCTTTTCTCACAGAAATTCAAAAAGTAACGCAAATGCTTTTGCTAAGGATATGGTCTGTACGTTTACGAGTAACTCATCCTTGAACCTTACTGTAGATATAAATCATTATCTGGCGGTTTTAAGTCACTGGTTTAAAGTTCATCGATTAGTCCTTCAATGCTTTAGGAAAAAAAGTCGAGTGTTCTCAGTTCTACTTTCATGATGGCAGATGTTAAAAGTTTCTGTCTATTAAAAATATTTGTTTGTCTTCCTGTAATACAATAACCTTTATAGTGAAACTTTAAATTGCTCCTCTAAGTGTTTCGGTATCGAACCTGTTACTTCTTTTAAATACCTCGGACTATTGCTGGACAATAAGATGAGTTGTTCGGAATATATTCGAGCGCTTAAAACTTATCTAATTGCTGCTACTAGACATTTATTTTTGTTAAAACCCTTTGGTTATCTTGAAATTCTCAAGTCTTTCTACTATGGAATTTTTCAATCTAAATTGGAGTATGTTTAGTGTGTTGAGGTGGCACTTATGCTAACAAAATCCCTCCTCTTCTGATTTCACAAAAACATGCCATCTCGCCGTCACAGGAGTCTGATTCTGTTTAAAACTTCAACATTTTACCTTTAAAACATTTATACTGCTTCAAGGTTTTAAAGTTACTCTTCATTAAATCTGGGTATTTATTTAGTAAATACTCGATTAAATATAACTTCAGAATATATCTGCGGAATCTTGCTTCTGTACCACATCATTCACTGCAATTATTTCTACACTGTTATATTTCTGTAGCTCCCAGACTTTTTAACAATTTGCCTTATAGCTTAAGGTGTATTCGCAAGAAATCTAAGTTTCTTCGAAATGTAAAGGCTTGGCTTTTCAGTCTAAATTACAACGATGTTGATCTTTTGTTCAGTGTTGGTTACTGATTAATTCCCCCATACATTTTTATTTCTTTTCTTCATTTTTTTAAGTTTCAATTAAAAAAAAAACCCGAATTTTTCTCCTATATACAATTTTTGTTTTTTATTAAACTTTTTTACTTTTTTGTCACTACACAATCAATGATACTTTTGTAATTGTATGATTATGTAACTGCGATCGCCTCTAGTTCCTTGTGAACTACAGATTGCAGATATTTTTCAATTAAATTGTAACTTTTTAATATTAAATTGTTACTTTATATTAAGTTACGTTGTACTTGTTGAAAAAGATAAATACATTTATACTACTACTACTCGTAAAAGTAATCTTTAAAATATTTTAAAAATCAACATTGAAGTTTGACAAAAAGATATTAACACACAAATAGTTCTAAAAGTTAGTTGTTTTAAGGGGTTACATGGCATTGGCAGTTTTTTGAAATCGATTTCAAAATTTTGTATTTTAGTAAATATTCTTAAGATTCTAAGAAAAAAATTTCATGGAAAAATTCCTACGGGTTCAAAAGTTACAGCCGGATTAGTGAGAGCGCATTTTTAATTTTTGCGCTACCAACGTACGGCAGCTGGTATATACTTGTTTTACGTGCTACCTGACTTTTGGTGGTTGTTATTTCGTACCTACTTGAAGGGTGAAGCCCGAATTGCTAAACGATTGCAAAAAACTATAAGAAACAGCACAACACAAGATAACGAAGGCATACAGTACGAAGCAGGCATGGCAGATTGAAGGTACCTTTTTTTCCTTTGTTCATAAACTTTGAACGCGTTTATCTCGAAACCATGTTTTTCGTACTGGTTGCGGCACTAGCGGGTTAATTTTTTGATGAAGTTTTATATTTTTTTAAAATTGATTCGCTATCGTATGACACGAGCTTTTTTTCTTAAATTTTTTTTCGATTTTTTATGAATTTTCAAAGTCAATATTTTTTTCGAAAAAACACACTTTCAAATTTGGAACATCACCAAAAATTGAAAAAAAAAATTTTAAAAACAAAACTCGTTTCATACGATAACCAATTTTGTTAAGATTTAAAAAAGTAATTTTTTTCCAGATCGGACAATTTTGCAACCACAAGGCCCCGTTTTTTTCTCTGCCGCCAATTTGGAGCTCTATAAAACCATGTTGGAGTGAAAAATATATTTTTTTTTAATTTTTTTTCTTGTAATTTGTTTAATTCTCTACAATAATAAAAAATAGATCCTGGAGAAAACCCTTGAAAATCAAATTGACACACACCATCACCTTGTCAATTTTAAAGCTGCGTTCGACAGCCCGAGAAACAATGTCTGAGTTCGGTATATCTGCAAAGTTGAGAAGACTTTGATGTTGAGAATGATGTTGAGCAACACACGCAGCTCCGTCAAGGTAGGAAATTACCTCTCCGAAACCTTCAATACCGAAAGAGGTTTCAGACAAGGCGATCCACTGTCTTGCGATCTCTTTAACATCATCATGGAGGGGATCGTATGAAAGGCGGGTGTGCATCGTAATGGCACCATTTTCTATAAAAGTGTCCAGCTCCTTGCGTACGCTGATGATATTGATATTTTCGGCAGAACCAAGAGAAATGTTACTGCTGCTTTCACCGCTTTCGAAAAGGAATCAGCCAAAGTGGGTTTGACGATAAATGAGGGTAAAACAAAGTATACGCTGTCTACAAACAAGGGAGCGCGGCGTTTCATCTCCCACGTTTCATCCGGCATCTATAACTTTGAAGTAGTCAAGGAGTTCGTTTACCTTGGCACCGCCATTAATACCAACAACGAAATCAGCCTGGAGATAAAGGGAAGAACAATAATTGCTAATAGGTGCTACTATGGGCTCAGTAAGCAACTAAGTTCCAGAGCCCTCTCTCGATCGACAAAACTAACACTCTACAAGACGCTCGTTCTACCTGTCATAATTAATTAGTCATTATTATAAAGTGTTATACCTTTAAATTTTCATCTAACTCTCCTCTACAAGATGCATTTATATTATAATTCATTCGCTGAAAATTTAAGTTTTTACAAGCACTTACGTGAAGTGTGTGCTCTCAACAGTGGATTTTTTGAGTTTTGCCATTTATATAAAAAATTGGGACCAATCAAAAAAAAGCATTATGATATTCGGATTCTATGAAAAATTTCACTATTAAAAATGTTATCGCCATTCGTTGTGATGAAAGTTTTCGTAATTTTGTGGAGTAGTGTAGTTAATATATTTGTTTTCATCATTTTTCTTCCATTTAAAGACAAAAACATCACAATGGAAGTTCTGCGATATGTTAAAAAGCGCCACATTGATAAAATTTTTGAAGGCGATAAGATATCACCAAAAATTTTATTGGAACGTTACCTCATACGATATCAAGCCGAATTTGTAAGTTTAAATTTCTTGTGATTAATTAATGAAAATATTTGTTTTTTACAATTACACTAACAGACCTATTCTTGTAAATTAACAATAGTAAACCAGTAGTTTTCATATTTCTATGTGTTCGTTGGAAGTTTTTCATTTAAAAACAAAATTTGAAGCTCAAAAAACAAAATTTGTCAATGAAATTGTCAATATATGCAAAGCAGCTGACAATTTTTATCAAAATTTATTATTTTTCAGCTTCAAATTTGATTTTGAAACCAAAAATTACAAAAAAAAAACACATAGAAATATGAAAATTACTAATTAACCATTGTTAATTTGCAGGAATAGGGATGTAAAACATATAACGCACATAAAAGCAGGAGTCTGAAATGTTCCAAGAAAAATAAAGATCCAGCTTTAAGAAATAAGTATGTTCTAGCTGCAAAATTTCGCAAGCGAACAATAAATTTTGTTTCCGATTCATACTGTTCTGCTATAAAATTTTGTTGATAAACATTTGGAAAGTGCTTATCGTTCTGTTTCGAGCTGCTTATTATAAACATTTGTTTGTATAATTAATTATATATTTCAGGGAATTCACAATTTGCAACCGGTATGTGCTATTCACAAAGAAAGTAAAAGTTGTATAAATTCACCTATTTATAGAACTAGTACAGAACTAGTACTTCATTGCATAATTTTATATTAATACGTAACATTTATATATTTATTTTTTAAATAAAAAGGTTGACTTGGATTTTAACTTCATACACCCCGGAAAAAACTTTAATTATTCCTTGTGGAATAATTTTTGTGAATGTGCGGAAGAGATTTTTGAAAAATTGATTAAGGATGGAGCATCCAAAAATTTCCTTAAAGAGATGGTAGCCAGACGAGAAAGTCTCGACATAGGTCTGTGTCCGTGACTCAGCAATAAGGCTGAAGTAAGTTCTGCATTTAACTAATATGGATATCATACATAATGAAAATAAGAATTTGAAAGAATCAGTTTAATCATCATCATTTTAAATATTCAAAGCAAGTCAGTGCGTTTTATTATGCTGACTGACAGCCATGGTAGTTCAAAATCGTGAATAAGACGTCAAACTTGCTTCAACTTTTTTATTGAGCAATGGTGTGTGTCATTAAACTTTTTATAATAACACTCAATTATATCTCTTTTAGATAATACCAATATTGGTATTTTCGGCTTCTTCATGCAGTCTTACCTCCTCGAACCACCATAAGCGATGCACAAAACTCATTCACCCCAACAGCTTCTGAGCCAAATGAGGCAGAAATTTTAATTGAGGAGAAAAAGGCGGGGTGTTTATTAAACAAACAAACTTTACAACCATTTGTTTTAGTTGAGGGCGAGCAGTTCAATTTTAATCAATTTATCGTTGTCGTTGACGATATTATGTTTATTATATAATATATATTATATTATTATATATATAATAATATATTAGATATTATATTTAGATGCCGTTGAGGTTTGTTTTAAGCTAATGTATGTTCTTAATATTAGGTATGCAAATGAAAGTATTTGTGTATGGAATTTCGTTCAAAATTTTTTATATGATATGCAAAGTATGAGTAAAATTCCTGCTGTAGAAACATTTATAAAAGACTTAAAAAATGTCATATAAATTTGTTGTGGCATATAAACGTAACGTAAAAAACATTATATTATATTTTTTAACACAGACAATGTTTTTACATTTTGAACAAGAACAAAATTATAAGTCATTGAGAATATATAATTTTATTTTCCATCAATTCGTGAAATATTAAAAACAAAAAAAAATGTTCTTTAGATATTAATTAGGGACCGAAAACTATTATTATTATTTCAAAATTTATAAGGAAAAAATCAATAGTTTCCATTTGTTCAAGAACACATAAGACAACAAAATTAGTAAGTCGTAACTATCCTCAAACATATAAAACATTCTCATACTTTTTCTTATAAATTGAATAATAATCATTATTTTTAGTTTTTGAAACATACTTAAAAAACTTTATATTATAATTAGGGCTGGGCGATTAATCGAGTAATTAATTTTTGATTAATCAGATTCAAAATTAGCTGATTAATCGATTAATCAGTTTTCTGAATAATCAGAATGCTTATTAATTGATTAATCAGCTTCCTGATTAATTATGTTCCTGATTAATCGATTAATCAGAAATTCCTTTATTCAAAAAATGAATAGTTTTCATCAAATTTGTTTTGAATGTTTGTATGAAGTTAAAAGTCTAGAACAATAAAAAAAGTTAGTTTCACTTAAAATATTTAATTAATCAGATTTTGATTAATCAGATTCCTGATTAATCGAATAATTAATCAAATGATTCATCATAATCCCAATTAATCGATTAATCAGCATTCTGGTTTATCAGAAAACTGATTAATCAGTTGATCTTGAATCTGATTAATCAAAAAGTTAATTAATCGATTAATCGCCCAGCTCTAATTATATTATTATTTTCTTTGAAATTTTTTAATACTATTTATTTTATTTTAACATTAATTATAGAAGAGTAAAAATGCAATTTGTTGTTATTAATTATTATTGAATTAACTTTATCAAAAATATTTAATTTTACTTCTGTTTTTTTTAATAAAGTTTTATTAGTCAACAAACTATATTTTACCATTTATTGTAGTATTTCTTATGCTTAGACGAAATAAATACAAAATATATTTCCAAGTAGTAAATTTAATTATAAAACATCATTTTGTCTATAGCTATGTTTGTAAAGTAAAAGGTTAAAAAATTATATACAAAAGTTTTTTTAAACATCTGTCATAGTAAGGAAGTGGCACTTTTTACTTTAAAAATATAGCTATAGACAAAATCAAAGTCAAAAAAAAATTAATGTTTTTGGCGATGTTCACCACGTGCCTCTTGGGCTTGTTGTGGCGCTAAAATTCGACACTGTTGAATTTTATGCGTCACAAAGTGATTGAAGAAAGGAGCAATTTCGACTCATTGTTAGTAAGTACTGATTTTAAGCTTTAGGAAAAGTTCTAGTTACACCCTGCGTTTTACTTTTGATTATTTAATGTTTCACATTAAGATTGCAATTTGAAATTTTTGTGCAAAGAAACTATAAGATATTTGCATTTAAATATATATTAGGAATCTTTTTGCAAAGATATTTAAAAAAAGACCGTTAATAAAAAGCTTTGGCTATATATAAATTTATTTCAAGAAAAAAGTTTGTAATTCTTTTATCCATACTTCATCGTACTACTCAAAATTCCGAAATTGTACTACTCAAAAAAGTTGAAAACATGCTGTAAATAAAAAAATAAACAATATTTATATCTCATACATAAATGACCATCTTCACGACAAAATGTACAAATATGGAATTTTCACCGAAGCCATGATATGAAACAAATTGGACCATAAATTTGCTAATAATTCAACAATGGCGCCACCTAGCAAAATAATTTTCTGAAAACATAGCCTTGCCAATATATACTTCGAATATGAATCAAATTGGACTATAAATAAGATGTTTGTTGCAACTACAAAATACAACAAAAAAAATTATTCAAATCGGTTCAGCCGTTCTCAATTGATCCGGCAACATACATGTGGCATTTGATTTTTATATATATTGATAGATAGGTAAATGGGCAGTAAAAGTAGGTGTAGCAACATTTATATATGTACATATTGGCAGCCATTTGGACCAATTGCAACAACATACCAAGTTTTACTATGAAAACATGTACAATTAAAGAATTGCAATGATTTCGTAAAGGTGGGCGTATTTATAATCTGACCACGCCAATTTTTAGTACAACCTAAAAATAAGCATGCAAATAAATTACCAAATTTTAGTCTTATATGAGCAAAACCGTCTGAAATATAAATTTTTTATTGATTTATGGGCGATAAAAGTAGGCGTGGCAAATCTAACATAGCCTATCACAATTTGGCTGAAATAATAAATTGGTATTGGTATAATTAGTATTGTTATAATTGGTACAGTAAATATCTGTATACCATGGTATTAATAATTGTCATAGAAGTAGGTAGGAACTGTTCAAACAACATGCAAAACGTGGACGTGGCTAGACTCTCTCTCTATCTAACATAGGAAGGGGCAAACTCATCATTGATTTCCAAGAGGGATTTACTGACCACCTTTAGCAATAGTACCTTGGGGCAGATATAGCACTAGTTCTAAAACTGTTTCTCTCGAGATACATATTCGAAATTGTCAAACACATTAATAAAATTGGAATTTAATGTAATATTTACTTATTTTAATATATAAATAAACATATTTATTTATATGTTACAATATTACAAGCATATATATATATTACTTCACACATTAAACTATTTTCCTCTTCCAAAACACTTCTTTGGACTGCATTAGTTGGCTATTTCCCTTCTAAGCTGCCTTTTGCCACTTGCACTTTGATTATATTTAATTATTATTACGTTTATTTTTGCTTCATTTTATTTAATTTCTTTTATTTTATTTAATTATATTTCGCTTTGTTTCTTTTTAACACTTTTCAATGCTCAATGTAGTTAGAGCCAGAAAAAAGAAGAATACAACAAAATTTAAGTTGCTGTCAAAACGGCATGGATACGCGCAGCTCGCTAAATAGCTTTGTTTCACTTTCTCTTCTCTTCACTTCATTTCTCTTCACTTTCGCCACAGCTAAGCAATTCATCAACAATGCAAAGAACAATCATGGATTTTTGTTGGATTTTTTATAAGAAACGGCAGCACAGTGTTTTATAATTTTGACATTCCAGGTCGGTGTGGTGAATCTCCTTACCCTACCTTATTATTGTATCATGGCTGTGGCGATATGTTATAACTTCTTAACTTCGATGTTCAGCAATTCGTCAAAAATTGGATTGCTTAACACATTCGACAGACGATAATTTTGATAAAATATCGCTTTATTTCCTTTTTTCAGACAATTCTTTAAAATTTTTTTAACACACTTTATACTTTAATATTGATATTTCGCTTCGACGTTCGCTTCGAAAGTGAAATTATTAAATGTAGCTACTGGCAAACTGGAATGTACATTATTCTACTATTAGAAAAGTTTTGAAGTTTTTTTGGGATTTTTCCATTCGCCATTTGCCCATAGGCCATTCCCTATAAAATCGTCTCTGATACAGAAGTGCATTTCAGTTTTTGTAATTTGTGAATGTATTAAGTAAATATATGCTTATGGTTAATTTAAAAATTTTTAATAATGTCAAAAAGAAGTTCGACCATCTGTCATATAATGTGAAACAAAGAAACTTAAGTTTTTTTCCAACAAGTTTCAACCGATTAAATAAACAGACTAAAAAGATGAAATAAGACCAATGTGTCAATTTTCAAAAACTAATTTTTGATTTATGATCAAATTTTTTTCCGTTAAACGGCAATAAAAAATTATGTATCACATTCATAGTGGACATTAGAACAAGAATTTTAAATAAGAAATAATGAACACAGAAAGCTAAACAAAAAGTAATAAGCAATAATAATTTACTGAAAACAAAGCTTTAAAATCACAAAACAGATATTTATTTCATTGTTAATACATTTGTCCGAATTTATCCTATTTATCTTACAAATAATTTCCTCTCTTATTATTTGTCCCACATTTATCAATAATACAGAAAAGTGGCAATGCTAAACACATTTTGACATTCGAGGTCGGTGTCGTGAATCTCCTTACCCTACCTTATTATTGTATCATGCTCGTCTCTAGCTGTCGGTTTCTACCCTGCAGCGAGCAGGTAGACAATGAACACCGTGCACATGATACAATAATAAGGTAGGGTAAGGAGATTCACCACACCAACCTCGAATGTCAAAATGTATTTTAGCATTGCCACTTTTCTGTATTATTGATAAATGTGGGACAAATAATAAAAAAGGAATTATTTGTAGGATAATTTATATATAAAAAAATAAATGTATGTATGTGTGTATGTGGGTATGTGTGTATATCACGTATAGACTCCAAAGCCACCTAACCAAACTTTATGAAATTTTTAGGGATACTGAAGCAACATTCGGGAAGTGTTCCTGTGAAGTTTGGTGTTGATTGGGCAAGGGGGCGTGATACCTCCCATACAACCCAAATTGGCTCTATCGTCCACAAACCAAAAAAATTGCTATATATCAGACGGTTTTAATCATATAAAAGTTAAATTTGGTAAATTTGTTCAGATGGTTACTTTCGGTGACTTTATAAGAAATGGGCGTGGGCACACTATATATACGCCCACTTTTCAGCAATCATTTTAATTCCTGAGATGTTCAAGTTTTAATAGTGAATCTTGATACGCAGGTGCTATGCATACACGTGGCAGTCACTATGTAAATATAAACGTTATCACGCCCACTTTTACCGCCCACAAATAAGTAAAAATGCTTTATATCAGACGGCTTTTGCCGTAGAAGACTAAGATTTAGTAATTAAGTTCGTATGGTTACTCTCGGCCAATATACAAAAAATGGGCGTGCCCTCACTATACCTACACCCACTTTATCGGAATCATGCTTATTCCTGAGTTGTACACGTTTTGATAGTGAATCTTGGTATGCAGGTTCTAAAGGTCCAAGTGGTAGGCACTATGTAAATAGAAATGTTTTCACGCCCACTTTTACCGCCCCCAAATTAGTAAAAATGCTTTATATCAGACGGCTTTTGTAGAGACTAAGATTTGGTAACTTAGTTCGTATGGTTACTGTCGGCCAATGTACAAAAATTGGGCATGGCCGCACTATATCTACGCCCACTTTATCGAAATCATGCTTATTTCTGAGTTGTACACATTTTGATAGTGAATCTTGGTATGCAGGTTCTATAGGTCCAAGTGGCAGTCACTATGTAAATATAAATGTTGTCACGCCCACTTTTACCGCCCACAAATTAGTAAAAATGCTTTATATCAGACGGCTTTTGCCGTAGAAGACTAAGATTTGGTAATTAAGTTCATATGGTTACTCTCGGCCAATATACAAAAAATGGGCGTGCCCGCACTATATCTACGCCCACTTTATCAGAATCATGCTTTTTCCTGAGCTGTACACGTTTTGATAGTGAATCTTGGTATGCAGGTTCTATAGGTCCAAGTGGCAGTCACTATGTAAATATAATTGTTTTCACGCCCACTTTTACCGCCCACAAATTAGTAAAAATGCTTTATATCAGACGGTTTTCGCCGTAGAAGACTAAGATTTGGTAATTTAGTTCGTATGGTTACTGTCGACCAATATACAAAAAATGGGCATGGCCGCACTATATCTACGCCCACTTTATCGAAATCATGCTTATTCCTGAGTTGTAAACGTTTTCATAGTCAATCTTGGTATGCAGGTGCTATGGGTCCAAGTGGCAGTCACTATGTACATAAAAACTATAAATTATTCCTGAGTTGTACACGTTTTGATATTGAATCTTGATATGCCGGTTCTATAGGTCCAAGTGGCAGTCACTATGTAAATATAAATGTTGTCACGCCCACTTTTACCGCCCACAAATCAGTAAAAATGCTTTATATCTGACGGATTTTGCCGTAGAAGACTAAGATTTGGTAATTTAGTTCGTATGGTTACTGTTGGCCATTGTAAAAAAAATGGGCATGGCCGCACTATATCTACGCCCACTTTATCGAAATCATGTTTATTCCTGAGTTGTACACGTTTTCATAGTCAATCTTGGTATGCAGGTGCTATGGGTCCAAGTGGCAGTCACTATGTAAATATAAACGTTGTCACGCCCACTTTTACTGCTCACAAATCAGTAAAAATGCTTTATATCAGACGGATTTTTTTTTTCTTTATTGATAACTATTATATACAATATATATAACACTTTCTCAAAAAATATATATTTTGTATGAGAAGATAGTTAAATAATTTTTAATCTTTTATTGCTATCAATTATGTAAGAGAGTAATAATAAAAATGAAAATTTGACATAAGATTAGAAATTTATCGCTTAGATAAATAGAGGTATAAGAATATAATACAGTAAAATAATTATATAATATAAAATTTTAAGCAAAATACAAAAATAAATATTTTAAGGATTTAAATTATAGTTTGCCAGTAAAAGTTCGGTGACATTTCTTTTAAATATTACGATGTTATTTGCATTTTTAATTTCATCTGGTAGTTTATTAAATAGTCTTATTCCATAATGGCGAATAGATCTTGCACTTCTTTCAGTTCTAAAATAAACCGTTCTAATGTAATTAAAGTTTCTAAAGTTATAAGTGGGATTTTCTACTTCAACTATAGATAAATTATAAATTTAATTTAATTAGTTTTTAATTTTGTAAAAAGTTATCAATGTTTGTAATATTGAATATTTCCGGATATCTAGCATATTTTCATATAGACTATAGCCGTAGAAGACTAAGATTTGGTAATTTAGTTCATATGGTCACTGTCGGCAACTGCTCAAAAATGGCCGTGGTCGCACCATATCTACGCCCACTTTTTCGAAATCATGCTATTCCTGAGTTGCACAAGTTTGATAGTAACACTTGATATGCAGGTGCTCTATGTGGCAGTCAATATATATATAATAAATTTGCCACGCCCACTTGTACCACCCACAAAAAAAACAAAACGAAATGGCCAATTTCAGCCCTTGAAAGCACTTTGACCGAGCTTCTTATAATCAATTGTGTTGTGAGTGTTGTGGAATGTTCGAACACAAATGATCGAGAACTGGACCTACATGTTTTATGTCTACTCCGAACGGCTTATGTTCTCAAGAAGCTTTTCATGGCAGTTTTTATTCTCTGAGGTTTGTCATTGTCTGCAGAGAGGTAACGGCCGAACAGAAAAATTAATTCAATTGAAAATCTTTCCGTGTCAGGTGGGATTCGGACCAGGGTGTTCTCGCGTATGGGCCACACACTCTACCCACTACGCCACGGCCGCCACTTAGTTTTTTTTTTTTACCCACAAATTAATAGAACTTAAGAACACTAAATACTAAAATTTGGTAATTAAGTTCATACGCTTACTCTCGACAGCTTTGCAAAAAATGTGCATGGTAGCACTATATCTGTGCCCACTCTTCAAAAATAGTTTTATTTAATTTATTTATTTACTTATTTATTAATGTACTATAGTTAATTACAATTTAAAAATTATAACTAAGTCAGCACTAGCTGCCAGGGCTATCGGTTAGAAATAATTTTAATTCCTGACATGTGAACGTTTTGATAGACAAACTTGGTATGTAAGTGCTATGGGTCAAATTGGCGTTCACTTTATATATAAATGTTGCCACGCCTACTTTAAATGCCCACAAATCCATAAAATGGATGTATATCAGACTTCATATGGTTACTGCCAGAACCCTTAAAAAATGGGCGTTTCGCACGTTATCTACGACGACTTTTCAAAAATCATTGTAATTTCTGAGCTGTACGTGTTGTGATAGTGAAACTTGGTATGTAGGTGCAATGGGACCAAGTGGCGGTCACTATATACATAAATGATGCCAGGCCTACTTTTTCTGCTCATCTATCTATCTGTAAAAAATGTATGTATGTATATAAGGCTCACAAAAAAAAGGTGTACAAGTCGGTTCCTCAAAATAATGCTTAATGTTATGATGATTCCCCAAATATTTCGACTGTAGCGATAGCCATCCGTGAGCTGGAATAGTTTGAAATAAAAAGAAAAAAAAAAACCAAAACGAAATGGCCATTTCAGCCCTTGTGAATACTTCGACCGTTTGAACACAAATGATCGAGAACTGGATCTACAAGTTTTATGCCGACTCCGAACGGCTTTTGTTCTCAAGAAGCTTTTCATGCCAGTTTTTACTCTCTGAGGTTTGCCATTGTCTGCATAGAGATGACGGCCGAACAGAAAAATTAATTCAATTGAAAAAACTTTCTATGTCAGGTGGTATTCGAACCTGGGTTCTATGGCATTCAAGCCACGCACCTCAACCAGTATGACACGTAATGGTTTGAAATATGCTCTAAAAATCGAGTTTTTTATAAAAATATTTACTGGTGTGTTAGTTAAAAATAACAAACGGTCAGAAATAATAGTAATGAAAAAGTTCTTCCAATCTGCACCAATAAATTTTAAATTTTTACAGTCGGACGAGAGATAATGCAGACTTTCATTACTTTTTTAACTTTTTTTTTAATTACTTTCACTAAAATTCAAATTAATTTTTTTTTTTTTGTTTTGCCATGTTACTTTTAGTCAAATAAATTATCTATTGATGATAAAATATAGTGTAAAGTGAAGAACTAAATTGAATGAAATTACAAAAAAATTTACACATTTTTTACATTTTACAATTTATTTGACTTAAAGTAGTATAGGAAAAAATTCGTTTGAATTTTAGTGAAAATAATATGGAAAAAGTTAAAACAATCCATAAAAATCCGCATTATCTTTGGTCCAACGGAAAAAATGTAAGATTTTTTGATGCAAAAGAACTTTTTCATAACTCTTATTTCTGACCGTTATTTTTTTAACTACCATACCAGCCAATATTTTTCGTCGAAATATTTTGGGGATCATCATAACATACGCCATGGTTTATTTTGAAGAACCGGACTGAACAATTTTTTTTCCTTAAGAGTGTGAGGCGACTTAATGTATATACGTATGTGGGTATATGTGTATATCACGTAAAGAGTTCGAAACCGCTAAGCCAATTTTTATACCAAAGCCTTGAGAGGGTTCCTGTGAAGTCTGGTGCCGATCGTAAAAGGCCCCTTACATACACCTAAAATGTTCGATATCAAACAGTTTTGGAATTATAGGTCGCACAGCCTCGAAATTTAGTATTCGACCTCAATTTACACATGCCGTTCCACAAGTAACATTTTATGGGTGTTGGGCGAGGGGCGCGGTACTTTTTCCGCACCCAAAATTTTTGGTATAGCTTTCGAAATAAGTCACACATCAATGAAACTCGGTACGAACTTACTATAAACGCATGGCTTCACTGAAGCTACACCCTCTTTTAGGGAATAAGCGCTGAGCGCAGCGAAGCGCGCCGGGTATAAGCTAGTAGGATATATTAGGACAATTATTTTTACAATGAAATAAATCGCTGTTGTGTTATTTTAATGCTTTATTTTCAACAAATAATTATTGTCCATTGGTTCTTGTTTAACTTATTGTGTTCTTAATTTTTTATATAAAATTTTTATTTTAATGTCCACTATAAATGTAATATGTTGCATATTATAATATAATATACATATAAATAAATATGTGTTTGTCTACATAAATCAAAAAATTGTTTTTGTAAATGTTCACATTGCTTTCATTTCATATTTTTATAGTCTTTTTATTTAATCTGTTGAAACTTTGAAAAACTCAAGTTTTCTTTGTTTCACGTTATATGAAAGATGGCAGAACTATTTTTTGATATTATTAAAATTTTTAAATTAACTATAAATATATATTTACTTAAGGGGGGACATGACATTGTCAGTTTTTTAAATCTTTTTTAATAATTTTGTATTTTAGTAAATATTATTAAGATTCTATGAAAAAAAATTTCATGGAAAAATTCCAACGGGTTCAAAAGTTACAACCGGATTAGTGAGAGTGCATTTTTAATTTTTGCGCTACCTACGTACGGCAGCTGGTATACTTAAACTTGTTTTACTTGCTACCTGACTTTTGGTGGTTGTTATTTCGTACCTACTTGAAGGGTGGGTTTTTTTTTTTTTGTGTTTTTGAATTTCTTTATATTTATAACTCATATAGTGGAATTTTTATTTTATATGCGCAGTTATTTGGCTTCTTTTGCAGCGTGAAGTCGTGGTTTTTTTGTGAAAAATATTGAAAAATGAAGCGTCGTTCTTTAGATCGAAGAGTCAAAAGAGGTTTTTTACACAAAATCATTACACCAAGAAAACTTATTTCAACAGAAGAAATGGAATCTGAGGTATAGTTCACTAGTACATCTTCTAAAAAACTTCATGGAGCATCAGTGGATGTTGGTTGTCATGAAACATTTTCCTACTGAATATTACAATATGCTGAAATATTTTTGGGATTTGCTGATTACCTTGTTTGTCGAAAATGTGGTGGAAATGTAAAAGTTGAAAAGAAATCTATGCGTGGCCTTGGATTCAATCTGGTTATATTTTGTACAAAGTGCAGTGACGATATCAAAACCAAAAATTCATCACCATTGATAAACGGTAGAGCGTATGAAATCAATAGGAGACTTGCTGCCACTATGCGCGTTCTTGGGAAAGGACTGTCGGCCATGCAACTGTTTTGTGGATATGGATTTACCAACTTGCATAACTCAACGACCATATGATGCTATTACGAAAAATGTTGAAAAAGCCGCAACCATAGTTGCTCAATCATCAATGAAGTGTGCTGCTGAGAAAGAACTATCAGAAACTAAAAAACAAGATGACTTAGAATTGGTTGATGATGGTATAATTGTGTCTGGCGATGGAACTTGGATGAAAAGAGGTTTTTCGTCTTTGTTCGGAGTGGCTACACTCCTTGGACACTTTACGGGGAAAGTAATTGATTTTGAAGTCAAAAGTGCCTACTGCAAAAAGTGTGAGTACCAAAAAGAAAATTTGAACAATGCAGACTGTGAAATATGGTTCTCAGAGCATGAAGCATCGTGCTCCATGAATCATAGCGGCAGCGCAGGAAAAATGGAACCGGTGGTTCCATTGGTGTCAATGGTGTGTCAATGGATATATGGTGTCAAATATCAGTATTACATCGGAGATGGAGACTCAAAAACATTTTCTTCAAATTCAAATGCCAAACCGTACAATGATGTTGAAGTGCAAAAAAAAAGATTGCATTGGCCATGTGCAAAAACGTATGGGTTCACGGCTACGAAAATTGATTACAGATTTTAAAAAAAACAAATACACCAGTAAAAGAGCCAGGAACATCACGAACAAGTCTCAGCGGCAAAGGAAAATTAACAGCGAAATTGATTGACGAATTGACAGTTTATTATGGATTGGACATTAGAAACAACGTCAATTCTGTGGAAAATATGCGTAATGCCATTTGGGCAACATTTTATCACAAGATATCCACGGATGACAATCCTCAGCATATGTTTTGCCCTACAGGTAGTGACAGTTGGTGTTATTGGCAGAAGGCAAAGGCAGAAGGATCAACTGTTCTCTATAAACCACCACTTCATGAAATAGTGCAAAAGGCAATCAAACCAGTTTACACGTCGTTGAGTAACGATGAATTGCTAAACAAGTGCTTGGGTGGATTCACGCAAAACTCCAAAGAAAGTTTGAATGCAAAAATTTGGCTCATTGCACCTAAGTGTATGCCAGGCAGTAACAGAATTGTTAATATTGCAAGCTGCATGGCAGTGTCTACTTACAATGACGGCGCTTATAGTTATTTGCAAATGTTTCAACTACTTGGTGCTACAGCATTGAATTTTTCCAAAGGAAATGATGCAAATCGTTTGAAATGCGCCAGAGTGAAGGCATATGAAGCTTCAAAAGAAGCCCGAATTGCTAAACGATTGCAAAAAACTATAAGAAACAGCACAACACAAGATAACGAAGGCATACAGTACGAAGCAGGCCTGGCAGATTGAAGGTAGCCTTTTTTTTCTTTGTTCACAAACTTTGAACGCGTTCATCTCGAAACCATGTTCTTCGTACTGGTTGCGGCACTAGCGGGTTCATTTTTTGAGGAAATTTTTTTTTTATTTTTTAAACTTGATTTGCTATCGTATGACACGAGCTTTATTTAAAATTTTTTTCGATTTTTTATGATTTTTTAAAGTCAATATTTTTTTCGAAAAAACACACTTTCAAATTTAGAACGTCACCAAAAATTGAAAAAAAATTAAAAAAAATGCTCGTGTCATACGATAACCAACTTTGTTAAGATTTAAAAAACTCCACGCTGCAACCACGAGGCCCCGTTTTTTCTCTGCCGCCAGTTTGGAGCTCTATAAAAGCATGTTGGAGTGAAAAATATATTTTTTTGAATTTTTTTTCTTGTAATTTTTTAAATTCTCTAGAATAATAAAAAAATGTCTGTTTTTGACTGAGTTATGAATTTTTTTAAAAAGGTCTGTTTTCTCTGCCGCGAATGTCATATCCCCCCTTAATATATTTACAAATCACAAAAACTAAAGAGCACTACTGTATCAGAGAACGAATTTAAAGCGAATGGTCTAATGGCGAATGGAAAAACGCAAAAAAAACTTCAAAATTTTTGTAATAAAATAATGTACTTCTCCGTTACCAGTGGCTACATGTAACTTCTCTTTCGATGCGAAATATCAATATTAAAGTATGTAGAAAGTTATAAAAATTAATAGAATTGAATTTTTTTAAGATACGGCAGCACCATATTTTATAATTATGACATTCCAGGTCGGTGTGGTGAATCACCTTACCCTACCTTATTATTGTATTATGGAGACGAGCAGATAAATATGAACAGCCAATAAGAAACTAGATATGAGCGATTGTTAAGGGCACAACTAAAAATTATGGCCAAGTAACACACATCACTCACATCACAGCCCTATTCTACCAGCTTTACAAAGCTCACCGCATTAACAAAATAGTAAATATTAACAAGTTGTTAATGCTCCGTGTTCTGGTGAAAATTTAAAAGCTCTTTTCTTTACATTTTTGTTAATTGCTGAAAGTATCTTAACAACGACAACATAATCTCAACATTTATTTTTTTAGCTAGAGAATTGTTGTGTAAATAAAAAAAGTAATATAAAATATAATATAATATTGAATTAAAATAAATAAGACTGTGAAAAATGGAAGAATTTTTACGTCTTTTAAGTTTTGATAATGAAGATGATCAACGAAAGGAAAAAATTGAACTACGGCGCTATTTAAAACGTATTCGAAATGAAAATGATTCATTCATTCTATCTATCTCCTTATCTATGTTTTTATTTCTATCCAACTCTAAATACAATTAAATACCGAAATGAAAAATTCAAATATAATAATATGCATATGCCAGCTTTTGGCTGGGGGTGCTGCTGACAAAAATTTTATATAAAATAGGAGCTGCTCCTGCGTTTCTCACTCAAACTTTGTTTGGCTATTAAAAAAATATAAATTTGTTTTTTAAATAAAAAAAATCTTGAGATTACTTAATTCTTCGCATTTTCATTTTGCTAGCTGATTTAATAAACAATAAATTTTCATCGAAAAAACAGCTGGCGATTGAATGTTGTGTGTTTCACATTCTCACCACGCGTGGTGAACTTTTTGAGCTTTTTAGAGCTTTCCAATTGTAAATGATTTGTTAGAATATGAACATTTACATTACATAACAAAAATATTAACAATAGCTCCTTAACAATTCCTTGTTAAGTTAACAAACAGAATAGAGCTGTAAGGCAACAAAAAACTAAGTTGTGATCAGACAAGAAACTCATTTGATCAAATTTAAGAAGAAAGGAAATAAAAGACAAGAAACAAACATCAAGAAGGCTAGGCTCACAATCACGCATATAACGAGTATGATCAAAATTGTTAGCAATCAGTTATCAGTTGACAGATCATTTTTCAGCAGGTTAATTTTAAAATCACCACAAGCAAAGAATAAATCATAATAAATGAATTTACTAGTTAAATCTGTGAAATATGTTTCAAGGCTATGGCATCGATGAGTTTTGTCAACAGATGAAACTAATATTTTCGTATTTCTGTCAAAAATTTCAACATTCAGGAACTCAGCCATCATTACATTTATTGACAAACTTAACATTGAGATTGGACTTACAATGAACAGCAACACCCCCACCTCTTCTGACAAGACTGTCACTACGAAAAAGTTTGTAACCATTAAAAACCGGGCTAATAGTGTGAGCCCGGAATTTCACTCTTGAACCATGTTTCCGTAACACAGATTACATTCACAGACGAAGTTTCAAAAATATATCTTTCATAGTCAAGCTTTAACCCATTTAAGCTCCTAGCATTAAACTAAACTATATTTAGACCATTACACTGCTTACAGAGAACATTAATAAGAGCCTTATAATTATCAATTGTACCATAAAAAAATGCATTATGATGAAACATAAAATTTATACCACGATCCAATTTCAAAAATCATATCAAAGTCATGTAGAAGGAAATAAATAGAGAGAGAAGAAAGATGAAGTAGAGTTAATAAAGAGAGCAAAACAATTGCTGCAAAAAGGCAATAAAATGAAAAAAATATTAGTAGTGTAATGTATCGTAAGAGTATCGTAATGAAAATGAAATGTATGCAAAGTCAGGCAATGCCGTCGTATTGGCAATGCTGTAAACAAGCGAGTAACTCGATACAGCTGTCATTAATATGGACGAGCAATTTGAATGTGGCCGTTGACTGGCTCGACCAATAAGATTGCATTGTTTGGCTTGGAAGTAGAGGAAGAAGAGTACTCGTTGATAATGTATGTACTTGGTTAGAAAAAGAAAGTGAGAAAATAAAGAGGATTCACAAAACGAACATGTTACAGCTCAGATGTGGGGTAAACCACGCAGTAATTAAAATCATTTTTAGTTTTATTTCTTGAATATTTGAACTTGATTTGAAAATGCAACGTGCATCAAAACAACACATGCTGGATGTATTACATAGAGCTGGAATAAATCCTCCAGCAACTGCTTCTCTTGCTCGGCTGAGGGAATTGTATGAAAACACAGCTGGAGCCCAAGGCAGCAATGCTGATGACGCCGAGAACTTCAACGAAGGCGCTGAGGCCACAGATGCTAACTTGCCTGACGCTGACGTTACTGATGCCAATTCACCTGATGCAGCTGATTCGATTCACATCCCCGATGCCAATTTTCTTGATGCACCAGTTATAACAGATGCAGCCAACTTTACTGACGCCCCTGACGCAGCTGAAGCCACAGAGGCCACCGAAGTAGATTTAGACCGCAAAATCATAATTTTAAGAAAAAAACTTGAAGTTGTGCAACTAGAGCAGTCTATCGGAGCACTTAATCGCGGCACAGCAGAAGCTACACGATCTGAGGCGAGCACCTCTGAGGCACCACGGTCCGCTAGTTCAGCAACCGGTCGGATGTCATTCCGAGACGTCGAGCATTCCATACCGAAGTTTGATGGTGAAAGCCGATCATATGGAGTGCGTGATTTCATTAGAAGTTTTGAAAGGGTAATGTCGATGATTGGAGCAGACGAATTAATGATGTACACATCACTTTGCAACTCACTGACAGGCACGGCCCAATTGCTGCTAAATAAAGATGCTTTCGGGTATGCTGATTTGAAAGCATTACTTTTAAAAGAGTTTGGTCGCACTGTTGGCCGCAGTGAGGTGTACAAAATATTGGCCAACAATAAGTGGAATAAAAGTAGCAGCATAAGACGCTATGTGTTGGAGATGGAAAACATCGCTGTCCGCTGCAATTTTATCGAAGAGTTCGAGCTCATCGGATTCATCATTGATGGAATGGCAGACCAGTCACCTGAAGCTCATCTGCTTTTAAATGCTCACACTATGGACCAATTCAAGGAGTCCTTGGACTTGTATGAGCAACGTAGGGCAAACCGTCTAGCTGTTTGCCAAGAAAACACTGCTGAAAAATGGAAGGTCCTGACGTCAAAACCGAAGCACACTGAAACAGGTACAGTAGATGCATCTATACGCTGTTTCAATTGCATACGAATGGGGCATTACCAAAGCAAGTGTCCGTATGAGAAGAGACCTGAAAGCAGCTGTTTCCCCTGTTGGCAAAAAGGGCATGATCATCGAAGCTGCACCAATCCAAAAAAGGTTTTGAAGTTAGCCAAAACAACAGTTGCTGCCGTCACCCCAGATGCCGCTGACGATCACAATACTGATACTGATGAAGACGACAACTTCCGTGGAACTATGGGCGCAATTAATTATGTAAGTGTGAGAAATTAACAAAATGTTTGTCTCTTTTTGACACCGGTAGTCCTGCTAATTTCATACAAAAATCTTGTGTTCCATTTCTGGTAAACATTGAATCCAAAAAGTCTCCATACTGTGGTTTAGGAAAATCGGTCCTGATGACACACGGGAAAATAAAAGTCCAAATTGAATTTAAAAAAAAAACAAAATTACTCACTCTTCATATTGTCCCAGATAAAACTACGAATATTCCGCTAAAACTTGGTAGAGATTTTCTTAATAAATTTAATATACACTTATGTCAATTTAATACTGAAATAAATAATTTACTTTTCATGAATTCTAAAAAAATTATTGATGACGATCAATCTTATTTTTGTATGCCTAATTCGAATGTTATTAGTTATGAGAATAAAAATGATGATCATTCAACTCTTATTGAAAACTTTTTAAATTTTGGAACTGGTGAAATGACCGAACAAATAACTGAAGTATTATCTGGTGGGGTTTGAGTCGCTGAAGATTTAAGTAAACTAACCGATGTAAAGCGTATTTCAAAAACAGATGTAAACTTAGTCAATCTGAATCCGAGACTTAATAAATTGCATTCTGCCGCGTTAGAAAAAATTGTTAACGATTGTTATATAAATCAAAGTTGTGCGGAAATTCAAGCTTCTGATTTTGCAATGCATATTAGACTAAGTAATGATGTACCATTTCACTCTTTGCCCCGACGGTTGTCTTTCCATGAGAGAAATGAATTGAAGAAAATTATTAACGAACTTATGCGAAATAATATTATTAGGCCAAGCGAGTCTCCCTATGCATCTGCTGTTGTATTAGTAAAAAAGAAAAGTGGAGAAATTCGTAAGTGTGTAGACTATCGTCCACTTAATAAGTTGACAGTTAGAGACAACTACCCATTGCCTTTAATAGAAGATTGCTTGGAGTATTTAGGTGGGAAAAAATATTTTACGACACTTGACCTGAGGAATGGTTTTTTTCATGTAAAGATGGCATCAGATTCAATAAAATATACCTCATTCGTTACGCCATTTGGCCAATTTGAATATTTGCGTATGCCTTTTGGTTTAAAGAATGCGCCTGCAGTTTTTCAGCGCTATATAAAGAGCATTCTTAGAGATTTTGTTGATGCCCATCAATTTATTATCTATATGAACGATATCATCTTGGCGTCTGTAGATTTTAAGATTCATTTGGAATTATTAGCTAAAGTATTGAAAAGAATGAAAGAAAGAGGTCTTGAACTTAAATTAAACAAGTGTAAGTTTGGCTATAATGAATTAGACTATTTAGGCTATCGTGTTAATTCAGAAGGGATAAGTCCCAGTGGTAGTCATGTAGATGCGATTAAAGTATACCCACTGCCGAAAAATCGAAAAGAAATGAAAACTTGTTTAGGGTTATTTTCATATTTTAGGAAATTTATTCCAAACTATGCCAGAGTCGCGAAACCAATGCAGCAATTAGTACGTGAAGGTGTTCCATTTTTACTGTCGGATGAATGTGTGACTGCATTCACTAAATTAAAAAACTCATTGTCTTCAGTCCCAGTTCTTTCTATTTATGACCAAAAGAGAAACAGACCGAGTTGCATTGTGATGCAAGCTCTGCTGGGTTTGGTTCGGTTCTTTTGCAAAAACTAACAGACTATTCAAGAGCCACAACCGCTGCTGAAATGCGTTACCATAGTTTCGAGCTCGAAACATTATGCATTATTTACGCACTGCGGCGTTTTAGAGTATATCTTGAGGGCATTACGTTTAAAATAGTAACGGATTGCAATTCACTTACGTTAACCTTAGCAAAGAAGCAGCTGAATCCAAGAATAGCTAGGTGGGCACTAGAATTAGAAAACTATGAATATACTATCCAACATCGTGGTGGTATTAGTATGGGTCACGTCGATGCCCTTAGTCGCTGTCCAACCGCTGGCACTGCTGATACAACTGAGTCCCTCACTGCTGCAATTACTGAAAAACCTAGGTCTAGATGTAACTTTTGGCAGGAAGTATGTGCTGTAGATCCCGATGAAATTGATTTTCATATACAGGTCACCCAGGGTCGTGATAAAAATATAATCGCGTTAAGAAACCAATTGGAAAAAGAGGCTGTTAAGGACTATGAGTTGATTGACGGATTAGTCTTCCGATAGAACAAAGATGGTATTTTGCAACTATTTATACCAATGGAAATGGAGGGTAACGTAATAAGAATAGTTCATGAGAAGATTGGCCACTTAGGTGTAGAAAAATCTTGCGATCAGTTAAAAAAGAATTATTGGTTCCCGGAGATTAAACGTAAGGTAGAGGATTTTATCGGCAATTGTATACGTTGCATAATGTTCTCTGCTCCTATCCCTAAAAAACCTATCCCCTTTGACACGCTACACTTAGACCACTTCGGCCCTTTGCCCGCTATAAATTCTAAGCGTAAACACATTCTTGTTGTAATTGATTCATTTACGAAATATACCCGCCTGTACCCTGTTAACTCCACGAGTACAAAAGAAGTAATCGCGTGTTTAAATAAATATTTTAGCTATTATGACCGACCGAGGCGCATTATCACAGACCGTGGTACATGTTTTACGTCCCTTGATTTTAGTGAATATCTGTTGAAGCATAATGTAGTCCACGTAAAGGTGGCCACGGCGTCCCCACAGGCAAACGGACAGGTTGAACGGGTGAACAGGGTCATTAAGGCGATGCTTGGAAAAATCAGCGAATCGATTAATCACGCGAATTGGTCAAATATGTTAGGTCAGGTAGAATATAGCCTGAACAATAATGTTCATTCGACAACTAAGCAAACTCCCAGTAAGCTACTCTTCGGAATTGAACAAAGAGGAGAACATCTTGATGAGTTGACGGAACACCTAAGGGAAAAGTGTGAACTGGTTCAAGAATGCAATTTAGAAGGTCTTCGGTCCACAGCTGCAGAAGCTATAGAAAAATCACAAGAGCAGAATTTGAAATATTTCCTTCAGCGAAGTAAACTCGCTAAACCATATTCCGAGGGTGAGTTCGTTGTGATACGAAACGTAGACACAGTGCTTGGTACAAACAAGAAGTTGATACCAAAATACCGCGGCCCATACGTGAATCACAAGGTTTTGCCAAATGATCGGTATGTAGTTAGAGATGTAGAAAATTGTCAAATTACACAATTGCCCTATGATGGCATAGTAGAGGCATCACGCATTAGAAAGTGGGTGTCCATTGAAGATAGAGAGTTTGAATGATTTGAAATTTTAGTTGTATTGGTCACACTTAATAGAAAGTTAGTATAGGTTAGGTTAGGTATATACCTAAGTTATGTTTAGTTATGTTATGAACATGAGTTATGTTATGTTCCAAATCGAGGTCGATTTTAATATCAGATCGGCCGAAGTTGTAATGTATCGTAAGAGTATCGTAATGAAAATGAAATGTATGCAAAGTCAGGCAATGCCGTCGTATTGGCAATGCTGTAAACAAGCGAGTAACTCGATACAGCTGTCATTAATATGGACGAGCAATTTGAATGTGGCCGTTGACTGGCTCGACCAATAAGATTGCATTGTTTGGCTTGGAAGTAGAGGAAGAAGAGTACTCGTTGATAATGTATGTACTTGGTTAGAAAAAGAAAGTGAGAAAATAAAGAGGATTCACGAAACGAACATGTTACAGTAGAAAAATAATACAAACAAAAGTGTGGCACAATAATATTAAACACATGATATTGATTGACTTAGAATAAATGCATATGATATTATCACCAAAATTAGACAGTCAGCTAAGTGTTCGAGCAACGCAGTCAATGCTATCTTTGCTATTTAGTAACTTGGCCTCGCCATCACGAGAAGCTCTCACAAACACACGCCCACGCAACGTAAAACCAGCAACTAGTTTATTCTGACGCATCAGCTGTTTTGCATAGAGCATAATAGAGCGATTAGTTTTAGTCAGGCTTTCATTTAGATAGACTTGACCATCTCCCTCACACCCAATATCATTGAGTGTAAGCTGACGCTTGTTAGTTTTATGAAACGCAGCAGTAGCTTTGATCAAACAATTACGCTCATATGCTGACAAAAGCTTCACTACGATCACGGCTGTGTTACTGTTGTTGTGAGTTCGCACTCTAAAGATATCGCGCAGCCTAAGAGAGTTACAATTTAAAAGCGAGCAAGCTCTGCTAAATATGTTACCAAGGTTTTCATTAGCAGCAGCGGGAATTCCGTGAATTATAACGTCAGAAGCATTGGCATCAACTTTATGCGCTTCCAGTTGCGACTTTAGCGTTCTCACTTCAGCATCAAGAATAGAGGAGAGCGAATTATTCGCCTCAGCATAGGTTTTTTGTTTTTCAATTTTGCATTTCGAGCTCTTTCATTTTATCTTTTAGCACATCTAATTGGGCAGATACAGCTTCAACTACAGTCACTCTTTCAACCAAACTTCTCATCGTGGACTTCATGTTTGAGAGCTCAGCAGACACTTCCCCAATCCTCTGCATCACCCTTTCTTCCGACGCAGCTATTGCTCCAGTGAGTTGATCAACTATGCTTTCTCTTATGCAGTTCAGCTGAGCACATAGATTTGCATCCGACAGCATTGGAGTAGTTGAAGTCGATAATCATACGATCTGCATGATCCAAGGTGTAGCGGTTCTGCGACTGTTAGCAGCACTTCTTGTAAATCGACGTATATAACACGAGCGGTCATACGAATCTTGTGACTCCAAGTAAAATTTTTCATATAAAACTTGTTACTTTTGTTCAGGCGTTGATCAAAATGTCACAAGTTAGTAGATACAATACAGGGCTTCTGGGGCAGGAGGCTCAGAGGCTAAAGCCGATGACGTCACGCCCGCACCCCAACACCACCAAGTGGTGGCTTTTTTAACTAATCTGCAAGTTTGGGGTATATCTTTGCTTTAAGCTTTTTATCTTTGGCAAGTTTGGTGTATGTCTTTGCTTTAATCTTTTAAAAATTGGCAAGTTTTTAAAAACTGGTCTGTACTGTTCTACAGCTACCGGTTTAGCAGATAACTGCTAAAACTGGTCTGTACTGTTCTACAGCTACCGGCTAAAATGGTCTGTACTGTTCAACAGCTACCGGCTAAAATGGTCTGTACTGTTCAACAGCTACCGGCTTAAATGGTCTGTACTGTTCTACAGCTAACTGCTAAAACTGATCTGTGCTGTTCTACAGCTACCTGCTTAAACTGATCGATAATCAATCAATCAATCAATCACAATATCGATAATCAATCAAACAATAATTCAATATGAATAAAATATTCAATAAGGCCTTTCAAATCATCTGAAAGTCATCGATCATAGTTATAAGTGGTGCTGCACATTTTCCGAATCGTTCATCATATGGATTGGTACAACGTGGGTTCTTGCCTTGATATATGTCAAAATTTAACATGTAACCGTTTGGCCGATTGGTTTACCTTTAAAAAAAACTGCTTGCAACCGTGTCGTCCATTGTCATCGTAAGATAAATGTTGTGTTGGGTGATAGTTCTTCAACATATTTGACTTGAGATGATCCGTAATTGGACGTAGCTTCCATAGCTTATCTTGGTTATCAACAGATGTGACCAAATTGGGCTCAAAATGTAGTGTAATTAAAGAAGTTTAGCTATTTATTTAGTAACTTTAGATTGCCTATTTTTATTAGTAAAACAGCCTTATCAACAACAACAACCACAACAACAACAAGAGTAAGAACAACAACAACAACAGTAAGAACAACAAGAACAAGAACAACAACAACAACAACAACAACAACAACAACATCAGTAAGAACAACAATAGCAACAGTAAGAACAACAACAACAAGAATCATTATAAAAAAGCAGCCGATTATGGGCGTTCACTATGAACGCAGCCTTAGCTTATATTAGCTTAGGTTAGCTTAGCTTAGTTTTTGACATATCAACTTTTAATTCTTATCTTCTTTTTTTGCCCTTGCACTTGACCGCAAAAATTGTTTATTTATTTTAGAAGTAACACAAAAAAAACATGTTTGAACTTGTACATTGCTGCCTTATCTTGAACTTGCGGGTTATGAGTGCGCTTACTATGAAGCTTGGCTCTTATCACTTTAACCTTGAAATTAGTATTGAAATTGAAATTAAATAAAATTAAAATCCGTACCAGGATGGGTATGGGTGACGTCATCGGCATACAATAACATAAGTCGACTTCTAAAATGTTCTCGACGTTTCTGCATCTCGAAGCTTCTAGAAACTTCCTGTCTCTTCTTGGCATTGGCTTAGGTTAGGTTGATTCTGAAGTATTCTTTGTATAGGATCGCGCTATTTGCTATCTCCCTTTCTCTCTCTTACTATCAAATTCTCTCTCTCCCTTTCTCTCTCTCTCTCTCCCTTTCTCTCTCTCTCTCTCTCTCTCTCTCACACCATGAAGCTTGAGACTTAACACCTTTGACTTAAAAAAAAATTTTTTTTTTGTGATGTTGTCAACTTCTAAAATGTTCTCGACGTTTCTGCATCTCGAAGCTTCTAGAAACTTCTTGACTCTTCTTGGTTGCTATGTATTTCGTTTACTCATGCGAACTCTGATAAGTATGCCACCACGCAGTCTACGTTAGAAGTCTTTTAAATATATATTTATTTTTTGAGTCATTGCTATAACTAATGCGAGGGTTAAGAAAAAAACAAAACATGCAAACACTGATAAGAACTCGCTTGACTACCACTACCGATAATGTAGCGTATAAAATTATGACCAACGCTTAAAGCAAAGAAATACCCCAAACTTGTCAATTTTAAAAAGTTTAAAGCAAAGACATACATCAAACTTGCCAATTTTTAAAAGCTCAAAACAAAGACTCCCACCTAATACTTACCGACTTTATGATAAATTTATAAACATTTCTTTAACCCTTCAACCTTCTCCGTACCTAAATTGCTTCAACCCATATTAATATATATATTTTCATATAGCAAGTCATATCATTTCAGCTAAAGTCAACCAGCCGAATTTGAGTCATTGCTATTAGGTATTTGAGGGTTAAGAAAAAACAAAACATGCAAGCACTGATAAGAACTCGCTTGACTACCACTACCGATAATGTATTGTATAAAATTATGACCAACGCTTAAAGCAAAGACATACCCCAAACTTGCCAATTTTTAAAAGATTAAAGCAAAGACATACACCAAACTTGCCAAAGATAAAAAGCTTAAAGCAAAGATATACCCCAAACTTGCAGATTAGTTAAAAAAGCCACCACTTGGTGGTGTTGGGGTGCGGGCGTGACGTCATCGGCTTGAGCCTCTGAGCCTCCTGCCCCAGAAGCCCTGTATTGTATCTACTCAAGTTTTTCCTATACGTGTGATCTGGCATCTCTGTCTGCCACCCATGTTTAAGCCATTTAAACAAGCTTAGCTGCTATGCTCACACCAATAAGGTGTGAAATAAGGAAATAAGATCCATAAGGAAATCACAAGTTCACTTACTTACTGAAATGAATTAGAGCGTGCGCAACGCCTTTCCGACCGTAGCCTAGTGGTTAGAGCTTTGGTCTACAATGCAAACATACGTGGATTCGAACCCCACTCAAAAAAAAACACAATTTTTTTTTTATTTCTCTTTTTTATTTTTAAGATATTGTTAAATATAATAATCAAAGAGATATAGACATTTTTGGAATAAATATTCAAAATTTATTTAACAAAAACTTAATAAATTTTTAATAAAATTATTAAGGATTGATATATATTATACAATAAAAAGACTTATAAGAAAAAGTCAACAAACAAAGAAGACTACATACAGGCAAAAAATTAAGTAATTGAAATCCATCTACATGCGACCCTTCGGCTAATTCATCGTTTACCTGCATTCTACATTCACTTGCATCACAATGTCCACTAACATTTCAATTTTGGATGCACTTTGTCCACAGTCCTTTTGTCCACTCACAACACAATTTCCACTATTTTCACAATTGAGGATTTCTTTAAATTTTTTCACATTAGCAAGGAAAACTTTTTTTTCTTGTACAAGAGATCATTAATTGTTTTTTTACTCATTTTTAACTTTTTGTTTTGATATTTTTCGTTTTATTTGATTTTATTTTATTTCATTCTATTTAATTTTTTTAAAACTTTCGTATGATTGCAGCGTTCACTATGATTTGATTGTTTACTTTAAATGGTTTCTTGTTCGAAATTTTTTTAGCCTGAAAAGAGCAAGACATACAAACACATATTACTATCCTTGTTTCCCATTGTTGTAACCCATAATCTTTTTACAGCTGTCCAGCTGGGACGTCTACTCGTATTCGTATCTTCGCAATATAATCAAAAGCAATATAATATACACGATTTTTCTGAAATAAATGGCCCAATGATAATAAATGATGAATTGATTGATATTGCGAGTTCTCCAACTACGAAATATTTATTACAATTACAAGATGACTCATCAACAATACATAATATTGATAACAAGAGATTCAAGAGGTCAAGTTCAGGTCTAACAAAAAATGTTGTTGCTGGTAATTTAGACATTTTTTTTTTTCCTTTAATTTAATGAATTAAAACAGCCAAGTGTCGTACTTAGAGGTCTTAGTCATGGTACAAATTTAGAAGATATTAACAGCCCTATTCTGCTTCTTAACTAAACAAGGAATTGTAAAGGAGGTCTTGTTAATGTTATTGTTATGTAATGTAAATATTGGTATTCTTAAAAATCATTTACAATATAAAAGCTCGAAAAAGCTTTTAAAGTTCACGCGTGGTGAAAATCAAAAGAGTCAACAGCTGTTTTTTATTTATGTTTGCCATTTCTTTCATCTATTTGCTGCAGCAAACGAAATGGAAAATATTACGAAGTAAGTAATTTTCAGATCAATTACTTATTTTTAATTTAATTTGATATTTTTAATAGGAATCCTAAATTCGAAAGAACAACTCAGGAGCAGCTGCTGTTCTTCGTTGAATTTTGCCGGCTGAATCCCCAACTTTTGGCCGGAAAAAACACCGCAAGATCACCGATGGTGTTGCAAAATTTGTGGGCGGAGATTGCTGCAAACCTGAACGCGATGAGAGGCCCAACAAGAACTCCAGCTAAATGGAAAGAGGTAACTTACAAGTGTGGAAGAGTCAGCTGAGTGCTCGCGCGCGGAAAAAAAAAGTGAGCAGCAACTTACTGGTGGTGGCCCAAGCAGTAGCCGAATGCTCACTGATTTTGAGGAGCGTGCTTTTAGCACATTCGGTGCTGCTGCTGTTGATGGTGTGCCAGGTATTGTCACCTTGTTAATAGAGGTAAGTAAAAATAAACAGAACTTTTAAGTGAAGCTAAAACATTTTAATTTTAATTTTTGAGACATCTTTGCAAACAGCCATGGTTGAGGAGGCTGATTCGCCGGTAACCGTCAGCGTGGGCTCTGCTTTGCCAGGTGCCGTAAGCTTCGGGTCCAGCTCACCACTGACTCCGAGCATCTGGCCCTGTTCGCCAGCAGCCGAGAACGTACGGGAAAACTCACCAGCGGCTACGATTGTGCGTCCAATTTTGCCGAGTGCAGCGTACTTCGGGGCCGGCTCCCCATCAACCGTGAGTCTGGGGCCTAGCTCACCAGGAACTGTATCCCAGCAAGAAGCTTATGCCATGGTGATGCGCAGCATCGAGCAGAGAGATGCGCGGGATGAGCGCATGCAGCTTGCCACCTTGGCAGCGATAGAGAAACTTGCCACTGCAATTGCAGAATTGGCAGCCAGCCAAAAAAATAAATAAAAACTGAACTTTTTAAAATTGAAAACACTTATCATTTTCAATATGTATTTATTTATGTGAAATTTTTGAATTTTTTAAATATTCACATATAAATTGATAGCACTGTATTGTTATTTTGACGAAAGTTTCCATTTGAAAAACAATTTTTGATAAAAAAATAGTGCTATCAATTTATATGTGAATATTTGAAAAATTCAAAAATATCTTATGAAAAAATACATTTTGATAATGAAAAGTGTTTTCAATTTTAAAACATGTCGATTTTTCGGTGTATCTATATATATAAAAATGAATGTATGTATGTGGGTATGTGGGTATGTGGATATGTGTGTATATCACGTATAGACTCCAAAACCACCGAACCAAAGTTTATGAAATTCTTAGGGATACTGAAGCAACATTCGGGAAGTGTTCCTGTGAAGTTTGGTGTTGATTGGGCAAGGGGGCGTGGTACCTCCCATACAACCCAAATTGGCTCTATCGCCCACAAACCAAAAAAATTGCTATATATCAGACGGTTTTAATCATATAAAACTTAAATTTGGTAATTTTGTTCAGATGGTTACTTTCGGTGACTGTACAATAAATGGGCGTGGTCACACTATATATACGCCCACTTTTCAGCACTAATTTTAATTCCTGATATTTTCAAGTTTTGACAGTGAATCTTGATATGCAGGTACTATGCATACACGTGGCAGTCACTATGTAAATATAAACGTTGTCACGCCCACTTTTACCGCCCACAAATAAGTAAAAATGCTTTATATCAGACGGCTTTTGCCGTAGAAGACTAAGATTTGGTAATTTAGTTCGTATGGTTACTGTCGGCCAATATACAAAAAATGGGCGTGCACGCACTATATATACGCCCACTTTATCGGAATCATGCTTATTCATGAGTTGTACACGTTTTGATAGTGAATCTTGGTATGCAGGTTCTAAAGGTCCAAGTGGCAGGCACTATGTAAATAGAAATGTTTTCACGCCCACTTTTACCGCCCACAAATAAGTAAAAATGCTTTATATCAGACGGCTTTTGCCGTAGAAGACTAAGATTTGGTAATTAAGTTCGTGTGGCTACTCTCGGCCAATATACAAAAAATGGGCGTGCCCGCACTATATCTACGCCCACTTTATCGGAATCATGCTTATTCCTGAGTTGTACACGTTTTGATAGTGAATCTTGGTATGCAGGTTCTAAAGGTACCAGTGGCAGGCACTATGTGAATAGAAAGTTTTTCACACCCACTTTTACCGCCCCCAAATTAGTAAAAATGCTTTATATCAGACGGATTTTGCCGTAGAAGACTAAGATTTGGTAATTTAGTTCGTATGGTTACTGTCGGCCAATGTACAAAAAATGGGCATGGCCGCACTATATCTACGCACACTTTATCAAAAGCATGCTTATTCCTGAGTTGTACACGTTTTGATAGTGAATCTTGGTATGCCGGTCTTATAGGTCCAAGTGGCAGTCACTATGTAAATATAAATGTTGTCACGCCCACTTTTACCGCCCACAAATCAGTAAAAATGGTTTATATCACACGGATTTTGCCGTAGAAGACTAAGATTTGGTAATTTAGTTCATATGGTCACTGTCGGCAACTGCTTAAAAAGGGCCGTGGTCGCACCATATCTACGCCCACTTTTTCGAAATCATGCTTATTCCTGACTGCACAAGTTTGATAGTAACACTTGATATGCAGGTGCTCTAAGTGGCAGTCAATGTATATATATAAAATTTTCCACGCCCACTTGTACCACCCACAAAAAAAAAACAAAACGAAATGGTCAATTTCAGCCCTTGAAAGCACTTTGACCGAGCTTCTTATGATCAATTGTGTTGTGAGTGTTGTGGAATGTTTGAACACAAATGATCGAGAACTGGACCTACATGTTTTATGTCGACTCCCAACGACTTATGTTCTCAAGAAGCTTTTCATGGCAGTTTTTATTCTCTGAGGTTTGTCATTGTCTGCAAAGAGGTGACGGCCGAACAGAAAAATTAATTCAATTGAAAAACTTTCCGTGTCAGGTGGGATTCGGACCAGGGTGTTCTCGCGTATGGGCCACACACTCTACCCACTACGCCACGGCCGCCACTTGGTTTTTTTTTTGACCCACAAATTAATAGAACTTCTTTAAATCAGACGATTATCATCGTTAAATACTAAAATTTGGTAATTAAGTTCATACGCTTACTCTCGACAGCTTTGCAAAAAATGTGCATGGTAGCACTATATCTGTGCCCACTCTTCAGAAATAATTTTATTTAATTTATTTATTTACTTATTTTTTAATTGTACTATAGTTAATTACAATTTAAAAATTATAACTAAGTCAGCACTAGCTGCCAGGGCTATCGGTTAGAAATAATTTTAATTCCTGAGATGTGAACGTTTTGATAGACAAACTTGGTATGTAGGTGCTATGGGTCAAATTGGCGTTCACTTTATATATAAATGTTGACACGCCTACTTTTAACGCCCACAAATCTATAAAAAGGATGTATATCAGACTTTTTTTAGAGTAAAAGACTAAAATTTGGTAGATTAGTTCATATGGTTACTGCCAGAACCCTTAAAAAATGGGCGTTTCGCACGTTATCTACGACGACTTTTCAAAAATCATTCTAATTTCTGAGCTGTACGTGTTTTGATAGTGAAACTTGGTACGTAGGTGCAATGGGACCAAGTGGCGGTCACTATATATATAAATGTTGCCATACCTACTTTTTCTGCTCATCTATCTATCTGTAAAAAAATGTATGTATGTATAATAAGGCTCCTCACAAAAAAAAAGGTGAACAAGTCGGTTCCTCAAAATAATGCATAATGTTATGATGATTCCCCAAATATTTCGACTGTAGGAATAGCCATCCGTGAGCTGGAATAGTTTGAAATAAAAAAGAAAAAAAAAAAAACAAAAACGAAATGGCCATTTCAGCCCTTGAAAATACTTCGACCGTTTGAACACAAATGATCGAGAACTGAATCTACAAGTTTTATGCCGACTCCGAACGGCTTATGTTCTCAAGAAACTTTTTATGCCAGTTTTTACTCTCTGAGGTTTGCCATTGTCTGCATAGAGATGACGGCCGAACAGAAAAATTAATTTAATTGAAAAAACTTCCTATGTCAGGTGGTATTCGAACCCGGGTTCTATGGCATTCAAGCCACGCACCTCAACCAGTATGCCACGCAATGGTTTGAAATATGCTCTAAAAATCGAGTTTTTTATAAAAATATTTAATGGTGTGTTAGTTAAAAATAACAAACGGTCAGAAATAATAGTAATGAAAAAGTTCTTCCAATCTGCACCAATAAATTTTAAATTTTTACAGTCGGACGAGAGATAATGCAGACTTTCATTACTTTTTTAACTTTTTTTTTAATTACTTTCACTAAAATTCAAATTAATTTTTTTTTTTTTGTTTTGCCATGTTACTTTTAGTCAAATAAATTATCTATTGATGATAAAATATAGTGTAAAGTGAAGAACTAAATTGAATGAAATTACAAAAAAATTTACACATTTTTTACATTTTACAATTTATTTGACTTAAAGTAGTATAGGAAAAAATTCGTTTGAATTTTAGTGAAAATAATATGGAAAAAGTTAAAACAATCCATAAAAATCCGCATTATCTTTGGTCCAACGGGAAAAATGTAAGATTTTTTGATGCAAAAGAACTTTATCATAACTCTTATTTCTGACCGTTTTTTTTTAACTACCATACCAGCCAATATTTTTCGTCGAAATATTTTGGGGATCATCATAACATACGCCATGGTTTATTTTGAAGAACCGGACTGAACAATTTTTTTTCCTAAAGAGCGTGAGGCGACTGAATGTATATACGTGTGTGGGTATATATGTATATCACGTAAAGAGTTCGAAAAGAGTTGAGAGAGTTCCTGTGAAGTCTGGTGCCGATCGTAAAAGGCACCTTACATACACCTAAAATGTTCGATATCAAACAGTTTTGAAATTATAGGTCGCACAGCCTAGGAATTTAGTATTCGACCTCAATTTACACATGCCGTTCCACAGGTAACATATTATGGGTGTTGGGCGAGGGGGCGAGGGGCGAGGGGGCGAGGGGCGCGGTCTTATTCCGCACCCAAAATTTTCGGTATAGCTTTCGAAATAAGTCACACATCAATGAAACTCGGTACGAACTTACTATAAAAGCATGGCTTCACTGAAGCTACGGCCTCTTTTAGGGAATAAACGCTGAGCGCAGCGAAGCGCGCCGGGTATAAGCTAGTATCTATATATTTATAATCAGTACGTATTGAATAAAAAAGTTAATTGATTATATTCTAGAGAAAAAATTTTATGTTTTTTGAAGATTTGATAGATGCAGTGTTAGTAGTTTATTTTATTTTAAAGAGTAGAAATATATCTGTTGCGAATGATCTCTCCTTCTCTTAAGTGGCTAGTGACGAAAGTTGCTTCTACTGGTGAGTTGCTTCTACTGAATGAAGTCTCCGGTTCTACAGTTTCCACTATTTCACTTTCATCAATGTCAGCAGGCTCCTGCCTTCATTGCGATGTTGTGCAAAATCATACAAGCATTGACAATGTTTGCTGCTCTTTCATGCGAATAATGGAGCACACGCTGCTTAGACAAGCATCTGAACCGGGACTTCAAAACACCAAACGCCCTTTCGACGGTATTACGGCTCTTTGCATGAAGCTTGTTGAACTTTTCCTCTTTGACTCCATGTGGCTCAGCCAATGGTGTGAGAAGCCAAGGTTCGAAAGTGTAGCCTTGATCACCCAAGAGCCATGTGTCGCGTTGAGAAGTGTGATATCTTATGAGGTGTGTTTTGACGAATGATGTTGCCCAAATGCCTGAATCATGGCACGAACCTGGATATTTTGCATTCACAGATGTAAATACTAGGCGGTGATCGCAAATCTGTTTTGGAAAAATACATGTCTGAATGAAATGTATTCTGTAAGCGATTTGGATTAAAAGCAAGAAACTTATCGCTTCAACATTTATACTGTAGTATCCTTTTCGGTTCATGTATAAACTCAAAGGTGTTTCAGCATTATTTGCAGGTGGTGAAACGATTGCCACATGAGTGCAATCAATGCAACCCATTGTACTTTTAATACCAAAGCTTCGGTGGAATCTGCAAGTTCCACAAGAAAGAAAGAATAAGTACAAGCCAATATTTAGAACATCTTTAAAAAAGTACCCTGTTTTAATTGCAGCTTGCTCTTCCAGAGTGGTTGGAAATCTCACTTCATTTCCTTTGACTCGAATAATTAGTTTTGCCATTTCATGTAAACTGCGGGAAACTGAAGACTGGCTCATTGGCTGGACACAATGATTACCAACGCATTTTTGGTAAGAACCGTGTGCAAAGAAGTAAAGTGCAGTCAAAAGTCTCACAGATGATGGTATAGTTGTACATTGAGTATCAAAACGAGATAACTCCTCAACGAGATTCCAGCATAGTGTCTTCTCCAGTCGAAAGTCCTTCACAAACTGCTTGTCGCTTAAAGAAAATGGGTCGTTTTCATCCCGAAGGCGTTTTAAATAGCGCCGTCTTTCAATTTTTTCTTTTCGTTGATCTTCTTCAGCATCAACGTATAAAAGTAATAAATATTCTTCCATGTGTATAGTTAAATTGTAATTTCACAATAACAAGCACAATTAAACTGATCAAGCAGTAAATTTTATTTTCACAACAATTTTTATTTAGCTCAATACTGAAATGTCACTTGTTGTTAAGATACTTTCTGACATTAACAAAATAGTAAAGAAAAGAGCTTTTAAATTTTCACCAGAATACGAAGCATTAACAACTTGTTAATATTAACTATTTTGTTAATGTGGTGAGCTTTTTTAAGCTGGTAGAATAGGGCTGTAAATCTGAACTAGTTTCACAAGCTCGTGGTATTGTAAATAAAGTCTCAAATCCTTATAACTCGTAATTCTAAATTGAATAATATAGATTCTGTGCTTTATCTTAACTGCTTGGTTCCTGGTCGAGAGATTGGGGATCTTGATAAAATTATATATATTCTTAATCAAGTTATTTCATGGGAAACCCTAAAATCAAATTTAAAAGAAACCCAATGCAAACGTTGCCAGTCTTGGGTACATGATTCTACTCAAAGAAGTTTTGATCAACTATGAACCATAATCTATTTTCTTTACTTACTTTTACTTTTGTTTCCAAATTGCTTTTTCACTATCAATATGGTGTCAAACTCAATTTCAAAAAAATTCTTATAAGGAAGTTATACTTTACTTCTAATACATCTCCTTCACAAATGGCAGATCCTTTATCTAAAGTTTATAATTTTTCTTAAAATTTTTACAGTACTACACCTAAAAAGGTGATTTGAACTACAAAATTCCAGAATGGGGTGATTCTTTAGAAAATTTAAATGTTCGTACATTAAAGAACTGGCTTAAATCATTTTCTCTGGATTTTTGTAGATGGTCTGATATAAATCCATCGTTTCCAAATGGTTCATCATTTTTTGATCTTTTTTTTTATAAATATAAATCGTAATTTTTCAATTTCTAGCTTACCTTCCTTTTCAGATCATTTTCCTTTGAAGATAAAAATTAAATTTTCGGAGTTTAATTTTATTGTTTATCCTCCTTGTACTTTTATTTCATATAAAAATGCAATTTAGAATAACTTTCGTGCAAATTTGATACTGCTCTTAAAGTAATTACTCCAGCCTCAAATGTGGAAAAAAATGAATCAATTGGGTGGTTTACATCAGCTGTTATCTCTACAATGAATTCACATTCAGAAACTATTCAACTTTTCAACTACTCAAAAATAAAAAATATATACTTCCAGAATACATTAAAATTCTTTATAAATTAAAATATAGATGGCAAAAATAATTATAAAAAGAATTTTAATAGAAATTTTAATACAAAAAATTCAGAGTATTAACTATTATTAGCACAGAATAAACTACTTAATATAATGACCAAAAATCAAATAAAAACTCATTAAGGGGGTCTTCTCATTGAGCAACTTTTTTTTTCAACTTTTTTTTTGCATTTATTTATAGCTTGGGTAGTTGTGAATATGCCCCTAAAAGGATTTTTAGAAATTCGAAATACTTTAGAAGATACAGCCTTTTTTGTGAAGCAAGGTCTGATGGACAAGAAGGTGATGGAGGTAATAAAACCAGCTTACGAAGCGCTGTCGGCAGATAATTTGCTTGAAAGATGCCTTGGATCTGAAACTCAGAATTCCAATGAGTCCTACAATTCTGTTCTTTGGTCACTTTCGCCCAAACACATCAACTCAGGCTCACGCACCATCGAAGTGGCCAATTTCATTGCAACGTGCCTCTTCAACGACGGTTTTATACCCATACTTAAAATTATGGGTTTGATGGGTATTGCGATTGGCAAAAACGCATACGAATACGCACTATCTCGCAATGAAGACAGATTGAACCGATCAGAGACTCGAGCTGCGGCATCATCAAAAGCTGGCAGAACGGCTCGCAGAGCAGAGAGGGCCTGTAGGAGCTGGCATCGCCGACTAATATTTGTAAGTAAAAATTGTCAGCTCTTTAAAACTGCATTTAAACATTTTTGATTTTTTTTTTTTTTCCCCAAAAAAATTACTTCAAACTGTTAATTTACTGTCGGCCTTCTGTTGTTTTGTGTTGAAATTAAATGGGCTATGGCCGTGTAAAAAAGAACAAAAAAAAAACAAAAACTTTTTTATATGTTTTTGGCTTTAATTATTTTTCCAATATTTCGGCACACTTTGTACCCACATACAAATACTTCAAACTTTAAACGCGTTTATCTCGAACCCACGTTTTTCGAACTGGCGGCCATGATATCTCCAGTTCAACTGAACCGATTTTCATGAAACAAAATGGAATCGACGCAGAATTGTCACCATTCTCGGGTGAACCTCGACCATAATTTTAAAAAATTTTTTACTATTTTTTTTTTACACTAAACTACAAAAAAAAAAAACCGAAATTGAAATTTTTTTTTTGAATGGCCGCCATTTTGTCAAAAAAAATCACAAAATTAAGCTTGAGGTTCACCCGAGAATTACATCTATACTGATTATAACCCCGTTTTTTTTTTCATTTCAGACGCTCCGGAGACCCGGAATCGTGGCCGCCGTGACGACACCTTTTTTTTCACCACCAACTTTGAAGTCTCATTACTTTTTGAACAGCCCACGTATCGAGGCAAAAAAATTTTTTTATTTACTTTGAACCTTTTGTAATACAATAAATAAAAAAAGTTTTCAATTATTCTTTGCGTTTTCAAATAAGAATTTTTTTAAAAAGGGTCCAAAAAACGGGTTTTGAATGAGAAGACCGCCTTAAGCATTTATGCTTAATGAGAAATTATCAAACATTAAACCTGGTTCTTTTGCATACAAAGAATTACACAGATTCCTTAACAGAAATAATTAAAAATTTTGTAATAAGATCGAGAGTAATGATAGTTTTATTTTTGACAGTTATGAAATTGTAGATAACTTACAAAATTTAGCAAAAAATTTAAATACGAAAAAATCAGGTTTTAAACCTGGCCACTCAACTGTTCACGCTTAACTAAAATTATATGATGACGTAATAAGTAATTTGAAAAAATCTTGTACAGTTGCAGTATCACTTGATATAAAGAAAGCGTTCGATAGAGCTTTTCGAATTGTTTTCGAGTTTTCTTAGCGATAGAGTTTTTTATAATCAAATAAATAATCTAAATTCAAATTGTGGTCCTATTAAAAGTGGGGTACCAAAAGTGCTGTTCTAGTTCCCCATCTTTATAATATACTAGCTGAATACCCGGTTTTACTCTGGAGTTGATATAAATAATTTTCGATTTCATTCGTCGATTTGAAAAAACTTTTCACAAACCGGTAACTTTGGCGAAATGAGCAAAATGTAGCTTCAACATCTGAATATTATGAGAAAAACTTAGGGAAAACTTGATTTGTATGTGCGTGTCGCCAAACGCTTGCAAAAATATATTTTCAAGTTTTATATTGTATTCGATAGATTGCACATTTTTAAAAAAAAATCAGAGCAAAAACGAATTTTTGTTAATTCGCGAGAAAACTGGACAAAAATTAAATAAGCATTGAAAATAGAATTGCAATGTCAATAGGTTAGGTTAGGTATGAAGGGTCGTGCACCGTTACCGGCGCTTCCGCGGGGGCCTATAGGTCCATTACGAATCCCTTTTTATAGTTGTGGTACCAAGTTAAACCATTGTTCCGATTTGTTCCTCAAACCATCCTGTGCTTTTTATGAACCTCCAGATGTCTAGCAGTGGTGTGTTCACCAACTCTTCCAAGTCTTTGAAAAATCTGTTCCCCATGTGTCGGAGTCGACGATTCTGTAGACTTGGACATTCGCATAGTAGGTGAGTTATTGTTTCTATTTCCTCCGGGTCTTTGCAGCTCCGACAAAAGTCTGGCGCTGTTATACCTATTCTATTGGCCATTACCCCAATGGGGCAATGACCCGTTAGAACTCCAACAAGGATCCGGATTTCCCGTTTGACCAAAAGCAGAAGGCTTCTAGTTCTTTTCTCATTAAGCTCAGGCCAAAGCCTTCAAGATATGTTGCAGTCACCTCTGGAAGCCCAGTTTGTGTTGGCAATATCTCTGGCTTTTAGTTCTATACTTCTTTTGACGACGCCTATTGGAATGTGCACATCTGTGTCAGCTCTGTTTGTACTTGCGGTTACTCCACGCCTTGCCAGTTCATCTGCTGCGTCGTTCCCTTCAATATTGCTATGTCCGGGAACCCAGCAGAGAGTGACGTTGTGGGTATTGCAGATACTGTTCAGTGCAAGTTTACAGTTTTGCACCGTTCGAGCCTTCGTCGTTTTACTGCTCATTGCTTTGATGGCCGCTTGGCTATCCACAAAAATTACTACCCTTGTAGGGGTAAGATTTTTCCTGTAAATGGCCCGTGCAGCTTTTTCAATAGCATATATTTCTGCCTGAAAAACGCTACAGTAATCCGGGAGTTTGTAACACTCTTTGATTTGTAGCGTTTCACAGTATACACCCGATCCAGTTCCGTTTTCCATTTTGGAACCATCAGTATATAAATGGAGATTGCCGTAGGATTCTACAGCCGTTTCTTCCCATTCTTGTCTGCTGGGAATGGATGTGGTGTATTCTGTACCGAATCTTACACTGGGTATGATATAGTCGGTTGCTCTTTTCGATTCCTCGGTTCCAAAGAGATTTAGAATAGATGCGTGTCCGAATGTGCTGCTTTTCCAGGCTCGTGATTCGTTGAGGCGAATCGCGCTCTTGGTCGCCGAACATTTAAGGAATTCTTCTACGGAAAGAAGATTTAGCATCATATCTAGACCCGCCTGTGGCGTAGATCTCATGGCTCCTGTTATTCCTATGCACGCTAACCTTTGAACTCCTGTTAGGAAGCTAAGGTAGCTTTTTTTTATGCGTTATCGTCCACCATACGAGAGCACCATAGGCAAGGATGGGTCTCACGATCGCTGTATACATCCAGTGGATTATGTGCGGTCGCAGTCCCCATTTCCTGCCAAATGTCCTCTGACAAGCGTACAAAGCGCACAGTGCTTTTTTCCTTCTTTCCTCTGTGTTGCGTTTCCAGCTCAGCTTGTTATCAAGGATAATTCCAAGGTATTTGGCTTCCGTGGAAATCTTCAGAGTTACTCCGTTAAGTTTCGGTAATGTGAAACTTTCTATTTTTCTTCTTCTTGTGAACAGAACGAGTTCGGTCTTTACTGGGTTAACACCAAGTCCATTCGATTCTGCCCACCGCGATAGCTTATTCAATGCCGCAGACATTAGTTCGCTAATTGTTTGCAGGTATTTCCCGCATATTAGGATGACAACGTCATCGGCATAGGCTACCACTTTTGTTCCTCCAGTTGTGAGTGTGGTGAGAATTTTGTCAACCACAATTAGCCAGAGAAGGGGGGATATGACTCCTCCTTGCGGTGTGCCTCTTGTGGCTTCTTTCCTCACCACGCTTATTCCCATTTGTGAGCTTATACGTCTGCTATTGAGCATTTTATAAATCCATTGGGTTATTTTACTGTTAACTCCTTTGTCTACTAAAGCATTTCTTATAGAATCTGTATTTACATTGTTAAATGCGCCTTCGATATCTAAAAACGTTGCTAAAGTATATTCTTTGTGATGAAGGGTTCCTTCTATGACCGAAACCACCTCATGCAGTGCCGTTTCTACCGATTTACCCTTAAGGTAGGCATGTTGTACACTACAGAGATTATTATCGTTCACAGATTCTCTTATGTGAAGATCTATTATTCTCTCTAGCGTTTTCAACAAGAACGATGAGAGACTAATAGGCCTATAATCCTGTGGTGCTGAGTGTATCGGTTTCCCAGCTTTAGGAATGAAAACAACTCGCACATCTCTCCAAATTTTAGGAACATATCCTGTCTTGAGGCAGCCGGTGAAGATTGCTATAAGCCAGGGCATGATGCTAGGAAGGGCACGTTGCATCATGGCCGGTAGGATACCATCTGGCCCCGCAGATTCGCAGACTCGCAAAATTTTGTCCAAGATGTTCGCTTAGCTATTCTTACATCCCTAGTGTAAGCATTTAGCATGGATCTGTAGTTTGTCCAGTCCTGCTCTAGTTTGCTTAAGATGGCCTTCCGGTGAAGTTTTCTAACCTCTGATCGCCTCTTTTTGAGGTCGCTGGTCCACCAACTCGCATTTACAGGTTTGCGACTTCGAGACTTTGGGCAGAACTTCTTGAAAGCCTGGTTCATTTTTCCCGTTATAAACTCGACTGCATTGTCAATAGATACATCGGTTGGGAGGTATTCTGTGTCAGGGTCTGCAATATTTCTGCTTATCCAGACTGAATACCTTTCCCAGTCAGTTTTTAAAGGGTTCCTAAAATGTTTCTTTAATTGGGGATCGTAGTCAATAGTAAAGAGAATCGTGAAGTGGTCGGAAAACGACTCCTTCTGTGACACCTCCCAGTCATCGACTATAATCTGTTCGGAGTTACTAGCTAAAGTGAGATCTATTACCTCTTCCCTGACTCTATTCTGAAATGTTGGCCTATTACCCCTATTGCATAGAATAAGGTCTGTGGTAAGGATAAATTCAAAAATAGACTCACCCCTTTTGTTGATGTCTTTACTGCCCCATTGCGAGTGATGGGCGTTAGCATCACAACCGATGACCAGGAATGCCCTGCTTGTGTTAGAATGTTCTGCTAACTCGCGGACTGTTTGCACTGGTGGGTTCGCCTCTTCATAGGGCATATACGCAGAGCAAAGGATCAGTTTTGCTGACCTTGTTTCTACGCTGGTTGCCACTACGTCTCCGTTGCTGAATCTAGGGAGAAAAAACATATTAATAGATTTTTTCGCAAGTATACAGCTCCTTAACTTACCTTCATTTGTAGAGTGAAACAGGTTGTATTGTTTCGACCCTAGGCCTTGGATCTTGTTGTTGATGATCCAAGGTTCCTGGATGAGGGCCACATCTACATTCTCCTCGGACATGCACAGCATCAAGTTGTCGGTCGCTGCCTTACAGTGATGCAGGTTGATTTGCATCACTTGCAGCTTCCTCCTCCTCTCAGCTATTGTTGGTTCAGCCTCTTCACCTTAATGGATCCGAGGCCGAATTTGAGCATGTCCGACTGCTCCTTAAGCCAGCCCGTGGAAGCAGCGTCTACAGAAAAGAGAAGAATTTTCCCTTCGCTGCCGTGACTCTTCTGCGACCTGACCAGCTTCCACTCCTGAATTCTGGCGTCTTTATTCTGCGCCGCCAAAAGCCTCTGAATAAACGCATCCTCGTGCAAAGCAGGAGGAGGAATCCATACAGATACCTTGTGGCGAAGCGGAAGCGTGGATTTGGAGATCACCTTTAGTGAAGCTCCCTTCCAAATTTCACCAATGTTGGCGATGGTTTTGGTCAGGAACTCCAGGGATTTCTTCGATCCACATCCGACGACTTTGACTCCTTGTTGCCAACCAGCACCGTCGAACTTGTAATCGTCGGGATCACCGTGTTCGACGCTAGCCATCATAGCTTTAAGGATCTCATTCTCTACAAGCAGCCATTTTTCCCCCGTCATAGAGCCGTCTGGGTCAGTTGTGTCTATAATGGCTACTTGTAGCTCCTCTGGTGAGTTTTCGAAGCTCCCCCCTGCTTTTCTTCGCTTTGAACAACTCGCAGCGACCTCTGCTGAGTTTTCGAAGCTCCCCCGGGTCTTGCTACGCTTCGAACAACTCGCAGCGACCTCATCCGCAGATCTTTGCCGTTTGGCCGTGGAACCAGGTGTACAGGGAGGTTCTCCTCTCGAAACCGTGGTCAACCCCCGGTTGGTCCCTGTTTGAGGTAACCTTGGGTTGACCTTGTCTCGCTTTACCTTCTCCTTGGTTCCGCCTTTTCCACACTCCTGTTTGCCGCTTTTGACGACATTGGAGTAGGAAAGACCTGCCTTAACCGTCGTTGCCCCTTCTTTCACTCCCTTGCTTCCACCTATACCGCAATCCCGTTTGTCACCTATAGCAACCTTGGATTGGGACGGTTCAGCTCTGTCCCCTCTATTCTTCCTACCTCTTTTCCTCCTCTTTCTACCTTCCATTTCCCTCTCCCGTTTGTCGCTTTTCCCGTCATTGGAGTTGGATGGACCTGCCTTGCAAAGACCCTCATCCGTGGAAGCAGGCAGAGTTGTGGCAGCTTCGTTCGTCGATGCTTTGGGGGCATAGTGACGTTCAAAAGTGTTCACTCTCTTCGTGTGCTTCCTGATGAGAGCCTTGTCCCTGGAAGTAAGAGTAGTCGGGTCTGCTGTTTTCATTTTCAGCAGATAGTTCTTAGCAGTCCTGTAGAACTTTCGTTGCATGGCTTCTTTCGAAGCAGATCTACTGTGGACTGCTGCACTACCCGCCTCAATGACCGTCGCGTCGGAGTCGGAGTTGAGAAGCTCGTCTTCAGTCTCTGAGCTAGGAACTTTGTGAAGGACTTGAGGGATGCTCGATTCCTCCGTGTCACTTCCAATGCTCAACCTGCCCAGAATCCTCAGAGTCGCTGAGTCCAAGTCCCCACCCGCGTCGGTGTTGTCCTGTTTGGTCAGAGTAGGTCGCCCTATGCTAGACCTGCCAGTTTCCGTCGCAGTTGCCGTTTCGTCTGTAGTAGTCTTTGTTGTTGTCGCCTCTGTACATTCTTCCTTGTTGTTGTTGTTTTTAAAGGTTTTGTTCATTTTTGGTCCCACGAGTAGCTAGGGAAAGTACGTCATCCATGCCAGAGCCCCGCATACCATGGAAAGGCCACAATTACTCACTGAGGCGGCCAGGTATCAGTGAGGTCTCCGTTCCCATACAGCCGGTATTACCCCCTGGCTGCAAACCATCCAATAGGCACGGTGCAACATAACACCCTGGATTAGGGGGGGGGGGGATAGCTCTTTGTTCATTGCTCCACAATAGCCTGTACGACATGGGTGACCCTACCAGGAGCTTGCGCTCCCGTCATCATAGCCCATTGTTTCATTGCAACCTAAGCCTCTACACCACGACAAGGTGGCTATCCTTCGTAGAGGTTGCAATGTCAATAGAACCCGACGACGCCGGCGGACTTTGGGCGCATATATCCCACTCCATGCGCGCTGCCGGTGAAGAAGTCATTGGTTTCCGGCGCCCGCAACCTCGGAACCAATGGTATGATCAGGAGTGTCGCATTGCGACTGCAGTAAAAAACGCCGCATATAGAAAAACGCTGCAGTCAGCTGCAACGCGAGCCGTGCGAGAAAACTACCGCGAAAAGAGGAAGGAAGAGAGGCGCCTTTTCAGACGCAAGAAAAGAGAGCAGGAAAAGCGTGAGCGTGAGGAACTAGAGGTATACCAGGGCAAGAAAGATGCACGAAAATTCTATCAACAGGTTAAGCGTCTAACCCAAGGTTTCAAGCCCGGAGCATCCACTTGTAGAGACGAAAATGGAGATCTGAATACGGACACACAGTGTGTGCCTTGATTGTGGAGACGGCACTTCTCCAATTTACTTACTGGCGACGATTCCACCAATGCCGCCCATGGAGAGCGCAGTTCAGAGCCACCAATCAACGATGACGGAGTGGAAGTACCACCACCTAGCCATGAAGAGGTTCGAGTTGCTATCCAACGACTCAAAAACAACAAAGCAGCGGGTGCTGACGGCCTGTCAGCTGAATTGTTTAAAACCGGCGGCGATGAATTGATAAGGCGCATGCATCAGCTCATCAGCAAAATATGGCTAGAAGAAAGCATGCCCGACGATTGGAACCTCAGCGTACTGTGCCCTATACTTAAGAAAGGAGACCCAACAATCTGCGCAAGTTATAGAGGTATCAGTCTTATTTCCATCGCATATAAGGTTCTCTCAAGCGTACTGTGTGAAAGATTAAAGCCGATTACAAAAACACTGATTGGACCTTGTCAGTGTGGCTTTCGACCTGGTAAGTCCACCATAGACCAGATTTTCACGCTACGACAAATCCTGGAGAAAACCCACGAAAATCAAATTGACACACACCATCTCTTTGTCGAATTTAAAGCTGCGTTCGATAGCCCGAGAAGGGATTGCCTATACGCATTGCCTATACGCAATGTCTGAGTTCGGTATACCTGCAAAGTTGATTAGACTTTGCAGAATGACGTTGAGCAACACACGCAGCTCCGTCAAGGTAGGAAAAGACCTCTCCGAAACCTTCAATACCGAAAGAGGTTTCAGGCAAAGCGATCCACTGTCTTGCGATCTCTTCAACATCATCATGGAGGAGATCGTACGAAAGGCCGGTGTGCATCGTAATGGCACCATTTTCTATAAAGGTGTCCAGCTCCTTGCGTACGCTGATGTTATTGATATTGTTGGCAAAACCAAGAGAGATGTTACCGCTGCTTTCGTCGCCATCGAAAAGGAATCAGTCAAAGTGGGTTTGACGATAAATGAGGGTAAAACAAAGTATATGCTGTCTACAGGGAGCGCGGCGTTTAGACTCCCACGTTTCATCCGGCAGCTATAACTTTGAAGTAGTCAAGGAGTTTGTTTACCTTGGCACCGCCATTAATACCAACAACGAAATCAGCCTGGAGATAAAGCGAAGAACAATAATTGCTAATAGGTGCTACTACGGGCTCAGTAAGCAACTAAGTTTCAGAGCCCTCTCTCGATCGACAAAACTAACACTCTATAAGACGCTCGTTCTACCTGTGCTGCTTTATGGCGCTGAGGCATGGGTAGTTTCGCAAAATGACGCAGCCGCTCTGGGGGTGTTCGAGAGAAAAGTTCTACGCAAAATCTGCGGTCCTGTTCGAATCGGCGATGACTGTCGCATCCGAATGAACCACGAGCTGTATGAGCTCTACGAAGACATTGACGTAGTTCGGCGTGCAGCGACTACGCTGGCTGTTCATGCAAATCGGATGTTCAGCTAGGATGTACAGCTCTTTTCGAGATTTTTAAAACATTTGTACTGCAGTGCCCTCTGGTGTTCAATAAAGAACAGAATAGATAAGTCATAAAAACTACCGTTCCCAAAAACTCCTAAACACAAATGTTCATGTTAATCGGATGAATAGTTTCGAAGATAAGCTATAATAACAAAATTTGTGGAACCTGATCGCAGCGCCACCTACAGGGTCAAATTGCTAATCTGAACCACCCAGGGATCCATTTAAGCACACACAAAAAATTTCATCAAAATCGGTGCAGCCATTTAGGAACAGTTTAATAACATACACACATACAAATTCTACAACAGCGCCCTCTATTTTTCGAGCCAAAGCAAAAGAGATAACTCCAAAACAGTTGCCGTACACGAAAATCGTTTAATAAAATATTTTATCCAAATCGGATGAGCAGCTTTCTACTTTTTCACGATTTCTTAAGAGATTTGTACTACAGCGCCCTCTGGTGTTCGATATAGTACAAAAGAGATAAGTCCAAAACAGTCACCATATTAGAAACCCCTTATATACCCATTTTCATGAAAATCGGATAAACAGCTTAGAAGTTTTTTAAAATAGATGTACACAGCACCCTCTGGTGTTCAAGATAGAACAGAGTAGATAAGTCATAAAAACTCAACGTATCCAAAAACCTCTATATACAAATTTTAATGCAAATCGGATGAGCGGTTTCGGAGATAAGCTATAAGCTATAAAAACAAAATACCTTAAACACGATCGCAGCGCCACCTACCAAGTAAAATTATGAATCTTAACCATCCAGGGATCCACTCAAACACACTCAAAAAATTTCATCAAAATCAGTGCAGCCGTTAAGGAACAGCTTAATAATATACACATGTACAAATTGGACAACAGCGCCCTCTAGTTTCGAGAAGAGCAAAAAGATAGCACCAGAAGCCTGGCCGTACTCGAAAATCGCTATTTACAAATATTCATCCAAATCGGATGAGCAATTTTGTGGTTTTTCAAGATTTCCTAAGATTTGTACCAAAGCGCCCCCTGGATTTCAAGATAGCGAAAAAAAAGTCAGAAAACCTCTATTTTCCAATTATCATACAAACCGGATGCACGGTTTAGGAGTTTTTCGAGGTTTTCAAAATATTTGTACTACAGCGCCCTCTGGGGTTCGAGAGAGAATAGAGTAGATAAGTCAAAAAACTCAGCGGTCCGAGAACCTCTACATACAAAATTTCATGCGAATCGGATGAGCGGTTTTGGACTTTTTGGACTTTTTTAAAATATTTGTACTACAGCGCCCTCTTGTGTTCAAGATAGAACCTAGTTTATAAATCATAAAAACTCACCGTTTCCGAAAAACTCTATATACCAACTTTCATGCAAATCGTATGACCAACTTGGAAGTTTTTTGACGTTCTTTAAAATATTTGTACTACAGCGCCCTCTGGTATTCAAGATATAACAGAGTATATAAGTCATGAAAACTCGCCGTATCCGAAAACCTCTATATATCAATTTTCGTGTAAGTCGGATAAATGGCTAAGGAGTATTTCGACGTTTTTTAAAACATTTGTACTACAGCGCCCTCTGTTGTTCAAGGTAGCACAAAAGAGACACCGTATCATAAGACCCTTATATTCCAATTTTCATGCAAATCGGATGAACGGCTTAGAAGTTTTTCGAGGTTTTTCAAAATATTTGTGCTACAGCGCCCTCTGGTGTTCGAGATGGAAGAGAGTAGATAAGTCAAAAAAACTCAGCGTATCCGAGAACCTCAACATACAGATTTTCATGAAAATCGGATGAACGGTTTCGGAGATAAGCTAAAAAAACGAATGCCTGTAATTCGATCGCAGCGCCCCATACCGGGTCCAACCTTTTTTACTGGATAAAAAGTAGCCTATGTTATGACCGGGGATATAAGGAACCTAGATCTCTAGTTTCATTTAAATCCTTCCAGTGGTTTTCGCGTGATGCTTTAACAGACAGACAGACAGATAGACAAAAATTTTAAAAATGCGATTTTCGGACTCAGCGTCATTCAAAACGTCCATCGCAAAAGGAATTTCAAAAAAATATTTCATGTACAGATTTTTTTTTTACAATTTTATATATATACTAGCTGAATACCCGGCTTAGCTCGGAAGTTGATATAAATAATTTTCGATTTCATTCGTCGATTTGAAAAAACTTTTCACAAACTTTAGAAGGAATTTTGTGTCCATCTGTAAGGATGTTTTATGTAACGTATGTTTTATATTTACATTTATATAGTCCTAACCTTTTTTTATTGCCGAAGATATGGCTATAGAAATAATGGCCAATATGCCGTACTGTTATTCATAAAAGAAAAAGACTTGTTCCCTCTTTTCAGATTACTTTAACTCTCCTTTATTATTCAAATATTGCTTCTATATAAACTAAAAATACCAGTATTAATTTTTCAAATAATTCTTACAACTAGTTCTTAAACTCCTCCCCACTATTCTATTTTCAAGTTGTTCCAATTTCAAAATTAAATTTGTTAGTTTCTATTGGTTTGTTTTTCTTTCACTTCCTCATTGATTCAACATTGAGAAATATGCTGCACTTGCACTTGTGCAGCTAATTGGGTTATCGAACAGTGATCGCATTGTCCACATTGGTTGATGACGCAATGTGTTATAGTAACCCAATGCAAATTAGTAAACGTTGGCTATTTGAAAGAATGAATGAAAGAAAAACAAAACAAAATATCTTTTGTTACCAAATATGTAACGTACCGTAAGCTGGCTGTGCTATGACACTACACCCTTACCCTTAAGCGAAAAATTATTTCTTGAAATGATTTTTAAAGAGTGGAGGATTTTAAGAATATTTTACATATTTGTAAAGCTAAAAAATTTTTTTTTTTTTTTTTTTTTTTTGTTTTATATTTATTTATAATTTATTATTAATAGTAAAATTATATATATAACTTGTGTAATGAGTATATATTTTTATAGTTATTAAACTTAATTTGTTTCTAATAAATATATTTTATATAATAATAATAATAATAATAATAAAAATAATAATAATAATAATAATTATATATAGTATAATATTATATTTGAAATTATATTATTTACATGACATGTTTAGATTATTAACAAGTTTTGTTGTATTTCTTTAATAAATTGTTATGAAGTTCTTTTGTCTTGCCGTTAATTTCAATGACAGAGTTCACTTCTTTTCTATCGACAATTTTAAATGGTCCCTCATAAGGGCTTTCTAGTTTTTTCTTATTTTCTACTCTTACAAAAACTAAATCTCCTATTTCTAGTGATTGAGGCCTCTTATCTTTATCGTAATCTATTTTTCTTTTATCTTTAACTTTGGCTATCATTTCCCTAGCTTTATTTATTGAAGTTCTTAACCTTAGTTTTAATTCATTAGCGTAATTGTCTAGGTCATAAATTTTATTTGTTTGTATAAGTGTATCACTTGGCAGTGACGGCAATTTTCCAAAGACTAACTCAAACGGAGAATAGTCTGTGTCAACATGGGGCGTCGTATTATACGCAAAAGTGTAATACGGTATCCACTTGTCCCATTCATAATCGTTTGTGAAGGAAAGTATGAATTGATTTAGTACTCTGTGGTTCCTTTCAAGAGCACCGATTGTTTGGTGATGATAAGGGGTTGAAAATATTTGTCGAGTGTCAAGTAATTTACAAACACTTGACATTAGCTCGTTTGTAAATTCTGTCCCACGATCGGACATAAGTGTTTTGAAACAACCGTACTTGAGTATTAATTGTTCGACAAGTGTTGATGCAACTGTCTTGGCGTCTTTGGCTGCAATTGGGTGTGCGACTATAAATTTGGTTAGCTCACATTGCATCGTTAAAACATATCTATATCCGTTCGATAAACGTAAAGGACCTACAGTGTCAATTGATATCTTTTCAAAACTTTTTGCTGGCGTGTCTGTTAACACTAAACCTTCTTTGATGTGTTTTGTCGTTTTGTTTTTGTTGCATTTTTCACAGCTATTTATAAATTCTTTTATCATTTTTCTCATCCCTTTCCAAATATATCTTTGCTTAAGTTTTGCAATTGTCTTTCTTATTCCCATGTGTCCTGATGTATGTGTGTTGTGGAATTCTTCAATTAGTTTGTATTGAGTGAGCATATTTTTTATTTGTTGTGGAGCTTTGTAAATTAGTATATTTATAGGCGAGGTTTTATTTTCTTTCAATGCATTGTATTCTCTCTTAAACGCGTTTATATCAATATTTTCAAATATAAAATTTTTATCACATAGGGCTAGCTCTTTTATTTGTGATTTTCGTAATAAACGATGTAGCTTCTCCAACATCTCACCTAGGCGCGAAGGGTCATCGCTACACGTTATGTGCACTTCTTTTTTATATATATTTATGGTACCTTTACTTTTTTCTTTTATAATAAATTTTATTTTCATTACCTTCCTTACGTCATTAAAGGATGTACATTCCCAAATATAGAGTCGATCAGACTCCTTGTGAGATATGTTATCATCTTTAACACTTCCTTGGAGGTGTTGAGTCAGGTGGTGGGATCCCTTATTTTTATTTTCACTCGCATTTGTTTTCATATTTTTGCTCCTAATTTCTATTTTTTCTTTATGCTGCTTTTTGCTCCTCGTCGTAACTACTTTTAGTACTTTTTCATCAATTTCTAATGTGGGAATCATTGTTTTAAGAATTTCGCTGTCTATTTTTATACGTGATAATGCGTCAGCGTTAGTGTTGATTTTTCCTTGTTTGTATACAATTTCAAAGTCGTAGTCAGATAGGTCTCATCTTATCCTAGTCATCTTTGATGATGGATTCTTGTGCGAAAATAGGGATACTAGCGGTCTATGGTCTGTCACTACAATAAATTTTCTTCCATATAGGTAAGGTTTGAAAAAATTTATTCCCCAATGTATTGCTAATAGTTCTTTTTCAATAATCGGTTTGTTTATGTCATGTTTTTGGAGTGACTTGCTAGCATATGATATTGGAAGATCGTGTCCTATGTCTCCTTGTGAAAGTACAGCTCCTAATGCAAAATCAGATGCGTCAGTTGTTAATATAAATGGTTTTTCAAAATTCGGATATTGTAGAATTGGTGGGTCGACAAGTTTTTGTTTTAAACTGTTAAATGCTTTATCGCATTCCTCCGACCAAATGAAAGGTGTTCCCTTTTTTAGCAATGAATTTAAGCATTTTACAATGGCTGCAAAGTCTGGTATGAAACGTCTGTAGTAATTGCAAAAAGCTACGAATCTTCTTACATCATCTGAATTTTTTGGTGCTGGATATTTTAAAACTGCCTCACATTTAGCTGGATCTGTTTTAATACCTTTGTCTGTTATTAAATGGCCGAGATATGTTACTTCTGACCTTAGGAATTGACATTTGCTTGCGTTTAGTTTTAAATTATATTTTTGCAAGCGTTCAAAAACTTTTGTTAGGTTTTGGTTGTGGTGTTTTAATGAGCATCCAAAGACTATTATGTCATCAACATAAAGGAAGGCTTCTGAGTTCAAACCGCTCAGAGCTATAGTAAGCATTCTTTGGAAGCTGTTTGAAGAGATTTTGAGTCCAAAAGGTAAACGTTTAAAGTGGTAATGTCCGTCTTGTGTTGAAAATGCTGTTAATTGTCGTGAATTTTTGTCTAGAGGTATTTGATGAAAAGAGCTCGTCATGTCTAACGTGGAAAAGTATTTAGCTCTTCCTAACATGTCTAAAACGTCTTCTAATCTTGTCAGTGGAAATTTGTCGTTGATTAGTTTCTCGTTCAGTTTTCTGAAATCTACTACCAAACGCCATTTCTTTTTGTCATCATTGCTTTTCTTTGGTACTAACAATAATGGTGCGTTATATGGGCTTACTGAGGGTTCAATTATGTCATTGTCTAATAAGTTTGTAACCTGGTCGTTTATTTCTTTATATTGTGAATGGGGTAGCCTGTAGTTCTTTATATAAACTGGTGTTGTGTCTGATAAGTTTAATTTTTGAGAATAAAAATTGTTGGTTGTGAGTTTTTCTCCTTCAAGGTGAAAAATAGATTGATATTTCTTAAATATGGTTTTTAGTTCTATTTCAGTGTTACAGTCCAGTTTCAATTCAGTCATTAATTTTTTAAACCGTTGTTCGTTTGTTTCTTTAATTGGTTTATTATATGTGTTCATGATTGTGTATTCGCTTAGTTGTTCTGTTTTTGGTTTAATCTCATTCAAAATTATTTCTTTATCGTTTATGTTCATCACTTTTATATGGCAAATGCCTTTGGCGGATGCTAAAGAATTAGCTAGAAATACACCTTCTGCAAGTTCTTGATTTAAAATTATACTATCTTCTTTAATGTTTAGGTTGATTGGGAAGATCATTTCGGTTCTGGGGGGTATTCTAAAAGTTGTTTGTTCTGGAAGTTTTGTATTTATTGGTATCACATAATCTGTGTTGCCGATAGGTATTGTTATGGTAAATGTTTCATAGTCTATGATGCATGCATATTTTACAAAGAAATCTCTTCCTAGTATTCCATCTGTAGTAATGGGAAAGTTGTCATTCACTATATGAAAATTGTTCTTAGCACAGTGTTCTCCAAGACATAGTGTCAATTTTGTGACTCCTAAAGAGTATACTTCATCTTTAGTTATACCTGTCAATCTGCATTTGTTGTCTGTATTTATTTCAAAATTTGCGTTCTTTTCTTTGCATATCGAAATATCTGCACCTGTGTCTAATAGAAATGTTAAAATGTTATTTGTTTGTGTGCATTTAAGAGTAATGAAGTTTGTAAGATTTTCTGATATAAAGTAAATTCTTCTTTTATTTATTGTTGGCCATCCGGAGGTGCTTGAAAATTTTCCTCCGGGCCATCCATGTTTCCCTGGTTGTTTACTATACACATATAGTGTCTGTTACCTCTTTGGTTGGAATATCTTTGGTTGTTATTCCTACTGTTGTTGTTGTTGTTGTTGTTGTTGTATCTTCCTTTGACAGCGTTCTTGTTGTGTGTAAAATTTCTGTTGTTGTTATTGTATCTATTTTGATTGTTTTGTTGATTTGAGTTGTATCTGAAATTGTTGTTACTTCTATTGTTGTTGTTTTGTTGCTTTGAACTGTACCTTAAATTGTTTATATTATTATTGAAATTGCTATTTCTGTTTACGTTTTGAGTGTTGTTCATATTATTATAGTTCCGTCTAGGATGTTGTCTATTAGGGTTTGCATGGTAGTTAAAAATTCTGGAGCTATTGTTTTGAGTGTCGCGTTCAACTTCCTGTGCAATGTCTATTGCTGTGTTGAAACTGTTAGGTTGGGCTGCAAACAATGTAGTCTTTAAACGATCATCTAAACCGTTTTTGAAAATTGTTAAAGCGTATTTCTCATTCATGGTTTCTATCACTCTTTTTTGCTCACTTGTTGCACTGTTTCCTAACTCTTTTATTTGTAAACTATTAAGTTCTGATACTAGATTCAAAATTTTGTCTTTGAAATTTATAACTGAGTTATTTTTCTGAGTTGTTTGTGCTAACTGTGTGTGGATTTGAGCGATTGTTACATTGCTCTTGTATCTTGCCTGTAAACGTGTTTTAAGATCTTCGAATGATGCTATATTTGAACCTAAAGCCGTACGAACTACTGTACTAAGCTTTACACTAGTGATAAATTCGATTAAGGTTTTCTTTGCGTCATTCGTATAAGATTCATGTAGTAATTCTGTAATTTTTAAAAATGGTTCTAATTCTCTATGCTGTCCACTAAATATTGGTATGGCCTTTAGAGCCGTTTCTAAATTAAAAGCTGACATACTGTTTAATATTGGATTCTGATCTTCTGTGTTATTATTATCTATTAGCTCACCTTTTTCTATGAGAAATCCTTCTATTGCCTTAGCTTTGTCTTCGAAAAGTTTTAAGTCCTCTTTTCCTTTTGTCTCAATTATTGATTTTCTTAGCTCATCTAGTCTACTTCTTATCTCCCTAATATATTTTTGTGTGTATTGCCTATTTGGTGCCTTTTTTAATTTATTTAATATCTCATTTGCTAAATCTGTCTCCATTTATATTTATGGAAAAACTCGCGCAGTCATAGCTCGATTTTCGATACTCTTGAGTTTTATTGTGCATAACAGACATTATATATATAATTACATTTTTCACATATTAAGTGCGGTTCGTGTTTTACGAAACCTGTCTTTATAAGGTTTTTATTACAGCATTTGCATTTAAAGCACTCACGATGCCATGCTTTGCTTTTATGTGCCATGTATATAATTTTACCTATGTCTATAATTTTTTGTTGACAATTTTCGCAATATTTACTGAAAAGTATTCCAAAACATCCTTGGTAGTAAGTTTTTGTGCCGAATTTTATTATATTTTTTTTTTTTTTTTTTGCAGTAGACATTATTTGATGTTTTTAATTTACTTTATTAAATTATTTAAAATATGTTAAAATTCAAAATTTATTCAATAAATTTTATTGTGCTATTAATGTTTTATACAGAGTTGCCTATGTTTCGCAACATTTGTTTTCTTACATAATTCTTATAGTATCTATTGATTATATATAGAATAGTTGCAATCATAAATATCGCACTAAAAATAGTAATGAAATAAAAAAAAATTGCTGCTTTCGTTGTTATTGCTGTTGTTGTTGGTGACGACCTCTTGCTTGCTGCTGAACCATCCCATGGCTGCCGTAGTTTAATTTTTCTTTCTGTATTTGGTTTATTAGCTGCCTTTTTTGTGTCGAGTCTTTTACCAAAGGTATTATATTATGTAATTGTGCAATCCTTTGTCTTGCTATTACCCTTCGGCCTCCTCGTGGTCTCTTTGGTTTCTCCTGAGTTTCGGTTTGGAATTTTCTATATTCTTTAAGTTCTTTATTTTGCGCTGCTGTTCTTTCCTTGTATTGTTCAATAGTTATTGCCTTTGGGCCGGCACGGATCGGTGTTGGTGTGTACGTTTGGATAGGTTCAGTTGCAGTGGCAGCAAGTTGCGGCACGTATTCCTCTTGGAGTTGCTCTTGAGCGTAACAAGACCACTTTTTGAATATTTTATCAATTTCTTCTTGCTCGTTACAGCTTGACATGCTTCAAAATGCGTAATTTATATGGCAGGATCGCCATGTAAGGATGTTTTATGTAATGTATGTTTTATATTTACATTTATATAGTCCTAACCTTTTTTTATTGCCGAAGATATGGCTATAGAAATAATGGCCAATATGCCGTACTGTTATTCATAAAAGAAAAAGACTTGTTCCCTCTTTTCAGATTACTTTAACTCTCCTTTATTATTCAAATATTGCTTCTATATAAACTAAAAATACCAGTATTAATTTTTCAAATAATTCTTACAACTAGTTCTTAAACTCCTCCCCACTATTCTATTTTCATGTTGTTCCAATTTCAAAATTAAATTTGTTAGTTTCTATTGGTTTGTTTTTCTTTCACTTCCTCATTGATTCAACATTGAGAAATATGCTGCACTTGCACTTGTGCAGCTAATTGGGTTATAGAACAGTGATCGCATTGTCCACATTGGTTGATGACGCAATGTGTTATAGTAACCCAATGCAAATTAGTTAACGTTGGCTATTTGAAAGAATGAATGAAAGAAAAACAAAACAAAATATCTTTTGTTACCAAATATGTAACGTACCGTAAGCTGACTGTGCTATGACACTACACATCTTTCAAACCGGTAACTTGGGCGAAATGATCAAAATGTAGTTTCAACATCTGAAAATTATAAGAAAAAGTTATGGATATCGTGATTTGTGTGTGTGTGTGTGTGCCGCCGATCGCTTGCAAAAATATATTTTCAAGTTTTATGTTGTATTCGATAGATTGCACATTTTTGAAAAAAATCAGAGCAAAAACGAATTCTTACCAATTCGCAAGGAAACTGGACAAAAATTAAATAAACATTGAAATAGAAATTGAAATGTCAAAACAACGCCAACTTACGACGCAACTGACTTGCGCATGCGTACTCAAATACCACAGAATTCGTCATCAACTGTCCCGACTTGCGAAAAAAGAAAGTGGTATATAAATACACATAAAGAAGAAAAGAAGATATTTATCACCCTTCTCGCTTTGCTACGCCTTACTGTATTTTGTAGTACAGCTCTCTCTGGGGTTCAAAAACCAAGAAAACCACTTATAAAAATCATACTTATCGGATGAGTTGTTTTGAGTTTTTTGCGGTATTTGTACAACAGCGCCCTCTGGTTTTCGAGATAGAATAAAAAAATAACTACAAAGCCCTTTCCATACTCGATATCAAATCCTATATATCCGATATACAAATTTTTATCTAAATCGGATGAGCGGTTTTTGTTGATGTACAAATATTCACTCAAATCGGATGTACAGCCAGGAGTTTTTCAAGATTTTTAAAATATTTGTACTGCAGTGCCCTCTGGTGTTCAATATAGAACAAAAACGATAAGTCATAAAAACTACCGTACCCGAAAACCCCTAAATAGAAATTTGCATGTAAATCAGATGAATGCTTTCGGAGACAAACCATAATAACAAAATTCGTAACCATAATAACCATCCAGGGATCCACTCAAACACACACAAAAAATTTCATCAAAATCAGTGCAGCCGTTAAGGAACAGTTTAATAACATACACACGTACAAATTGGACAACAGCGCCCTCTAGTTTCAAGAAAAAGCCAAAAATATAGCACCAGATCCCTTGCCGTACTCGAAAATCGCTATTTACAAATTTTCATCGAAATCGGATGAGCAGTTTTAGAGTTTTTCACGATTTCCTAATATTTGTAATAAAGCGGCCTCTGGTTTTCAAGATAGCACAAAAAAGATAAGTCCAAAACACTCACCGTATCAGAAAACCCATATTTTCCAATTTTCATGCAATTCGGATGCACGGCGTAGGAGTTTTTCGATGCTTTTAAAAATAATTGTACACATTGTACTACAGCGCCCTCTGGTGTTTGAGAGAGAAAAGAGTCGATAAGTGAAAAAACTTAGCGTGTCCGAGAACCTCTACATACAAAATTTCATGCAAATCGGATGAACGGTTTTGGATTTTTTCGACTTTTTTTTAAATATTTCTACTACAGCGCCCTCTGGTGTTCAAGATATAACCTAGTTTATAAGTCATAAAAACTCACCGTTTCCGAAAACCTCTATATGCCAACTTTCATGCAAATTGTATAAGCGACTTAGGAGTTTTTTGACGTTTTTTAAATTATTTGTACTACAGCGCCCTCTGGAGTTCAAGATAGCACAAAAAAAAATGCAAGACACTCATCGTACCAGAAAACCCTTATATTGCAATTTTCATTCAAATTGGATGCACTGTTTAGGAGTTTTTCCAAGTTTTTAGAAATAATTCAACTACAGCGCCCTCTGGTGTTCAAGATAGAACAGAGTAGATAAGTCATGAAAATTCACCGTATCCGAAAATCTCTATATACCAATTTTCATGTAAATCGGATGCACGGTTTAGGAGTTTTTCGTGGTTTTTCAAAATATTTGTACTACAGCGCCCTCTGGTGTTCGAGATAGAACGGTGTAGATAAGTCAAAAAACTCAGCGTGTCCGAGAACTTCTCGATACAAATTTTCATGCAAATCGGATGAACGGTTTCGGAGATAAGCTGAAAAAACGGAAGACTGGATTTCGATCGCAGCGCCCCCTACCGGGTCCAACCTTTTTTACTGGATAAAAAGAAGCCTTTGTTATGACCGGGTATATAAAGAACCTAGATTCCAAGTTTCATATAAATCTATCCAGTGGTTTTCGCGTGATGCTTTAACAGACAGACAGACAAAAATTTTAAAAATGAGATTTTCGGACTCAGCGTCATTCAGAACGTCCATCGCAAAAAGAATTTCAAAAAAATATTTAATGTACAGATTTTTTTTTTACAATTTTATAGATATATAGATAGATTAATTAATGACTTCCCTCAAGAAATAAATACACAAAAAGCACAAAGTATCCTTTATGCTGATGTTTCTCTTATTTACGCTCATGCTAATTCTCTCTGATGCTCTCCGGTTAGTTAGAATTCATCTCAGAGTAATAAATGACTATTATAAATCTTGGGGAATTACTATTAATGTCGCAAAATCATAAGCTATATGTATGAGATATGCAATAGAAAAGTAGTTTCAGAAATCAGTCTAAAATGAGTTTAAATGGTGCTGATATTCATTTCCAAGACAGTATAAAATACCTTGGAATCACATTTAACAAACTTTTTAAATTGAATGAACATGCTAGGTTAACTATAAAAAAATTAAATAAAATTAAAGCAACGTTAATCGTCATATTGCCAGATTATTTTGTTGCAAATCACTAAGTCAGAAAACTAAATTACTTATTAATTAGGTAAGCATTCGCTATGCGATTTTGTATGATTTTCCCATCTGGTTTTCAATCTCTCCATCAGTAGCTAAGGAATTGCAAATCATCGAAAGAATAATCCTTAGATCTATTAGCTAATAGATTGATTTATGACTATTGACTAATATATAGTTAGAATAGTTGACAAGAACTTTGAATCGCCTACTCAAAGATAATAATAAAGCTCTTGTAACTCCTCTCTGTAGCTATGCTTTTGATCTTCAAAAAAGATTTGTTGAAAGACTTGAATTTCATGAAAATGATATTGTAAATGAAATTCATAATCGAGAAAAGGAATTTAATTGGTCTGATTCTTGTTACCTTTCTCCGATTGGTATCTTGAATGAGACATCGGACAATTCCAACTCCCCCACTGCTTTACCGAATATTATAGAATTAAACTGCCTAGCATGCAAAGAGGCTTATCTTTAATATCTTTAATAATTCTCATTGATTACTTTAATTTGTTATTGTTTAATTCATATTTAAATACAAACATTATAAATGTATAATATTTTAATCTTTCGTATTTTTGTGTTTAATTTTAAGTTCTATTTAGTTGATAGTGAGAATATTTCCTCAAAGTCAACACACAAGTTATGAGCAAAACTTGGTCACTCCAATTGTCTCAATTATAAAACTCTCTCCAATTGGCTCATATAATTTTATATGATTTCTGTTATTAGGGGTATTCACAATCCAGTGCATGGCAGAATTATAAGGTAAGGTCATCACGGAGAGGAATGGAGTAGAAAGCAGAATAAAGCTACATTGATGTCAAAATCAGCTGTTCATCGCTAATTTCTTTATGCTCACGTTTCGCAGTTGTTTTTAGGTTAAAACTGTTACAGGTTTTTTTTGCAATTTTAAGACTTCTTTCACATTTTATAGTTTTTATTACACTTTTATGTAATATTTTCACTCAAATTAGCACAAATTTAACACCCGCGACCGCACTGTTTGCAACTTGGAAACATAAAATATTTTCTTCATTTGCAATTTCTACGAAATTCGTCGTTTTGACATTAATGTTGCTTCTCATTATCCACTCTTCGTTGACGGGTGAGAGCACTCAGCGCAGCGGGCATACCTTATCATTGTATCATGATCCAGTGCACTTGCCAGTGCAGTTGAGGACTTGTGCACTTTACAAAAACAAAATACATGTACGTCAAAAATCTGCACATCTGCATTTCTACTATAGCCTTAAATTTGAGCACGTTAGGACTTGATCACTTGTGCAGTTGTGCACATTACAAAAGTTGCCAGCTTTGAATTAGTGATACAACATTTGAGAGTTTATATACCAATTACTTGATAAATATATTCAGTGACTAACCCCCTAGCCACACGTACCAGTTCGAAGACACTAACAGTTCGAAAAACTTAATACACTCTCACTTTTCACTAATACACTCACACCTTGATATCACTGGCAGTCCACTGACAACAACTTTCACTGAGACAGTGAATTTTGACAACCACAGCCAGTGCGAAATCGAAGTAAGGAAACAGTGTTGTTTTATCTCCGTAAAAAAAATCGAACTTTAAATATGCACTTTTCTTTCATGTCTTGTAGTGAAATATATGCAATTTTTTTAATTGCCCTTATTTGACTCATAAAATATCATATGAATAAGTTGCATTTCATTTTGGAATATATTGATAAACAGATTCTACAAAATAATTAGTTCCCCACTTTTATCCCATTTAAGTTTCGTGCTGTGTTGGCATATAAAGCATCACTGAACAAAAGCAACCGAAATAATAAAGTGGAAGAACCTTTGCCTTTGACGACATTTTGCAAATTAACATTTACTCTCACGTGTGGCTGCAGCGTAGATTTGTAGATTATTTCGAAACATTTTCGTAGTTAATACATATTCTTTGCTGGCCTGCCAGTACTATCACGTGTGGCTGCAGCGTAAGCGCAAAACGTAAATTTCGTTTGTTTTTTTCGTAAATGTTTTTTATAGTACGAAATAAAGTGGACGAGAAAAAATAGTGTATTTCAAAGAAATGTCAAACACAGATTGGCGTGTCGTGTGAGGTACCAACAATCAGAATTTAAAAGATCGTAAGAAAAGTTCATTGATTGCCAATCAAACAATCTCGTGTGAGTTGGCCATAACAAGGTGGTAGTGACAGCGGGCTATATTCACACACAAGGCGATCATTGGTTGTCATTTGCCTGTATATTTTAATTTTTTTCTACTTTTTTCGTTTTCTACTTTGTACTATTTTTGACTACCTATGTTCGCCAAAAGAACTGTCACTACCACTAGTTAGTTGCTTCATGGGACGGACAGAAAATTCAAAAATGTTCGTCTTTCATCGCGCATGTCCATCCAACCTGTATTTTTCCACACGAACGATACTGCATGTGTGATAACATGACAGGTTCATCTCACATATAAGGAGTGTTTCCGTACTCTACACTGTGTAAGATTTGTGTAAGCTCAAGCTGAGAGAGTAAAAATGAAATGTGAGATTAGTTGCAAAATTACGGAAACAGCTTCTAGTAAGTTTCAAGCACAAAACAGCTGATTTTGACTGCAGACATGTCAAACGTAAAATGCGCCAATTAAAATTATCGTTAATTTGTTTGTGAAGTTGGTGCTTGTTCTTCTTGATGCTTGTTCTTACTTTACTCGAAGTCTTGAATTCTAGCACCCTCTGTAGCTCGTTTCTGTAACTCGTATCGATCGCAGTTACCGACTGATATTATCGATTTGACGTCACTCTGACGTCATTCTCACTTGCACTGTTTCTGTAAAATAGTTCGTCGATTTCTATTCCATTCGCTCGTTTCAAATCGATAATCTGTCACTTGTTCCTATTTCACTTCAATAGGAATCAACTAGTAGAGTGTTTCTGTAAGAAAAGTGAATCGATTCAAAATGGATGCTTTTCTCACTTCCAAAAAGGCAAGTGAGAACTCTGTCGATTTCAATATATGTCATTAATGTTGTGGAACCTTTAACTAAAAAGGAGTAAAAATTAACATTTAAAACCAGTTACTTTCGCTCATGTTTAAATTTTTAGCTAATTTCAATCTTTTTGTGTTTTATAATATGTTTTCTTTTTTATTGTTATGTGTTTTAAAACAAACGCGTACTTATATGAAAGCAAGGAATTTAAGCTTAAGAGTATTCGTAAAAGTAATACATAATTATTTAATTAAATAGTGTGCGCAAACATTTTTTTTTATTTTATATATATATAATGTTAGAAATGTAAGAGATCAAGAAATCATGATTAAACTTCTTACACCAAATATAATTTTATTGCTGTAATTTTCTACAGAAAAATATATTACATAAAAAAATGTTTTCCTTTTTCAAAAAAGGCAGCAAAAAAAAAAAATAAGATGAGTGTGGTCAGATTTACGAAAGTTTGACTACCGGTTTCAAAGAAATCGGTTTTGAAATGTGAAAGTAACCGATTGCAAATGTTTGTTTACTTTTTTTCCACTTCACTAAGTTTGAGTTCAGTTTATTTTGTCAAAATATATTTAAAAAGTGAATCTACCTAAAATGGAACCAAACAATGTAAAGATATTAATTAATTTGTGTGTTGTTTTTTATATATTTTACATAATATACTCTACAGAGCTTCAAATCCGGACGAGTGTCAAAGACACAGCGACGTCGACTTCTTGAGCTGATGAAGCAGCACAGAAGCGTTGGAAAGGGTCAGTTTGTGACCAAAGACGCAAGAAGAGAACACAATGCTGTGTGGGCAGCGGTCTCCAAGGAGCTTAATGCCATAGGTGGCTCTTTAAAAACGCCGGACCAATGGAAGAAGGTGAGTGTGCTATTATGCATCATAAACCAAGCCAAAAATATTAAATGTTTATTTACAGAGTTGGATCGACTGGAAGGCTTCCGTGAAATTCCGGCTTCCGGCTCCGAGCATTTTCCAATAGGACCGGTAATTTGCCAAGCTCAGAAGGACCCAAGGAGATGGTGCCTATTGGCAAGGAGGTCTTGGAGTTTTTTCTAAAGATGTGGTTAATGGAGATGGCCATACTCTTGAAGGTGGCTTGCAAGTTATTGAGGTTTGTGAATGTTGACAAGTATAAAAGCTAACTAGCTAACTAGAAATTCTTGTAACCCAATAATTTTAAATGTGTTCAATTTGTAATAAAATTTTTTCTTTTCTCTAGCCAATTGTAGAAGCAATTTATAATGTTGATGACGATGACGTAATTGTTTTGGACGAAAGCCAGCTTGCTGTTGAAGACGCTGAAAACGTTCAACAATTCTCCGTTGTCGAAAAACCAGCACGGAGTCGGGAGCCTTCCAACAAAAGCTGCTTGGAAGAGGTTAAGGAGGCATGTGGTAAGAACCAAACGGAAGTAATGGGCGCGCTTCACCAAATAATCAATTTGATTGAGCTGCAAAATAATACCCTCGGTCAAATTTTGCAATCACTTCAAAACAAAATGTAAAAAGTTTAAATGTAAATGAATTGAATTAGTTTAGTTTATTTTATGAATTTATGTTTTTTAGTTATTCTCAATTTCTTTTAATTTTTTTCTTATACTCTTTTTTTCGTTTTTAAAACTTCTAATTCTAAAATGAATTTCATAATATTTTTATTTTCTCTTTCTGTAAATATTTTCTTAGACCACTAAACAGCACTGTTATATATTATAAAAAAATTAACTTAAAAGTACAAATGAATTTAATTCAAAGACTGTTACATATAAGTTTGTCTAAGATGTTTTTAAGTAATAAATAAGAAGTTTTTAACAGAAGAAAAATAATGAATTTAATAAAAAAATGTATATTAAAATGATTTCTTAGTTCTTTATTTGGATGTTATCAATAAGATGTTAAGCTTTCTTCCTTTTCAAGATATAGCCAAAAATATATTCCAGTTGTATGGGAGGTACCACGCCCACTAAATGAAAAGTATCATAAAGATCAGGCTACTCCTTCTATTTTTGTCCCCAGTTCAAACCCAAGTAGCACAAAAACTTTTGCAAGCTAATTTTTAAATATACTAACTTGTTTATTTATTGTATAAATGCTATAACAAATGTTAACTTAAACGTTTATTTAATAAAAAAAATTTAGTTTTGTACAACCGAATTTTGGAAGTAGTTTCTTGTAATTGAATCACGAATGGCTCTTCCTTCACTTAAAATAGCATTTGAAGTTAATGAGTCAACTGCATCTTCAGTGTTTAAATTGTTATCCATTGTTATGCTTATTTCTGGCATTGGTAAATTGTGTTTCCTACGAAAGTTATGCAGGGTGCAACATGCATTTATAATAACACCAGCAAAAACCGGTGAAACCATTAAACCACGATCCTCAGATAGGCAGGCAAACACTTTTTTTAGAACGCCATTAAGTCGTTCCACACAGTTCCTGGCTTGAATGTGTATTTTGTTGTACTTCTCCTGACTTGCATTTTCAATATGATTGTATGGTGTCATCATCCATGGCTGTACTGGGTATCCGGAATCACCAATAAGCCAACCAGCACCCTCTCCATTTTGAATGTACTGGTTGTGTAGAAATGCTTTAAGCCTGCTGCTCTCCCAAATAAAAGCGTCGTGGGTACTTCCTTCAAATCTTCCATAACATCCTAAAATTTGGAGGTCAAAATCACACACTAGTTGCACATTTTTGGAAAAAAACCTCTTGCGATTAATGTAGCAGTATTCTATTTCCATTGTAGGCTTCTTAATATTAACGTGGGTACAATCAATAGCCCCTATGGCACCAGGAAATCCAGTAGTTGTAAAAAATCTAAAAATATGTTTATGTTTTACTGGCAATACAATGAAGTAAATTATATATATTTGTATACCTTACACATGAAGTACAATGTATAATATAAAACATATATATTAACTTTGTGCAAACGTATTTAACGCACAAAATGAGGCGTGTTCGGTATAGAAAAGTACATATATTCTTTATCCGCCTGTCTGTGTGCTGTCTGTGACCACAGAATAAGGAGAATAGACCCAAGGATGTGCACTTTTAAGAAATACATTAAATTCGGTGTAGAGTATTTCGTTGTATTTTCACCTTGACTATAACTATGTTTTAAAGTTACCTTTCTTTCACTAAATGTTGACCTTCAGACGTGGTTGGGAAAACGATGTATTTTTGCATTAAGTGGTTTTGAATAATCGAAGAAACTTGGTGGATAATGCGGCTTATCATTGTCTTGCTAATTGCACACGCAAAGTCCTGTCCTATATCTCGCAAAAAGGATCCAGTAGCATAATAATGCAAGGCTGCGCATATCCTTAGTGGCTTGGGAATAAATGTACTCCTTGTCCCCGTTTTCATAAACGGACTCATTTCTGATATTAAATTTAATGCTGCCTCCTTGGAAAATCTAAATATTTCCATGAATCTAGCCTCAGGAATACTAAATGGATCCGTGGAGTCCCTTAAGTGGCGACGATGAATCCTCAACATATTTCGCCGGTCGTGCCTTATTGCAAACATGACAATAAACATATCATTCATTTTGCCTGGAAACCATGATAAACAATTAATTTTTACCGCAAACTTAAAAATAAATACTTACTAAATCGAAGAAAGCAAATTATTTGCATAAAACAAAAGAAATTTAAGTAAAAACAACTGCTTGTCATTAGAGTGACTGTCACTTGTTTCAATTCTTCACGTTTCATCTCGATTTGTGTTTCTTTTCATCACAGACCGAATTTTATCGATTTCAACGTACAGAAACAGCATTTCTCACGAAATCGGTAACTTTCAATCGAGACGGTGTGACGTCACAGAAATCGGCAACTTACCGATTTTTTTACAGAAACGAGCTACTGTACACTATAGGCGATTTTCTTTTTTACATCAGACCACAGAACTGAGCAGATACTGATCAAACCGACCATTACCTGAGCTGACAACATCAGATCAAGCAAATATTGGTCTGATTTGGTAATGAAACATTTTGTGTGAAAGCTTGTCTCTGCTTTGTATCTCTGCTGTCAATTTCATTAAAATTCACTAAATTTTATAAAAATACTATCTTTTGAACTGGTGCCCGCCATTTCTTGCTTCTTTTATTTAGATTTTTTTTATTTTTTGATTTTAAACAACTACCGATTGCTTTGTGCTCAGCTAAAATTTTCTGAGCTCGTCAACAGCATCTGAGCAACACTCAGGCTGAAGCCTAACAATAAAAACTTACCAGTTATTTAGTACTCAAAAAAATATTGGACAAATTTTGCTTTTTATTACTTAGTGCTGAAAAAAATATCAGTCAGATTTTGCTTTTTATATTTGCTTTAAAAAATAAGAAGCAGAAATAATTATTATTTCTTGCTCAAAATTTTAACAGTCAAAATATTATTATTGTATTGCTTTTTATTATAAAATGCATAATTGGTAGTCTCTGCTTTGCACGCAGAACATTCTTACTCTCGCGCAGAACACATCGGCGTAATGGCTAAAAATTTTTGGGTGCTGTTATAATTGGCCGAAATTTTTTACTCTATTTTTGTATGCTTTAAACCGAATTTTTCATATTTTAGGAAAACTAGTAAAGTCCATCCAAAAAATTAATGTTTGACATTTGCCAATTTTATGTTCTTCATTATTTTTTGTTGCTCCGTTGTTGTTCACTCGCTAACGATTTTAATAAAATGAAAAATGCACAGTCAGTCTGACATGCTATCACATGACAATGTCGGTCGGACCGGCAGAAGTCAGAATTTTTTGATTTTCATCCGACATGTCCGCTTGCCCGTCTAATTGGCTTTCGAATGATCATACATGTCGTCTGACATGTACGCTCGTTGAAACTCGCTATTCTTGCATTCTACTAAATGGATTAAGAAAATTCAGATTTTGGACGAATTAAATTAAAAATAGTCGATTAGAATGGAGCCATCAGATCAAAAACAATTGGCTGCACAGCATCCTTTGGTGTGTTGATTCTTATTTTCAAATAAATATACCTACTTTATTAAGCTATGTACAGGCTAATTATCATTTCTCTTCCGATGAACTTCGTGTTCTGCGCGAGTGCAATTCTGAATCCTTTATTCAAAGATCTCTTCCTCTTGGTACTGGATTGGGATTGGCAGCATATTTTGGAATAAATAGAGGTTTTCTTAAAGCAAGTGCTGCTTAAGTTTAAATTTCTTGTATTTATTTCAGTATATTACAGCCAAATGATAAATATGGAGCACTGCCTAAGATCGTTGTTGCTGTAATTGTGGGCTACTTTGTAGGTAAATTTAGTTACCAAAAGAAATGCGCCGAAAAAATTATGCAGCTTCCTAACTCAAAGTTGGGCGATACTCTACGTCAGCGCCGTCAAGGTTTCAGTACTGGTTTACCATTATCTTCCTACTCACCAAGTGCCCCAGACATATATAATGATGATTACTTACGAAATAAAACGGAAAACTCGATTGATTTAGATACGGAGAGCAGGCCAACCCTATATGGTTTAGATGATATATACCGCCCTTCATTAGACAGTAAGTTTGAGTTAAAAACGCTTTCATAATCTTATATAAATAATGTCATAGACCCAACACCAGAAACAAATTCAGATATGCGATCAGAGCCTAAAATTAGACCGACATATGATGAACTTCGGAAGCGAAATCGTGACGATTATGTAACAAAGCATAAATCTCCACAAACAGAATCTTTTTCTCCAGAGGAGCGTTCCAAAAGAAAACCTATCATCGATAACGAAGTGAACGAAATTAATCAAATACTTCCGACAAACAAATATGGTGACACTTGGACGAACTAAAATTTGGTTCATGACCATTTCTTCTATATAAATCAAAACATTGTGGTTGTCAAATGTGTTTATTTGCATATGTTTAAGAATATAGTAAAAAAATTTGACGTTAAAAAGATTTCATATGGATTCATTGTAATTGTCCAACTTCGTATAAATATGCTCCCAATAATTTCGTCTGCAAGAAAACCATTAATTTGAGAATAAATAGAACTTAGAATACACATACTCCTTCAATATAATTATAAGTATCGAGTTTCTCATTCTGAGAGTGAGCACCATCATCGCATGCTCCTATTGGCACCAATATAACATTTTTCCCAGTTGCCTCTTGCAAAGTTAGCGTTACTGGAATGGACCCACCTTCGCGAGTCATATCTGGCTCAATGTTAAAGACGTGCTTTATAGCATTTTTAGCAGCTCTGTAGTGTGGATGGTTTGGATCTTCGGTCCACGGTTTCCCACTACCCACCAAGCTGACCTAATATTTGAAATATAGGATTATTTATGTTATAATAATCTTTAATAAGAGAACCTTCATTTTATTTGGCGAGCCACGCTCAATCCATTTATCCGTTAAATATTTCTCAACGCATTTGGCAATATGTTCTGGGTCTTGATTCGGAACCAAGCGTATAGAAAACTTTCCAATTACTTTTGCAGGAATGACTGTCTTTGCTCCGGGTTCATAGAACGCACCCTCAATACCATGAAGGGACAGGCTTGGATAGCGCCATCTATGCATTAATAACTTTGTTTTATCTTCAGAATGAGGTAAACGCTTTGCACCAATATCATTTCTGTAACAACACAGAGATAAATTTAGCATTGCCTTACAAAATGTTTCCATTAGTACCTGTAATCAACCACATCGTAATCTATATCTTTGTATATCTCATGTTCATTTGGTAGCAATGGGGCAATCTAAAAGTATATTTGAATAAATAAATTTTTATTGTGTATTATGACTAGATGTGGTCTAAAATGCATTTATTTTAACACATTGAAAAATCTATAAGCACGCATTACAAGAGATCAAGTCAAAATCGAATGAAAACTACGGCTCCTTCCTACCGATACAAAGTGACGTCATCAAAATAACAAAACCTTCAAAAATTCTATAAAAATTAATGTATTAATTGAATATTTTACACATAAACTTTGATATTTAAAACTAATTGGAAAAATTTAACGAAAACCGCGCCTATCCCCCAAACCAAGCAAAGTAACGTTATAAAATTATAGATATTCATTATTTTGACTTTACTTACTTAAACACTGTTAAAATACCCCCATAACTTCGGTCAAGCCAAGATAATTCTTTGTTAGAATTTAGAAGCATTTTAATTTTTCAGAAATAATCTTAATTAGCTGTTAAATTGCGATTAAGATTAGTAATCAATTAGTTTATTTTTTAAAAAGAATTTTAATAACATAATTTTCATTCAGGAAGAAATTATAATCACTATTACTTGAGATTACAAGAAGAATCAATCAGTCCAAGACGGTAATCAGTGCCTGTTTTTTCTTTTGAAAAATTAGTTCTTATGAAGGCAAATAGTAATTTGAAGTTGTTTTATTTGTTGTAATGCATTTTTCTTTCTTGTTTTTTTACTATCTTTGTTTAATAATTAAGTGCATATCTGTGTTTAAAAAAAAAATTACACTTTGAATTTTCGACTAAAACTATTAAAACAATCTAATATAATATACTAAAACTATTAAAACAATCAAATATAATCTTAAAGAATCTCTAAAAGTAATCGGATTATTTTCATTGATTACTTTTGATTATTTTCGTAATCCCAGATTATATCATAATTTGATTATTTGCAATCGTAATTATTCGATTACTGAGTCAAACAGAAAAGAATCGTACCTTATCAATTATTTCACATTTTTTAAAAAATAAAATAATAAATTAAAAACTATTACGATTAGTAATTATTATTTAACAGATATGATCTTAATGTACAAAGAATCTCAATATAAAAAAATTTACAAATCTCTATTTTGATCAAAAAATAATGTCGAATATTGGTCAGAAATGTATTTTTGAACTTTAATCCTTAATACCCTTGAAGGTTTCTAACGAATTCCTTGGAAAAAGAAATATGTTCAGGAATAAAACAATATGAAAAATATGCTTAAACTTTGTTTTAAAGGCTAATTGATTCGAACAAAAAATACATTTTAAAAATTCAGAATGCAGTTTTACTATACTTGACCTCGAATTATGCGAATCTATTGATTTTTCTTTCTATTTGTTAAAAAATGCGATATTATTATTATATACGTAAAAGTTTATTAATAAAATAAATTACATAAGCAAACTTATACACTACATTGGAAGGTCTTCGGCCTGTTAAGCTCCTAATTTAAAAGTAAATATAACATCTCTGTAATACACCGAAGCTTTGTTGCAATATTTTGACACCACCTTTTATTTTTCGATTTCTTGAGAACAGTGAGTGATGAAGACGTGTATGATGTATGGCAAAGTTGAAGCTAATAAGCACAGAAAAAAAAAGAATGGTAGCCATTATTTTGTTAGTGTAAATTTTTAGACGAGAGCAAAAAATGTGTATACATTTTACAAAATTATGGCACCACTGATGGTTTAAGTGAGTTAAGGCCTAACTATAGTAGACACATGCTGGTACGCTCTAATGCCAAAAATTTAACGGAAAGTCAACCGGTTGTCGGAATCAAAAATTCCCATAATTGCCATGCAGACTTATAGAAGTGTCACATTATAATTTGCAATTTCGCTTGTGTTCAGCTGTACAATTTTTTTTTAAATCCAATCATGAAAGATTTTATCTCGGGAATTGTGAAGAGTTTCAGTTTTTAAGATAAAGTTTTTTTTTTGGAAATTTTTAATGCAAATTTGTTTATCAACCGTCAATATTCATGAGTGTAAAATAAAATAAATGAGATGCTTTTATCTGCTATTTTAAAAAAGGAAACACTCTTTTACAACTCCCGGGACAAAAAATGTTTCACGATTGGGGTGAATTGACACACAAAATAATATAAAAAAATTAAACAAGCGATTACTGGCTCAAATAATTACTTCAATAAATACGAAACTTAACGAAACCCTGGCAATTCCAATTATGAGTATGCTCATATATTTACATGGGACCGCTTTTATTTTGACGGATCAGTTTCACAGCATGTGGCTATTATAGTCGGGCCTTTATCTCGAAAAGGCTTAATAAAGGATAAAAAAAAAAATTAGATTAATAAAAATTAATTTTATAAAACAGAGGAGGAAATACGAATAATTCAGTGAAAAAATAATGACAAGGAATGATTTTGACGGCAAAAAAACGGGGGCCAAATCTGGAAAAATTTGCTGGATGAGCAAGCAATTCTTACTTCAATTCATGGAATTTTGTGAACGCGCGCATTGTCTTGATGGAAGAGCACTTTTTTCCTTGCCAAATAGGAACGTTTCTCTTGCAAAACGTCGTTGAAACGGTCTAATTCCGATGCATAGTATTCGCTATTGGTCGTTCTTTTCGGTGGAAGGTAATCTATATAGATTATATCGCTTTCATCGTAAAATACTGTCGCCATAACCTTTCCATCCGATAGCACCGTCTTCACGTTCTTCGGAGCACGTTTGGTCGGTGAAGTCCACTGTTTCGACTGGTCCTTTGTCTCTGGTATAAGGTGATGGATCAATGTTTCGTCCACGGTTAATTATTGATAGAAAAAATTCCTCAAATCTCTGTTCAACATCGCCAAATACGCCTTTGAATCAGTTAAACGATCACGTTTATGGTCGAGAGTGAGCAAACGCGGCACCTATTTTGCGGATAATTTTTATAGTATCCAAATGATTTCGCAAAATGTTCCACACCCATTCGTCTGAGATGCCTATGGCCTCAACACTCTCGCGCACTTTAACTCTGCGGTCGGAAAACACAATGTCGTGAATTATAGTGGCCATTTCTGGTGTGGTGACCTCATTTGGGCGTCCAGAACGTTCGGCGTCACTTGTGCTTGTACGACCGCATCGGAATTCAGTAAACCACTTGTGATTCATTCCAATCGATGGTGCAGGATCCCCATAGTACAATATTTATCAAGCCTTTCCTTGGTTTGGCTGATGGTTTTTTGCGAAAAAAATAATGCTTGATGACCACACGAAATTCACCATTTTCCATTTTCGCCAAAATTCACAAGATCGTCTGTCAATGGCTGTCAAACACAAACCAAACGTCGCAGCGAGCTGGAATTTTGACATTTGTCTATTAACAGATGGCAGTTTACAGGATCTACTTATAGAGACGAAAATAGAGATCTGAATAAGGATACACAGTGTGTGTGCTGAGATTGTGGAGACGGCACTTCTCCAATTTACTTACTGGCGACGATTCCACCAACGCCGCCCATGTAGAGCGCAGTTCAGTGCCACCAATCAACGATGACGGAGTGGAAATATCACCACCTAGCCATGAAGAGGTTCGAGTTGCTATCCAACGACTCAAAAACAATAAAGCAGCGGGTGCTGACGGCCTGTCAGCCGAATTGTTTAAAACCGGCGGCGATGAATTGATAAGGCGCATGCATCAGCTCATCAGCAAAATATGGCTAGCAGAAAGCATGCCCGACGATTGGAACCTCAGCGTACTGTGCCCTATACTTAAGAAAGAAGACCCAACAATCTGCGCAAGTTATAGAGGTATCAGTCTTATTTCCATCGCATATAAGGTTCTCTCCACTTATACAAAAAACACTCCATTACAAAAACACTGATTGGACCTTATCACTGTGGCTTTCGACCTGGAAAGTCCACCATAAACCAGATTTTCACGCTACGACAAATCCTGGAAAAAACCCAAGAAAATCAAGTTGACACACACCATCTCTTTGTCGATTTTAAAGCTGCGTTCGATAGCCCGAGAAGGGATTGCCTATACGCATTGCCTATACGCAATGTCTGAGTTCGGTATACCTGCAAAGTTGATTAGACTTTGCAGAATGACGTTGAGCAACACACGCAGCTCCGTCAAGGTAGGAAAAGACCTCTCCGAAACCTTCAATACCGAAACCTCTTTCAGGCAAGGCGATCCACTGTCTTGCGATCTTTTCAACATCATCATGGAGGAGATCGTACGAAAGGCCGGTGTGCATCGTAATGGCACCATTTTCTATAAAGGTGTCCAGCTCCTTGCGTACGCTGATGATATTGATATTGTTGGCAAAACCAAGAGAGATGTTACCGCTGCTTTCGTCGCCATCGAAAAGGAATCAGTCAAAGTGGGATTGACGATAAATGAGGGTAAAACAAAGTATATGCTGTCTACAGGGAGCGCGGCGTTTAGACTCCCACGTTTCATCCGGCAGCTATAACTTTGAAGTAGTCAAGGAGTTTGTTTACCTTGGCACCGCCATTAATACCAACAACGAAATCAGCCTGGAGATAAAGCGAAGAACAATAATTGCTAATAGGTGCTACTACGGGCTCAGTAAGCAACTAAGTTCCAGAGCCCTCTCTCGATCGACAAAACTAACACTCTATAAGACGCTCGTTCTACCTGTGCTGCTTTATGGCGCTGAGGCATGGGTAGTTTCGCAAAATGACGCAGCCGCTCTGGGGGTGTTCGAGAGAAAAGTTCTACGCAAAATCTGCGGTCCTGTTCGAGTCGGCGATGACTATCGCATCCGAATGAACCACGAGTTGTATGAGCTCTACGAAGACATTGACGTAGTTCGGCGTATAACTGTGCAGCGACTACGCTGGCTGGGTCATGTCCATCGTATGGACGACGAAGCTCCAGCGAAAAAGGTGCTCGAGGCGAGGGTCGCTGGTCAACGACGACGAGGGAGACCATGCAGCGACTACGCTGGCTGGGTCATGTCCATCTTATGGACGACGAAGCTCCAGCGAAAAAGGTGCTCGAGGCGAGGGTCGCTGGTCCAGAATGGACCAGGCTGAGGAAGCCCTAACCGCACTTGGTGTATCCGATTGGAGAAGGCGCGCGCAAAGCAGAGACGCCTGGCGAGAGCTGATGAGGTAGGCCGAAACCCGGACACGGGTTGTTACGGGCACATAAGTAAGTAAGTATTCATGTGTTGGTAGTATAAGGGAGTCGCTGACTTAATATCTGATGTCAGCATTGAAAAATATTTTTTTCACTAGGGTGGTCCCATAAAACTGTTTTTTGTTAATTTACAAGTTTTATACATGTGCTGGTAGCATAAGAGAGTCGCTGACTTAATATATGATGTTAGTATTGAAAAATATTTTTTTTTCATTAGGGTGGTCCCATAAAACTGTTTTTTGTTAATTTACAAGTTTTACATGAATAAAACTTGTAATTTTACAAAAAACATTTTTAAATATTTTAATATTTAATATATGTACAGTGTTGCGCAAAATAAAAGTAACAAAATTATTGCGCTGCTACAAAATTGTCTCTCTTTTTAAATATTGGGGACACACAAAAATGATTATAGGAACCAAAGCATATATTCATATATTATATAAAAACAAAATCATATTCAAGTTTGGTTTGGGTTTTTTTATTAAATTTAAATGTAATGTGTCTACATTCAATTTGTCTGAGTGCAAAACAAAAGCAACAAAACTTCAAAACTAAAAACAGAACAGAACTTCCAAAAATTATTGGTAAAAGTTCCGTAATTGTAAAGCACTTGTTGTTTGTGAGTCTAAACATTTCAGTATAGTTTTGTTTTTGCGCTAGTTGTGATATTGACTGATCCCATTTATAATGGCACGTGATAAATACTGTGAAGCTCTAAAATCACAAATTGTTTCCGAATATAAAAAGGGAAATTCGCAAATATCTATCGCGAACCAGTTTGGTATTAATTGGTCAATTGTTTGTAGATTAATAAAGAAATATAACATCACAAAAGACGTAACAACGGTTCATTCAGGAGGGCGGCCGCGGAAGACATCGCTGCGTAATGACACGAACGTTTTGGCGTGTTCAAACGAAATCCATTTGCCACATCCAAAGAGGTTGTTCGGACACTTGGTTTAGATATCCATCTCAGCACTTTTCGCAGATGAGTCGTTGAGAGCGATTTAAGAAGTTACCGATCGGCAAAGAAACCTTCGCTTACAGCTAAGCATAAACAAAAAAGGTGAGGTGTTATAATTCGAACAATTTCGTTTGAAATTGTGACAATGAGTTGCAATTTATTGTTTCTTAGGCTCACTTTTGCAAAAGAGCACCTAAATTGGACTGTTTAAAAATCCGTTCAAAGTTTAACTTGATTAATTCCGATGGAATGTGTACGGTACGGCGCCGCACAGGTACACGACTGACACGCGACAGGTACAAGCCCGAAACGGCAAAATGAATTTAAGGCAAGTCTGGGCTTGTTTTTCCTATAGTGGAGTAGGACCATTTCATAAAATCGATGAAATTTTGGAGCGATTTGTATATAAAGACATTTTAGAAAGCAAGATGCTACCACATGCAGAGTGGAATATGCCGCTTCAGTGGACATTTCAGCACGACGACCCGAAGTACACTTCAAAGCTCGTTAAAGATTACATTAGAAACAACGGGGTTCAAGTCCTTGATTGGCCGGCACAACCACCAGACTTAAATCTCATTGAAAATCTTTTCGGGATTTTAAAGAGAAAAGTTTCTGGTCAAAGATTTTCCAATAAGACTGCACTGTATGAAGCACTTAAACTTAATTGGGAACAAATACCTAATACCACCTTATCTAATTTAATCGAGTCGATGCCGCGCAGATGTGCAGCGGTAATCAAGAATAATGGGTCTTACACCAAATATTAATTATGCTGCTTTTGTTTTGCGCTCAGATAAATTGCATGTAGACACATTAATTTTAAATTTAATAAAAAAACCCAAACCAAACATGAATATGATTTTGTTATTATATGATGTATGAATATATGCTTTGGTTCCTATAATAATTTTTGTGTGTCCCCAATATTAAAAAAGAGATACGGTTTTGTAGCAGTGCAATAATGTTGTTGCTTTTGTTTTGCGCAACACTGTATATAAGTTAAGTTTTTTACGACTTTGAGTTGTTTTTAAAAAAAGGCCAAAGCCAACTTTATTGTTTCACTATTAATTGACAACTGAACTTATTTTAAGATAATTAAATAAATGTAAGCCAAATTTAATACGTATAACTGCTCTGCCGGACGCGCGGATCATATTCCATATGAAGTTTTTATGCTTTTTCGTTGTTGTTGTTTTCGAGTACGTGACTGTGGAAACTGCAGACACTGCGTCAGCATTCTATTTTGTGGGAATGGAATTCTGGATCTAAGTTGCAATTTATTTGTTCTTAACTCCTCCCCTCCTGATTTCGACCGTCCTCGGTTGACCCGTTAAAGATTTGATTAAGCTTTTCTATGGCCGATACCGAAAGTTGAGGGTGTCGTTCCTTTAGGCTTATTGTGTCTGTTGGTTGACCTTTCATTCTTCTGCGTATGTGACTTACTGTCATAATTATCCCAAATAGTACGATAAGAATAGCTACTACGGTGCCAGATGTTAATGATATTTTGTTGCGTACATCTAAAGATTTGATAAACTCAGTGTTTTTCACATTCAGCTCTTTCATCATTTCTAATGAAAGTACCTCTTCTGCATCTCTTGGAAAGATTTTCGGTTGTAGTAAAGCGGGTAATGGTGCGTAGACGACGGTTTCATTTGAAGTATATGTTATGTTCCTGATATTTATGGTTTCATTGTGGTATTTTATTAAGAATGTCCCTTCTAGAATGCTTGTCTCGTTATTTATAATTATGGATCCATTAAATTGATTTAAGAACATCAGCCCTGTTGAAATTTCTTCTATTTCTGGTATGTGTTGGTTGTTAATTAATTGGCAGGAAGACTTTTTGCTTGCGAGTAAATTTGGGATGCATGTTGAATTTCTTAGCTCTATTACATTTTTATTTAAACAAATGGATAATTTATTATATGTCTTACAATTGTTTTTGATTCCATAAAACTTATTCTTGCATTGCAATATTGAATTATAATTAATTTTGTTTTTGGAATTTTTGTTTTTAATTTAACTGGTTTTACAACTATTTTTTTACAATATTCAGTATTGGTTTCTGGTAAAATTATGATATAAATAATAGTCTCATCATTCGTGGCTATTTTTATTTCTGCAAATTCTAACAATTCATCGATGTTAATGTATGGTATGTTTTCTTTATTGAAAATTTCTTTAGCAATATTTATTTTGGTATTTGATAAAATATAAGAATTAATTACGTTAGCCTTTGCCCAATGAATGGCATACTCTATATTTATTATTTCCTCTTTCATGAGGTCAAGTTTATATTTTAATTGAATCAAAGATTTATCATCACTATTCCTGTCTGATTGAATCACCTTTAAAATTGTGTTCGTTTTATTAGTTATTTCATTAATTTTGTCTATTGTCATTCTATTAATGATGAGTTGTTTATTGTTATTTTCGAGAGCGTTATTAATTTTTTCCGTCAAAATTATTTGATCAGAGTGGTCCGGGTTTCCGGCTATCCACTTCCATGCACTGCCGATGAAGTCGAGTGATCGTTTGGTCCTTCAGTTTGTACTGAGTCTGTTTAAATGGGTTTTAATTTTCTCAATCTCATCTGAAATAAATGGGTGTAACGAGTGGTCCGTACTAATTTTGGTTCTAAATATTGTTTCAAGGTTACTGATTGAATCTTCGTATTTCTTTAAGTCTATGATGTGAATTATTCTGAATGTTCCTGTTTGTAGTTTAGCTAATCAGTCTCTATTGTCACTAGTTGCGAGTTTGAATAATCTAATATTTGAACGTTGGCTTTGCATAATGCAAAGAGACAAATTATTAACTGTAAAAAAAAATAAAGGAGAGAAAAAAAAAATTATTAATTTCTTATCAAGCTTTTGTGTACTATTCTGCCAGTATTGGTTACTACTGTGCTATTTCGGTTTTCCCTGACTATTTCCTTGACAAACGGCTTCGAGAGTTTTGTCCCTTATCGCCTATTTCTTTTGACAAAAATTATTTGTCCTGGTAGATATTGTTTAGGGTCTTGCTTGTTTTTGTTGTGGTATTCTAAATCTTTCTGTTGTTTTTTCTGTAGGGTCTCAATGTTTGAATTTCGAACTCTTTCATAATCGTCAGGTGTAAAACCCACATTTCTACCAAAAAATAAATCGACAGGTTTTTTTCCTGTAACTGAGTGAACTGAATGGTTATATTCGGAAACAGCGCGTTCCAGAAGTTCTTCAAAATTCCTTTGAGTTCCATTCTCTTTGAGACATCGCATAATTTCTACCAAAGTTGAATGGAAACGTTCAACCTGTCCGTTAGCCTGACTTCGGTATGGTGGCGATGTATAAATATCAATACCTAATTCATCCTTCATCATGAATTTCATCGAGGCTGAGTTAAGGGATGGTTCATTATCGATGATAATAGATTTTGGAACTCCAAATGCAAATATTATATCCCTAAGTGGTCGCCTTATGTCTTCTATTGATCTACTTTTAAGAATTTTTGTTATGGCATATTTCGTAAATTTGTCCAGAGCTGTCATAACAACTTTATTTTCAGTCAGGAATAAATCTATGTGAACTGTATGTCCTGGAAAGGACGGTATGGGTGTTTCTCCTAATTTAAGTTGATTGGGATGCCTTTCGTACTTGTTTTCTTTACATATCTGACAAATTTTTGTTATGTTTTTAATTATGTTTATCATTGAGGGAAAGTAGTACTTTTCGAGAATCTGAGATTTATTTTCAAGGGCGTTTCGATGAGCGCGGTTATGGATTTCGAGAATTATATTTTCTTGTACTTGTTCATTAGTTATGTCTTCAACCATTTTTTGAGTATAGCGTGCTTTGTAGTTTGAAAAATTGAGGGGGTAAATTTTTTGTATCATTCCCATAATCCTTTCTTCTGTAAGGATACCATTTATAACCGAGGGATTCAAATATCTTTTAAAAAGTTGTACAAGTTTTTCTTCTGTATATTGTTGCTCTGTAATTATGTGTCTATGTATTCCTGGGAAAACTATTTTAAATTGATAGGTGGAGGTTTGATCGATTTTAAGAATAACTTGGTTTCTGAAAACATTTATTGGGGTTTCAGCGCAAGGTATCAAATTATGACTAGAGCTTTCGTCGCTATGAACTGTAGCAGTTAGTGAATTTATTTTGGCCGGTATTATTGATAAAGTATCAGCCACCACGTTTGCCTTACCAGGTTTGAAAATGAGCTGGTAATTGTATTCTTCTAAGATGGCTTTCCATCTTTTCATCTTGCTGTTAGCATTTTTCGAACTCATGGCATAGGTGAGTGGTTGGTGGTCTGTGTAGATTTTAATTTTTTTGGAACCGTATAAGTAGTTTCTGAGTGAATTCAGTGACCATATTATTGCCAACAATTCTTTTTCATTTGTGGCATAATTTTCCTCCGTTTTTGATAGCGATCTTGAAATAAATGTTATCGGCTTATCATTTTGCGAGAGCACTGCTCCTATCGCATAATTCGAGGCATCTGTGGTCAATTCAAATTCGTTCTCGAAATTTGGATGTGAGAGAATTACTTCTTTCGATATTAATGCATTTTTTATCTTATTAAAAGATTCAACTGCATCTTTATCAAGAACAATCGATTTACTTTTGGAAGCATGTTTGGACACTCGTCCATCTTCCCCTCGTAAAAGATTTGTTAGGGGTTTTGCCATTTTTGCGTAATCCCTAATAAATCGCCTGTAATAACCGGACATTCCTAAGAATGAACGGATTTCTTTTAATGTTTTTGGTTCTGGCATTTTGTTTATCGCTTCTACCTTGCTTGGATTCGTTTTAATTCCATTTATTCCTACTACGTACCCTAAGAATTCTACGTCTTTCCTTAGAAACTCACACTTGTCCAGCTGCACTTTCATGTTTGCGGCTTCAAGTGTTTTCATAATAATTCTCAGATTTTCGAGGTGTTCCTCTAGATCTTTTCCAAAGATGATTATATCATCGATATAGACATAACATCTTTTACCGATGTGCTGTCGAAGTATGTCGTTAAATGTTCTCTGGAAAATTGCCGAGGCATTTTTTAATCCGAACGGCAATCTGAGAAACTCATATTTTCCATTATTCACGGAAAATGCGGTTTTTTCGATATCGCATTCCCTTAGCGGAATTTGATGAAACCCGCTTTTTAAGTCAATAAATGAAAAAAATTGGTTCTTTCCGAGATTGGAAAGTACTTCTTGAATTTCCGGAATCGGGTACCTATCAGGGATAGTCACCTCATTGAGCTTACGATAATTAATAACCATCCGGTATTTTTTCACTCCCGATGCATCCATCTTCTTCGGGACAACCCATACTGGCGAGTTGTATGGTGAGCGTGATGGTCGTATAATACCATCGTCCAAAAGTTCCTCGACCTGTCTCTCTACTTCCTCTTTCAAGGCTAAGGGGTAAGGGTAGGACCTAGAGTAAATTGGGGTATCGTTGGTTGTTCGAATTTCTCCTTTAACTATTGAAGTATATGTCAAACTCCTATTTGGGTCAGAAAACAGATGTGGACAATTTTTAATTAAATTAATTAATTTTTCTTTTTGACTCTCTGTTAAATGTGAAACGCGTAAATCAATATTGACATCCTGTGCAGCTTGCTGTTTTAAAGGAATCACTAAATTTTGTAGGATTGTCATGACATTCTTATCGGTGTGTATTACAGCTCCTATCTGTTTAAGCGTATCGTTACCTATTATACCATGGAAGGATTGGAGTCCAGGTAAAATAAAAAATTTTAATTGTGGTGTCTGTGGTCCAAAAATGGTTGCAACTTCAATTTTTCCCGCTACTGAATTGACGAAAAATGATTCTTGGTTTTTTATAGGATTTGATATTTTTGTAGATTGAATATAGTTTTTATTCGATCCCGTGTTCAAATATTATTCCGTATTCAAAATAAGGAAGTGAAGACGATCTTACTCTAAAAAATTAATATTGTCTAATTGTTTAGGAATGGAATTAAAATATTTTTCTTCTAAAATTTAACCAGCACTCTGGCTTCCTTGTAGAATATCAGAAGATGTTTGATTTGCTTCACCCATGTGTGGTGAAAATATGTCATTAGGGTCGTTGTAAGCCGGTGATTGTAAAGTTTCCTGGAAATAATTTTGCTGAAACTCGGCATAAGCATTTGCGTCATGGTCTGGATATTGATATCCAGTTTCAAAATCGTTGTGACTAGGCTGATATATGTCATAATTGTAAGTTTCGTTACTTGAATATGGATGTTGAACTTCGTGACAATTCTGAAGGTCTGTGCTGACAAAGAAATTTCTTTGAACCTTGTTTGGAGGGTGTGTTTGGAAGGTCATTGGTCGTTTTTGTCCATTGTTACTGTGCTGAAAATAAGGCCTATTCTGGTAATTTACGTTTCTCGTTTGTATCGAATGGTCTATCTCCATAGGCTGCGGTGGTTTGGGAGGCATGTTCGGTCTGGAATTAAATGTTTGGTTTGGTTTTGGAAATTGGAAGTTTGGCTGAAATGTATTATTTTGTCTAAATGGGTTACCGGTTTGAATAAAAGGATTTGTTCCCTGGTGATTTTGGGTTCTCCAAGTGTTATTTAGGAATGGGTTTGTTCTATTTTGAATAAAGGGATTGGTATTTCCGGCAGATGGCCAATGAACTAATTCAGGATGACAGTTATTTCTATTTGTGGGAAAATTAAATTTTTTTGGTGGTCTAGGTGGTATCGTTTTGTAATTGTTTGAACTGTTCTGTGCGTAATTCATACGGAAAGTCATGTTGTCAAGTTTTTGACATAAATTAGGAGCCTGCGGAAGGGACGTAGGTTCTCTTATGCTAAGTAAACGGGGTAAGTCTCCGTTGAGTCCTCGAATAAATGTATCCAATGCCTTGTCTCTATAGCAGTTGGTCATAGCTTGCAGTGAGTCTTCACTTATGTCAAGGCAGGAAATTTTGTCTAGTATTAATGATAAGTGCTGATACACTTTCTGATAGAATTCTTGAATTGAATTATTTCGTTGCGCTAACGTGGTGAGTTGGTACTCCAAGGTACCAATATCCCTCTTATCAGAGTAGTGCATCATTAAGCACTGTTTAATTTTCACCCAATTTAGTGGAGTTTTATAGGATTCCAACGCGGTATCCGCTTCTCCTACAATTTTATGCCTAACCGTATGGAGTATCGCATAATACTTTGGAGTTCCTTTTAGGTTATCATATACTGAAAATATGCGATCTGTGGTTCTTCTCCAGGAGTTAAATTCTCCCGGAGCCCCTGAAAATTCCCTAAGACATTTCACTATGTCTGGGACTCTATCTAGCTCATTAATATTTTCCCTAGTCAATTCTACTTGGCAGTCCGTGTTATCTTCATGTAGAAAAGGATTATTTAAATTTTGTATCGTTGAGGTCACTAAGTCAGTTATTTGTTGTTGCAGTGTTTTGTCCATTTTTAATGGTTGATTTGAGTTGCTGGGTGTCGTATTATTAAAATTCAGTCTGTTTAATTGTTCTGCTAATTCGTCAGCAGTTACGTTAGTCATTTCTCACGAATGCGATTTGTACTTTATTTTTTTGTTTGTAAAAAAACTGTCTTTATAAGTTTTCTTAATTTACTATGGTTTGAATTTGGAATTAATAATAATGTGTTGTTTTCAGTGGAATCAGACAATATCCAAATATAAAATTTAGATATAAATAAAGTTATATATTTTCTAAGTTGAGTAATTAATTCTTTCTTTCAATTAATTTTTCTTAAAAATTTTTTCACTTAAGAAATTTTTTTTTTTTTTTTTCAATTTCTTAGTTTAAAATTATTATTCACTTTAGAACTATTATTTTTTTCTTTAGTTTAAGATTATTATTAATTTTTCTTTTAATTTTTCAGACAAATTTTCTTCACTTAAGATTTATTCTTTTTTTATTCTCGCTTTAGAATTAAAAAATTTCTTCACTTAAAATTATTATCGTTTTCCTTTTTTCGATATTTTTTTCTTTCACTTAAAATGTCTTAAAACTAGTCTTACGAATATCATTCCAGCTGTGTCAGAGGAGGTTGAGCTCTTGGTGTTCTCCCTTTCCGTTCGTACTGAGGCACCTCGTAGTTACTTTATTCCATGACTTTATTGTTGAAAATCCGCCAACGGTTGTCCAAAGATCGATTTTATCCAGAACTTCACTGTTGGGTTTTTTTGGCCCCAAATTGCTGCTCCAAAGATTTAATATATCCCGAACTCTACATTTGGGTCCCTGCTCGGGCGCCAGTTAAGTTTTTTACGACTTTGAGTTGTTTTTAAAAAAAGGCCAAAGCCAACTTTATTGTTTCACTATTAATTGACAACTGAACTTATTTTAAGATAATTAAATAAATGCAAGCCAAATTTACTAACTGCTCTGCCGGACGCGCGGATCATATTCCATATGAAGTTTTTATGCCTTTTCGTTGTTGTTGTTTTCGAGTACGTGACTTTGGAAACTGCAGACACTGTCAGCATTCTATTTTGTGGGAATGGAATTCTGGATCTAAGTTGCAATTTATTTGTTCTTAACTTATATATATTTAAATAGTTTTATGGGACCACCCTAGTAAAAAAAAACGATTTTTCAATGCTAACATCATATATTAAGTCAGCGACTCCCTTATTCTACCAACACATGTATAAAACTTGTAAATTAACAAAAAACAGTTTTATGGGACCACCCTAGTGTCAACATTTTTTTTTTCATTGCTGACATCCAATATTAAGTCAGCGGCTCCATTATAATACCAGCACATGTATAAAACTTGTAAATTAACAAACAACAGTTTTATGGGACCACCCCAGTGAAAAAAAATATTTTTTAATGCTGACATCAGATACTAAGTCAGCGACTCCATTATACTACCAGCACATGTATAAAACTTGTAAATTAACAAAAAACAGTTTTATGGGACCACCCTAGGCTAAAAATATTTTGATTTTTTAACGTCAGATATTAAATCAGAGACCCCCTTATAAGTACTGTCTGTCCATTTAAAACATATTTTTAAATCGGAAGCCTAGTCGCTAAAAGTTTTCCCACCGCAACTAACAGTTTTTAGTCACCGAAACGAGCCCCCGAAACAGTGCACCGGAAAGCACATAAGCGTGCCCCGGCTAGCATTGCTCTGTGCTGTGCACCGGTGCTGCGCTTCGACTTCAGCTCCGGCTCCGTGCTCGTTTGCGATAAAATTGTGCCGGGGCAAAAATAATTTCACACTGCACATGTGAACGTGCTATTTTGTTTGCCCCCAGCTCCAAATGAAGTGTGCTGGGGCTGGTGGTGGACATGTGCTTGCTTTTAAGGGCGCAGCACATTGCATAGAGCTCCGGTGCTGGTGCTTTTGGGTGCGCACCTTTCCGAACCCTGGACAGACCACACAGGTCTGACAAACCACACAAAATGTTCAGAAACGCAATATTTGCTCGCTGCTGCACCAAACATGTGCGGTCGCCACAGACAATCACACAGCACTGATTCATGAAAAACTATTTGAAAGATTCATGAAAGCAAATTTACCATTTGCAATCTGGCAATTTATGGTTTTTTTTTTTTTAAATAAAGGTATAAAATTGTTTACAGTCCATTCTAATGTAAAACTTTATTTGAATATCTGTTTTCACATTTTCAATGTTGAGACGATTTCAATAATCCGTCCAAACTGATTCGCTCAGTGAGAATAGTCGGTCTGCATCGGCATTTCATGTCGGTATTGATGAAACAACCTGAAATATCTTAAAAATATTTGGCTTGATTATAATAAGAAATTCCGTTTTTCAATTGGTTTTTTATTCATTTAAGACATTTAGTACAAATTTAGTGATGTAAAAATAAAAACAGGAATTATTTTTGAAAAGTTATCAAAATAGAACAAAAATAAATTGTACTTTGGAAAATCGTCACATTTGGCGTCCCGTGTAAGGTGTTAGCGGGACGCACATTTTTAGACTGAAAATTGGGACAACCCGCGTTGGGATCGGGACCTTGCAGCCCTATTGACACCAGATACTTCGTCTTATCTGCGTTCACTGCAAGACCCATGCGACTCGACTCTTTTTCTAATTTCGAGTATGATGCACTGACTTCGCGTGTATTATGGCCAATGATATCAATATCATCAACATACGCTAGCAGCAGAACACTCTTATAAAATATGGTGCCGCATTGCCTCATCAGCAGATCGAATGATCTCCATAACTAGATTAAACAAGTCGCACTATAAGGAATCACCTGGTCTAAAGCCCCGTTTGGTAACAAATGTTGATGATGTTGCAGGTAAAGCAAATTCAGCCATGGTGGAATATAGATGATTCCTTATTGGACTGTCTAAGGCGGCTTTGCAATCGACAAAAAAATTGTGGGTGTGGTTTCCTTTTTTGCGGGGTTTTTGGGATATCATTTCAACTGACGGGATTATGCTCAGCATCGCTATTCAGAAGTTTATAGAAGTGTTCCCTCCATAGCATCAGTGTACTCTGGATATTCGTTACTTGGTTCACGTTTTCATCCTTTCAGGTTGAGGCCCCTGTTTTAAAATAATCGGCTAGGCGTCTTATATTTTCGAAAAATTTTCGGGCCTAATTCCTCTCACCATACATCTCAATCTCCTCGAAGTCGCGCTTTTCTGCCTCACTTTTTTATCGCCTGAGAAGACGTCTCTCGTCCCTCCTCTTAGCAGCACGCGTTACAACCGACTGCAGGGTGGCGTCTTTCTATGCAGTTGCGTCGCGACACTCTTGGTCGTGCCACTGGTTTCGGCGAAGGTGGTGGTAGTCAATAACCTCTTCAGCAGCCGCATGCATAGAATGTGAGATGTGTGGCTCACTAAACCCACGGATTAACTCGTTTCTACTACAACAATAGTGCATTTGGTGTCGAGTTCAGTAGTTTACATAACTATAACAGCGAGTAAAATTAACACCATAGCCATAAATAGTCTTAAACCGACTTTCAATACATTTGAAACGATTGATTGTTATGTTTGAGTCGTTCGGAACGACTCTTATTGTTTACTCCAGCACCAAATTCGTGAAAATAAAAAATTTTAGGTGGCAATACCATTAACCATGTTGAATTTTAAAATTGTAACATCAGATTCGAAATCAGCGACCCCCTAAACACTGTAAAACGATGTTAAAATCTCTTAAAAATACATTTTAGTAGATGGCAGCACTGTTATAAAAAAATTACACAATTTTAGAAATTTGGCAACGAATTCGGATTCAGCGATCCATTTTTACCTATTGTTTACTCCAGCACCGAATTCGTGAAAATAAAAAATTTTAGGTGGCAACACCAATAACCATCTTGAATTTTAAAATTCTGACAGTCTAAATTGCGACCTTCTAATTCTGCCACCGCATGTACAATTCCAATTTTTAAAATCTTAAATTCAATTTATGCACCGAGTGTTATGTTGTTGTGCACATAACATTCGACTCATATATTTTTGCTGCATTCATTTTTTACAAATCCTTCATTTCCTTCATTCTGTTATGTTTGGGTTAGATTCGTTTGCCTGACGAATGCTACCGGCTATGTTATGTTTGAGTCGTTTGGAAAGACTCAAACATAACAATCACTCGTTTCCAAACGAATGTGTTGAAAGTCGGGTTAAGACTGCCCGTGCAGAGATTTAGTGCCCACTCCTAAAACAGGAGTGAGAAAAGAGTGGCATTATCCAAGTGGCTTTTATCCAAAAATTGATTTTGGTGATTCCGATTTTTTCCAAATTTTGCACTTCGGTAAAACTTTAAAAATGCATATTTTTTTTATTTTTTTTCGCAAGAAAACATTGTCGTATTGAAGCATTCATTCTTAATTTATTCCCAATTAATGTTTACTATTTTAAACGGATTTTTCAAAAACTGCCTGCACAATTTTTACATACAATGTGTCTGTTTTTAATTAAAAATATGATTTTTAGTAATTTTTGTACTTCTTACTGTATTTTAGAATTTTTCAGCTATTAGTACCACCCCTCGACAGAATATTTCGAGCACCTTTATTTTTGTATTTTCTTGCAAAAAAAAAATTATTGAAAAAATGTGAATTAAAAAACTTCTTCCACAACATTTGAGAACGAAACTTAAAAAAATAAAAGTATAAAAAATTGAATTTCACAAACACACTTTAACTACGGCTAAAAACAAATACAAGACTTAATTCAGAAAAGTTCAGCCACCTGGAAACTGAGTCATAATAGTTCAGCCTTTTCCATATACCAATGTGTAGTGTCCCATTTCTGACTTATGACTGCTGCGGTAATACGTGGTATTGTATCCACGAGATCCTGGTAATGGTCTGGAGAAATTGATTGGCAAATATCCTTTTATTTTGTCCTTAAATCTCCTATACTCCTAGCTGGATTGCGTCTCAACTCCCACTTAGTTTTTAACCACAAGGACTCTATTGGAGATGGGTCACGACTACAGGAAGATCAGGGAATAACGGGATGATGGTTATTCTTCCACCATTACTTTGTTTTATGATACCAGGCACCATCCTGCTGAAATTAATACTAATTAATAATATTAATCGTGGATACAATACCTCGTCTTACCGCAGCAGTATAGGTCAGAAATGAGACACTACACAATGGTAAATGAAATAGGCCGAACTATTATGACTCAGTTTTAAGGTGGCCGAACTTTGCTGAATTAAGTCTTATGTTTGTTTTTTGTCGTAGTTAAAGAGGGTTTGTGAAATGCAAATTTTTTATATTATTTTTTTGTTAAGTTTCGTTCGTAAATGTTGTGGAAGAAGTTTTTTTAAATTCACCCTTTTTCAATAATTTTTTTAGGAGCGTCTTTGTGAAAGTAAATACAAAAATAAAGGTGGACTATTCTGACGAGGGGTAGTATATCTCGAAAGGTTTTTCCTTTTCAAGGTAAAAAAAAAAAAATTAAAAACAAAAAGCTCTTGGAGGCATATATATAAAGTAGACCGTATCACAAAAACTAACCTATATTTGACCCCGCCTCAATCGTTAGACATTTAAGACATTTTCAAAAACATTTTTTTTTAAATGGTCCCTTTATTGCTTTTTTCGTTTTTTTGTTATATCTTCGGTGTTTCTTGTCCGATTCTTAAAATTTTTTATGTGTGTACTTGTTGATTTTTTTATCAATTTTTTCGAATTTTTTTTGCGAATATTCACTCACCTTATCTCAGTTCCTACTATATTATGAAATTGTAAAAATGTCAATTAATTAAATTTCACAAAAAAACTATTAAAACCATGGAAACAAATGATATCGATAAAATTTATTTTTGGCGCAGTTCCGACCCATTTTATCCCAAAAATAACACTTTGAAAATGTCACCTCATACCCGACTTTTTATTAATTTTCTAAATCTTTACATTCAATCTGGATGTAGCGCTCGTAACTGTCAAGCTTCGAGAAAATGTGCCCCAAACGGTTTTCGTCAGTGACTGCTGTGGCCGACTTGTGCACAATTTGGACGTAACGCTCGGTATTTTGCGAGTGACAAGGATAATCTGTTAAAACATATAACATGGTAAATACGATTTGATATATGACGTCAATATTATGTCATTTATTTCGTAAAATTAATGTCTACTATAATGCTCACCTGGAATTTTAATCATGTCATCCGAGTACGGCAGATCAGTCAACTGCTCTTGAGTAAGAAACTGAAGACATGGTGGCTCAGTGATCTGAAATTTGGTAAAATTTGGCTATATTGGATAAAGGGCTGGTGGTTGGGTCCACGAAATTGCCGAATACAACCTGTTAGGTTTGAGCGGGCTTCCATCAAATCATCGACAATAGTATATTTTCATGGTGAAAAAATATGGTCGGCTTCATGGCTACCTGAACGTAGTTCGGCAAATCGAAGCGTTTACTACTCATAAAAACTTAAATATCTCTTAAACGGCTTCGAAATTTATTCTGAATTTTTTTCACACATTCTTTAGATGTTTTTCAAAACAATAAAATAAAAAATTTCGAGAATTTTTCTAAAAAAATTGAAACTGGGCCTTAATTTAAATGCAAATGTTTTGTATGTAAAAATTGTGGAAGCAGTTTTTGAAAAATTCGTTTAAAATAGTAAGCATTAATTCTCCAACGTAAAACCTTCCGTCGGGCGAAATGTTCTGACCAATAATTTCGGGCGCAATGTGCCTTATAGGTACACATTAATAATAGACATAAGTAATATTATTAATTTATTACACTTTATTTATATATGATGACTTTCTGCATTTACAGAATTTTTGTATCACTTCGAATTTTACGTCAAGGACCTCATAAATGAGTCACTTAAAATATTTGTACTTTGCCTTATTTGGCTTATCATAACTTTGTTTCTGCTCAACTGATTTTAAAAACCTTTATATTCTAACAAAGTTAAGACTTGCAGTTTTGTACTCTTAATTTAAAAAATAGAGAATATGTCTAAAAAAAAAAAAAAAAACCAAATGGCCATTTCAGCCCTTGAAAGGACTTTGACCGAGCTTCTTATGACCAATTGTGTTGTGTGTGATGTTAAATGTTTGCACACAAATCATCGAGAACTGGACCTACATGTTTTACGCCGACTCCGAACGGCTTTCATGGCAATTTTTACTCTCTGAGGTTTGCCATTGTCTGCAGAGAGGTGACGGCCGAACAGAAAAATCATTTCAATTGAAAAAAATTTCTGTGTCAGATGGAGGATTCGAACCTGGGTTCTCTGGCGTAAGAGTCACACACTCTACCCACTACGCCACGGCCGCCACGAGAGAATATGTCTATCCATTGCAAAATAAAAAACGCTCAGACATTCAACGTATATTTTTATTTTTTTCATTTTTAACGGTAAGAAAACCAAAAAAATCTACTGACATATTTTGATTATATTTCTCTTTAGAAGACAAAGCTTTTAATTTTGAACTCATTAGAAAAAAACTAAATCGGTTAACTAATAATAAAGTTATTGATGAAAGCACGATTTATTTATTTATTTATTCATGTGTAATTCAGAAGCCATTAAGGCCAAAAAACAAATTACCAGTATATGGATCGAGTAACAAAACTTAATGCTAACATCTAGATTTTGTGTTTAATTTCATTTAGATTTTCTTAAAAATATTACCTTAATAAAAAATTTAGACATCTATATTTTGTGTTTTAATTTCGTTTAGATTTTCTTAAAAATATTTCCTTAGTAAAAATACATACATAAAAATAAGTAATTAAAAATGTTCTGCAAAAAAATTATCAAGTAAAACAAAATTAAAGAATGTTTAATCCAGGCCACACTAGCCTCCTCCTAAAGAAATCGTTAAGCAAGTAAAGAGTAAGAATAATTGCATAGATAAATAGACCCATATCACCAACGTGATAACATAAAACATCTTGAACTAGGACGAATCACGCAAATAAGTCAAGAGTTTAGTTTTGAATGCAGTATAAGATCCAGCAAAGGACTTTAAACTTGGATGTAAGCTATTCCAGCATCTAGTGACCCGGATGTGGAACGATCGCTCATACGATGCCGAGGAGATTCTAGGGAATACGATTTGAGGATTTCTAGTAGACCGAGAAAAAGAGAAGTAGTTTAATAAGTAAGATGTGCACTGATTTTTAATAATTTTATAAAACGAGCACAATAACTTCCATTTAACAAAATCGGAGAAACAACAACCCAGAAACTGAGTTGTAAAAGCAGAGATGTGATCTCGAGATCTTAGATTGTAAAGAAAGCGAACCGATCTGTTAAATAAGAGATGAATTCTCCTTATGTTGTAGGCAAAAGTTCCGGAAAAAAACTCGAAACAATACGTTAAGTTAGACAACAGTAGTGCATGAACCAATTTGTATTTAACGTGAAGTGGTAGGTGCAGATTTAGGTTAAACAAACGCTTTAAAGTTAAGTTAATTTTAGAGCACAGACCGTTGATGTGAGTGTCGAAGGATAACTGATTATCTAATCTAACACCTAGACAATTGAATTCATCGACAAAATTTATGCTGTTGTTGTTGATATTGATATTCAGGCTGATGTTAAGGCTATTTCTTTTTGAGAAGAGCATTGCTTTGGTTTTGTTTGAATTAATATTGAAAGAGTTTCTTTCCATCCATTCACACACATTCTGTATATTATAGTTTATGACAGCTTCAAAAACATCTAGAAATTGCAGATCACCATTAAATAGAAGTTGAATGTCGTCAGTAAATATGAAGGGGGTACAGGCACTGACATCTAAGCAGTCCACAAAATCATTTAAATAGTACATGAAAAGAATTGGACCAAGAACCGAGCCTTGGGGTACGCCGCCATATACTGCTAACAAGTCCGAGCAAGAGCCATTGTAGGAGACGAATTGTTTCCGATCTTTAAGGTACGAGTAGACGAGATCACACGCTGGTTTGGAGAAATTGAACTTGGAGCTTAATTTAGTGATCAGGTTGTGATGGTCGATGCAGTCAAACACCTTAGACAAATCAAGCGATAGAAGAACTGAAGGCTTTCCCTGATTCAGAAATCTCCTGATGGAGTCAGTGAGGCCCACCAGCAAGGAAGAAGTGTTATGACCCTTTCGAAAGCCTGATTGGCAATTGTGAATGAGCTGGTATTGATTTGTGTGGTCAAAGATTTGCTGCTTCATGAGGTTCTCAACTATTTTGGACAGGGCAGTAAGGATGCTAATTGGGCGCAGATTTTCAATGGAGCTAGATTTCCCTTTCTTCATGATCGGGATCACACGGGCAATTTTCCATTTTGCAGGGAAAACAGAGGTCGTAAAAATAGTATTAATGAAGTGAAGCAGGTAGATCTGAATGTATGGAAAAATAAGTTTCAAAAATTTTAGATTGATATTATCATAGCCCACTGCGTTAGATTTAATCTTTACGAAGGCTAAAAAGAGCTCACCAGAGGTAACGTTACGGAAAGAAAAACTATCGCTTCTGGCTAGGTCTGGATTACGGTTTACACTGTTAACCGTCGGAGCAGAATGACTAGAAACAAAGTTGAAATTTAATGCATTTATATCCGCAATTTGAATCGGAGAGTCAGTTGTAGTGCATCCATTCTTGCGAAGAATGTTCCACATTTCCTTGGTACTACTACCATCAAACAGCCTGGTATGGGCCAGTTTTTTGGCGATTCTTATTTTAGATTTTGCAAGATTTTTGTGCTTACAGAAAATACGCCAATTTTCCATGCTGCTATTCATGATGTAAGCTTTGTACGCTAGATCGCGTAATGATTTAGAGTGTGTTATCTCCCATGACTTCAACCAGGTATCTTGTTCATAATTGACTTTGCGCGTTACCAAAGGGACAAGGCCAAAAAGTCTACATAAGGCAGAGGTGATTGTATGGAGCTGTTGATCAGTGTTATTGGTGAAAAAAATACTACCAAGATTACAGTCGTCCAAGGTAGAAAGCAAAATGTCGTAGTTTATTTTATTGTAATTTCGAAATTCAATAAGACGTTATTTTAAGATGAAGGGTATATCAATAGAAATGACAATAAATGACAATAAACATATTTTCAGATTTTGTTTATTTTAAAATATCGATTAAGAAATATTAGAGTTAATAATGATAATATGATTCAACATTGCTTTTTTTTTTTTTGTTACATGTTATGAATATAGTTTTACAATATATTTTAATTTTAATTTACTAGTTTCTTGTGTTTCTACAATCTGCGCCAGTTATAGAGGTATCAGTCTTATTTCCATCGCATATAAGGTTCTCTCAAGCGTACTGTGTGAAAGATTAAAGCCGATTACAAAAACACTGATTGGACCATAAAAGTCTAAAGTTGATTAGACTTTGCAGAATGACGTTGAGCAACACACGCAGCTCCGTCAAGGTAGGAAATGACCTCTCCGAAACCTTCAATACCGAAAGAGGTTTCAGGCAAGGCGATCCACTGTCTTTCGATCTCTGCAACATCATCATGGAGGAGATCGTACGAAAGGCCGGTGTACATCGTAATGGCACCATTTTCTATAAAGGTGTCCAGCTCCTTGCGTACGCTGATGATATTGATATTGTAGGCAAAACCAAGAGAGATGTTACCGCTGCTTTCGCCGCTATCGAAAAGGAATCAGCCAAAGTGGGTTTGACGATAAATGAGGGTAAAACAAAGTATATGCTGTCTACAAAGAAAGGAGCGCCGCGTTTAGACTCCCACGTTTCATCCGGCAGATATAACTTTGAAGTAGTCAAGGAGTTTGTATACCTTGGCACTGCCATTAATTCCACCAACGAAATCAGCCTGGAGATAAAGCGAAGAACAATAATTGCTAATAGGTGCTACTACGGGCTCAGGAAGCAACTAAGTTCCAGAGCCCTCTCTCGATCGACAAAACTAACACTCTACAAGACGTTCGTTCTACCTGTGCTGCTTTATGGCGCTGAGGCATGGGTAGTTTCGCAAACTGACGCAGCCGCTCTGGGCGTGTTCGAGAAAAAAGTTCTTGGCAAAATCTTCGGTCCTGTTCGAGTCGGCGATGACTATCGCATCCGAATAAACCACGAGCTGTATGAGCTCTACGAAGACATTGACGTAGTTCGGCGTATAACTGTGCAGCGACTACGCTGGCTGGGTCATGTCCATCGTATGGACGACGAAGCTCCAGCGAAAAAGGTGCTCAAGGCGAGGGTCGCTGGTCAACGACGACGAGGGAGACCATGCCTCCGATGGATGAACCAGGCTGAGGAAGCCCTAACCGCACTTGGTGTATCCGACTGGAGAAGGCGCGCGCAAAGCAGAGGCGCCTGTCGAGAGCTGATGAGGTCGGTCGAAATCCGGACAAGGGTTGTTACGGCCACCTAAGTAACTTTCTTGTGTAAAAACTCTTCGACGACCTTTTCCTCTTATATCAATAATCGCTGGTTTCGCGTTGAAGAAACTAACAATATTCCAATAGCATGTGAATTTTGCTTTTTTCTACGTAACTTGTTTCTTTTTTTGAAATTTCCTAGTGGAATCTTTCACCAAGCTCGCCACTGAATTAAGCTAAGATTTTTGGGTGGGAAAAAACACAAATGTGAATGTAAATAATGTACTTTTGTGGACATATTGCATACCATATCCTACAATGCGATTAGCAATTTCTTCACAATTTCTAAAAATTTTCATGAACTGCAACAAAACAATCAGTTGCATAAGCTATTGGAATACTTGGGTATATTTTTTATTATGCAAAACGACTGCTTTTAAGCCTAAAAAACATTTTGTGATATATTTAACAGGTCATTCAATAAGCTCGTAGGATAAGTAAGAAAAAAACAAAATTTTGATAAAACTCGATTATAAAGGGTTTTTCAATAAGAGCGCTGCAAAAGTTTTTTTAAATAAAACAAAAACGGTTTTGGATATCAATGAAATTCTTTATTCCTGTGAAAGTACATTCGATGCCATTATGTATGAAACTCGATTTCTTTTGCATGGCCACCACGGGCACGCTTGCAGAAGTCCAGACCCTGAACCCAATTTCACGGTTTTCAAGCATAAATCGGCCGATACTGCTGCAATTTCACGTTCGATATTCGTACGGAGTTCATCAATCATCGCTGGCTTGTTGGCATAGACCATAGACTTGACGTAGCCGCACAGGAAATAGTTTAACGGCGTCAAATCGCACGACCGAGGCGGCCAATCGACTGAGCCATTTCGTGAGATAACACGTTCACCAAACTTTGTTTTCAATAAATTGTTTGTGACATTCGCTGTGTGGCTTGTGGCGCTGTCCTGTTGAAACCACATATTGTCCAAGTCCATATCATCCAATTCGGAAAAAAAATATTCGGTTATCGTTGAACGGTAGCGATTCCCATTCACAGTAACGTGCCAGTCTTGATCATCGCGGAAGAAGTACCCAATGGCCCAATGACGCCGCCGTCCCATAAACCGCACCAAACTGAAATTTTTTCGGGATGCAATGGTGACTCATGGAGTACGTGTGGATTGTTGCCTGACCAATAACGAATATTTTGCTTATTGAGCCTCTTAAAGTTGAGGCCACTGACTCCGAATTTCGGTAGTAAATTTTAATAATTTCGACACGTTGTTGGCTCGTATATCTCTCCATGATGAAATGGCAAACCTTACTGAAGAGAAATGTCAAGAAAGCTGGGGAAAAATATGGCGTCGTTTGCAGTCCCTATCGGTCTACTTTTGTAGCGTCCCTATTGAAAAACCCTTTATTATTCAACATAGTTGCCTTCGAGAGCGATACAACGAGTTTAGCGATTTTCTAACTTTTCGATACCACTTTTATAGTACGATTTCTCTTTCTCGTCAAAATAGTCCTCAGTTTCAGCGATTACTTCATCATTGGGCTTCAATTTCTTTCCAGCAAGCATTCTCTTGAGATCTGAAAACAGGAAAAAGTCGTGGGGGGCTAAACCTGGAGAATACAGTGGGTGACTAAGCAATTCGAAGCCCAATTCATTCAATTTTGCCATCGTTTTCATCGGTTTGTTACACGGTGCATTGTCTTGGTGAAAAAACACCTTTTTCTTTTGCAAATGTGGCCGTTTCTTGGCGATTTCAGCCTTCAATCGATCCAAAAGTGCACAGTAATAGTCGCTGTTGATGGTGGTTCCTTTTTGGAGATAGTCGATGAATTTTATTACTTTCGCATCCCAAAATACAGACGCCATCACCTTACAAGTCGACTGGGTCTTTTCTCGCTTTGGATTCGGTTCGTTGACTGCTGTCCACTCAGCTGATTGTCTTTTGGATTCTGGTGTGTAATAGTGAAGCCATGTTTCATCCATTGTTACATATCGACGATAGAATTCGATTTTATTACGCTTTAACAGCGCCAAACACTCCTCTGAAGCATTAATTCGTTACTGTTTTTGGTCAACTGTGAGCTCACGCGGCACCCACTTTGCACAGAGCTTTCGTATACCCAAATATTCGTGTAAAATGGTAAAAACACCACTATCTGATATCTTTACAATGTCAGCTACCAGTTTGTGGATTTTTTGATGTTTTGTGGAATATAAGTCTAATTTGGGCGTCCACTGTGCTGTGCATCATTTGTGCTGGTACGACCACGTTTAAATTCAGCAATCCAACTTTCTAACATTTGTCTCGTTGGAGCAGAGTCCGGATAATGTTTATCAAGCCATTGTTTGGTTTCCACTGTATTTTTTTCATCAAAAAGCAATGCTTTATCAAAACTCGAAAATCGCTTTTTTCCCTTTTTTTTCAATAACAATAGTTGCACACAAAATGCTATAACTCACGAATCAATTGTCAGATTGTTGTCAAATTTTTATACGTATCTTTTGAAGGTTGGTACTAAATAAAAATCATATGAAAAAAATCTAGTAACGCCATCTAACATAAGTAAACGAGTATATTAAAAGAAATCTAATTTTTTCTTTTGGTGGAACCATCAATAAAAAGTTTCCATTCATTGGCATTATTTGTTTATTATATTTTATATTTATTATATTTTATACTCCAGACAAAATTTTGCAAATATTGCATTCACATCTTTGTAATAAACTAAAAACTGCACTCTGCGTCCCCAGTGAATGACTGAATAGCATTCGTTTGTTTAGTTCTTACAAATGTAATGATGACATAATTTTGTAAAAAGATCCACTGTTGCATTCTGGATCCTTATAATTCTGTTTGACATTTTAATAATTGCAAATCGCGACTATGTTAATAAACTACATATGAAGAACAAGCTATCCCATTTATCGCACTTTATAATTAAGTCTTTATTAAAAAATCTTGAAAATATTTCACCGTGACGTTTTGGTCAATGTTAATCGCTTTACTAAAACCATAGATAAAAAGATATAAAAACTGTTTGACAACTGATACGAAAATTGACAAAAATGTCTGTCGTGAGGCTATAAATTTGCGCTAATGTTCTGAGGCTAGAAAATCAGCAACTTCAGTATCTAAGCTGTGGTGATCGCATTCAGCTTCTTTTTGTAAATACATTTATTATTGCTACCGCTAACTGCTTCAAATTAGAAGCGTTTTAATTTCAGCCGCTGGACATAGCGGCAGATTTTGTATTTCTCTGAGAATTGGTTATACAAAAAACCTATATAAAAATATGTTTATTGTTGTTATCGTCTGCAACTTAATGATTTGATTACCGATATCAGTTTTTTAACAAGCATTTAAAATCAAATACCCTGGCCTTTATAGACAATTAGTCAAAAAAAAAAAATCCTGTCAGGATTGAAATATTTTGAAAAAGAAAACGCAAATCATAAAACAAAAATATTTTTTCTGTTGGTGTAAGAGCCTATAGCTTTGTAAAAATTAAAGGATTTAAAACATTTAGGCAAAAATGGAACACAATATCATCCTTTTTTATTATCCTTAATAAAAAATAAAATTTTGGTGAACAGAAGCAAAGTTGTGATACACTAAGTAAGGCAAGGTACGAAAATTCGAAGTGACTTCTTAAAATGGCCATTGGCGATGTGGTGTATTTTGCTGTGGCTGAGTGGACTCAAAATAGTCAAGTTACGAGATGATTTTATTCTGTTGTAAATTCATTTATTTGTTCGTGAAAAACTTATAATTAATTAAGATAATTTGGATATGTGTGCTGGAACTACAGCGAGCGTGCCAAATCCAGATAGAATGAAAAGTGATTGTCTTCTTTTTGGCAAGTGTTGTCAGTTTTGCCAATTCGTGCTTTTTCAAGGTTGCCAATTAGAGATGTGTGTGGCTTTAGGTTTTTCCCATGTAATAGCAATATATATGACAACTTTCTCCTCCTCATAAATCAAGCCAATTAGGTGTTCTTCTAATTCTCGCCGATCTCCTTGGGATGGCTGGTATGTCTCCGTTGTTTGTTTTTTTAATTTCGGCTGGTGGATACCTTGATGAGGATGGCATGGACATTCCTGGTGATGTTAACTCTCCTGGCGATGTGTGTGTTATGGCTGGATGGTGTGGTAATATTTCTGTGTTTGGCAAGTCAGCTGTACGTCCTGTATCGATATGTTCTGTTACCGTATTTTTGTTAGTTACATTATTATTAGTAACATCAATTAAAAAATCAGCATCAAGGCTAATTTTATCATTGGTCGTACTGCAATCGGTTTTCCGTAATTGGTCCACATGGCGTTTATGTTTTTCATTATCAATTAATATTTCGTACATTCGACTTCCTATTCTTCGTATTATTCTCCCGAATTTCCATTTGCAGCATTTGTTCTGGTAAAACCGAGCTTGAATGATTTCGCCATCTAAAAAATGTCTAGGATCGTTCTCATTAATTTGTTTGTCAATGATTCGAGACGCAACATCCGTCTTGACTAAATCAATTCGTGTCCGGATTGATCTTTTAAACATTAGTTCGGCAGGTGAAACTCCTGTTGTTGCGTTGGGTATTTTCCTGTACTGCATTAAAAATCTGCATAATTTGAGGTTCAAATCGCCGTCCTCATTCAACATTGATCTTAATCCATCTTTAACTGTTGAAACGTAGCGCTCCGCTTGTCCGTTTGAAGCAGGGTGGTAGGGCGCACAAAATTTATGGCGAATACCATTTGATTTAGTAAATTCTCGAAATTCTTGTGATGAAAAAATTGTTCCATTATCCGAAACCAATGTGAGTGGCAGACCGAATCTTGCAAAAATTTCGCGCAGTATTTTGATTGTTTTTGTTGTGCTTGTTGTTTGCGTTGGTATGGCTTCCACCCATTTCGTATACGCATCCACTACTATAAGTATATAGGTGTTCATGAATGGCCCAGCGTAGTCGATATGTACTCTCTGCCAGGGACTTGTGGGGTACTCCCAAGGATGTGGAATTTCTTTTACAGGATTACTTTTGTTTTTGCAGGAATCGCGACAGCTTCTTGATACAGCCTCTATATCTTTGTCTATTCCTCTCCACCATACATAGCTTCGAGCTAAAGCTTTCATTCGGACTATGCCCGAATGTCCTATATGGAGCTCGTTGAGGACTCTTTTTTGAAGAGATTTAGGTATCATGATTCGAATCCCATTAAAAATACAATGATTTTCAAGTGAAAATTTTTCATCAGATTCTCCATTCGGCAATTTCTCACCTTTTTGTAAAGCATTGTAGTATTGTCTGCATTCATCATCTTTTAATATTTCACGTTGGATTTCTTTTTGTGTAACTGGAATTGTATCTATTTGGTTTAATTGAAAGATGGTAGCCTTCCGAAAATTTGTCATTTAGCTCATTGTTTGGGAATCTGGAGAGAAAATCTGCGTTGCTATGATCTTTTGTGTTTCGATATTGAATATTATAGTCAAATCCTGATAAAAAATTTGCATAATGTAGCAATCTTACCGCTGACATTGCTGGAAGGTCCTTATCTGGGTGGAAAATTCTAGTTAATGGTTTGTGGTCCGTGATTAATGTTATCTTACGACCATAACAGTATTGAAAAATTTCTTTAACCCCCCAAATAATAGCAGTGGCTTCTTTATCTATTTGTGAATAGTTTCTTTCTGATTTTGTTAATGAGCGGGATGCAAACGCTATTGGTCGTTCGTCATTATTTGCATCAATGTGTGAAATGACCGCCCCTAGCCCATTGGGTGATGCATCAGTTGCTAGGACCAGTGGTAGTTTGTCATCAAAAGGTGTTAAAACTTTATTGCTGGTAATCTCTTTTTTAATTTTCGTAAAAATTTCCTCACAATCACTGGACCAGAAAAACTTTACATCTTTTCTTAAAAGGTTATAAATCGGTTGTAATCGACTGGCCAATTTCGGTAAAAACTTGTGATAGTAATTTACTAGCCCTAAAAACGTCCTCGTTTCAGAAACGTTTGTTGGTCTAGCACAGTTTTGGATACTTTCAATATTATCGTCCATGGGCTTAATACCAAATTCATCAATATAATGACCTAGGTACGTTATGTGATTAAGTAAAAATTGACATTTATTTTTGTTTAAATGTAACCCGTGCAAACGTAATCTTGGAAGAACTTTTTTGAAACGTTCTATCAGTTCTTCATATGTTGCTCCTTGTAATTTTATATCGTCAAAGAAACATGACACGCCATCAATATCTTGTAATATTGAATCCATGAATCTTTGCCATATCTTCGGGGCTGCTTTTACACCAAACATTAATCGTCTCACCTTGTAAGTGCCCTTATGCGTGCTAATTGCTTGTAAAATGGATGTTGTTTCGTCAACCTAAATGTGCAGATATGCTTGATGTAAGTCTAGTGTCATGAAGTATTTCCCCCCGCTCATTCTTGCGAATATATCATCAACCGTCGGTATTGGGTAACTATCGTCCTTAATAGCTTTGTTAATTGTAACTTTGTAGTCGGCACATAAACGAATTTCGCCGTTCTTTTTAACCACTGGGACTATTGGTGTCCCCCACTCTGAAAATTCGACTTTTTCAATTGTTCCGTTGTTCTCCAAACGCAATAATTCTCTTTCGATTTTATCTTTTAACGCATACGGTACTGGCCGGTGTCTTACAAATCTTGGAGTAGTATTTTCTCGAAGCTCTAGTTTGCATTTGTAGTTCGGAATTTTTCCTGTAGATTCGGCAAATATGTCTTCGTAATCCTTCATGATTTTGTTTATTTCATTAACACATTGATTTTCGTTCATGACATTTGCCAGTAAGTTAAGGTCAGACATATTCAACTTTAATTTTCGGAACCAGTCTCTTCCAAGAATTGAATCAACTTTTGCATTAATGACGTATAAATCAGATTGTATTTTTGTATTGTTGTGTTTAATATTCACATTGGCCTTACCGATTGGATGTATTATTTCGCCAGTATAGGTTCTTAATTGTAATGAAGTTGGCTGTAATTTTATTTTCGGAAGTAGTTTTTCCTGTACTTGTAATGCCATTGTTGATACTGCTGCACCAGTGTCCACTTCCATACGACAGTTTACGTCTTCAACATTCATGTTTACCATGAATTTTTCGTTTAGAATGCTGTTTACTTGTACTATTTGTATGGTATTGATATCTTCGAGTGAGTCTGAATCGCTTTCACTATTGACGTGGCTTGATATATCGATTGCACGATTTTCTGCAAAATTCTTGCTGAGGCAGACTTCTGAAACGTGCCCGCTTTTGTTACATTTGTGGCATTTTAAGTTTTTGGCGTAACATTGATTAGCTTTATGATTCGTTTGGCCACATTTAAAACATTTAACTCTAATTCTATCACTCATTTTAGGATAATTTTTCCTTGTGGTGTTCTGGTTTTTAGCAACTTTATTATTATTTTTAATTTGATTTACTTGTGGTTGTTGATTCCGAATTTCCTTACTTTCAAGCTTTGAAGATTCAATTGCAAGCGCAAGTTTTACAGCATCATCAAAAGTTTTACTTGCATCTTGTTGTAACAGTCGCTCTCGAATATCGTTATCACGTATTCCTCTGACAAATTGTGATCGTAAATGCGTTGAATTCGTTGAAGCTTGACAGCTGGCACATTTAAAATTGCAATTTGTCGATAGCTTCTTAAGGTCAGCTTGAAAATTTGAGATGGACTCCCCCTCGTGCTGGACTCGATTGGAAAATTTGTGTTGTTCCGAAATTTCACAAGGTATTGGACATAAATGAGAACGCAATAATTTGATTAGTTCATCGAATTTTTTTGTTTTTGGATTTTCTGGTGCCGTTAAGCATGTTAACGTGTGATAAAGTTTTGGACTTAAGCAGTTCACTAAAATCTTAACGCAAATCTTGTCACCTTCTTCATCTTTGTTCGACCATCCCCTAAGGTCTAAATAATTTTCAATTCGTTGCAAGTAGGAGTCGAAGGTTTCATTGTTTTCGTCGAATGATTGTAAATTTATGCCATGTGATGGAGTAGCTGGATTAATCTTAGTCGGAAGCTGCAACAAAGTTTCTGCTAATTTTTGTAATGTTTCTTCAATTTGAGTCATTTTCGTATTTATTTGTCTGTCTTGTAATATTGTAATGTAGTGCAATGTAAAATGTAATTTGTGCGTAAAAAAAGTATACCTTCAGCCAATAACACGTGAATCGCCCTTAAGCTTACTTTTCAGATGAAACTCTTCTCGGTGCTTCGTATAGTCCGCAATCATCGTTCGCCAGTTGTGGTGTATTTTGCTGTGGCTGAGTGGACTCAAAATAGTCAAGTTACGAGATGATTTTATTCTGTTGTAAATTCATTTATTTGTTCGTGAAAAACTTATAATTAATTAAGATAATTTGGATATGTGTGCTGGAACTACAGCGAGCGTGCCAAATCCAGATAGAATGAAAAGTGATTGTCTTTTTTTTGGCAAGTGTTGTCAGTGTTGTCAGTGTTGCCAATTCGTGCTTTTTCAAGGTTGCCAATTAGAGATGTGTGTGGCTTTAAGTTTTTCCCATGTAATAGCAATATATATGACAGGCGAAAAAATTAAAGTGATGAAAACATTCTGAAAACGCACATGTCAACATATGGATTGGCAAAATGTAAAATATTGGTAGTAATTCTTGTACATAAAAAAAAAATGTTTTGTAGAACAGTGTTGTTAAATTTATTATTATTTATTTTTATTATAAATTATTAAAATTTAAAAAACAATATTAATAAAGTAATATAAAAAGCCACATGTGTTGAGGAAAAAGTCGGGCTGTGCTTGACAGATCAATTGCGCCCGACGGAAAGTTAGTGTTAATAAAAAAACTACACCACAAAGAAGATCTCTAAAATATGCCCTTAACACATATGCCCTTTTTTTGTAGAACTAACGGTTTTGAAGATATAGTTGTTTCACTCTGTATAACTTGAAAAAAAAAACCAAAAAAATTACAAAAAAAAAATATGAAAATATTTCAAGTTTTTTAAGTACTATCGACATGCAAAATACCAAATTTTTACAAATATGTAAGTTTTCACAATTATGTAAACTTTCATGAGAAAATGTAAAAATTTCATAAAGAATCCTTTAACAAAATTGTAAAATAAGTAAAATTTACTCCGAACCGTATTAAATGATGAGTCGCAACACTGTGCACATAAACACATCTTCATGTAGACTAGATGCATGTCCCTTGTCTCTTTACCCTCGAATTCATAAAGCTTATGTTATCGCCAGTAATGCAAGCAGAGGGTAAGTAAAATGCCCGTACGGGCAACTTTGCTTACACCTAGTCTAAAGCAGCGGTGGCAGTGAGCTGGATTACAAATTAAAAAAAAAATGTTGGAACTTCGATGGTGACGAAAAAAATAAAAAAACAAAATACACAAAGCAGCAATAGCAATTTTGCTGTCACGTCGACGAAGTCAATTCTTCGAATTACAACACACACGGATGTAATGAAGTTGTTGTAAGTGAGCTAACAGCTAATTGAGCTATGGGATTTACAACTTTGGTCTAAAGTAATGTAAGGCATAAATAAAAAAAAATTATTAACTTACATCTCTTTCAATGCCTGGAATTAAAATATTTGTATCCTTGTCTACAAGGGTGCTTAGCAGATAGCACAAATCAGGCATTGCTTCATGGACAGTGCCTCCAAAAACTCCACTATGCAAATCCTTCTGAGCACATTCTACCACTACTTCGAAGTAATCCAATCCACGTAGTCCATATGTTAAACAAGGACGATTTTTGCCTAGCCAGTAGTTATCAGAAATGCAAACGTAATCAATATTGCTCAAGAAGTCATCCTTGCGAGACATTAGCAAATCATCAAGCCCTTGACTAGAACTCTCCTCCATTCCTTCTAACACAAATTTAACATTAACTGGTAACTCAATATTCAATTTCTGATAGGCTTCGATAGCATGAATCCAGCAAAGAACTGGTCCCTTGTCATCAGAGGCGCCACGTGCAAACATTTTTCCTTCTATTTTGGTTAACTCGAACGGTTCTGTGTTCCAGCCATCTTCCTTGAGCGCTGGTTGCACATCCAAATGTCCATAAACAAGAACGGTTTTTTTTTTTGGATCCTTTATTTATTAAAAAATAAGTTAAAAGAAACATGCAATGAATAATTGGTCACCTTTCCCAATGAACCGAATATTACGTTCGGCAATTTAATTTCTGTGCCATTTTTCAATTTCTGCATTCCAATGTCAACTAATTCAATTTCTGTTCCCAAATCACGTAATTTTGATGAAGTCCATTCAACCATTCGATGGATTTCTTCACGCATTGCCGGCCATGCTGAAACAGATTTAATAGCAACCGCGGTCTTCAAAGCGCATATGTAATCATTTTTATGATTATCAATGTATCTAAAATATTTTAAGAAAATTTATGTTAAGTAATATTTGTATGTAATATTTGTATACGTAAAGTTTTTTTAGTAATATCCGAAGAATATACCAAGGAAAAGAAATCTATATCATCTTCTTCTCTAATATATATATAAAAATCTCGTGTCACGATGTTTGTGTCCAACTACTCCGAAACGGCTCGACAGGTTTTAATGAATTTTTTTTTTTTTGTATACTTGGTAGGTATGAGAGAATAGGCTGTAAAGTACTTTTCAACCTCCTAAGAAAAACGTTTGTGGCTTCGCCCAGTCACATTTTCGATACAGAATAGCTATGGCAGTAAAAGTCACAGAACATTGAAATTCAGAATGGAGTTACCACTGGTTTTTTTTTAAATAAAAAAAATAACTTTATATACTGTACTGGCCACATAAAAGTTAACACAACTAAAATTAGTAATTTAGCTTAAATTTAAATTAAATTAGCAACAATTTAAAAATTAGATTATTTTGAGATGTAGTGGCTACACTGTCATTGCATCATCTTTTTTCTTTATTGCATTTTACGGTTCACTTTTAATTTCAGTTCATGCGGTTAACATGACGAGTCAGTTAAATGAAGAACTAAAGTGTGTTGTTGTTGATCTGCATAAAGAAGGGTTATCAACTCGGCAAATTGAAGTTCGGATAGGCTGAGCCATGTTACAATTGCTAAGATAATTAAAAAAATGACTATTTTTGGAACGAGCAAAAGAAAATCTGGTACAGGAATAGCTAACAAATGCACCACAGAGCGTGAGGATCGAATTCTCACAAATATTTGCCTAAAGGATAGGAAAAAACGTCTCACGAAATTAATGGAGTTTTCTTCTCTCGAAAAAATTCTGTTTTTTTTCTGCGCTCTTTGAGAATTTTGCACTTTTTGTGTTCTTTTCTCAAAAAAATGTTGACCCCTAAAATTAAATCGTGTTCTTTTCTCGAAAATTTTGACCTGAAAAGTATAAAAAATGCAGAATTTTTGCACTCTCAAGATCGGCGATTTCAGAGCTACCAACTGAAGGAACAAAAAAGTGACATGTTAAGAAAATAATGAACATTGTATTGAAATTTTCTTAAAGAGCGAGATTGTTCTTTTCAAATTACAAATATTTATTATAATTAAACATAAAATGGCTGATATTAAAGAAATAGCTACATCAGTGGTTTTAACGATTTTAACGAAAATATTACAAATAAGTTAATTTACTTTCATCAAAACTTTCGTCGCCAGACATTTTAAATTTTGAATTTTAATTTTGTGTTTTACTATTTCACGAAAGACTTTTGCAATTTATTTGACGTTTCTCGATATAACAGGGCAGCCAACACAACATTGAAAAAACATTGAAAAAAAATCGAGTGAAATTGAATGAAAAAACATTTTTTGAGTTCAGGTCAAAATTTAAAAAATTATGCACTCTCAAAGGGCAGAATTTTTTGGCGAGAAAAGAAAACGCCATAAGTTTGATTTCGTTGAAATACCAAATACGAGAATAAGCGATCGAACAGTCAGAAGAAGGCTCCAGACTCCAAATTTTTGATGCATATCGGAAGAACGCTTTCAGGTCTATAATTTCTGACAACTTTTTTTTACAATTATTACACTAGCCAAAATATTTACGAAAAACATGATTTTTTGAGGTTTTTGCCAAATGGTTTAGCTCAATAGATCAAGGTTCATTTTAAGAGGGCTACAAATTTTCCCCTATGTAAGTCGAGGTGCCTTAATATATATAGATCTAATTACACAACTGTTCTTAATCTTCTTTTTAGTTGATATTTTGACAAATTAAGATCGAAAACACTACATTTGTTAACAAAGGTACTCATGCGGTTTAAAGGAGCTCTGCAGCCATATAATTCGTTCTACTGAATGGTAAATAAATTAAATTATTAGCGTTTCTTCTACGGTTAGTGTTAAAATTTATGTGAGAAAGAAGTTCTGGAGAATCGAATACACCTTCTATGAGTTGGTGTAAATATACCATTATCAGCAGATTTCCTTCGCTCACTTAAAGACTGCACTTTTAATAGTTTTAAACTTAAGCCTCTTAAAGCAAACCGAACAAAACGTTTTTGGATTCTTTCTATTCGATCAACATGCACATTGTAAGTTGGGGACCAAACTTGAATTGCATATTCTAAGTGAGGACGCATATTGCATAATACAACGTTGTAGTTGTAATCATGCTATTAAATTCTTTGGCCCATCGTTTTATAAATCCAAACATTGAAGATGCTTTTTTACAAATATTATCAATATGAATGTTAAACGATAGCATAGAATTCATGCATATACCTAAGTCCTTTATAGGTATCCACACGACTTAAGGCAGTATCTTTAATCATATAATCAAAAATAAAATTATTTCTTCTTCGCGAAAGGCCATAGTTTGGCATTTATCTGGTCGTTTATATAACCGGTCGTATTATTTTTTTAGATGTGAATTATTTATAGAATTAACCGTTCTGTAAATTTTCATATCATCGGCATACATAAGCAGATGAGAGTGTTTAACGGTGTGAGTTACATCATTGATTGCTAAAATAAACAGAAGTGGGCCAAGGTGGCTACCCTGAGGAACACCTGATCCAGCAATAAATTCAGAAGATAATACGTCTCGGAAACTTATTTGATAAGATCGCTCCTTCAAATACGATTTAATTCAGTTTATAAAATATTGTGGAAATCCCATTAACTCGCGTTTAAATAAAATTTGTGAATTTTCACCCGATCATACACGATCCGCTCAAAAAATCTTGGAATCGATTAGAGCTTAGCGGTAGGCCTATAGTGATTGACAACATTCCTGCAATCTTTTTTTATAAATAGGACTTATGAATGATTTTTTCCAAAAAAGTGGAAAATAACTTTCGTTAATTGATTTATTGAATAATAAAGAAAGTGGTTGACTCAGAACGGAACCGCATTGTATTAACACTGCGGCAGGAACACCGTCGGGTCCAGCGCCAAAATCCTCATCGATCGATCTAATATACATGAAAATATCCTCTGGAGTGAAGGATATATGTTCCAAACATACTCTGGGTTCGGAATTCATATATTCAAAGTACCCCTATCAGGAGTTCTAAATGAAGAAGGAAATCCATCAGATTTCTTCTGTGTTTATGAATCCCCAAAATTTCTTTGGATCTGTCAATATTCTCAGCTTATTACACATTATCTAAATATTCGTGATATAAAGTAGCTGAGCGATTTTCAAATTCCAGAAACAAACGTTTGTACGTTTCTAGGTTGTTTGAGTCTAAGCTACAGACGTATTTATTCCATGCCCTATTCCTGTTGTTGCGAAAAGTCCTTACCAACTTGGCCCTTCCTGATATTAAATCGCCTACGATTTCGTGGTCATCATTGAGTTCGGGACAGTTGCGACACCAGGGTTTAAATTTGCTAGACTCGAAAACAGAACAGAAGTTACGCGATTTTATCGGCATACCCGGTACGTCTTCTATTAGATACCGATAATGGTTCAAGACCTTCGCGATACGATACGGTTCGCGATATTTTGGCTCTAATTTTCGCGACTCACGAGTAGCGACTACTTCGTTCTCGATAACGACTAAATCATCTTCGCAATAAAGTCGAGGAGGTGTATGCTTTTCATCAAAACGCTTCTTCCATTTTTGTCGCTCGCGCTCGATATTTTCAGAAGCTAAAATACGCTTTTCGTCTATCGGAATCTTCTCAGTGGTTTCTTCTACATCATCATGCACGGCGGCTTCTAACAGATTATGTACGATATCGTTTAAATTTAAGTCAAAAATAAGCTCGTTTGGACTATAACCGGTCGTTTTATTTTTTGTGAATTCATTCTAAACTGCAAATTTCGTAATATTAAGTCCCACTCTTTCGGATTACCCGTTAGAACGTGGAGTGCGTACGGCTGTTTTTACATGTTTTATACCTTTTTGCTCGCAATATGTTGTAAACGCCTTTAACCGACAATCCGAAATAACTAGTTATGTCATTTAATGCCCTTATAACAGGAGTTGTTCTCGTATCGCGAACCGGTTTAGTAATAAGATATTTGGAAAATGCGTCTGAAATCGATTGTACGTAACAATTTTCTTTTTTACTACGAATAAACGGACCGAGGTGATCAATGTGAATCACGCGAAAAGGTATCGGTTCTACCGGATCGAAGTGCCTTGTACATTCTACCTTGCCAGACTGGGCTTTGCGAAAGCAACATTCAATACACGGCACGATATAATTTTTTTATATTTACGCAGTTGCGGGAACCAAAACGTTTTACGAATGCGAGCAATGGTCTTCTCTAATGCGTAGTGACCCATTTTGTCATACATAGTTGGGCAATGCGCCATCGTACAGACTTAGGGGTAACAAATTCCAACTCATCTTCTTCTTGACGAGATGATTGTGGAAGCGGAAATACTTCTTAATCTCTGGCTCTCGGTCTGATTTTACATGACCTTGTAGAATGCTGATGACCTCACGCAGTGTCTTGGATTTGCATTGTTATATTATTTCGTTGATAAAACAAGCTGGTTCCACATTTTGAGTGGGCTGGTCAGGTGCTCTACTCATTGCATCTACATAAGCACGTTTGCTACCGGAATGATGTACAGCTTCAAAATCAAAATCTGATATTTTCAGCCACCATCGAGAGATCTTAGGTTTAAGTTCCTTATTAACTCGTACTTTGGCAATTGCTGAACAATCAGTCACCAGGCGAAATTTCTTACCAAGGAGATATATGCGAAATCGTTGAAGTACTTCAGTGATGGCAAGAACTTCCAGTTCATACGAGTGATATCCGCTTTCGGGGTCTATACAATGACGACTGTAGGACATTGTTGGTCGCCTTGTCCTATTAGACTGTTGGCGTCTGTGTGAACACATGCTGCGCAGTTTGGTCGTATAGTGCCAACACTGGAACATTTGTCAAAAAATCGATATTACGTTCGAACGCTGTTTGCTGTAGCTCATTCCAGCAAAATGAATTTTGTACAGATTTGCGTAAGAGTGCTGTTAACGGCTTTGTTATCAATGAGAAATCAGGAAAACATTTCCTAAAGAAACCTGTGAGACCCAGAAATCGTCTTAATTCGGTGACATTCGTATGCACTTGAAAATTTTCAATGGCTGATAACTTGTTATTTCCAGGCGTTATACTGTTCTCGACTATGACGTGACCGAGATATTCAATTTAGGTTTCTAAAAATGTACGTTTGTCGATTCGCAATGTCAATCCTCTTTCTTTTAGAATAACCAAAAATTTATCGAGACGCTGTAGACCTTCTTCAATCGTGCGACTCGGTATGATGACGTCATCTAAATATGCCAAAACTTCCCCCGGTTTTATTTTGGCGACTTATCTGTTCATAACTGTTTGGAACACGACCGGAGCATTGACTAAACCAAAAGGCATTCTATTTAATTCGTAGTGCCCTTAACTGGGATCGGATATAATGTTTTGTACGTTATTTTATTCAGAGATCTATAGTCAACGCGTGGCGGCCGTGGCTTAGTGGGTAGAGTGTGTGGTCCATACGCCAGAGAACCCTGGTTCAAATCCCACCTCCTGATACAGAAAGTTTTTTCAATTGAATACAATTTTCTGCTCGGCCATCACCTCTCTGCAGACAATGGCAAGCCTCAGAGAGTAAAAACTGCCATGAAAAGCTTCTTGAGAAGATAAGCCGCTCGGAGTCGACATAAAACTTGTAGGTCCAGTTGTTGATCATTTGTGTTTAAACATTTCACAACAAGTTGATCATAAGAAGCTCGGTCAAAGGGCTTTCAAGGGTTGAAATGGCCATTTATTTTTTTTTAATAACAATAATAATAATAATAATAATAATAATAATAATAATAATAATAATAATAATAATAATAATAATAATAATAATAATAATAATAATAATAATAATAATAATAATAATAATAATAATAATAATAATAATGATAATAATAATAATAATAATAATAATAATAATAATAATAATAATAATAATAATAATAATAATAATAATAATAATAATAATAATAATAAAAATGATAATAATAAATATATAAGTTAAGGGTTGACTTTTACTTGTAAGGAAATAAGATATTCCTCATTTCTAACTTTTATTCAATAAAGTTAAAAAATAAGAGTCTCCTGCGACTTTTTCTCTTAAAAAACGCCTAAGTCTTAGACTTTTATTTTAAAAAGTCAGTAATCAAAAAGTCATTCAAAAAGTTGGTTATTTGAGACTTTTATATTTAAAAGTTTCGATAAAATTCTTTATAGAAAAAACTCCGAAAGGGATTCAAATAAACTAGTAAAGGTTTACTAATATTAAATTTTTTAAATGATTTTTCTGATTGCAGTTCGTCTATTGTTTAAAATTATTTTAAGTCCCGAGAAAACTCGCTCAACTGAATCTTGAGTTACAGGAAAGCCATTTTTAAGTTGTGCAATCTCTCGAAGGAATGAATACACACTTTCGTTTCAATACTTCAGCACATTTAAATTTAAATTGAACGTAATTTTATTGTAACATTTTTCTTCATTGTAGCAAATTCGAATAAAGGGTGCTTCTTTTTCATTCTCATTATTTGAAATCTTCCAAAATTCTTCCAAAAAATCTTCTAATTGTTATTTTGGTGTGTCAGAAATTGGCGTTAAATCCACAGGAGATTCTGTTTTTTTAATTTTTTTTAATGCAGACTTTTATAATATATAAGCCTCAAAAGACTCCTACGACTGACTTTTTTACATAAGTCTTCAAAGACTTTTATAAAGTATTTTTGAGAATAAAAGTTTTAAATACTTTAATAAGAGTTAAATTAAAAGTTAAAAAAAACTCTTGTTTAATAACTTTTACTTTTGATCATAGATAATAACTTTTCCATAAGAAAAGTGTCTTAAGACTCTTATTTTAAAGGCTTTTTGGTAAAAAGTCGCAAAAGTCAAAACCTCCGCTTTTTCTCATTGATGATATTTTACCACAACGTAAAAAAATGCAAAACCTTTTTTATATTTGAAGATATTAAACAACACCACATTTTGCATCTATCACTTTTAAAATCTGAAGAGAATTTTATCCGAACGCTATTTTTATTAAATTTAAAAAAAAACTTTCTAATATAAATTTTTAATTTTTTTTTAAACATAAATAAAATGTATGTCTGCATACTTCCAACACTTATGAAAAACTAGATTCTGTCAAAAGAAACATCAGAGTTGTTCATTCACTCATATGTCAACATTTTGTACGAAATATCACCGTGTTGTACATCACTCCGAGGTACACATTACCCCACTTCAGCCTACTATTTCGCAAATATGATTCACGTTTGATATAAAAAAAAACTCTCTGACTTAATGGTGAAATTGAACAAATGACAGAGTCGAATTTTCCAGCTCGTCTCTTAAATCGATCAAGAAATCGAAAGCCTTCAATTAACACATTTCTATGAGCATTCGCATTTTTGTTTGTTTGAATATTTTTTATAGTTTATAACTAAAATATAGGAATTTTATAGCTAAATTCCAACTCTAGTGAGTTCTCTATTGATACCTCTTCGAAAGTTGAATGTATTGAAGAGCCAACAGTTTGGGTTTCAATTGCGGAATTTAAATATGGTGAAAGCAAGTTTTTAAATAAACGATTAAGTAAAGAAGTTACTACTGTAACACAGCATGTTTGATAAGATGATAAGTGTTTTAAAAAAGCATTGTCAAAATGGCTTCAAGCGTTATCAAATGGCCTCAAAATATGGTTTTTTTTTTTTGTAAATTAATTTAAATCAATAATCAATATCAGAATTCAATGACCAGGCTGTTGTAAAATTACTAAGAAAACTGCAATATAAATATAGCCATTCTTATGCATATGAAACTGCTATCATTGAAGCTTTTAAGCAGCAAATTTTTTATTAGAGGTAATTAAAAGAAAATATATGACTATGATTTGTGGTTTTACTGATTACAAATATGAAAATGAATAATCAGAGATAAAAATGTATATTGTTATACACACATTGGCACATTACTAATCAATATGTAGCTAAGCCTAATATGATTTAAAGTCGTATCAAACCGCGATCATAAATTATCTACTTAGTAAAAATACTGTTAAATATATACTAGGGATGTGACTATTTCGTTTTGCGGTAAGGGATCTCTATTGAGTTCTTAAAAATAGAAAAGGCAGTTGCATTATTTTTATAACATAGTAAAAATATTTAATAAAATTTTGTTCAAATTAAAAATATTTATGAAAATAAATTGTGGTATTTTTTATTATTTTTAGATATTTTTATAATTTTTAAGGGTTTTTATGTTTTTTAGACGACAAAAACACCTTTTTAAAAAATTTGTCTTTTTTTTAAGGAACTGTTTATTCCAGGCGAGTTCTTTTTAACATAATTATACTAATCTTGGAAAACATTTTGTGAAATTTTGAATTCTGGATAAAAAATAGTCACTGCGAACACCTTAAATTTGCGAAGGACGTTAATTTCATAAAAAAATTAGGCCCATTTTAAATTTTTTGAGTAAAAAAGCGGTCTTTTTTAATGACTATTTTTTTATTTTATTAAACATCGAAATATTTTTTTTTTTAATTTTTTAATTAAATTTTTAAAATTAAAAAAAAAAAAAATGCTGCATAATTTAAAAAATCCCCTTATAAATTAAATAAAGAGCAAAAAAAATATTTTTTATTAGATTTTGTCGGTTCACGCAGAGCGTATTTAATTTTTAAAACCAATAAAACAAGATTTGAAAAAAAATTAGTTGAATCTAGTCAACTTAGTTCAGTTGTAATACACAATAGGGGCCATAATTTTTATTCAAATGTTTAATCGTTAAGCCAGGTAAGAATTAGGAATTTAAAACACCTTTTTTCCCCATAAAAAGAAACAACTGTCAAGAATGCCACGATTTAAACGCTAACTTTTAATGTTAACAATTATTTTTAATAACGGAAGGAAACTCAACAGTACATCAATAAGTACATTTCATTAATTAATCAAAATTCTATTTTTATCAAGAATATCAAACCACCGCGCTGCGTTGCCGTTCTTCTTCTTTTCTTTTTACCAACTGCAGTTGGCTGCGGTTTTTTTTGAAAAATTCCATGAAATTTAATGCCCCTATCACCGTCCGCGAATCAAATTTTCTACTCGATTCGACTCAGTTTACGAACTTTAAATTCTGCCGTTTCATAGTTTGCCAGTCTACTTGTTCGCCACAGATTCAATGCTGCCAAAGCATAAAAACATAAGAGTTAAGTCAAAAAATTTAATTTCGAAAAAAAAATTCAATTCATTCGTGTTTTTGCTTTAGTAAATAGTAAAACAAAAAATTGTAAGCACCTTCGAGTAATTTTTGGATCAATTGTTGTAGACGCAAACAGTTTTATCAAATGAAACTGAATTTTTCAAATATTTTCGAAGGAACATTTATGCACTGCTCCAATACCAGCTGTGATAGGGGCATAAATCGTGTACTCTTATTGGGACACCCTTCATTACGGTAAAACTAAGCGAATGTTAAAACTTTCTTCCCCAATGGGACAATGGGTAGATTATAATGGTGTTTGGATTTCAACTACTTGAATTTCAAAAAGTTGTTTGGTACTAACAAGAAAAGGTCCCCAGGTGTCACTCACCGATTTGAATAATTTTTGGATATGTGATAGAGGACAAAAATCTAAGGTCGACGTATTTTTTTATACGTGCTCAATCGATAGTTTACGGTTTCAAAATGCCACAATTTCACTATTTTCCGTAAAAATATATACAAATTTGGTATCAAACGAAAGGAATTTTAAAGCCACACATGATGGCATCCATTTAAGAGAAATAAATTTCATTGTAATTTTGTTGTAATTTTTAACAGTATTTAGTCGAACAGTATCATAAGGAGCGCATTTTCGAAATTGTTTCATTTTCATTTATATTTGATTTAAAAGAATTCTAAAAGTTACCTTTTTTTTGTTTTTTTAAATTTTTAAGTTTTATATTAAAATTTTCTTTATTAAAATATGTATTTATTTTCTAAAAAAAAAATTTTTTTTAGAGATGAAGACCACAATATGGGTATCAAAAATTTTGTTTTTTCTCCAAATTTCCGTATGTGTAAATATTTGATCGGAAAAGTTTATATTTAACAGGACATCTATACAACTTAAAATTTGCATTTTAAACTCTCTTTCACATGGCATGACATTTATTAGCAAAAATTGATTCAGTTTTAAACAAAAATTTATTTACTATTTCTATCATAAAAAAACTGAAATTACTGAAAAACTGATGAAATTAATTTTTTTAAAAATGTTCTTTTTATAATTTTTATAAAAGATATTGCTTCAAAAATAATTTATTTAAAAAAAAAATATTCCAGTATTCTTTTCCAATCTAAAGTTTTTACTAAAAACCTATTTTTATGCCATGTGGATCTGTATTAAAAAACTCCTTTTCTGTTAATTATTAAGTTCCTATATCCTTCCCATGCTCATTTTAAGAATTATCATGCTCATTTTGAAAATTTTAAAAGAAACAAATATTTTTTATACTTTTCAATAGGCCTCCGACATTCATTTTAAGACCTGCTAGTAGCCCTTCGCAGTCCTGCCAATGCATACTGGGTTGGTTTATTTAAACCACCCTGTAGGAAAATCAACTAATTAAAAAGTAGTTTTTTGTCAACCACAACTAGTTGAAATACTGACTTTTTTCCATAGAACGAACTAACATATTTTGTATGGTGATGTCCGCTAAATAAGTCAATTAATTTTCGTCTGCATATATTTTCAACAACTTGTTAAACTAGTTATATTTAAATTACTTTTGTAATTACTTTAAAATAGCAAATTGAAAACTATTACTGATGGTCTAAAGTTAATAATATTTGATGAAATAACATGGTTAAATATATATAAACTTGTAATCTAATAAAAATTTGCAATTAAAAGATGTCAAAATCAGAGTAGTTGCCGCCTTGATATAATTCAAAGTAGTTTATCAATCACTTATTTTTAAGTAGTATTTGAATTACTTCATATATAATGCAATAAAAACTATGTAGTATTGCAGTGGATGCCGCCTTTACATAATTCAAAGTAGTTCATATACAAGTTCATTTTAAATTAGTTTTTTAATTAGTTGATTTTTAAAAACAAGTTAGTTTGTTCTTATAGGGCAGTGACGGCCAAACGCACACAACTAAAGCTGCTTGCGTGTATGTGTAACGTTTAAAGCTTCTCATTTTTAAAGCTTTCTGAAAGCTTTATGTACAAAAATAATATCAAATAGACTTACTTGCTTACTTAGGTGGCCGTAACAACCCGCGTTCGGGTTTCGGCCTACCTCATCAGCTCTCGCCAGGCGCCTCTGATTTGCTCGCGCCTTCTCCAATCGGATACACCAAGTGTGGTTAGGATTTTCCGGCCTGGTCCATCCATCGGAGGCATGGTCTCCTTCGTCGTCGTTGACCAGCGACCCTCGCCTCGAGCACCTTTTTCGCTGGAGCTTCGTCGTCCATACGATAGACATGACCAAGCCAGCGTAGTCGCTGCACAGTTATACGCCAAACTATGTCAATGTATTCGTAGAGCTCATACAGCTCGTGGTTCATTCGGATGCGATAGTCATCGCCGACTCGAACAGGACCGAAGATTTTGCGAAGAACTTATCTCTCAAACCCCCCCCAGAACAGCTGTGTCAGTTTGCGAAACTACCCATGCTTCAGCGCCATAAATCAGCACAGGTAGAACGAGCGTCTTGTAGATTGTTAGTTTTGTGTATCGAGGGCTCTGGAACTTAGTTGCTTACTGAGCCCTTAGTAGCACCTTTCAGCAATTATTGTTCTTCGCTGGAGATAACAAATAGACGCAAATAGAAAGATTATGAAATCGCGATCTAATTTTTTTATTATTTTTTTTATGTATTATTATATTATTATTGCAAATATTATTATATTTATTATTATCTATATTATGTATACATATAAAACAAAGTTACATTACAAAGTGAATTAATGTTAATACAAAATCTATATTCCCTACACCATATATATTTTAGAAAAACTTATGCGACTTATACCATTTATAAGGGTTTTGCCCATTTGCATGAAACCCCTTAATAGTTTACACAATAAGTCAAGACAAGTCAAAAAAAGGGGACCTTCATTTTCTGATTATAAACACATTCATACTTATAGATGAATATCTGTATATGATCCTCTTCGGCAAGCAAACATTTTCATTTAAAAAATAAATTTAGAAACAGTACAAAACATTATTTATTGCATTTGTGAATTGTACTTACCTTATTCCTGTCCCTTATTTTTCATTCACCGTGATGGTGAATTACCGGCAACAGTACAGGAACAGGAACGCATACATGCAAGCTTAATATTTTTTGCCGAACGAACACGACTACACCGTGATGGTGAATTACCGACAACAGTACAGGTACAGTTCAGGCACAGTTTAGGCACAGAAACGCATACATACAACTTTAATATTTTTTGCTCTTCTCTAATCGAATTTAAACTACCCGTTCTATATTGAAATTGTTGTTATTCTACAAACGACAGGCCGCATGCGCAATGGAACATATGAGTGTTGCGATGCTGTGCGCAAAGCATTTTGCTTATGAGTGCAACAGAGCGAACATTTCTGGCATCTCTTTTATTCTCACGACTATTGCAAACGCTTCGCGCAACACAACGGTCATAAGCTTCACTATGCGCTCGGCCTTACAGTAATTTTGAATCGTGCGCGTAGCAGAAAGGTGTTTGTGGAAGAAAAACTGGAGAAAAAGTGTTTCTGAAGAAAAAAAATAAAAATAATTGTTTAAAGAGAAGTAAGGAAAGTTTTTCCATTAAATAATTAATAATAAGTTCATACAATTTTTTTTCATAATTTCAGCAATCGAGAAACTTGTGTTTTCAGATAATTTTGGAATAATTGCACTAACGGAAAGTGTTGTAAACTTTAGAGCAAAAAATTAAAATGTTGTGACTCATCAATCTATAAAAAAAAGTCATTCAAGAGTTTTTGAAAAGGTCGTCTTTAAGATGTAATCGTCTTAATAAAAAATAAAAACCATTATTTGGAAAAACAATAATGCATTTTCTTCTTATTTTCCAGTTATGGGTCAGGCTAGTTACGATACTACTTTGGTTCAGGGTAATTTGGTTATATTCAGCGATCTGTGAGTAAAACATTGGGCAATTTTCAGTGAAAACATCAAGAATTTTTCGCACCCCATTTTTTTAAATAATTCCATATTTTGGATAGTATTAATAGGCTATAGTCGAGCACATATTAGTCGAAGGGTTTTTTAATATAAAAATGTGCACGACCATAGTCCACTAAAAGTAACGAGAATATGAAACAATTTCACTGATTGGTGTGCCAAAAGTTCTCGATGTTCTAACTAAAATTTGCCTAATATTTTATTCACATTTCCCTGAAATTGTAACTTGCCTGAGTATTAACTGTAATGTACCCGAAAAGTATCCGATATTTTAACTGAAATTTGCCTGATATTTTACTCACATTTTCCTGAAAATTTTTCGAAATAGTATCGTAACTGGCCTGAGTATTAACTGTAATGTACCCGAAAAGTACCCAAAGTTTTAATTGAAATTTTCCCGATATTTTACTTACATTTTCGTGAAGATTTATTGAAAAGTGTCAAAAAAACAACCGACTATATTTGGATACAATAAACCGACTAGTGCACGATATGTCTTCGTTCGGACGAAGGTGCCTGACCAAGGTGTTACAGAACTATGACTTCTTGCGGTACATGTGTCGGACATTTACCGACACGGGCACCGGACACATATCAGCAACTTTACTTACTTACTTAGTTGGTCGTAACAACCCGTGTCCGGGTTTCCACCGACCTCATCAGCTCTCGCCAGGCGCCTCTGCTTTGCGCGCGCCTTCTCCAATCGGATACACCAAGTGCGGTTAGGGCTTCCTCAGCCTGGTCCATCCATCGGAGGCATGGTCTCCCTCGTCGTCGTTGACCAGCGACCCTCGCCTCGAGCACCTTTTTCGCTGGAGCTTCGTCGTTCATACGATGGACATGACCCAGCCAGCGTAGTCGCTGCAAAGTTATACGCCGAACTACGTCAATGTCATCGTAGAGCTCATACAGCTCGTGGTTCATTCGGATGCGATAGTCATCGCCGACTCGAACAGGACCGAAGATTTTGCGAAGAACTTTTCTCTCGAACACCCCCAGAGCGGCTGCGTCAGTTTGCGAAACTACCCATGCCTCAGCGCCATAAAGCAGCACAGGTAGAACGAGCGTCTTGTAGAGTGTTAGTTTTGTCGATCGAGAGAGGGCTCTGGAACTTAGTTGCTTACTGAGCCCGTAGTAGCACCTATTAGCAATTATTGTTCTTCGCTTTATCTCCAGGCTGATTTCGTTTTTGGTATTAATGGCGGTGCCAAGGTAAACGAACTCCTTGACTACTTCAAAGTTATAGCTGCCGGATGAAACGTGGGAGTCTAAACGCCGAGCTCCCTTGTTTGTAGACAGCATATATTTTGTTTTGCCCTCATTTATCGTCAAACCCACTTTGGCTGATTCCTTTTCGATAGCGGCGAAAGCAGCGGTAACATCTCTCTTGGTTCTGCCGACAATATCAATATCATCAGCGTACGCAAGGAGCTGGACGCCTTTGTAGAAAATGGTGCCATTACGATGCACACCGGCCTTTCGTACGATCCCCTCCATGATGATGTTAAAGAGATCGCAAGACAGTGGATCGCCTTGCCTGAAACCTCTTTCGGTATTGAAGGTTTCGGAGAGGTCATTTCCTACCTTGACGGAGCTGCGTGTGTTGCTCAACGTCATTCTGCAAAGTCTAATCAACTTTGCAGGTATACCGAACTCAGACATTGTTGCGTATAGGCAATCCCTTCTCGGGCTATCGAACGCAGCTTTAAAATCGACAAAGAGATGGTGTGTGTCAATTTGATTTTCGTGGGTTTTCTCCAGGATTTGTCGTAGCGTGAAAATCTGGTCTATGGTGGACTTACCAGGTCGAAAGCCACACTGATAAGGTCCAATCAGTGTTTTTGTAATCGGCTTTAATCTTTCACATAGTACGCTTGAGAGAACCTTATATGCGATGGAAATAAGACTGATACCTCTATAACTTGCGCAGATTGTTGGGTCTCCTTTCTTAAGTATAGGGCACAGTACGCTGAGGTTCCAATCGTCGGGCATGCTTTCTTCTAGCCATATTTTGCTGATGAGCTGATGCATGCGCCTTATCAATTCATCGCCGCCGGTTTTAAACAATTCAGCTGACAGGCCGTCAGCACCCGCTGCTTTGTTGTTTTTGAGTCGTTGGATAGCAACTCGAACCTCATCATGGCTAGGTGGTGGTACTTCCACTCCGTCATTGTTGATTGGTAGCTCTGGACTGCGCTCTCCATGGGCGGCATTGGTGAAATCGTCGCCAGTAAGTAAATTGGAGAAGTGTCGTCTCCACAATCTCAGCACACACTGCGTATCCGTATTCAGATCTCCATTTTCGTCTCTACAAGTGGATGCTCCGGGCTTGAAACCTTGGGTTAGACGCTTAACCTGTTGATAGAATTTTCGTGCATCCTTCTTGCCCTGGTATACCTCTAGTTCCTCACGCTCACGCTTTTCCTGCTCTCTTTTCTTGCGTCTGAAAAGGCGCCTCTCTTCCTTCCTCTTTTCGCGGTAGTTTTCTCGCACGGCTCGCGTTGCAGCTGACTGCAGCGTTTTTCTATATGCGGCGTTTTTTACTGCAGTCGCAATGCGACACTCCTGATCATACCATTGGTTCCGAGGTTGCGGGCGCCGGAAACCAATGACTTCTTCAGCGGCAGCGCGCATGGAGTGGGATATATGCGCCCAAAGTCCGCCGGCGTCGTCGGGTCCAGAGGTTGGTTGGTTGAGCTTAACCGAGAGTTGAGCGGAGTAGGCTTCGGCAGTCCGTTGTAATTGCAGCTTAGCGACATCTAGCTTTCGTTGCATTCCTGTGCGTATGTTCTTCGCATTGCATAATCGTATGCGGATCTTGGCTGCAACAAGATAATGGTCGGAGTCAATGTTGACCCCCCGAAATGTACGCACATCTAGAACACTAGAGGCATGCCTTCCGTCGATTACAACATGATCAATTTGGTTTCGCGTTTTTTGATCCGGGGACAGCCAGGTGGCCTTGTGGATGTCGAGGTGCTTAAATCTGGTGCTACTAACTACCATGTTTCGCGCCGCGGCGAAGTCAATCAGTCTTAGACCGTTGTTCGTGGAGGTCTCATGAAGACTGAACTGACCGACAGTGGGGCCAAAGATGCCTTCCCTTCCGACTTTCGCATTAAAATCGCCGAGGACTATTTTCACGTCATGGACCGGAAGGTGGTCGTATACGTCCTCAAGGCTAGCGTAGAAAGCGTCTTTGACGGCTTCGTCCTTTTCCTCCGTCGGGGCGTGAACGCAAATAAGGCTGATGGAGAAAAATTTTGCCTTGATGCGGATCGTGGCCAATCTTTCGTTGACAGGTGTGAACCGGGAAACAAGGTGACGTAGTTTCCGGCTAACAACGAATCCACATCCAAATTCGCGCCTCTCCGCATGGCAGCTGTAGTAGATATCACAGTGTGCTTGTTTAGAGCAGCCTTGCCCTTTCCATCGCATTTCCTGGATGGCGGTGATGTCAGCCTTTATCGTTTTGAGGGCTTCCGCCAGTTGGATAATGGCACCTTCCCTATAAAGGAACTTTATGGACACAAAATATGAAATTGTTTCCCGGGTTGATAACATAAAATTTTTAAAAATGGGTATACAAATAGAATATTTATTATTCGTTTTTTCAAAAAGAAATTTTAAAATTCGTTTAAAATTCGTTTAAAAAATTGTTTTGATACCATTATTTATGTCATTTAAAGTAAATGTTGTAATAACTCAACGCTAGCCACAAATGGGTAAATCCGAAATAAAGGAAGTTTCGAAAATTATTTACAAAATTTGTTTACATTGTTTGCATTATGTTAGTATTAAAAAAAGAAATTGTTCTTGTTCTCATTTTGCGTGTTTTTTTTTTTTACTAGTGACTTTTTTCATCTCAAATCAGGACAAATTATTTTTAGCGAAAGCACAAATTGGTTATTTTTGAAATTTCTTTACAATTGTGGAATTTTTCAATGTAGCAAATTTGTTTAAGAACAGTAGGAAATGATTTTATGTATTACTTACTTACTTAGGTTGCGCTTACTGGCGCCAGTTGAAAGTTCCAAGTTTCGTCAGATTGTCCTCTACTTGGTCCTTTCGAACGGAGATGCGGTTGTCCTCTCTGCGTTGACCGCTGCAGGGTACCGAATCGAATATTTTTTTCGCTGGAGCGTCGTCTTCCATCCGCTCAACATGACCTAGCTTGCGAATCCGCTCAATTTTTATGCGCTTTATTATGTCGATGTCGGCATATAACTCATACAGCTAATCGTTCCATCGTATTCGGTACTCGCTATTGACGCAGATTGGCCCGTAGATTTTTCGAAGGATCTTCTCTCGAAAGCTGATGAAAGTGTTTTCATCAGAGCTGCTCAACGTCCAGGTTTGTGCTGCATATAACAGGACGGGCATGATTAATGACTTTAGAGCGTGACTTTTATTCATCGAGAGAGGGCTCTGCTTCTCAATTGCTTACTAAGCCCAAAGTAACACCTGTTGGTAAGAGTTATCCCTCGTTTTACCTCTCTACTGAAGTTCTTCACAACCTCGAAGGAGGTGTTGTCAACAGTGCCAAGACGCTGGGACTGTATGCTTGTTGACAAAAGATATTTCGTCTTATCTGCGTTCACTGCAAGACCCATGCGACTCGACTCTTTTTCTAATTTCGAGAATGGTGCACTGACTTCGCGTGTATTATGACATGATATCAATGATATCAATATCATCAGCATACGCTAGCAGCATAACACTTATAGAATATGGTGCCGCTCTGCCTCAGATCAGCAGCTCGAATCGTCTTCTCCATAATTAGATTAAAAAAGTCGCACGAAAAGGTATCATCTTGCCTGAAACTTCGTTTGGTAACAAATCGGAGGGAGATCCTTCCCAATTTTAACTGTGCTGCTGGTGTTGCTCAGTGTCATCCTGCATAGACGGATTAATTTTGCAGGTTACCAAATTCAGACAGGGTTGAATTCAGGTATTCAGGGTGGTAGATTTTTCAGGTGTGAAGCCACACTAATAAGGTCCAATCAGTTGGTTTACGATGGGCTTCAGCCTTTCACATAATACGCTCGACAGGACCTTATATGCGATATTTAGGAGGCTTATAAAACGGTAGCTGCCACAAATAGTGGGATCGCCTTTCTTGAGAAATGGGCAGAGTACACTGACGTGAACTACTACACTGACTGACGCAAAGTAGTAAACGTAAATTGTTAATAAAATGTAGTGGAACGAGTAAAGTTGCTTAGATTTTGCACAGACTTTTATGGACTACATTTTGTTTATGATTTTTACAAACGGTTACTAAAGGAAAAATGTTTTTATTCTTTAATAAATGTACTTATAACCGTAAAAGCTTTAAAGTAAAACCTTTTCTTATTTTATATTCTGAATAATAAAAATAATTCAAGATTTAATATAAATGTGTAGAGAGTTTTGATTATGTTTTGCATAATACTGTAACATATATGATGGTCCTAAAAATGCCTATACAAGCCAGGCACTGACCGTTTGAGGCCGATGAAACTGCCACATATTTTTACACTAAAAAAAAAAATTAAAATATACAATAAAGGTCTGCACGAATGTGTTTGCTACGATAAAGTGCATCGAGCATTTTATTGTCTTGATCTCTATTTACTTTATTCTTTAAAGCATAAGCAAATATAATACAGCATTCTCTCACAAAAAAAGTACTCACTCTACAGCATTTGTTAGCCTCTCACCAAAATATGCAATTTCTCATTATTTCTAAATGCTCTATACATTCGATACGATGAAATAGATATAAACAAATCAATGCAAAAAACAACGAGCACACCAAGCAAAACAAATATGTTAGAGAAATAACTGCATCCGATGTGATATTTTTTGCTCTGATATGATGCAGAAAAACCTTTAAAACACAAAACAATGACAACATACATAGTTTGTTGATAATTTGTCGTTAATTTTATATTTGATTTAAGATTTTTACTTATTCTTTTCATTGTCTTATCATTTTCAAAAGTAAAAATAAAGTAACCAAGAACTCAGTGTCCAACACTGAGCATTTCAACACATTTCACTTTTACTTTATATGCTTGTTTTGATAAAGTGCTCGTTTTTCTTGTTTTCGTTATGCTTTATGCTCATTTGTTCTTGGTCTCTATGTTGGTTATGTTTAAATACTGTTAAAGATGAGAGTTGAATAGAGTGAGCAAGCGAACCACAAACAAATGTCTTGCAAACATACCCGTGCAGCTCTTTAATATAATATTAGCGGATGTTTTTTTTTTAAATTTAGTAAAACATAAAATAAAAAAATTGACACCTAATAAATTAACCACTTATGTCTGCTTTAAGCCCTAAAAGTGCTTATGCCCGTATGACACTACGTTTTTTTTTTTTTTTTTTTAGTGTATTTTTCATTTAAAATACTGACAAAAATTAAAGTACAGAAACAATTCTTCAACATGTTCGAGAGAAACAAATGCTATGCGTAAAAAATTAATTTTTGACATTTCGTTGCCGGCTGAAAAAAAATTAGTTCAATGTGCGTCAAAATGAAATACAAATAAGAAAAATTTACGAAATATAGACATTTGAAGCGTTGAAGCGAATAACGTTGTAAGCGACAAATTATAAGTTTTCAGGAATTGACAAAAACGTTATTAATGACGCACTTAGAGCCATTTGATTTCGATTTCCAATTTTTTGATGTAAGAGTTTTAAAGAAATTTGCCTGTATATTTACGCCAGAGCATTTTTAACGGTAGAACGCAAAAAAACCATTTTTGGTTAATTTGTCGCTTACAACGTTATTCGCGTCGACGCTTCATTTGTCAAAAACCTAACGAAATATGAATGGGCTACTATTCTATTAACCGGCTAGTTTGTTTTTCGTTTGGTTTTAATTTGTTTTTCAGCAAATAGCTTCTCGTGTACACCACAATGGATACCGAATATGGTTGCTCTTTCGCTCAAAAAACAGCATAAAATACACTTAAAAAACAGAAAAAAACATAGTGTCATACGGGCATTAGGTGCGCAAACTTCCGGTTGCCTTGTTTTTTAACCTGTTTGATGGTCCTAAAAACCTTTAAAAAAAAACCGACTACAAAACACTACACTACACTACACTACACTACACTGCAAAGTAAAAAATAATTTTAAAATAACTTTTCCTTTTAATTTCTTGGTCATATTTGATAATTTATTTAAACATATTATTACATTGGAAATTACATTCGAAATAAATATATTAATTTCTTTATGAATACAAAAGCTTTTAAGGTCGGCGCTAATATAATCAGACTTTTGTATTCATAAAGAAATTAATAAATTTATGGCAATAAAACAAATGAGAAAAAAATTATAAAATATAAAATAAAATAATAAGTTTTCTAATGTAATATGTTTAAATAAATTATGAAATATGACCAAGAAATTAAAAGGAAAAGTTATTTTAAAATTATTTTTTACTTTGTAGTGATTTTGTAGTCGGTTTTTTTTTTTTAAAAAAAAGTTTTTATTTGTTCATTTTTAGAGAATATAATAAATTTTCGAAAAAAGTGTATAAACTACATAAATACAATTGCTCTTAAAAAATTTGTTCTATTTAATTCTGAAAGTTTGTTTGTTATTTCAAATATCTGTATCTTAAATTTAAATTAGATGTCACGTGTTTTGAAATAATCATACCTATTCTTGTAACGAGTTTTATTACCATAGTGTCAATATTATTCGAGATATAGTGTTTTTCTAATATTACCACGCCCCTTTGTTGAATAAGCGCCCACTTTCTTGACCGATATTTATAATAATTGTGCCTACCCCTGTACTTCATTTCAGTATCCCAGCGTCAATATTGACTGAGATAGTGTTTATCTAGTATTGACACGCCCATTTGTCGAATAACGCCTATTTTATTGACCGTAATTTTCAATAATTCTGCCTACCCCTGTACTACAATAAATTTTTCTTTAAGTGTATATTTATTTATTTATTTATTTCATCAAACAGAGAAAACTCTTACTGACTACTTAACAATTTGAAAATAAATATAACTTAAAATTCACTAATTACACTAACAACAATTAAAATCAAGTAAAACAAATAGGACTTGAAAAAAAAAACCAGAAGTAAACATTAAATACAATTTTTCACACAAATATAATAAAGCTATCAAAAAATAGAATTTATAATACTATCAAATAATATAAATTAAAACTATACACAAAATTTATATATACCCTAAACTTAGAATTTTACAGAAAAAAAGTGGAAAACGATAAAACAGCAATTGAGTAAACTTAACTAGAATAAAATATTGAAAGAAGCATGAGTTGAGATTTAAAACAAATTCTTGAGGTCGAGTTAAAAATATCAATGAATGGCAGGACTTGATTCGTCTCAATAATGCACCGAGTGATCGGTTCGTTCCGAGCATAGACACATCTATGGAAGGGAACCCGAAAATTAAAATGACTTCGAAGATGCCGAGACGGTGAAATAAAGTCCAGCATTGCAAGTAGCGTAGGGTCTTGTATATGATGGTGGACCAAGTCGCGAATAAAAATAATGGATTGGATTCGGCGTCTGGAATTCAATGAAGTGATATTAATCAGGGCACACCTTATACTATAGGGAAGAGGCTCAGGAAGATTCCAGTTTAATTGGAAAACCATAAACCTTGTAAATTTTTTTTTAACCCTTTCGATTCTTAGATCTTGGGTTGAAGAGCAAGGATTCCAAGCAACTGAGCAGTAATCCAAATGTGGTCGAACCAGAGAAGTGTAGAGAAGTTTAAGGGTATAGGGATCTTTAAATTCTTTTGCGTTTCTGATTAAAAAGGCTAACATAGAGTTAGACTAATTAATAACGAGATTAATATGTTCTTTAAAATTCAAACGAGTGTCAAACAAAATTCCGAGGTCTTTCTTACAAGAAACTCTTTCTAGTTGACATGAATTTATTAAATAACATAAATTAAAGGCAATGAAGCTCTAGAAAATGAAAGGCATTGGCATTTAGAGATATTAAGTGGCAGTTTATTCAACTCGCACCATGCGAAGATAGAATCAATATCATTCTGAAGAAGAATAGCATCTGCGAAAGAATTTATTGAACAGAAAAGTTTGAGGTCATCAGCAAATAAAAGACAGTGAGAATATTTAACTATGATGGAAGGTCATTAATAAACAGCAGAAACAGGAGAGGCCCAAGGTGACTTCCTTGCGGAACTCCAGATGTAGCGACGAAGGGCCTATTTAGGCAGTCATTAACTTTAACCAACTGAATGCGATTTGACAGATAAGATTTAAGCCAACTTAGGAGATTGGACTGAATACCAAGAGACGCAAGTTTGAGAATAAGTTGGTTATGGTCAACTTTATCAAACGCTTTAGCAAAGTCGGTGTAAATAACGTCAGTTTGAAGGCCGGCTTCAAAGTTACGCATCACAAAATTGCAAAAAAGGGTTAAGTTGGAGGTAGTAGATTTTCCTGTTAAGAATCCATGCTGGTCGGATGACATTATATTTTTGACATGAAATGATAATTTGTCGTACACAATTTTATCTAAGACTTTAGGGATGCATGATAATTTAGAAATTGGTCTATAATTTTTAACGTCTTGTTTTGCACCAGATTTATAGATAGGAACAATATGAGATATTTTCCAATTATTAATTAAATATCCCTCAGAAATTGATTTTTTAAAAATCATAAAAAGAGGATAGGCTAATGAAGGAGCGCAATTTTTTAAAATAATTTGAGCCAAACTGTCAGAACCTGCAGATGAGCTATTTTTGAGGTTAATTAGAACAGATTTAATGTCAGACGGGGAAAATGATAGGTCGCCAAGATCCAAAATGGAATCGAAAGGGATACAAGGATTCACAGAATTCGAATTAGTAACCGGGGAGTAGACAGATTTAAAGTAATCAGCGAAAAAATTACAGATAGATGGAGTACTATCAGAGGAGGACTCAAGATAACACATAAAATTAGGTAGACCATTAGTTTTTCTTTTATTGTTAATAAACGTCCAAAAATATTTACTATTGTGCTTGATGGTAAGTTCAGTAGAGTGAATGCAGGAGTTATAAAGAAATTCGTAAGAGTGTAAAATTGAAGCTGAAGGGATAAGTAAATGGACTTTGTTTGGAAATGTTTGAAAGCTTTGTTTTTCCTATTCTTAAGGTTGGTTAGTCTTTTATTAAACCAAGGAGGGTTGTTATTTTTAGAGATTGTGGATTTTCGTTATACTTCAAGAATAAAAACACTTAGGAATTCTTAGCCTAGTTTTTTATTTACACTATTTACACTCGAAAACACTGTGAGGGAGCAATGGCGCGATTGAACTTAATTCGGCGCGGTCGAAAATCCAACTAACTAATCATGGTAGCATGGCCCAGAGCCCATGCCACCATAATGCATTAAATATGTACTGCAGCGCACAGTACACGGTTGCAGCAATTCCCATAGCCAAAAATACAATTAAATACTTGTGCGCGTCCATTATACAATATACAACTCAACGTCGGCAGAGACTGTATTTTATATGGCTCCGACTCGTCACCAGCGCTAGTGACGGACGGACAGCCCGCGGTGTATGAAAATGCTGACAACGCAAATGCCTGTAAATATACAAGCGGCGCGGCTAGCTGCTTGTTGGGTAGCTAAGCCAACAAGCAATCTACAAGCGCGACGTATCCGATGACCATAGCTTGTTGTTTATACAAACAACGCTCAATATAAACAAGCTGGTCATATTGCCGTTAATCGTCATAAGCAAGAATTTAGCGACAGTGACTGTGTTCTATGACGGGCCACGTTTGTTGTTGTACAACACACACGTGTACAACAACAACGCGCATGCAAAGTCAGTGGCCGAATTACAGCGGATCGCGATAACGTATGCACTGACTCAAGTGCCTGCTGCCCTAAGGGCTTGGAATGTGCTTGGATCACCATTTGCGTGATCATCCCAGCAGCAATGGTTGAAATTGTTTACTGTGTCTGCGACAAAGTGTCGCCAAGGGCTCTAAGAGCTGAAACACGATATTTCCTAATTCTATTCCTTGACGGAGCTGAAAGCACCGCCACAAGATCTTAGAGCGAGGGACAAATCTATTCACCGAATCATTTAAGATGGATATAAAATATCATAATCAACCGATAAGTCTGAGCTATTAAGGACAGAATTCCACGATATCGAAGACAACATCACATTCATCGCATTAAAATCAGCCTTTTTATAGTTTAACGAGAAGTTCTCGTTAGATACCAGTTTTTGGTATTGATAAGAAGAAAATTCAATTAAAATGGGTTTATGGTGGTGGGTACCATGAAACAAAGGTGAGATAGGAGATTCTAAGGAAAAATCAAATTCCTTATCAACAAAAACAAGATCAAGAATTCGATTAAGGTCATTAGAAATATCATTTATTTGGGCCAAGTCATGACGGCTGAAAAAGTCTACTAAAAGGTTTTCAATTATACCATGAGCATTAAACGGGAGAAGATAAGATTCATCACAGTCAGGCTTCCAAATAATATTCCCCAGGTTAAAATCACCAGCGAATACTACATGTTGAAAACTTGAAAGATTATCAAAAACGAAACGGCAACTTTCGAAATGAGCATTTTAGAGCTCCTGAGAGCTTCTAGGTGGAATATAACTCGCTATAATAAAAAGTTCAAATGAACGATCCACAAAAAGTTTAATGATAATCTGATCCATGTCAAAGACAACCGGCAGAGCAATATTATTATAAGGAGGAACTACCTGGTTACATGAGAGTGAGTTTTTTATCGCAATAAGAACTGCACCTCCGCGAGAAAGCCCTGATGTTAAAGAACAGCGATCCTTACGGAACACATTGTACGAAAAGCCATTGAATATTTCAGAAGTAAGATGACTGTCAGACAGCCAAGTCTCTGTGAAAATTATAATATCATAATCTAAACCACATGAGGATACAAAAATCTTATTAATTTTAGTTCTCATGCTACCAATATTCTGATAATATAAAGAATACCTATGACTAGATCCCGTCAGTTTTTTTGGAGTAGAAGTTGTGTTGAGTAATGAGCTTCGAGAAGGTAGCCCACATCTAGGGCGAGGTATGAATTCATGTACCATTGTACCAGGTGGCCAAAAACTAGCCGATACTAAAGATGTGTAGTCCAAATTATCGACTAATAGTTTGAAGGATGATATCTCACGAGCCATGTTGGCGGAAAGTTTGTAGCAGATGATAGGTGTTGATGGTTGAAATTTTTAGGTTAAAAATGACATGACATTATTCACAGACGTAGATGCAGCCAATCTGGAGATGAATATAGATTTGCGTAACGGTCTTTGCACTACGATCAGGTTGGCATCAGGTAACGCAGAGGTTGGAGTCAAAAAACTGGTAGAAGCAGGTTGTAATACTGGCGTTTCAAGCTGAAATTGTCCATGAGGGCTGATCACAGAGGCAGCATTAGCCGAATTTAGCACAATTGAAGGAATTTGATGGTTCGCAGACAATCGTTGCTAAATCGTTACAGGAAGATTCTATGCTAGAGCCAACAGGCAGTGCAGAAGTTGCAGACGGACGACTGGTAGCAGCAGATTGAGTTGTAGAAGCGATATTAATTGTATTTTCAATAGAGCCGGTACTCACAGGTGGTTCAGATGGAGTCAAAGACGGAGTTTGTGAAGACTCAGATGAAGACTGAGTAACAAGTGCTGATGATGATGAAGATTTTGCAGATGCTCGAGTTGTTCTAGAGGTGTGGTTAGCCTTACCAGACGCGGAATTAGCTGTTGGGTCTGGTGAAGTTGGAGGCTTTAATGAATTGCTTCGGTGCAGCGTTTCGACCAAGCTAGAAAGTATGCTGGAGTGTTTGACCAAGGCATCCCTGACTCGCACGAATTCACTCTCCAAGCTTGCCGTAGAGGAGCGGCATTCCAATAACTTTTGAAGAATGATGCCACTGGAAAACCACTGCAAACCATTTGGCGTAGTGCTCCTCAATGCATCACCAATTCGGGCAGAGCCCCGTGCATTTTGGATGAAAAAGTTTGGAGCAACCACAGCACGAGATGAAGTCTTCATATGTACTCCACTCAGATCTGCAGACTCCACAGCCAATTGCCTTTTCCATAGTGGAAGACAAACAGTTGTGCTTATTTGTAGGTTAAGTTCGGCTGTTATAGGCACCGAGAGTTTATACGAAATTTAAATTGAACAAAGACTTCAGATTTTGATGTTGAGTTAAGCATTAACCAATCAAGCACTTATTTCAGTGTTATCAAAGAATTTAAAACGCGTGATTGATAATAAAATTAATAAAATAGCAACGAAAAATACGCAGCTCAAAAAAAAAATGACAAGTAGAAAGTTCGGAGTTGCCAGACTATATTGACTAAATTTCAGTGCCCTTGTGTCAATTTATTTATTTATTAACTTTATTCATCTACTAGGCTAAGCCCCTACAGATTACTTAGAAAAATACTTAAAACTAGGTTAACATCACATGTATCTTAATTCGATTGTGGAAAGTACATAATAATTTCTTTAAGCTGTTTAATGAAAATATTTTTATACACGCTAAAATCTAATGGATTAGCAATTGTATTGCAATTTGAAAGGCAATGAGAAAGAGGTTCATTGGAACCATAATTAGTTCTATGGTAGGGAGTATAGAATAAATTTAACTCTCAAATTACGCGCCCGAACATTAAATGGAATTAATGCTAACAATTCAGAAGAATCAATTTTACCGTCAGTTATATCCTTAATAAATATAATATTATTAAAAATTCGTCTATCAGATAAACTACTGAGGCCTAGCATGAGGTGACGAACCCAATAAGTAGGCATTGTCTCCCACGTATATTGTCTTCTCAAAGCAAATCTTGTAAATCGTTTTTGGATATTTCCAATACGCGTAATCGACACACTATAAAAGGGGTCCCACACAACCGATACATACTCTAGTACAGATCTACCAGACTAAAAAAGATTGTTCTTGGTGTAAAAGGATCAAAAAATTCTCTGGAATTCCTTTTCAGAAATCCAAGTTAGGAGTGACTTTTGCAATAATATATTCCAAATGAGTATCAAAAGTAAGTTTATGGTCAAAAATGACACCAACGTCTTTAAATTGATTCACTCTGCAGAATTCTTCATTGACGTTATACTTATACTTCTACATAATGGGATATACTTTCCGGGCAAGTGAGGACTTTACATTTTCCAAAATTGAGGTTAAGCTGGTTTACGTTACACCATTGCAAAAACGAAGTAATATCATCCTGAAGATTGACACAATCCGAACAATCGTTAACTTCTAAAAATATCTTCAAATCATTGGTATATAAGACTCTTGCTAAACTTAAAAGACTGAGTAACATCCTTAACGAATAAGTTAAACAGTAAAGGACCAAATTGATTCCCCTGAGGAACACCTAATGTAATCTTAATGGGCCTTGAATAATTTTCGCCAATCTTGACAATTAGAGCTTCATCAGATAGATACGAGTGAATCCATTTAAAAAATTGTGAGTGAATAGCCAGAATTTCAAGTTTTTTTAATAAAACAGGATGTTTTACGCTATCAAAGGCCCCAAATCAGTGTATAATACATACACCGGCAAACCTCTTTTAATAACTTTAATAGCAAAATTGGGGGGAACAGGGGCAACCCTTCATATGGCAACGTGTCTAACCGTCTCAACCTGGCGAGGCCAGCATTATCCTTGTCGAAATCGTCTCAAGTCGACTCAAACCTCCACGTGGTGTTCCCTGGGCAACGGCAAACTGGCATCCGTCAGTTTGACGGCTAATTTGAGCGGCGGGTCGCTCCATAGACCTTAAACATGGAATGTGCGCAGGGTTTGGGTCCCGCCACATTACTACTGCCCAATGAAAACTCAACCAGACAAGGATAATAACCCCAATTACGTTGACGACCACCACAAACGAAAAACGGACAATGATTTACGGATATGCACCTGGAATGTCCGAACCCTTTATAGGGAAGGTGCCATTATCCAACTGGCGGAAGCCCTCAAAACAATAAAAGCTGACATCACCGCCCTCCAGGAAATGCGATGGAAAGGGCAAGGCTGCTCTAAACAAGCACACTGTGATATCTACTACAGCTGCCATGCGGAGGCGCGAATTTGGATGTGGATTCGTCGTTAGCCGGAAACTACGCCACCTTGTTTCCCGGTTCACACCTGTGAACGAAAGTTTGGCTACGATCCGCATCAAGGCAAAATTTTTCTCCATCAGCCTTATTTGCGCGCACGCCCCTACGGAGGAAAAGGACGAAGCCGTCAAAGACGCTTTCTACGCTAGTCTTGAGGACGAATACGACCACCTTAAAGTCCATGACGTGAAAATACTCCTCGGCGATTTTAATCCGATATTCGGAAGGGATGGCACCTTTGGCCCCACTGTCGGTCAGTTCAGTCATCATGAGACCTCCACGAACAACGGTCTCAGACTGATCGACTTCGCCGCGGCACGAAACATGGTAGTTAGTAGCACCAGATTTAAACACCTCGACATCCACAAGGCCACCTGGCTGTCCCAGGATCAAAAAAGGCGAAACCAAATTGATCATGTTGTAATCGACGGAAAGCTTCTAGTGTTCTAGATGTGCGTACATTTCAAGGGGTCAACATTGACTCCGACCATTATCTTGTTGCAGCCAAGATCCGCATGCGATTATGCAATGCGAAGAACATACACACAGGAATGCAACGAAAGCTAGATGTCGCTAAGCTGCAATTACAACGAACTGCCGAGGCCTACTCCGCTCAACACTCGGTTAAGCTCAACCAACCAACCTCTGGACCCGACGACGCCGGCGGACTTTGGGCGCATATATCTCACTCCATGCGCGCTGCCGCTAAAGAATTCATTGGTTTCCGGCGCCCGCAACCTCGGAACCAATGGTATGATCAGGAGTGTCGCATCGCGACTGCAGTAAAAAACGCCGCATATAGAAGAACGCTGCAACGCGAGCCGTGCGAGAAAACTACCGCGAAAAGAGGAAGAGAGGCGCCTTTTCAGACGCCAGAAAAGAGAGCAGGAAAGGCGTGAGCATGAGAAACTAGAGGTATACCAGGGCAAGAAGGATTCACGAAAATTGTATTAACAGGTTAAGAGTCTAACCCAAGGTTTCAAGCCCGGAGCATCCACTTGTAGAGACGAAAATGGCGATCTGAATACGGATACACAGTGTGTGCTTAGATTGTGGAGACAGCACTTCTCCAATTTACTAACAGGCGACGATTCAACCAATGCCACCCATGGATAGCGCAGTTCAGTGCGATGACGGACGGATGACGGAGTGGAAGTATCACCACCTAGCCATGAAGAGGTTCGAGTTGCTATCCAACGACTCAAAAACAATAAAGCAGAGGGTGCTGACGGCCTGTCAGCTGAATTGTTTAAAACCGGCGGCGATGAATTGATAAGGCGCATGCATCAGCTCATCAGCAAAATATGGCTAGAAGAAAGCATGGCCGACGATTGGAACCTCAGCGTACTGTGCTCTATACTTAAGAAAGGAGACCCTACAATCTGCGCAAGTTATAGAGGTATCAGTCTAATTTCCATCGCATATAAGGTTCTCTCAAGCGTACTGTGTGAAAGATTAAAGCCGATTACAAAAACACTGATTGGACCTTATGACTGTGGCTTTCGACCTGGTAAGTCCACCATAGACCAGATTTTCACGCTACGACAAATCCTGGAGAAAACCCACGAAAATCAAATTGACACACACCATCTCTTTGTCGATTTTAAAGCTGCGTTCGATAGGCCGAGAAGGGATTGCCTATACGCAACAATGTCTGAGTTCGGTATACCTGCAAAGTTGATTAGACTTTGCAGAATGACGTTGAGCAACACACGCAGCTCCGTCAAGGTACGAAATTACCTCTCCGAAACCTTCACTACCGAAAGAGGTTTCAGGCAAGGCGATCCACTGTCTTGCGATCTCATTAACATCATCATGGAGGGGATCGTACGAAAGGCCGGTGTGCATCGTAATGGCACCATTTTCTATAAAGGTGTCCAGCTCCTTGCGTACGCTGATGATATTGATATTGTCGGCAGAAGCAAGAGATGTTACCGCTGCTTTCGTCGCCATCGAAAAGGAATCAGCCAAAGTGGGTTTATCGATAAATGAGGATCGATAAATGAGCGCGGCGTCTAGACTCCCACGTTTCATCCGGCAGCTATAACTTTGAAGTAGTCAAGGAGTTCGTTTACCTTGGCACCGCCATTAACACCAACAACGAAATCAGCCTGGAGATAAAGCGAAGAACAATAATTGCTAATAGGTGCTACTACGGGCTCAGTAAGCAACTAAGTTCCAGAGCCCTCTCTCGATCGTCAAAACTAACACTCTAGTTTCGCAAACTGACACATCCGCTCTGGGGGTGTTCGAGAGAAAAGTTCTTTACAAAATCTTCGGCCCTGTTCAGCGATGACTATCGCATCCGAATGAACCACGAGCTGTATGAGCTCTACGATGACATTGACGTAGTTCGGCGTATAACTGTGCAGCGACTACGCTGGCTGGGTCATGTCCATCGTATGGACGACGAAGCTCCAGCGAAAAAGGTGCTCGAGGCGAGGGTCGCTAGTCAACGACGACGAGGGAGACCATGCCTCCGATGGATGGACCATGCTGAGGAAGCCCTAACCGCACTTGGTGTATCCGATTGGAGAAGGCGCGCGCAAAGCAGAGGCGCCTGGCGAGAGCTGATGAGGTCGGCCAAAACCCGGACACGGGTTGTTACGACCACCTAAGTAAGTAAGTATGTAAGTAAGTAAGTAAGTAAGTACAGGGTTGTCAATATTCGAAGCGCCCATCTGGCAAGACTGTAACTTTCCGCAGTGATGCCAAATCGACTAATGACATACCGCGTTGGAAGCATCATTCCAAGCAAATGTTTACAATGGAACAGTACACGCCACGCGAACGCTCTAAAATTGTTGAAATTTACATTCAACAAAACAAGTCAATAGTGAAAACTCAACGTGCTTTCAAAAAAATAAATAAAGTGAAAAGTGCGCCTTCCAAGAAAACAATTTATCGTTTGTATGAAACTGAAAATCCACAAGAGATTCAAGAGGTACCTCTTCACGATGCAAAAGTCACTGTTTGGTGCGGCGTTTGTGCTAAAATGCTCATTGGGCCGTTCTTTTTCGAAGATGATAATGGCCACAGAGTTACTGTCAATCAGGAGCGTTATCGCGATATGATAAACAATTTTTTCATGCCAATCGTTCGTCGAAAGCGTATCAGGAACTACTGGTTTCAACAAGACGGCGCGCCACCACACACAAGCCGCACTACAATCGATTTTTTTAAGCATTTGTTCCCTGGCCGTTTGATGTCAAAAAATGGTGATTTCGATTGGCCGCCAAGATCACCAGATCGATTTTTTTAAGCATTTGTTCCCTGGCCGTTTGATGTCAAAAAATGGTGATTTCGATTGGCCGCCAAGATCACCAGATTTAACGCCTCCAGACTTCTTTTTGTGGGGTTATTTGAAATCAAAGGTTTACGTCAACAAGCCAAAGACCCTAGAAGAGCTGAAAACCAACATCCGTTAAGAAATAACCGCCATTCCCATCGAAATGTTGAAGAAGACCATGGAAAATGCTGCAAAACGGGCACAATATGTCGTAGAGGCCAATGGCGACCATTTACGAGATATCATATTCAAGAAATGATGTAAGCAAATCTACTTGAACCCAATTAAATGATATTCATGACGAACAGACAAAAAATTGTGGTATCTTTGATTTATTTAAAAATAAAATGGGCGCTTCGAATATGGACAACCCTGTAAGTAAGTAATAGCAAAATTGGTAAAAGTTACTGTTTAATGCGAACTATTATAATTAAGTTATAATTAAGTTAAATTCTTTCATGACTATTCAGTCACTTGAAACAAAGGTTTCGGATGGCTGTCCAGTCAATAATCTAAATAACTTCGAGGCACGTCATACCAAATATGCAAACTTGCATTTTTTTTTGTTATTTATAACATTCAACAGTGCTCTTAGCAGCACACAATTTATTTGTTTATACAACTACAATGTATATAAAACTGTTCATCGCGTTATTTTTGTTGTTGTCTTTGTACTGTATGTACAAGACATTTTGGGCTGAAGCAGTTGACGCTGCTCCGCTTTTTAGTTTGTCGCTTTTCAACCGTTTACTGTAACAGACGTGGATCTTGCCTTCAAGTTAATAAAGTGTAACTCCTTTTAATATCTTTTTGTTTAATAAATATTTTTAAGTAGAATTTAAAACAAAGTGGTTTTCTGTTATTTATTTGATTTGATTGTTGAGCGAACATTTTTTGGTGCCGAAACCCGGGAACTTAACAGAAATTTAAATGCATTCAAAAGCTTTTGTTTGCATCTTCATAACAACTCTGCTATATTTAATTGGAATATCATCTTGCACTTCCGGGCTGCCCTGCTGTGCGCTACAATTAGCTTGCTGTGCCGCTGCTCTACTGTATTTCCTTGGAACTCTAGTGATTATCAGCACTGTATTTTGTATCTGAAAGATCAACAACGATGGAAAAATTAATTGAAGAACAACGCGATGCGTTTGACGATTTGTCACGCATGATAAAGATGGTACGTGAACGAAGAAGTAAATCTAGAGGATACTCTACCACCGTGTTAAATGAACTGAACAACAACTTTGATAAGGTAAAGAAAAATCATTTCGATATATTAAAAATAGCTCAAGAAACATCATTGGAATCAAAGGATATTCCATACATTACCGAAGAGATATATTATCATTATAGGGAGTTAACCTTCGAATTAAAGGGAGAACTCTTAGACATTATTCAAACTGAAGGCGTTATAGATCCATGCACACCACCCCATTCTAGCACAGTCTATGTGCAACGAGAGGACACAATTTTGGGAGCAGAAACAAGGCTGCCCAAAATTGCTGTTCCAACATTTTCAGGTGATTACCTAGAATGGTTTTCATTTCGAGACCTGTACACATCTCTGGTTCATAACAATAAGTCATTGAACAAAATTGAGAAAATGTTCTATCTTAAGGGCTCCGTCAAGGGAGAGGCAGAACATTTAATAAGACATATATTTGCAACTGAAGCAAATTATGATCTAGCTTGGAAGACATTGGAGGACAGGTTTCACAATAAACGCATTATTGTAGACACGCTTCTTCAAAAGCTCTTCGCTATTCCTAAGTGTAGTAAGCCTTCGCACTCAGCGATCAAAACTTTATTAGATACTACCAAGGAATGTCTATCTTCACTTGCTAATCTAAATATCCCTACTGATAATTGGGACCCAATGATTGTACACCTTACGGTACAAAAGTTTGATACAGAAACTAGAAAAGATTGGGAGCACACTCTCAGAGCTTCAAATGAACTTCCAGAACTTGAAAATCTGTTTCAATTCTTGGAAAGTACCTTCCGAACGTTAGAAACCTTAGGCACAGCTGAAGCTGCCTTTAAACCAAAATCTATGAATGGGCCATCGCGCTCTCAGCTTAAGACATTCAGTCTTAACAAATCATCACTTTGCCTCTGCTGCAAAAAATCTCATTCCCTCTATTCGTGTTGGGCATTCAAATCTTACTCATTGGAAGATAAGATTAAGTTCGTGAAAAGCCAATCAATTTGCATGAATTGCTTAAGTAGCGGACATAAGGCTTGTGATTGCAAATCAAGCTATACTTGCCAAGTGTGTAATCAGAAGCATCACACTCTCCTACATAATACTTCTCCAAGTGAGACAGCTAAAAATATCACAGTCAAGCAAAGCTCAAGCAGTTTACAAAACCATCACGTTTCCACTCTCGATGCGCATCAGCCGCAATACTTAACTAATATTTTACTTGCAACACTTTTGCTGAAAATTGAAACCCCGAATGGTAGAGTTTGGGCAAGAGCACTTCTAGACCAAGGATCTCAAGGATCATTTATCACTGAACAGTTTGTGCAAACATACAAACTTCGCTGTCATTCTACTCACCTCAAAATTCATGGGGTAAATCCTAATCAAGTCAATTATGCACGGAAGTCCACTTATATGCGACTATATTCAAATCATGACACATTCTCTGTTGCTGTTGAAGCTTTTATTTTGCCAAATTTATCAACATACTTACCAAATCGAAGCATGTCGCCTTTAAAAATAACATCAAGCTTACCATTCAATCTTGCTGACCCTCAATATTTCGAATCACGTCCAATTGATATTATATTAGGCGCTGATGTATATGGTTTAATCTTAAAAGAGGGCCAACATAAAAATGAAAATGGACTACTTTTCCAAGAAACTTATTTCGGTTGGATACTCTCTGGACCAATAAGTTCTTTGAATCAAGAGTTCACCATTAGCACTCATTTTTGCAAAATAGATGATCAATTAAGGCGCTTTTGGGAACAAGAAGAATTGACCCAAAAACGGGTACCTACATTAGAAGAAGTTGCATGTGAGAATCATTTTATTTCGAACTATAAAAGAGACGACAAAGGTCGGTATATAGTATCATTGCCATTCAAAGCTGAAATTGAAGGAAAATCAATTCAAGACTTTGAAGATTCTCATATTGGTGCTAGCATTAGGCTACGTAATATGGAGAAAACTTTTGAGAGAAAACCTGAGTTGTATAAAGAATACAGCAAATTCATGGATGAATATCTTCATCTTGGACACATGCAACTAGTAGGCGAGTACCCACATGACGTAAAGAAAAATGCGTATTATCTTCCTCATCACGGAGTTGAAAAACAAAGTAGTACGACAACAAAACTTCGTGTAGTTTTTGACGGGTCTAGCAAATATCGTAATCAACGGTCGTTGAATGAAGAGTTAGCACCAGGCCCTGCTCTTCAGTGCGATTTGTCTCAAATAATTCTACGATGGCGCAGACACAAAATTGCGTTGAGCTCTGACATTGAGAAAATGTTCAGACAAATACTTATAGAACCAGAACACCAATGGTATCAGCAAATATTGTGGAGGAAATCTAAAAATGAACCAGTTCAAATATATAAATTAAACACTGTAACGTACGGAACTACTTCCGCACCGTTCTTATCAATTCGAACTCTTCAACAACTAGCTAGAGATGAATATAATCGATATCCCGATGCAGCGGATAAGCTCTTGACTGATATTTATGTGGATGACATCATGACTGGAACTGATGATGTTCCAGAAGCCCTCGCTCTACAACAAGAACTGTGCAAATTACTGAATGCTGGTGGATTTAATTTGCGGAAATGGGCCTCAAATTCAATGGATTTACTTCAATTAATACCACATGAGCTAAGGGAATCATCAGATTCTGTTGAACTTAATCAAGATAATTTTATAAAAGCATTAGGTTTATATTGGAAACCATATACTGATTGTTTTTCATTTATAGTTAACTTTGATACATCATCGGCTCCTACTAAGAGAAGCCTGTTGTCTGATGCTTCGAAACTCTTTGATCCACTAGGATGGCTGGCACCGACAACAATTATTGCTAAACTGTTATTCCAAAAATTATGGCTCGCTGGCATCAAATGGGACGATTTGCTCCCCGACAATATACGAATAGAGTGGATGGAGTATCGAAACTCACTTAAGTACTTAGAAGAGGTACAAATTCATAGATATATTGGTATTTCTAAACAAAGAAAATGTTCATTACACGGATTTGGTGATGCTTCACAAGTTGGATTTGCCGCAACCGTTTATTCAAGGACTATAATGGAAAATGGAGACATTATAATACAGTTATTACAAGCAAAAACAAAGGTTGCACCCCTTAAAACATTATCAATACCAAAGCTTGAATTATGTGCAGCACAGTTATTGGCAAAACTAATAAACAAAGTATCAGAATCACTCGAAGGATCCATAGATGAAGTAATTCTATGGAGTGACAGCACAACTGTGTTAGCCTGGATAAGAGCACAACCAATTCGCTGGACTGTTTATGTAGCAAATCGTGTAGCTGAAATTCAACGATTGACTTCAATAAGTCAGTGGCGTTACGTACCTACGAAGGATAACCCAGCTGACTGCGCAACAAAAGGTGTTATGCCGCGAGACCTAGTTAACCATGATCTATGGTGGCATGGTCCACTTTGGCTGAGAGATGTTCCTGCCTCTTGGCCGTCCGATATTGATCCAGCAGTAAACACAAACTTAGAGGAACGTAAATCCGTTCAAGTATCGAATCTTGTTTCGAAGTCATATCCAGATATATTGGTAAAATATTCTACATTGAGAAAAACACTCATCATTACCAGTTACCTGCTTCGATTTCATCATAACTGTCTCAAAAAGGAAGATCGCCGTATAGGGTTTATATCATTTCAAGAAATACAAATGGCAACTAATCATCTTATTCGAATAGCTCAACAGATAGATTTTTCTAGAGAAATCGAAGAGATATCCAATGGTTGCCTACAAAAGGGGCACGCTATTGCAAACCTGTGTCCTTTCTTGGACAAAACTGGAATTTTACGAGTTGGTGGCAGACTTAAACTTGCAGACATTCCGGCATCTATGAAACATCCAATTCTTTTATCAAATAAAAATCCACTTACCTTTCTAATCTTTTCAGATGCTCATGTTAGAACATTACATGGTGGCATTCAATTGATGTTGAACTTCGTTCGTTGTAAATACTGGGTACCAAATGCTCGACATATCGCACAAAACATCTTGAAACGCTGTTTAGTATGTTTTAAGTATACCGCCAAAACTGCTGAGCAACTTATGGGAAATTTGCCATCAATTCGACTTAAGCCAGCTCGACCATTTCTACATAGCGGTGTGGACTATGCAGGACCCATCGATGTTCGACAGTCTTCACTTCGAAATTCGAAAATTTCAAAGGGATATATATGTATATTCTTGTGTATGGTAACTAAAGCCATCCACTTAGAAGCCGTATCGAGCCTCTCCACTGAGGCTTTCATTGCTGCATTCCGAAGATTTGTCTCAAGAAGGGGTAAATGTAGTCAAATATATTCAGATTGCGGCACAAACTTTGTAGGTGCTGATACTGCTTTACAAAAAATGCATTCAAAAAATACTTCTGCGTTAACGAAGGATCTGAGAGAACTTTTGGTTGAAGAAGGTACTACCTGGAATTTTATTCCTCCTGCATCTCCCCATTTTGGTGGTTTATGGGAGGCAGGCGTGAAATCTACCAAGCATCATTTGAAAAGAATCATGCAGGACCATGTTTTAAACTATGAAGAACTAGCTACGCTTCTAGCTGAAATTGAAGCCTGTCTAAACTCACGACCACTAAGTCCACTTAACGAAGATGTTGAAAATTGCGATGCGCTCACACCCGCTCATTTTCTAATTGGTGAGCCTACAATCAACATACCAAATGAGGACCTCCTCGATCTTAAAACAACCGGCAACAATCGCTGGCGATTGATAGAACAGATGAAACAACATTTTTGGTCAAGATGGCGCTCAGAATACCTAAGTCGAATGCAATCGAGACCAAAATGGGCAACTATACGCACGAATGCAAGAATCGGAGATCTGGTTTTACTATACGATGAGAGATGTCCACCTGGAAAATGGCCTTTAGCACGCATTACAGAAGTTCATCCAGGCAAAGATAACTTGGTCCGCGTAGTTACCTTAAAATGCAATGGTAAATTTTTTAAACGACCAATCAGAAAAATTTGTTTTCTTCCGAATATAGATTCCCACGATTCCACTCGAGAAAGCGATGAAAGTAATGGCACATCGGCTGCGAGTCGAGGCGCAGCCAGTCAACCAGGCGACTCACCAATAACCTCCATCGGCCTTACTCCTCATCCTTGAGGTCTACTTACCTAAGCATATCTCTCTGGCTTCGCACATACTTGAAGAACTATCGTCCTTGGGGGGCGGAATGTTTAATGCGAACTATTATAATTAAGTTATAATTAAGTTAAATTCTTTCATGACTATTCAGTCACTTGAAACAAAGGTTTCGGATGGCTGTCCAGTCAATAATCTAAATAACTTCGAGGCACGTCATACCAAATATGCAAACTTGCATTTTTTTTTGTTATTTATAACATTCAACAGTGCTCTTAGCAGCACACAATTTATTTGTTTATACAACTACAATGTATATAAAACTGTTCATCGCGTTATTTTTGTTGTTGTCTTTGTACTGTATGTACAAGACATTTTGGGCTGAAGCAGTTGACGCTGCTCCGCTTTTTAGTTTGTCGCTTTTCAACCGTTTACTGTAACAGACGTGGATCTTGCCTTCAAGTTAATAAAGTGTAACTCCTTTTAATATCTTTTTGTTTAATAAATATTTTTAAGTAGAATTTAAAACAAAGTGGTTTTCTGTTATTTATTTGATTTGATTGTTGAGCGAACAGTTACCAAGTTGGTAGTAGTGGATATACCCTTAAAGAAACCAAGTTGTTGCCAATCTATAAAACAACGTACTTCCGTAAAAAGGAACTTGTTAACAATTTTGTCGAGGACTTTAGGTATAATCGATAGCTTTACGATAGGCCTGTAATTTTCAACCAAAAACTTTTGCCCAGACTTGAATACGGATGTTACACAGGCAGTTTTCCACTCATTTGGGAAAACCCACCACTAGAGAGGGATTTGTTGAAGATCAAACCCAATGCGACGTACAGAGTTCGCGTACAATTTTTTAAAAACACTGGAGAAAGCAAATCGTAACCAGCACTTTTGGAGCAGTCAAGACTTATTAAAGTCTCTAATATCTCAGTATCCGGTATTTCTAAATTATCAATGTTCAATAGTTGCGGCAGATCAGAAAACGTATACGCGTCACTGGGAGAATTCAATTGATTAAAGGCTGTTCCAAAGAAATCAGCAAAAAGTTCGGTTATCCTATCATAGTTAGAAGATAACTCCCTTTTATATTCCATTGACGTAGGAAAACCAGAAGATTTTCTTATATTATTAACAAATCCAGAAAGATTTCGGATTTGACCTAAGGCCTCTCTCAATGGAGTCTATATATTTCTTATATAAAAAGTTCGCTAAAAAGTCAAACTCTCGCCTACGCTAAACTTTGTCAATAGACAGACCAGATTTTTTGAACCCTAAATGAGCTTTATTCCTTAGATTTTTTTTGATTAATTAACCTTTTATTTAACCATGGATGCTTGAAAGAAGATATTTGTTTATTTACTGGAACGTACCGCTCTAGCCCTTAGTTTATGATACACTTGAACTGAAAATACATGTCATGAACATCAGCGTACCGAAACATCCATTTCCAATCAACGGACCTAAAAAATGCGTTAAGTCCGAGAAAATTAGCATTCTTGAAGTTGTATGAGATACTTCGCCCAACTCCCAAGTCTTCTCTAAATGAATAAAAATCTACATTCAAAACAATCGCCTTGTGATGAACCGAGTCGTTTGTTAGCGGCATGTTACATTTAAGAAGTTCATATTTAAAATCATAAATAAAAACGAGATCTAAAATTCTCATAAGGTAATTTTTAACATTATTTATCTGAAACAGATTTAAAGCATATAGCACATCACAAAGGGTGTGTTCAATTGTGGTCTATAAACCAAAAGGCAATAACATTTTTTCTTCAGAGCAATAATTCCATTCAATATGGCCCAAGTTAAAATCACCGAGCACGCTCGGAGTTTGATTAGCATTTAAAGAGCCAACAACGTGATTAATATTAAAAATATGTTCATTAAAACACTGGGTGGAATATAACTTAAAATAAATACAATTTTTATGAAGAGTGAATTCACTAATAAGAGAGACTGAAACACAGATTTGCTCAATATCGCATGAACATCGTGATAGCTGAATTTCTCTACTGGAAAATTTAGAAGATACTGCAATTAAGACGCCACCCCCTCTTGATACACCAAGTTTTAAAACACGATCCTTACGGTACTCCGTGTAGTTGGAGTCAAACAACTCATTCGACAAGAAGTGTGATGTCAGTGAACAAAATTATTCCATAGTCGTGTGAAGAGTATCCAAATGGAGTGCGCAAGTTTTCGAACGTAAGCCACCTACGTTGTGGAAGTAAATTGAAATTGCGTCGTTGTTGGCATTCATTGTTGGGTTTTGGTTTAGTAAATAAGTGGCTACTACAGGTAGGGCTTGCGGTGCGAGCTCCGATACCTGTGAAGCAAACAAATCGCCAGTTGGTGGAGATGAATTAAACGATTCCATTGATTTGCCTCCGCCTTCCATAAAAAAGAGAAGGGCCGAACCCGCACATCCGATGGCCATAAAGCAGGATCGAAAACCTTATCATAATGTTTCTTTGATATTGAAAGTTTGAAATTGACTCTTTTCAAATCTATCGCTTCCACGCCTTTCTTAGCAAGACGATAGCACCCAATTTCTTTTTTATCAACCTGCGTATGAGATGAGATGTAGTCAATAATATTATTAGCTGTAACAGTGGATTTAAACGAAGACAGATGAAGGGATATTTTAGGTGAAATTACGTCGAGCTCACTGTTAGAGTTACTACCAACAATAATCATTTCATTATTTACATTGTTTTTCTTGCCTTTAATCCGTTTTCTATTCTGCACCACATTCCACGTATGAGCTGACCCAATAGGCTGAGCAGAAGTTAAGACTGCATTACTAACACCAACGACTTCATCCACAGCAGCATACTGAGAGGCTAACATAAGAAGTCTCCAAACCGGTTTGTGACGAAGAGTAATGGGAAAACACAGGCACAGCATTAGTGGCAGCGGGCGTTTCAATATTAGCAGAAGAGATAATGCAGTCATCTTCTTTTGTAGCCTTGCTTTTCTTGCTGCTTCTTATTGTAAACGATTGTTCTAGGCACACTAATTGCATGATATTTGGATAACTGTAGATTTGCAGCAAGAGAAGGTGAAGAGTAATAACTAAAAATCAGTATTAGTCAATGACTACATTCAAATTAATGGTTTATCGTTAATTTTACGTGCCTCATGGCATCGAAGAAATGAAGAAATATTTCAATCAGGTTATGCTGGACATCAATGTTTCGCCATGGTCGTGGCAAATTTAATTCGTGCTGCTATCTTTCCACCGAAAAACTTTAAATCAAAATATCATTGCAGGCGATGGATTATACGAATGGATTGATTTGGAAACCAGGAAACAACCAGGTGTTTTTCCAGTTGAAGATCGTGGGCATTTAGAAATAAAAAATCTTGATGTTTTGGTTGTGAAATTGATCAAGATGATTTAAATGCCGCCTTCAATGGCAGTTTATATGACAGGGAAAACGATGGAATTAGCTTCCTATGGTCTCACGCATTATGATAACAAGTTTTACATCACCGATACCCATTCATTCGGACCAGGGGAAAAGCGGAGCACAAAATGGAAAAGCCTGTGTCATCGAATGCGATACTATTGACGAATTCCTTTGTATTATCCGCCGGACTGTGCATATCAATACCGGTACACAATTTTTAATTAAGGCTATCAATGTATTTTTGAAAGAATTTGTACCAATGCATCAACATTTAGAGGACTTATATCCTGATACATTTTCGAGAATTGGGTTTCCACTTGATTATTTGTTCCCAGTATTATTGCAATTGCACTGATAAAAATATAAAACCTTCAAAATATACTGTAAAATTTGACAAAGACAAAAAATCAGAAAATAATAATTTAAATTTAAAAATTTTAGGTCGAAATTCAGACATAGTCGAAAGTGGTTCGTGTGTTTTTAGCTCCAGTTAAATTTAAATTTGTTGCTTTAAAAACAGCTTGATTAAGTTCGTGTGCGAGAGTAAGGCGATTTGTTTCGACTGTCGTTTTGCTTGGACACTTTTTATTTTTTGCATACTTTTTGTATTTGCCTCAGTAAAAATAATGCCGTGTGTGTGTAATTTAAAGGTTGACCGTACGCAACCTAAAGTGCAGTGTGCAGGGTGCAATGCATTTTTTCATTTGCATTGTGCAAATATTACTCCAGCTGATCTTGAATTCATCCAAAGTTCTAATTCTTCTTTTCACTGTAAGGCATGTGAATTAGTGCGCCGTAAATCTGCTTATTTGCCAAATCCCCCTGCTAAGATTGTTAATGATTTAGTTAATATTGACTCGAGTGCATCGGTATCGTCTAAATCACATCAACAAGTGAAAGTGCTAAGCCCCTGTTTAGAACGACAACAAAAACAGCAATCGCTACCTGGTCTAAACCAGCAGTCTAATGCTCTTCCGACTCATCAACAAGTGCTATTGCTAAGCCCGTGTTTACAGCAACAACAAAAACAGCAATCTCTGCCTACTGTGACTCAGCAGCAGAGTGTAAATGCATTAACTGGTGATAAACAAGTGTCTTTGTGTGCTTTTTTTAATGAGATTGTTGCTCTTAGAGCGGATAATACTCGTGCGCTCTCTTTAATAAGCTCTTTACAAGATGACAAAATGCTCTTAATTGAAAAAATCGAAAACTTACAAAGTGAACTAGTATGTGTTAAACAAAAGTTGACTGAGAATGAATCTTCATCTGCCATTTCTCTGCTAACAAAAGAAGTAAAAGATATGCGAGACATTGTCCAAGTTGCTTTGAATGGTAATGCTAAAATATTAAATAACAAACTTGCGAATGTTTCACAGTACAATTGTAATCAATTGCTCGCTTCGGAGTCGAGAAAGAAGAAGAAGCCTGGGTTGCAGTCTTCGAATCCCAACTCAGTCAGCAATATTGAATCTCCATGTATGCGTTCTTTTTCTGCTAACGCTGCTGCCCGTGCTTTCGACCCAACTACCCCTCTTACTTGCTCAGATGGTGTATCTATGTCTTTTGCGGAAGTTGTTGCTAATCATTCTCGTGCGACAAAGACTGACTCGTCGATGTCTGAGAGGTCGCTGAGTCTTATTTACTTGCTGCTGCATCTGTCTGGAAAATTGTGGGAAGAAAGAATATAAAGGGTAAAACGAATGTTGTTGTTGGGTATAACGACAATATGGAACTCGATGTAGTGGTTCAAAAGAAGTGGGTCCACCTCTCATCTTTTAAGACGACAGTAACTAGTGATAACATTATTTCATACGTTCATAAACATGCCAACATTGCACGAGGTCAACTTAGATGTTTCAGCCTAACAAAAAAAGATGCGGTCACTGAAAACCTCAGAAGAATTACTTTCAAATTGGGAGTTCCTGCTAATCAGTATGAACAGCTTTTTGACTCCACGCTCTGGCCGGTTAATATCAAAATTCGTCCATTTAAGTTTTTTCAAAAGATGCCATACACACAGCAGGAGACTTAGCTAAACCTAATGCTGAAAATGTTTCAACTGCCTTCGTGTCAGATCTTATGCCAAATAATGCGATAACAATTTATTATCAAAATGTGTCTGGGGTTAGGACAAAGTCAAACCAAATTTTTACTATCTCGGTCCAGTGTCTTTATGACGTAATTGTTCTCACAGAGGCCTGGTTAAATAAGAATTTTTATAATGAGGAATTTTTTGACACTAATATCTACAACGTTTATCGGAAAGATCGGAATAGTCTATCGACTGGAAGGATGCGTGGTGGTGGTGTGTTAATAGCTGTTAATCGATCGCTAATGTCATCTAATGTTGTATTACCAAATTCGGATTCGTTGCTTGACCAGCTTTGTGTCTCGATAAAAGGCCTTGCGGAAACTCTCCTCATTTTTACATCTTATATCCCGCCTAATAGTTCATTGGATATTTATAAAGCTCACTCGGATAATATTGCTTTTCTGGTTGCTGATTTTGTCGATGATAGTAAACAGGTACTGGTGCTTGGTGACTTCAATTTTCCGAATGTGGGGTGGTGCAAGCAAAACGCCGAGTCTTATTTATCTTCTTTAAATGTGTCGAGTAATTTTGAAATGTATTTAATTGATAGTTTTTTAGGTCTTGGATTGCAACAAATTAATTCTTGTTTTAACTTGCTATCTAGACTTTTAGATTTAGTTTTTGTTACTGGTAATATAAATTTCAGCCTATCTGAATCAGCTTTTCCAATCTTTCATATAAATATTTTGAGTTAAATGTTGATAAGTCTACAAATTTTAAGTTTAGTGCTTGTAATTTTATTGAAATCAACTCAGCAATAGACAGAATTAATTGGATTGATGAATTTAGTAATCTTGATACGGTTGCTTGTTTTAATAAGTTCAAATTCCTAATCTCCTTAATTGAACATCCGTAATGAACATATTCCGTTAATAAAACTAACAGCCTATAAGTTGCCCTGGTACACGCGTGGTCTTAAAAAATTTAAAAACCTGCGTAATAAATATTATAAAAAGTTTCTAAAAACAAAAGTAAATTGTTATTTGCTAAAATATATGCACTATAAGAGAGAATTCAATTTTCTAGACAAATACCTTTACAGACAATATATAATAAAATTTGAAAGTGATATAGAATCAAACCCAAAATCTTTTTGGCGTTTCGTTAAATCAAAAAAGGATCATCTAATATCCCTGCATCGATGTTTTTAGATAGCAATACTTCTAATAATATGAGTTCTACAGCTAATCTTTTTGCTAATTTTTTTCTTTCGAACTATGAGCCCGTTAGTTCTGTGGATTCCGAGATGCAAGATGATGTGGTATCTCAAATAGATTTTGGATTTCTCTCTCTTACAAGAGAGGATGTTGTTGATGGCATTAAAAGGCTTAAATCGTCACATAAATCAGATTGCGATGGGCTGTGTTCTTTCTTTCTAAAATAATGCATGCATACTGTGGCTTTTGCCTTACTGCTAATTTTTAATCAGTCTCTTAAGTCGGGAATTTTTATAGGCAGCTGGAAAGTTGCTTATGTAACATCTATACATAAATCGGGTTCGAAGAATAATGTCAAAAATTATAGACCGATTTCAAAGCTTTCAACTATTTCAAAATTGTTTGAATCGATTGTTAAGGTCAAATTGTTATTTGCTGTAAAGAATATTATTTCTCCTTATCAGCATGGTTTTATGCCTGGTCGTTCAACAGTTTCAAATCTGGTAATTTTCTCTGAATATTGCTTATCTTCGTTTCTGAAAGGATATCGGGTTGACGTCGTTTACACGAACTTTTCGAAAGCCTATGATAATGTCTCCCATTTCCTCTTGGTCAAAAACTACGTAGGATGGGGTTTCATTCAAGTTTCCTTAGTTGGATAAGTTCCTACCTATCCAATAGGCAATGCATTGTTGCCTTTGATAACGTGAAGTCTTTCCCATATATATATATATATGTGGCTACGTCTGGCGTTCCTCAAGGTAGCATTTTGGGCCCTCTTCTCTTTATACTGTTCATTAACGATATAACTTACCTTTTTCATCATAGTAATTGTTTGTTATATGCTGATGACCTTAAGATTTCCCGTAAAGTCAAGAACGCCTCTGATTATGAATTTATTCAGAGTGAAATTGATAAACTCAATGATTGGTGCTGTAAAAATGGTCTCTTTTTGAATCTAGAGAAATGTGTTTTCATGTCCTACTCGAGGTCTGCCAATGTTTGTCTGTCATCGTATCATATTGCCACTTTTAAGCTCTCATCTGTGAATCAGTTCAAGGACCTTGGAGTTGTCTTTGATGTGAAATTTTGGTTCGTCCCACATTTGGACTATATTATTCCGAAGGCATATGCTATGCTGGCTTTTATTCGTCGTAATGGTTCATCTTTTACTGATCCTTATACGTGGAAATCGTTGTATACTAGTTTGGTGCGTTCTAGATTGGAGTATGCGGCCGTAGTGTGGAACCCACAGTATGCTACGCATAAGTTGAGACTTGAACGCGTCCAGAAATCTTTTACAAGGGTTGCATTACGCTCTCTTTATTTTGAAAGTTCGATGCCAACATATAGTGCACGATGTTTGTTAATTAGGCTGAAATCTTTGGAGAATAGGAGAAATATTCTGTCACTTCTTTTTGTGCATGACATTATTTCAGGTATAGTTGATAGTCCAGTTTTGTTGGAAATGATAAATTTTAACGTGCCTGCCAGGACTTTGAGGAATTTTGATCCGTTCTATTTGGAAAGGTGTCGCACTAATTATGCTGCAAATGCGCCCCTTTATAGAGTACTAAATATGTTCAATAATATAAGTTGCAATCATAATTTGGACTTTTATATGTCTAAGGATCAAATGAGAATTTTTCTTAATAGCATTTTATAATTAAATTCGTTGTTAATTACTTTTTCTGTTCTAGTCTGTAAGAAATATTGTTCAAAGACTAATGAAGTAAATAAATAAATAAATAAATAAATAAATAAATAAATAAATAAATAAATAAATAAATAAATAAATAAATAAAAAAATAAATAAATAAATAAAAAAAGTTTTAATATACCACGTTTTTAAAACGAACTAAAAAGTATAAAATAATTTCTCCTAGAGCGGGGCTTTTAGTTTTCCTAAAAACGTGGGGCACATGCTATATAATCCATGAAAGGACTTCTATCTTGACAGGCAGGGGACCTGGGTTAAGAAATCATTTTTTCACCAACGTACTACAATTGTTACCAACACTCCTTACACTTCCTATAGCATGCCAGGCCCGTATATAAACCGTATATAAACCGTATATAACATATAAACCCATTTTAGTCCGCTGGTCGATTTTTCGACCACTAACTTTCAAATTAATTTCTGGAAAAAATATAAAAGATTTTTTCAAACTCTTTTCGCATATACACGGTTCGGTTAAATGGAAATTCAGAAAACAATAAATTTTTCAAATTTTGTTTTTTTACCTATTCAGGTAATCGGTTAAAATATACCCTTTTTTTTGCAATTTTTTAAAAAATCGAAAAAAAATATATAAATGTAATATATATAAAATTATATATAAAATGTAAACAGTACAACACATGAGTTTGGGACTCAATTCTGAGAACTGCACTTGAAAGTAGCCCCGAAAAGAAGAAGTTCTGCATCATTCGTTTTGTCAAGTAACATGCCATAATAATTTAATATCGATTTCAAGTTAGTAAGTATCGTATAGGGGAATTTGTCACGTTTTAGGCTCTTTTGTTTGACATAACTCGAGAACTACTAGTCCGATTTAGCTGAAACAAATTGAAAAAATTTCATGTGGAGCGATGGCAACAAAATATCATTTAGATCCTTTATCAAAGGTTTATTACGTAATTTTAATTGTTTCTCCAGCTCAAGAGTTCTTGCTTTCCAATCTTTATATTCATATTGATTCCCTGTGTATCGTGAATCCCAATTACAAAGGAAGCAGAAGTATTTTGGAAAACCGCCCTTTAATATAATGCCTTGTATTATGTTGACAACCTTCAGATCACAACAAATCTTCCATTTGATTTTCTTCAAAATTTCGTCCAATGTTTCATACGTTTCCTTCATAGTTGTGCTGAATCCCAATGGAATGGACGGTTTTTGGTTTGTTTTGTGCAACAGCACAGCCTTCAAACTTGAAACTAAACCATCGATGAATAAACGCCATTCGCCAGCGATATAATCCATTCCCAATTTTTTCACTAAACCTGGGATATCATGGCAGTAAATGAACGTATTTGCTTCGTCAACGGAATAAAATTTCTGAAATTCAGCTTGGCGTTTTCGGTATGATGTTGCGCTGACATTTTGCTGAGTTTTTTACGCTTCAAAACGTCAAAAATTTACGAATTACGCGTCAAAAATTTCTGAATTTTTTTGTGATAGTCCATCTTAGCCACAATGTAATCCATTTCCATTTGTGATAGCGGTTGTGGTGCATTATTTTCAATATCTGGTGTCCAATCAGCATCATTCAAATTGGTCGGATTGGTGAAAACGGTTTCGGCTTGCAGGGACACAGTATCCAGAATCGGACGTTTAGATGTATCGGTATCAGCAGCGCGTTTAACTGGAAGGTGTGGCAGTAAAAGCGACAATTCCTGGAGAAAACCCACGAAAATCAAATTGACACACACCATCTCTTTGTCGATTTTAAAGCTGCGTTCGATAGCCCGAGAAGGGATTGCCTATACGCAACAATGTCTGAGTTCGGTATACCTGCAAAGTTGATTAGACTTTGCAGAATGACGTTGAGCAACACACGCAGCTCCGTCAAGGTAGGAAATGACCTCTCCGAAACCTTCAATACCGAAAGAGGTTTCAGGCAAGGCGATCCACTGTCTTGCGATCTCTTTAACATCATCATGGAGGGGATCGTACGAAAGGCCGGTGTGCATCGTAATGGCACCATTTTCTACAAAGGCGTCCAGCTCCTTGCTTACGCTGATGATATTGATATTGTCGGCAGAACCAAGAGAGATGTTACCGCTGCTTTCGCCGCTATCGAAAAGGAATCAGCCAAAGTGGGTTTCATGATAAATGAGGGTAAAACAAAGTATATGCTTTCTACAAACAAGGGAGCGAGGCGTTTATACTCCCACGTTTCATCCGGCAGCTATAACTTTGAAGTAGTCAAGGAGTTCGTTTACCTTGGCACCGCCATTAATACCAAAAACGAAATCAGCCTGGAAATAAAGCGAAGAACAATAATTGCTAATAGATGCTACTACGGGCTCAGTAAGCAACTATGTGCCAGAGCCCTCTCTCGATCGACAAAACTAACACTCTACAAAACGCTCGTTCTACCAGTGCTGCTTTATGGCGCTGAGGCATGGGTAGTTTCGCAAACTGACGCAGCCGCTCTGGGGGTGTTCGAGAGAAAAGTTCTTCGCAAAATCTTCGGTCCTGTTCGAGTCGGCGATGACTATCGCATCCGAATGAACCATGAGCTGTATGAGCTCTACGATGACATTGACGTAGTTCGGCGTATAACTGTGCAGCGACTACGCTGGCTGGGTCATGTCCATCGTATGGACGACGAAGCTCCAGCGAAAAAGGTGCTCGAGACGAGGGTCGCTGGTCAACGACGACGAGGGAGACCATGCCTCCGATGGACGGACAGGCTGAGGAAGCCCTAACTGCACTTGGTGTATCCGATTGGAGAAGGCGCGCGCAAAGCAGAGGCGCCTGGCCAGAGCTGATGAGGTCGGTCGAAACCCGGACACGGGTTGTTACGACCACCTAAGTAAGTAAGTAAGTGGCAGTAAAAGCTGCAATGTATACTTTTGTTTTCAATTGTTTTCTGTTTAATTCATGACGATAGTTTATGCATGCGTAGCACCTGGATTCATCATCTCCAGTTAGGTCTTCCATCCAAATTACTGGCTTCATAAAAGACAACTTTGCACCTTTTCCATGTTTCCACATTATAAGGTTATTATAACATTTTTTGCACACTGTGTTCGGCGTAAAATTTGCACCACTTAAATCTGCTTCATCAAAATAATGACAATACGCTCTTTTGAATTCCTCAGTAAACAATTTTTTTCGATCCTGTTTGTCTATTTTTGGGATATATGACCACAAACTTAACAAAAATAATTAAATTTTGGGCACTTTTTATTTTCCTTATTGAAATATATTATATGTTTTGTTCTTATTCACTTTTAAAAACCGGAGAAAAATTCACTTGTATTTTTCGCGTTCGCCGACACTTGTTGAATGACAAAAATCGATCAGCGAACACCTATAAATACTACGTACTTTTCAATATTTTACTGACATGTACTTATGAATGGACGCATCCAGGTATCCAACGGAAAAACACACATCGTTAAAAAAGTGCACGTCCCTTTTTTTCCCTTTAATTGACTAAACGGAGTACCTACCATAAAAAACAAGAACAGGAATTCAGCGTCCACGCACATTTATAATCGTTTATTAGTTTGCTAACGCAATCATAAAAATGAAATAACCTTTTGTTTATTACTTATTTCTTTTTTAATTCTGGGAATCATAAAAAAGTTATAAACGTCTTTTCCAAAGAATTTTGTACATATCTCGAACAAATTTTTGTAATTCATACCTTTACTTAAATGTGAATAAAATCGAAACGCGTACATCGATTTTCATGATCTATGTCACATTTTGTTCAAAGGTTATGTGACTTGACGTGAAAGTAATAGGACTTGACACTTTTTCCGTTTTGAATTTTTTTATGAATTTAAAAAAAAAATTTAATTTTCAGGCAAAAAAAAATTTTTTTTTTAAATTCATAAAAAATTAAAAATGGAAAAAAGTGTCAATATATTTATTTAAGTTCAATGGAGTTGTTTGGCCATTTCCTCCTAATTGCAATTTTTAAATATTTAAAAATAAAAATTCAATTTTTTCCCGACGATTCGTCACTTTCTTGGCGACATCTTAAGGCGAGATTTTTTAATTTTTTATCTACAAAAACATATATGAACAATTTAACAAAGAGTGTCGAGTCCTACTACTTTCACGTGAAGTCACGTAACATATGAACGAAATGAGACGAAGATCATGAAAGTCGATGCACGCGTTTCGATTTTATTCACAATTAAGTAAAGGTATGAATTGCAAAATGGCTATGGATGACTTTTTTATGATTCTCAGAATTAAAAAACAAGGAATAAACAAAAGGTTATTTGATTTTTATGAATGCGGTACCAAAGTAATAAGCTCTAATAAATGTGATTCTGATATAAAAAAAAATTCCACCCACATTTATGAGTTTCGAACGTTTCGAAAAATGTATAAAGCACACTGAATCAGGTATATAGCCACCCTTAAAATATGCGCCCATTCATTTTGCTTAATTTTTTGCTCAATAACTGGATTACAAATCCACAAATATGTTTTTTTTCTTTATAAACTTTATTTTGCATGAAAATAAAAATTGCGATTCATATTACAGCTATTTTTACACAGAAAATAAGAATTAATTTTTTTTCTTCATACATTTATTTATAACTGCGAAACTGTTGCTTATGTAGGGAAACGTTATATGAACAGATTAAAGGAATTGTAATTCTTAATTTTTTTAAATTTGTTTCAGCTAAATCGGACTAGTGGTTCTCGAGTTATGTCAAACAAAAGAGCCTAAAACGTGACAAATTCCCCTATACGATACTTACTAACTTGAAATCGATACTAAATTATTATGGCAGGTAACTTGACAAAATGAATGATGCAGAACTTCTTCTTTTTGGGGCTACTTTCACGTGCAGTTCTCAGAATTGAGTCCTAAATCAATGAGCTGAAAAATGTTGTGCTGTGTAATAAAACTATTTACGTAAGCAGGCCACCAAAAGACTAAAATATGAGAATCACTTGGTTTTGGAAAACACAGGTAAATTTCACTATGTGTTACCTGTGTGATAAAACACAGATGGACGATTTTTCGACAAATGTATACTTTTATTATAATATCTTCACATGTCTCTTACATATTTTTCATTTAATAAAAAAATAACATTTTATTTAAAATTTTTAAATTTTTGTGTATAGATTGGGCCATTTTTCGGTTTTTCGACCATTTCGTAGCCGCAGGCAACAGGAAGGCCACAAGTACTGGGAATCATGCCTGGCTGAATGATTTTGGGGTATAAATCCACACCCAAAATCAAAGAAATAGGTCGGGATTTAAAAAATGTTGGATCAGCGAGCGTTATGTTTCGAAAAGACGCTTGAATAACAGGATCCAACGATTTAGGAGGTGTAGGTTTGCTGAGGTAGTGTTCAACCTTTATCGTGGCTTCAATTTTAATATGGGGATCGGAATGAGCACGGAGGATAACCGCGCAAATTTTCTCATCTCCCATAAGAGCGGTAGTCAACTGCAAATCCTGGACTAGTTGACGCGAAATCCGACTTATGGAAATGATGAATCAATCATAGCTCTAGCGATATAGAGCTTGCCTTTAATCTGGATTTTCATAACAACGGTTGGAAACAAAATGACCGCTCGTTGCATCAGAATGGAGGAAAGAGTTGTTGGTGGCTGTGATTTGGATGTTGATAGCACCTCCCGGTGATGAAGCAATGTGTGATGATTTTCCTCACATTTTCGGCAGCCCCTCTTGGATATGCAAGAGCCATGTGAATGTTGATGTGCCAGACAGTGGTTGCAGTACTTGTGAATAAGAACCGCCCTCATTCGTTGTTCGATGTTCATTTTTAGGAATTTTGAGCAACTGCGGAATAGATGAATCCCAGAGCAAACACGACATTTGAAGGAACGGCGCTTAACGGTAGTAGGCCGCCGATAAACTACTTGTGTAGTCTCTTGCGTTGTGGAACTGTCGCTGCTGATAGTTACTCTTGGCATTGTTAAGCTGAAAGAGGAAATGAAGAGGAGAAGTAAAAACAAGATTTGATGTGGAATAGAGAAGTGCTAATTTGATGGAAGAACAAGTTTGGCAATAGGCCGAGTGATGGAACCACGCGCGGTAAGGATATCAGCTACCCGAACTCTTTTGTCATTACCCAAATAAACTTTAGTAATACGACCTAAACGCCATTCGTTCGGCTGTAGATTTTCGTCCCGAATAACGACCATATCATTTACACCGAGGTTGTATTGTGGACTTTTCCATTTGTATCTTTTGTGTAGCTCTTTCAGATACTCATTTTTCCAACGAGCTGCCACCTATTTACTATCGAAATCGGTTCCTCGGCAATTGTAGGTTCAATGGGAGCGAAAATAGAAGTGCCTATAAAGAAATGACCAGATGTAAGAGCATCATTATCTGTTGGAACTGTAGACATTGGAGATATAGGAGGAGAATTGAGGCATGCTTAAATTTTTGAGAGAAGTGTGGAAAATTCTTCAAAGGTATAACGAAGGGTACCTGTAACTTTCCGAAGATGTTGTTTAAAAGACTTGACGCCAGCTTCCCATAAGCCTCCCATGTGTGGAGCCCCAGGCAGAATAAAATGCCAGGTTAAATTTTGATAAATTAAATTGGAAGCTACGGCAGTACAAGAAGCTTGAATGAAATCACGCATGAGATTTTTTGAAGCACCAACAAAGGTCTTTCCGTTGTCCGAATAAAGGACTAGTGGGCAACCTCGTCTCGATATAAAACTGTTGAAAGCAGCAAGAAATGCTGGAGTTGTTAAAGTGCTTGTTACTTCTTAATGAATTGATTTCGTCGCAAAGCAGACAAAGATACACACATATCCCTTTGTGATGAGACATGCTCTCCCAGTGTAATTCTTTATATCAAAGGGTCCCGCGAAATCAAGTCCCGTGTTAAAACAGTGCGTTCTGGTGGAAGAGCACCCATAAGTTAAGTTTGCAACTTATGTTTATGTATCACGCATGTTTTGCATTTGTGAATAATACCTTTAATTAAATTCTTTACTCTAGGAATCCAGAATTCGAGACGAATCAACCGCTGATCGAGCTGATTGCCCCCATGAAGTGAGATTTCATGGGTAAAGGAAACCAAAAGTCGAGCAAGCCGAGAATTATAGGGAATTATTACAGGATGCTTTTCATTATATGATAACTCAGGTGATGAGGCAAGCCTGCCGCAAACTCGGAGAACTCCGTCATTATCGAGGAAGGGCTTCAAGTTAAGCAAAGTGCTAGATGATCAGATATGAGTTTTCTCCACGAGTCTTTGGTACTCATTCGGATAACCAACCTTCTGGCATATCACAAACAGACGTTTCTTTTGAACTTCATTTCTCGTAATAAGAATGGATTCAAACGAAAAGGTTGCTCTACGAGAAGGATGGGAGCGATTTAAAAATCTAAACATATAAGCAATTACTCGTATTGCACGTGGGAATGATGAAAATCGCTCAAGAATATCTTCGAAATTAGAAAAATAAATAAAGTTGGACTTGATAGTCTTGATTTCGATGTCTGTTTCATGGTCACTAGCTTGGGATTGATGTGGCCAATAATTTGGAGTAAGTTTAAGCCAACTCGGCCCTTGCCACCACAAAGCGTTATCAACGAGATCTTGTGGCAATACCCCACGGCTCGCTAAGTCCGCGGGGTTGTTGAGCGAGTCAACATGAAACCAATTAGCAGGGCCCACAGTTTCAATGATTTTCGAAACACGATTCGCAACAAAGGTTTTCCACTGACATGGTGGTTTTTGAAGCCATGCAAGGACAATTGTAGAATCGGTCCAAAAGAAAGACTTGTAGTTTTTTACATCTAGTTGAGAGATCAAATTATTAAACATTTCGGCGAGTAGTACAGCACCACAGAGTTCTAACCGGGAAATCGATATCGTTTTGATTGGGGCCACCTTAGTTTTTGACATCAGCAAGTTCGTAGAAATAGGACTGTTGTTTGAGTTAATGCGAACGTATATGGCAGCTGCATATGCCTTTTCGGAAGCGTCGCAGAATGCGTGAAACTCAACATCACAGTCAGGAGCATAATGAATCCATTTTGGAATTTGATTTCGATTGATATGAGAATAGTTTTCGATGAATTGACGCCAGGACTGAAGAGAAGATATAGGTAATTTCTCATCCCAATCAATTTTGGTTAGCCAAAGTTGTTGCATACAGATTTTGGCTAACACAATGCACGGCGCTAACCATCCCGCAGGATCGAACAGCGTAGCAATCTGTGATAGAACTTCGTGTTTGGTAAAGGAAGATTTTTGAAGAAATGGTTTCGTGCAAAAATAAAAACTGTCAGAATGTGCATTTCAACGCACACCTAAGGTTTTTGCTTTATTGCTATCATCTAGCTGAAGAAATGCATAGATGTTCTTGTGGTAAATCTTTAAGAATTTCTTTGAAGTTAGAGGTCCACGTGATTTTGTTTTTTTGGGCTTTGGCCGTGAAAAAGAAAAAACAAATTGAATTTTCTTGATTTTTTTTTTTTTTTATATTTATTTTGTCCGAAATTTCGGCTTAAATTTTAAGCCTTCTACGGGGACTAGAAAAATAGAAACACAATTTAATTTTTACACAAAAACACAAAAATATTCACCGTTTAAACATTTTTTTTTTTTTAAATTGAAAATTAAAATATATAATAAAATTGAAGCTGCGTCCAGCTGTTCGGTGGCTTCATCGTCAACTGTGCCTTATTTATTTTGTCTTATTATGTGTTTGTAAATATGCGCGCAATTATCAGTGTCCGTTTTATAGTTTAGCCTTATGTTTGTTGGAGTATTTATTATGTGCAACATTTCTATCGTGTATCTTCTTTGGTAGTTCGTCTCCTGTTGCAAAATTTTTGTGTGTTCAAAGTCCGGAGAGTGTTTATGCTGGATACAGTGGGCCGTGAGCGCTGTTTTGTGGTCATGTTTTGCTTTGAGATCTGATTTGTGACCTGCAAGTCTAGTTTTCAGGTTTGATTTTGTTGTCCCAACGTATACTTAATTGCATACGTTGGACCCGTCTCCTTTGCAATTAATTTTATAGATGAGATTGCAGTTGTCCATATCATCCACTTTGCACTTCGTTTTGCTGTGAAACTGCCCAAGTTGATTATTTGTTTTTGGAGCTAGTAAAAAATTGTTTTTGTTGTAAATATCAGACTTTTTAATTTCTTCCGTCAAGCCCGGAATATAGGTGATTCCTTTGTATATTTTTGGCTCTATAGCATCTGTGTTTTTTGGAATGTTGTTGTTTTTATATTCTTTTATTAATCGTGAAATAGTGTAGTGTGGAAAATCGTTGTTTAGGAGTACTTGTGTGATTCGCGTTGTGTTGTTTTTATGAAAAATTCCATCGCTGATACCGTAGACTCTGCTCATAAAATTTTTCGCCGTGTTGAGGATGGTTTTTTTAGGATGTTTAGAGAAGAAATTTATTAATCTTCCTGATGATGTTCGCAAAGAGAACCCGGCAGAACTCAGAGCAGTGATAAGTTCATCACGTGCGCACAAGGCAGTAGAAATATCATGGCAGCCAGTGCGTCGTCAACATACATGCATGAACGAAGAATGTGGCTAGCTAATGGTAACGTTTGTTCAACATCATCAGCCAATTGGAGTAAAGTACGGATGGCTAAGTATGGAGCACAGTTGACTCCAAACGTCACCGTCTTCAATTCGAAGTCTTGAATTTCATCTTTTGGAGAACTACGGAATAAAATTCTTTGAAATGGAGTTTGGTCAGGACTGACATATATCTGACGATACATTTTTTCAATATCTGCATTGAAAACAAATCGGAAAAAACGCCACTTCATTATAAGAATAGTCAAATCTGATTGTAATATTGGACCAGTATGAAGAACGTCATTCAAAGTAACTCTATTTGAGGAAGGACTGGAAGCATTAAATACTACACGAACGGTAGTAGAACTTTCAGGTTTTAAAACTTTGTGGTGGTAGGTAGTAATTCAAAGGAAAATTTTCAAATTTCGGGATAGAAACTGACTTCATATGACCTAAAGTGGAGTATTCACGGACAACACCATCATATTGAATTTTCATCTCTGGAGTTTTGCAAAGGCGCGATTCGTTTCTCAGAAATTGAGCACAAGCGATAGAGCGTGACTGGCCAAGTTTCAAGTTTGGAGGAAACTTCCCTCTTTAAATGGAAGTGAAACTATATAGCGGCCATCATCGCCTCTTTTCGTAGTGCTGATAAAATATTCTTCACAAAACCGATCCGATGCTGATCTATGAGGTTTTGATGGAAGATGTTCCACCTCCCAAAAAGGAGATATCTGTTTTTCAAGAGATACTTCATTGAAATATGAAATTACGGTAGAGGAAGTGCAGTTTGCGGAGTGAGTCACAGAGCCAGTGAGAATCCATCCAAAGATGGTTTCTTGTGCAACTAATGATTCGCATATATTTCGTTGGATACCATCAAGAAGAATGGAAGGAAATATATCCTCACCAATTAAGATATCAATGTATGAGCTCTGGAAGAAATTGGAATCTGCAAGTTTAATGTCTGGAAGTTTTGAGAATACTGTGGGATCAACAGTGCATGTAGGAAGGTTACCAGTTAAGTGTGGAAGAACTAAAGCGGATACTTCAATAGCAAAATTGGAATCTGCCGGAGAGCCCAAAATAAACGAACACACCTTCTGTGTTTTAGCTGAAATAACATTATTTAACCCAGACACTTCAGCTGTACTGCACGAGATGGAAGTTTAAGTAACTTAAAAAGCCGCTCTGAAATAAAGGTTCCTTCAGAACCGGAATCTATGAGTGCCCGAGTGGAATACGTGGTACCTAAGTGACAGATGTTGACCATTGCTGTACCCAAAAGCACACCTTTTGAACCTGAAGCAAAGCAAGTTTGAACAGAAGTATTTGGAATCAATGAATCAGTGGAGTGTATGTGAACTCTGAATGCCAAAATTTCTTGGAGTGAAATTTGATACCAAACCGCTTGAAGTAGAAGCTACAACAGGCACTTCCATCGCTCGTTGCAATAAAATGTTGTGACGTTGTCGACAAGTAAAACAATTGAACGAACTTTTGCAGTCCTTTACAGCGTGAGCTCGAGCAAAGCAATTTAAGCATAAGCTAAATTTCCGAAAATTTTGACTTTTTCGGATAGTGTGGTATTCATTAACGCAAAGCTTGCATTGAGGACTAGTCACATTGCAATTATAAGAATTAATTTTCCGAGGGTTTAATCTCTGAGGAACTGATGTTCGTTGACGCGCTGAAAATCTGATATCAGAGACCGTTTCAAGGTTTGATAACGATTTGTTAAAAAGGTATTAAGTTTTTCCTTTTCATTTTGGAATAACACTCTTGTTGCTTAACGACTGTTCCCAAAGAGCTAAGGTGGCATCAGGCAATCGAGTTGAACATAGGAATATTAATATGGCATCCCAATTAGTTATGTCGATATCATACAGTGTAAGTGCAGATATACAACTGTTTATATCCCTCTGTAGCTTTTTTATAGAAGTACCACATTCGTTAGATATCGACGGTAGATTAAAAAGGATTCTAAGTTGACTGTTTACAAGAATTCTATGGTTTTCAAAACGATTGAAGGTTTTTTTCACGCTATTGGAAAACCTTCATTAGTTAATGGAGATTTTTTAGCAATATCAAGCGCTTCACCTTGTATCTTCTGATTCAAGTGAAATAGTTTTTCTACTGGACTTAATCGAGTATTGTTGATATAAATCGCCGTAAACATGTCGCGGAAAGAAGGCCATGCTAAATAATCTCCGCTGAAAACCTCGGTATCGCATGGAGGCAGATGGAAACTACTAGAGGAGGAATGAACGCTAGTTGGATTGGATGCAACTGAATTAGCTTGCTGCTAAATTATTTCACCTATCCTTGCAACACAGCGAACATACGTCTGGTAAGTGGTGCGATACCGTGCTCTTACTGTTTCCAGATCAACATCTTTACTGTTGTCATCATCCTTCTCCGGCGAACTAAACTCTTAGGTAATCTTCATACGCCTTTTTGACGTTAACCCAGATGGACTTCATCTCTTCTCGATGAACTTCCAACGAGTGCGTTGAGCATCCTGCTGCAGAATCTTCATTGAACTCAGCCTCGAATTCAATGATGTGATCGGTAACTCGAATAAAGGAGGACAGGGGAGACATTGCAAGATCAGGTAGGTCGTAAAGGAATCCAAAGGGTCTAAGTTTTCGTTGGAAACTTATAAAATATAAGCACGATAACTTTTTAAAATAGTCTTGATACGATAACTGTACGATATAACAACTTGATCAAAAATCAATGAAGCACACAACGAGAACTTAATCGAAATAGAAAGTATGGTAAATGCTATAAAATTTTTTCAAAAAAAAAAAAATCGAATATATACGAATACAAAGTTTAAAATGGATAAGTTTAAACGAAAGTAAATTTATAAATACCGAGATAAAGAAACAATTGCATCTCTGGATGAATGCAAACCAATCAATATCGATTAATTATTCACAATTAATTGAAAAATGTCTCCATCGGTTTTATATGGGCTCTGGCTTATTGGTTTTTTTTTTTTTAATAAGAATAAATTTAAATTTTTCAACGATTGCTTGCGTTGAAACTATCTGCAAAAATTAAGTTGAATCAAATGAAATATTTCTGTATTAAATTACAGAAAAAAAATTATATATAAACAAATTAGCCTTTAAAGATTAAAAATTGTTAAACAAAAATAATATCAATATGAATTGAAAGGGAAACAGTGAAATTTCTTTAGGCTTGTTTTATATTTTTTTTTACGAGTTAAATTAAAAGTTAAAAGCTAAATTAAAATTTAAATAAAAAATTACGAGTGAAAATTTGTTATTATATTTTTGTTTTCCAACACTGGACTAAGAGCAATATGGTGACGACCTTTTCCAAGTCAAATCGCAATAATATGCTCAGCAAAAACCATTTTTTTTTTTTTTTTTGGAGAAGTTATTATTATATGTATGTAGACACAATTAGATTATGTTTAGAAGAGAATAAATAATATCTCAATTATATTGACTAACGTGGGTAATCCGGTTCGTTAGGACCAAATGTTGATTCCAGGATGGAAGTAACCCAGATGAGATGTGAAAGAAGTTTTTCGTGGATAAATTGGAGAATGGAAGAAATTAAACGACTTAGAGAAATGTATATTTGGAATAGGGTAGTGTTTATTCTTACCAGTTTGATTCACAAAGATAAGTGACTTAAAACTAAAATTGCAGCGAACGACAAAGGCTCGGATTAAATGAAAATCAAACAAAGATAAATGATAGGAAATAAGATTAAGTTCGGAGTGGCGAGAAGCGCCACCTAGCAGTGATTTTAAATTAAGATAGAAAATAGTGATATTTACGCGTAAACATGCAGTAAACACAGATAAGACGAAATATTCAACAAACAAACAGTCCCAGCGTATTGGCACCCACGTCACTGTTGACAACACCTTCTTCGAGGTTGTGAAGGACTTCGTCTACCTCGGTTCCAGCATTAACTCCACCAAGAATATCAGTAGAGAGATAAAACGAAGGATAACTCTTGCCAACAGGTGTTACTTTGGGCTCAGAAGGCAATTGAGAAGCAGAGCCCTCTCTCGATGAACAAAAGTAACGCTCTTTAAGTCACTAATCATGCCCGTCCTGTTATATGCAGCACAAACCTGGACGTTGAGCAGCTCTGATGAAAAGATTTTGGGAGCGTTCGAGAGAAAGATCCTTCGTAAAATCTACGGACCAATCTGCGTCAATGGCGAGTACCGAATACGATGGAACGATGAGCTGTATGAGCTATACGCCGACATCGACAAAGTAAAGTGCATTAAAATCGAGCGGCTTCGCTGGCTAGGTCATGTTGAGCGAATGGAAGACGACGCTCCAGCGAAGAAAATATTCGATTCGGTACCCAGCGGCGGACAACGCAGAAGAGGACGACCGCATCTCCGTTGGAGGGTCCAAGTGGAGGACAACCTGACGAAACTTGGAGCTTCCAACTGGCGCCAGCAAGCGCAAAGCAGAAATGGCTGGCGCAATTTCTTGCAACAGGCGGAAACCGACTTACGGTTGTAGGCGCCATCTAAGTAAGTAAGTAAAAGCCCCGCTCTAGGAGAAGTTATTTTATATTAATCAATAAAATTAATTATTAATTCAATTATTAAATTTAAATGGTGATAACTAGCATAGTGAGGCACTTTGCAGAACCAGTAAAATTGCAGTAAAAATAAATTTTTACTGATAATGGAATTTAATTTGCATTACCAGTAAATTTTTACTGATTACTGAAAAAAAATTGCAGTAAAAATTAATTTTTGCTGATTACTGAAAAAAAAGTGCAGTAAAAAGAAATTTTTACTGGTTACTGAAAAAAATTGCAGTAAAAATAAAATTTTACTGTTTACTGAAAAAATTTCACTAAAAATAAATTTTTACTGATTTCAGAAAACAACTGCAGTAAAAAATTCTTATTGATCATGAAATTAACCAAATAAATAAAATAAATCATTTAAAAAATGCGATTAATTTTTTGTTATCATGTATTATATACATACATACTATACGCTGTTAGCTTACCAATTATTTGTAAGCCCTGACTGATTAAAAAACTTGGAAGATTTTGTTCGCAAGCAAAACCTGAATCATTAATAGAATCGCCACTATCGAAATGTACTCATATAATATTTCTTATTTATTGTCACTTGGAATATTAGTTATAACGATAACACGCGAAAAACTATGACTCAATATTAGAGTTCACCAGCTCTATTCTTTGATTACACAGTGATGACAAATACCAAATCAACCGAAAGAAGCTGAGTTGTATTAGCTCACCCGATTTATTTCCTCTGGTTAGAGTGCGTTGAATTTTTTCAAATTAAATTTCAGTTGGAAATTTTTTTACTGCAATTTTTTTTAATTATCAGAAAAAAATTAATTTTAACTGCAACTTTTTCCAATAACCAGTAAAAATTTAAATTTACTGCAATTTCTTTCAGTAATCTGTACAAATTTATTTTTACTGAAATTTTATTCAGTAATCAGTAAAAATTTTTTTTTAATATCAGTAAAAATCTACTGATTATTGTTGTTTTTAATGCATTTAATATATACTGCAGTGTGCCCATGTATGATAACTAGTTACCCCAAACGCTTTTTTTATGAGATTTGACTTTTTCACTCTGCTTAAAATCAAATAAAAATGAATTCAAAGTTATTGAAAAAGTAAGTTATGCATCTGCAAGTGTCAGGGAGCGACATGCAATCTATTTAGATTATTTTCTTTGCTATTTGTTGATTGTCGCTTATTTTTTTATACTGTTGTTCTGTTTGGGAGAAAAATTTGCCAAAAACAAAAGCAAAGAAGTTAAGAAATAAAGAAAGTGAGAACCAAATATAAGTTAATAACAATATTGAGAACATTAATAAAAGAATTTACAAAAGATATTAAAGTTATTTAAGTTTTTAAAAAAAAAAAAATCTGGGACTGGATCTCGTTATAAATAAGCCCAAACCTGGTTTTGGTTGTTTTCACGTTGGAAATTTTTTCAAGGTATATTTATTTATTTTGGGAGGATAATGTCAAAACCAAGTAATGCAAGCCCTAACAAAAACAAATTAGGAATTTTTTATTTTTAGAGAAAAATTTAGAGGAATTTTTTATTTTTTTGTATTACAAATAAATAAATAAATAAATAAGTTTAGCACCAATTTTTCGTTTTATAATCAGTTTATCCATATTTTATTTTGTATATACTGTTTGAAGTAATGAACAATTAATTGCCATACACCGAGAGAAAAAACTATAGTAAGAACATACAAGTTGGCTTTTGTGAAAGAAAAATCTACTGAGTGGCAAAACTAATGTGTAATGAAAAAAGTAATTGTGCAAGATAAACATGGTTTGAAAATGAAATGAACAAAAATTTCTAAATAAAATACTAAATTTGGAGATCACACAAACGAACATTAATATCAAAAAAATATACAGAAACATATATCATGCAGAGCTTCGAATAAAAAACATTTTGAGGGAAGAAGAGTGCAGAACTTTCATAGAAAATCAAACAAATATATGCAACTACATTTCAGAACAAACACGAAAAACTCATGCCACAAAAATACAAAGAATAAAGAACAAACAACTGCAAAAATTAGGTATTCACAAAAATGATGACTGGTTTGTGAACAAAACTTCAATTAATTTTCCAGAAGAGAGCCAATGGCTCCTATCGCTTGGTAAGAAATTCGCTTTACCAATTACAAAGAAAAACTTTTCACCAATACACCTGATTGCTGACATGGAACAATGCGTACAAACAATAGAAGACGACAGAGAAAAAGAGGTGGCCAGATTAAAAATTTCTAACAAAATAACAACATACAAACGAAAAATCAGAAACACACCTAAAGAAAAACTTATTTTAAAAATTTATGAAAATACAAAAATATTTTTACGAAAACTAAAAAAAAATAATGATAACGACAGCGGATAAAGGAAACAAAACAATAGTCGTATACAAAGAAGATTATAAAACAAAAATGAAAGAACTATTAGATGATAAAAAAACATACAAAACATTACGAACTGACCCCACACAACAACTACAAAAAAACAACAACATTGTCAGAGATCTTTTTAAAAACAATAAAATTAGCACACAAGAAAAATATAGGTTATCATGTCCAGCAGCAAACGCGCCAAAACTTTACGGCTTACCAAAGATACACAAGAAGGACACACCATTCAGACCAATATCATCGTCAATACATGTACCGTGCTATCAACTATCGAAGCACATAGGGAAAATTCTAAAAAATATAATTTCGGACAAATACAGCATAAAAAATATTTTCAAACTAAAAGAACAACTAAAATATATAACACTAGAAGAGGACGAAATATTTATATCCTTTGATGTGATATCTTTATTCACAAACATTCCAACATACCTGGCAATAAAGCACATAATGAAACAATGGACAACGATTGAAAAGTACACGAAAATTCCAAAAACTTATTTTTTGAAAATTCTAGATTTTTGCCTAAATGAAAATAACTATTTTAAATTCGATGGAAAAGTATACAAGCAAATATTTGGAATGCCAGTGGGAAATCCACTATCCCCTACTATTGCAGATATTATTTTAGACAATTTACTAGACAACACAATGGAAAAATTAAATAGCAAAAATATACACATGAAGTGTATCTACAAATACGTTGACGACATATTTGCAATAGTCAAAACACAAGAAAAGGATATAATACTGAAAACTTTAAACGAATATCATAACAAACTGCAATTTACTATGGAAGTAGAAGAAAATAGGAGTCTGGCGTTCTTGGACGCAAAATTACCCAGACACGACAGCAAAATCATATTCAACTGGTACTCAAAGCCAACTTCGTCCAACAGAATAATAAATTTTCAATCAACGCAACCACGCAAACAAAAGATAAACACAGCAAACAATTTAATAAACAAGCGGTCAGAATTCTTTGGTTTTATAGCCACCGTCTTTTTCGTCAGTCGTTGCCGTTTTGTCGTCGGTTGGTGTGCATTAGGGTGGGTAAAAAAGAAAACACTTTTTCACTTTTTTTTTCGACACTCATATTCTGGAAGCTGAATTCAAGTAGATCTTAAATCCAAAAGGTTATCGAAATCGGTGGAACCGTCTGCCAGAGGTTTTGATTTAAACAAATCACCTTTTCGCCAAAAATCAACGGTTTTTTCGCTGTAAGTTTTTATAAATTTGAAATAACTATCCAAGAGTAGGGTGCAAATGAAAGGTATCTAAGACCCCAAAGTTCTGAATAGGAAGATTGTTAAATTCGAGAATTTTTTTAGTACAACAGTGTTAAAAATTCTGACCAAATTTTTGGTATTTTTCACAAAAAGCGCTATAAATCTGTTATTTTTAGGTGAATTTTAGAAAGTTTAGTATTGTTCAATAACACTTGATGTAATATTGATGTAAATAAATAAAAGAATTTAAAATAGTGGAATCACTAAGAGATTTCTTAAATTCAATTCAGACTTTCCAATGAGAATTCATTAAAAATTCACTAAAAAATAAATAGATTACATCAAGTCTTTATTAACAATACTAAATAAACAACAATAAACAATACTAACTTTCAAAAATTTACCGAAAATTAGCAGATTTATAGCGATTTTTAGCAGTTTTGATATAAAAGGGATTTTTTTATATCAAAACCGCTGGCAGACAGTCAAGCCGATTTCGATAACCTTTAGGATTTAAGATCATATTGAATCCAGAATGAGTGTCGAAAAAAATTTTCTTTACCCCTGAAAAAAACGATCCACCTTAGTGTGCATGAATACATAAGATCACAATGTAGTTATATTTTGCAGTTTCGTTTCGTGCCGCAAGTGGGCAGCAACCTTAACAAGCTCATATATGTCTTGAAAGATTTTGAGAAGAATCCTAATGTTTACAAATGCATCATGATTTTTATTTATAAATCAGAAAAATACTCTTAATCGACTCTTAGACTTAAATACTCTTATAAGAGTCCGAAAAAACTTATAGTTCTGACTATTAAAGTGCGCAGACTTTGGATTCTTTTGTCTCATATATAACAAAAGTTAGAACTCCGATCAGTGAGATTAAATACAGGATGTGAAATACGCTCATATCGACGCCTTAAATGATCTCATTATAAGCGCCCAGGCTCATATGAATTTGACAAGTCCTAAAACTCTCATTGCTTTCTGGGATTTAGTGAAGTCTTAGACGTTTAAACTTTTTTAAATTAAACTCAGATGCAACTACGCCACGTAGTTTATGTTTTATTGGAACAAAAGTCGTCAGGGCTGAATATTTAAAACCATTTTTTTTTGTGAAGTGTTTAAAACACAAATTGATACAACTCACTTGAATAATTGGAACAAAACACCTGGTATCTCCGACATGTTAAAGTCCTGTTTCCAAATATCAGTTAGCAATTAAAATTTATTTTTAAGGCGAAAGCTTCCAACACCTTTCTCAAACACTTAACGCAAATATTTGTTGTTTTTCCTACAAAGTAGAGATAAGTAGAAATTAGCGATATGAAGTTTTCAATATTATAAAAGTTTATAACAGTTTCTTACCCTATATCAATAATAAGGGGGTCTCAGACGATACGGTATGCACAGAGTTGCACAAGTACGTATTTTCGTACCATTTTGTATACGTTTTTATTATTTCTGTACGAAGTACTTTATAATTCGTACTAGTACTATTTTATTTTCTACCTTTTTATTATGATTTACACCCTGATAGTGCCAATCGTCTTAAATTTAAATTAATATGGCAATACTTCTTGACTTTTGCTTTGTTTACGTACGGTGTGCAGAGATCTCAAAATGAATGCAATAGCAAAGAAGAAAGTGTGAGGAATACTAAATCAAAGAATACCAAATTCAAAGCGTACTTCGTATCAATAAGCTTGTATGGAATCTTCATACAAATCAGATGATACGAAGTACGTTCTGACTTCGTACCTCCTTCATTTTTCGTATTCCTCGTACTTTGCTTTTGCCATTGTATTCTTTTGTTTGTTTGACATATCGCCTTTTTTACTGCCTTTTGTCCAATTGGGAACAAATTAAATCAATTGCGGTTGTAATTTAAAAGCGACAGTTTCAAATTTTTAAAAATGACTATGTTAATAAAAATTAACAAAGTTAATGTTAAAAACATAAAAAAATTATTTATTTTTTAAAAAAAGTGAGTTTATATGTAGTTTGATAAGATAATGAAAAGAAAAGTGATAATAAATAAATTATTTTTGCAGAAATCAAAGCGAAGAGGTTAGGATTTCTTTCTATCCTGCAGAAAATGATGCTGAAGATGGAGCTGAAAAGTGTTCAAATATTGAACAATCAAAGGCTACGCAGAGTGCACTTTATCCAAGTTAAGGAAAAGTACGTTCTATATCTTTATATATATTAAATAAATTTGTTATTGCTTAACTCGAAAACGGAGATTACGATTTGCTTGGCGATTTTTTGTTGTTTTTCTCGGCCATTGAAGAAATCCTAGAAAATTCAGCCAGAAAACATAGTAGGTGGCGCTGCGATTGGATTCCACAAAATATTTATTTATTGCTTGTCTCCGAAGCCGCTCTTCCGATTTGCATGCAAATTTGTACATAGGGATTTTCGAGTACAGAGAGTGTACGACATCTATTCGTTCTATCTTTAACACTAGAGGAAGCTATAGTATTAATCTCTTCAAACATGCGAAAAATTTTTTGTAAACGCATATTTTTATTGAAAAGTATAAGTAGTGTGATTTTGTAACAATTGTTTTTACTGCAGAGACTGCAGAGCTTGGATTTTCATCAAGTTCTTATTCTGCTATAAAGTGAACAAAAATTGAGATATGGAAAAATCTGAGACGTCCGACACGAAACGTACGAACAAATAAAATAATTTACTGTGACCTCACTATGCCTTTAAGGGGACTTTTTCGGTCTGAGGCGTATTGCATACTGCAGATATTTATAAAAACTTTTTTATTATATTAATCAAGTATTCAAGAATACAAAAAAATATACTTTTATTAAAATTCATGTACATGTAAGCCCCCAGGTGGCGTTGCAAATTGGCGTAAAAAGAATTACTTTTCCAGTGGGAAAAACAAATCTATACTGGGTCGTCTGAGTGGTTTAGTACGTAGGCGTATATAGGGGTTAAGGAGTAATTCCTCTTATATGAATCGTGCATAACAACTGTACGGGCTGTTGTTATATTTTGAATATTCCAGACCTTCAGGTCGCATCCGAAAACAAAAATTTTTGGAGTTAACTGCTAAATAGTAAATGAGAAATGGTGCATACAATTTTTTCATTCATATAAAAAGAGGCACGGGGGAAAATGATACCCCCGAAGAATTGAAAATTTGAAAGGTGAGGATCGTTTTTTTTTTTTGGTTATCACTTCTGAAACGGTAATTGTAAAGAAAAAACATTTAATATCCAAGACAAAAAATGTTATTTGTTAAGTACGTTTTTATTTTTGTCCGATGCAACCCTGGGTATGCAGTCAAGCCTTGCCGTACGGAACCATACAAGGTTGATTTATAAGGTTGTCGCAGGGCTGATCGCACTCTCTTCTCAGTACCCATAATTGTCAAAACCAGCCAATTTTGCGAATGACTACGAAAGAAGAACTGATGACAATAGAGAACACTTGCAGATTTTCTATGAGCTGTCAACTTCGATTTGACAATTATGGGTACTCGCTCTCTCCCTTGCGACAACCTTATAAATCAACCTTGGAACCATATAAACTTTAAATGTTTGATCATTCGAACGCTCGATACCGAAGGCTGACAGCATGTTGGATTGAAATCAAAAATTCTTGATTTCAAGGTTTGATGAGCAGCTATCACGTCTGTGTGAACACGAGCTGGACAATCACGCCAAGATTCGCCATTTTAAAAAAAGTTGTGAAAGAGTTAACATCTTGTGATGGCGGTATATATTTTCAGTGCATTTGCAAAAACAATTATCTATAGATGAAAAATTAGAAATATTTAATGTATTTCAAAATAAAAAAATTACAATAAAGTCGTACAGAATGGCAGCGCCTGTAAAATATTTTTTGGGAAGAGTTCTTCGAACTTAATAGAAGCTTGCCAGAAACGTGCAAAGTAAAAAGTGAACTTTATAAAAATACAAACTATAAACCATTCGCTAAGTGAGATGGTTGCTGATACACAAGCGAACATATCTTATACGCGTTACATATCTGCGATCTCGTGTGCCACATGGCAGTCATTTTTGAACTTGAATGGTAGTCCAATTATGCTCACGTAATATCCTAGACACATTGACTGCGGCCGTGCGGCATCGGATAAAATTGTTTACATGTAGTTCTTATAAAGAGAAACTGGTGCAATGCTGCCCTTGCTGCAGCGGATTTGTCGTCGATAAAGAATCGTTTCCAATTTGACAGCTTGTGGTTGTAGCCGCAATAAATGTGTCTCAGTCGTAACACGACGCAAAATGGCCGTAGCAAATGTCACTTGAATTTCTGTTGTATGGGCTTTGGGTGTATCTGCAGTTCGTTCCTGTATCAAAATCGGTAAGCTACCGATTTGTGACGTCATGCGCTATCGATCCCTATTTACCGATTTCGTCACAACTAACGAAAAACAACACAAATCGAGAAGAAATGTTGGGGAAATTGTGTCAAGTGACAAGCAGCTGTTTAGGTGTATTTATTTTATTTTGTGTGCGGTATAGTTTTATAATAAATAGGTGGTCAAATTATTGATTTATTGTAATAATTTATTTCATTATTATTAAACTATTTAAACTTTTATTTGCTTTTGTTGAGATGCTGCCTAATTTATGTGTCTATCACAAAAATGGTATACATAGAAAAATATCTATAGATGATCTTATAATAAAACAGTTATCGATAACTCTATGATTAGCTGAGGCGAATATTAAAGCAACATACACAGTAATACTTGGAAATCAATAAGGGTATCTTTACATATTATTACACGCTTTTTTGTTTTTATTAAATTCAATTAGCAATTTAAAAACATAACTATAACTTAGCAACGTTAAAAAAAATTGAATAGGAATCAATCCCAGCCAACCTGGTCGACCTGTTCGACCACTTCGGTTTTTAGCAGTATTAGGCCCGACAGCATTTGAATCGGATATGTCATGATTGATTTCTGACTCTGCTTCAGAACCAGAACTACCACAGGTTTCATATTCGTCGGATGAAATTTCTCTATTTTCAAGTTGTTGTGATGGAACTGGTTCTTTAGCATAACAGTAAGTAGTGTCCATTTCATTATTGTTTTCAATTACGTTTGGTTTGTTTACAGTAATTTCTGGATATAAGCCCCCCGGTTAATGGATTTCCCCTCTTATAAGTTAACAAAATTAGGTCAAGAAAAATCTCCCTAAGCAAAACATAGGAAAATTCCCGTTTAAAGTATTTCCTGCGTAAAAAATCGCACCGCTTAAAACGTTGCAAATTTGTGAACCATTTGAGAAAACTCATACAAAAATCCCCGCATAAAATAAAATATAAAGTTGGCAGCGTTTTGATGATTTATTGTTATTTATATAAATGTGAATTAACATTTCTTTTTTTTTAACATAAATACATATTCATTTGAAAAGTTATTACAACATAATTTCTTTTATTAATACGAGTAGGGTGTGTATGCAGTTTCTTATAAGAGCGTCCTATAAGTTGTTTCTTAGGGCGAATTTTTTATATAAGCCAAAAATGGTTCATTAAACGGGTTTTTCGTTTAAGCTCCACAACTGCTTTTAGCCGGGATTTTCATAAAAGACTTTCCCGGATAAAGAGTTTGAATTTTGAGCATTTTGCTAAGTTCTTATATCCGGAAATTACTGTATTTGAATTTCCTTTAAGTTTTCCGGGGCATTCGTTATGTAACGTTTAATGTTTTCCTCAAACAACATATCACTGGCATTGAAATCATTATTCCTTGTTTTCGCAGTTAACCGACGGTTACGTGTAAAGAAGTTCTCAAAATGATCCTTAATAATGTACGATCGATCATTAACTTTACCTACAATTGTGCCGTAATTCCATTCCTTACAGGTTTTTTTAAATATAACAATGTCACCTAATTCTAGTTTGACAATGATTTTGCGTTTCGATCATAATAATATTTTTGCTTTTCCCTCTTTTCTTTAATTTCCCTTGAACGATTTCTTCATTTGCATTACATCTATAAAGCAAAGTCTCGAGCATAGGCAGGCGTGTCTTAATTAAGCGACCAAAAAATAATTGCGATGGTGTCAGTTGCATGCTAGCCACAGGAGTTGTATTGTATTCTAGGATTCGATACTGATAATGTTTAGTCTCATGTGCTTCATAGCATCGTTTCAAAATGTTTTTAGCAATGGCCACTTCTTTTTCAGCCAGGCCATTGCTTTGGGGATAACGGGCGCTTGAAAATTTTATTTTTATATTATGATCATCTGCAAATTTAGAAAACTCGCTTGAGCCAAACGGGCTATTAACGCATTTAATCACCGATGGATATCCTAGCTTATTAAAATTACGCTTAAGTTTTTCAATTAAATGGCTTGATGTTTTGTTACTCAAATGCTCAACTAAAAGATACCAAGAGTATGAATCAATAACTGATAAGAAATTTTGTCCCGCATATTCAAACAAATCCATTGCAATCATATGAAACGGGTACTTGGGTGCTTCTTCTTGCAGAAGACCTTTTTTTTGATTATTACGCTTAAATTTTTCACAAATAGCACAGCTTGCTACCATATCCTTGATTTGAGTGTTCATTTTTGGCCAGAAATAATGCATTCTTGCTCGGGAAAGTGTTTTTTCTATTCCCAAATGTGGCGCATGTAACCATTTCATAATCTTTGCTTGTAGTTGAGAGGGTACTACCAGCCTATGATTCCGAAACAATAAACCATTTTCAACATATAATTCTGACTTATATTTGTAAAACTCCTGGTTAAGATCATCCAGTCGGTGATAACTGGGCCAATTATCCTTAACATATTTACAAATATGAGAATAATGTTCATCACGTTCAATGATTTATAGTTTTCCTCGGATAAACACATGGACTTAGTAACTGTGTGAATGACTCCTGCTAAATCATCACTTTCCTCACATTCTGGCAACTGAGCACGACAACAGTCAGCAACAAGCATTTCTTTTCCAGGTTTGTAAACTGTCATTTTAGGGTATTTCAGTAAAGACATGATCATACGCTGTAACCGTGCAGTTACATCATCAATATCACATTTTATCAAACTTTTCCAAGGCTTATGATCACTTTCAACTATAAACTCCCGCCTATATAGAAAGAAATGAAATCTCTGACATGCAAAAAGTATTGCTAATAGCTCCTTCTCAATCTGAGCCCACTTTTGTTCGTTTTTACTTAACGTTCGGGACGTATATGCAATTGGATGGCCTTCCTGCATCAACACACACCCAAGACCATCTTTCGATGCATCAGTTTGCACGACTACTGGCTTTTTTGGATCATAAACTGCCAGCACAGGGTCTGATGTAATTATGTTAGTTATGTTCTCCATTTATTTTTCATGCTTTATTGTCCAGTCATATTCTGAAAGATTTGGGATATACTTAGCTAAATACTTGAAAATCCCTAACAGTCTCATGACATCTTGTTTATTTTCCGGTTTTTTAATTTTTAACATTGCCTTCCGATATTTACTATTTGATTTTACTTGTCCGTGAGATAAAACGTGGCCCATGAAATCTACTTGAGATTTTCTGTATTGAATTTTTTCCGAATTAAACTTTACACAATTTGCTCGTGCCCGTGCTAGTACTAATGATATTATTGAATCAGTTCTACTTCGTTTTCCGCAAAGACACAAATGTCATCAAAATAAACTATTACTCCTGGAATGTCACCATAAAATTGCACCATTTTGCGTTGAAACATCTCTGGTGCACAATTCAGCCCAAATGGCACGCGGTTAAATTTATATCGTCCAAAAGGTGTCATAAATGTGGTTAAATCCGAACTTGCTTTATCCAGTTCCATGTGCCAGAAACCACTACTTAAATCAAGAACTGAAAATATTAGTTTATCTACTAGTTTTGATGTAAAATCATCCATAGTTGGAATCAAAAAATGTTCGCGCTGAATACATTGATTAAGAGGTTTTGTATCAAGGCAAATTCGGAGTTTCCCATTTGACTTTTCAACGATCTGCAAATTATTTACCCAGTCTGTGGGGTAATCCACTACTGATATAATTCCGTCCTGCAGCATTTGTTCAATTTCCCCTTTTAGTTTATCAACAAGGCTTAGTGGTATGCGTTTCTTATAATGCATTACTGGCTTAGCATTATCCATTAATTTTATTGAACAGAATCCTGGGAAATTACCTAAGCCATGAAAAACATCGAAATTGCTATATAAAAACTCTTCCTTATGTGACATGCATGCAACAGTACCCACATCTAATCGCCTTATTAATCCGAAAGCTATGCAGGTTTTTAACCCAAGTAACGGTTCAAAATCATCATTTACAACTAAGAATTGAGAAAATTGTTCAATTTTATTGCTCAAATCAATACATTTTAATTTTAATCAAACACATGAAAATTATTCTTTTCGTTTTCTAATTTAATATTAAGATTTTCAATCACTTTAAATGGGACGCAATCTATATCCGATCCAGTGTCGAGCTTAAACACTATAGTTTGATTGCCTATTCGATATTCTATTGTCCATCGTTCCTTAATATTCCCAGATGAATTAGCATTTATTCTAAAAAAACTTTTTACTTTACTTAAACTATTCCCCTCAATGATTTCCAAAGAATTACCTGTTTCGCCCCTGCTAAGCGATTGACAATTTTGCTTATGCTTGTTGATTCCCGGTTTCGTATCTCCGGTCTTTGCCACCAACTTGTTATCCATTTGTTTTCCTTTGGATTTACAGAATCTTTGAAAGTGACCTTTGCGACCACACTCCCTGCAATTTATGTTGTTTGCTTTGCAGCTTCGAAGATGAGTTGCAGTAAATGGCTCAATACACAATTGTAGTACTGACGATTCGCAGCGTTGACTGCTAAATTCATATTTTGTTGTTGATCAACACTCAGTACGTTTGAGTGAACGGCGTTCTTATCCAAGAATGTCTTGTTAGCGTTCGCTGCCTCAAAAATTTTCCTCACTTCGATTACATCTTTTAACCCTTCTGCCTTGACATCTAATAGTTTGAGTTGAAGTTTTTTGTCGAAAACGCCGATGATAATGCGATCTTTTAGCATTCTTTCCTCATAAGAAATTCCACATTGGCAGTTGAATGCACAAGCCTGAATCTGTTTTCGGAGTTCTGTTTCGAAGTCAGCAAACAATTATTTTTCCTTTTGTACAATTTTGTTAAATTTAAAGGAATCCATTGTTGCATTTTTCCTTGGAATACAATACTGATCAAACATTTCCAAAATGTTGTCCAAGGTACGTTGGTTTCCAGCATTTTGATTCCCAGGATTTTGATTTCCAGCATTTTCACCATCGTTTACATTGACAGGCGCTTCACCTTCATTTTGGTTACCCTGGTTTCCAAGTATCCCAGCAGTTGTTCCATCATTTGGAAACAACGTGTTATAGATGTCCATGGCACGTGAACCAATCAACCACAAGAATGTTGCAATCTTCTTTGGTTCGTTTTCCTCCATCTTACCAGTTGCCATCATGTACATTAAAAATGCGCGCTTCTAGTTGGGCCATTCTTGCGCTAAATTAGAGCAGTCTAACTCTGCCGGTAAACTGTCGTGTGACGCCATTTTGCAATAAAGACAGAAGCTGCAAGCGTGTTAATGCTTCCGTATTAAAATATCAGTACGGTATTCATCAGGTACCGAAGTGAATATATTGAAACTTTATCCACAGATCCCGCTTCTGACACCATGTAATAATTTATGCAATTATTATTAAATTATTTAGGCCCAGTTTCACCAACTATACTTAAGTTGAACTTAAATATAAGCTCTGAAAATGCGTTTCATCAGCCATACTTAAGTTGAACTTAAGTATGGAAAATGCGTGACTTAAGTTATACTTAAGTCGTCAATAGCAAACAGCTAATATCATTCTGCAAAACAATTTTGCAAAACAATTCTGGAAAATATTTTGTGAAAACAAAAAAAAATAAAATGGATTTTCATTGGGATTGCCTTTGGATTCTTTTCTTTTACTCATTTTAATGTGTTTAACACTTTCCTATTAGTTTTCTTTTCTAATAAGTTTTTGCACAAATGTCAAAAAAATGAACACAAAAATTTTTTGATGGTATTGCCATATTATTGTTTTAAATTTTGGCAATAGTTAAGTACAGATTGTGAAACGCAAATGCCTCAGAAAACTTAAGTTGAACTTAGCTGAGGTTAAACTTAAGTACAACTTACGTACAGTTGGTGAAACTGGGCCTTAGAATTTTATTTGCTTTTGTTCAGGTGCTGCCTAATTTATGTGTCTATCACAAAAATGGTATACATAGAAAAATATCTATGATGATCTTATAATAAAACAGTTATCGATAACTCTATGATTAGCTGAGGCGAATATTAAAGCAACATACACAGTAATACTTGGAAATCAATAAGGTTGTCTTAACATATTATTACATTTAGTGAAGAGTGAAGTGAGTTAGAAGTATTTGGGAATCAATTATTTAATGGATTATTGTTTCAGTAACATTAAAATTCATTCAAAAATTTACCCTTTCCGTCTTGCCGGTGCTGCTTCATTAAGTCCAACAGCCAACGTCGCTGCAGTTTCGAAATTCATCCGGATATAATTTGCTATTCAAATAAATTTTATTAGTTATTTATATACATATTAGAAATATATACAAATATAGAAAATTCAATTTAAGTGAAAGAAACCATTTTTAAAGGTATATTTCGAGTACTTATAACTTAATAATACACAACATTACTGACATTAGATAAATCGGTAGAATTTCTCACTTGCCGTAAGCCCAGTGAGAAATGTGACACATTTTTATCGATTCACTTTTTGTACAGAAACACTTTTTTAAAAGGTTCCATTGAAATGAAATCGGAACAGGTGACAGCTTTTCGATTTGAAACGACTGGATCGAAAAGAAATCGATACAGATTCGCACAGAAACACTAGAGGTGAGCGTGACGTCAAATCGGTAATATAAGAGGTAACTCTGATCGGTATGACTTACAGGAACGAGCCACTGGTTATGCACCACTAAACGTAGCTTAGAAAAATATAGATAAATAGAGAATTATATCTTATAACATTAAGCTTAGTATGCTGTAGGAACAAAATTTGTTGGGCATATAATTCTACAGGCGAAATTTTGGTGTAGAGTCAAAATTTTTGTGTGGAGAAAAAGCACTAGCTATTCTGGTTGGCAGATTCATATTTTTGTTGCTGCAACTTTATACCCTGTAAAAGGCAAGACAACATATTAATAAACTAAATGAAATTGTTTAATAACAAAATCAACTTACTTACTTAGGTGGCCGTAACAACCCGTGTCCGGGTTTCGGCCGACCTCATCATAGGTCGACTTCCATCCATCGGAGGCATGGCTCCCTCGTCGTCGCTGACCAGCGACCCTCGCCTCGAGGACCTTTTTCGCTTGAGCTTCGTCGTCCATACGATGGACATGACCAAGCCAGCTGCACAGTTATATACCGAACTACGTCAATGTCTTCGTAGAGCTTATACAGCTCGTCGTTCATTCGGATGCGATAGTCATCGCTGACTCGAACAGGACCGAAGATTTTGAGAAGAACTTTTCTCTCGAACACCCCCAGAGTGGCTGCGTCAGCTTGCGAAACTACCCATGCCTCAGCGCCATAAAGCAGCACAGGTAGAACAAGCGTCTTGTAGAGTGTTCGTTTTGTCGATCGAGAGAGGGCTCTGGAACATAGCTGCTTACTGAGCCCGTAGTAGCACCTATTAGCAATTATTGTTCTTCGCTTTATCTCCAGGCTGATTTCGTTTTTGGTATTAATGGCGGTGCCAAGGTAAACGAACTCTTTGACTACTTCAAAGTTATAGCTGCCGGATGAAACGTGGGAGTCTAAATGCCGCGCTCCCTTGTTTGTAGACAGCATATACTTTGTTTTACCCTCATTTATCACCAAACCCACTTTGACTGATTCCTTTTCGATAGCGGCGAAAGCAGCGGTAACATCTCTCTTGGTTTTGCCGACAATATTAATATCATCAGCGTACGCAAGGAGCTGGACACCTGAATAGAAAATGGTGCCATTACGATGCACACCGGCCATTCGTACGATCCCCTCCGTGATGATGTTGAAGAGATCGCAAGACAGTGGATCGCCTTGCCTGAAACCTCTTTCAGTATTGAAGGTTTCGGAGAGGTAATTTCCTACCTTGACGGAACTGCGGCTGTTGCTCAACGTCATTCTGCAAAGTATTATCTACTTTGCAGGTAAATCGAACTCAGCCATTGTTGCGGATAGGCAATCCATGGGCGGCATTGGTGGAATCGTTGTCAATAAGTAAATTGGAGAAGTGCTGTCTCAATAATCTCAGCACACACTGTGTATCCGTACTCGGATCTCCATTTTCGTCTCTACAAGTGGAGGCTTCGGGCTTGTAACCTTGGGTTAGACGCTTAACCTGTTGATAGAATTTTCGTGCATCCTTTTTGCCCTGGTATACCTCTAGTCCCTCACGCTCACGCTCTTCCTGCTCTCCCAAGGTCCCCCGGCGTCGTCGGTTCCAGAGGTTGGTTGGTTGAGCTTAACCGATAGTTGAGCGGAGTAGGCTTCGGCAGTCCGTTGTAATTGCAGCTTAGCGACATCTAGCTTTCGTTGCATTCCTGCAACGTGCGTATGTTCTTCGCATTGCTTAATCGCATGCGGATCTTGGCTGCAACAAGATAATGGTCGGAGTCAATGCTAATCCCCCGAAATGTACGCACATCTAGAACACTAGAGGCATGCCTTCCGTCGGTTATAACAAGATCAATTTGGTTTCGCGTTTTTTGATCCGTGGACAGCCAGATGGCCTTGTAGATGTCGAGGTGTTTAAATCTGGTGCTACTAACGACCATCAGTCAATCAGTCTTAGACCGTTGTTCGTGGAGGTCTCATGATGACTGAACTGACCGACAGTGGGGCGAAAGATGCCATCCCCTCCGACTATCGCATTAAAATCGCCGAGGAGTATTTTCACGTCATGGACTGGAAGGTGGTCGTATTCGTCCTCAAGACTAGCGTAGAAAGCGTCCTTGACGGCTTCGTCCTTTTCCTCTATCGGGGCCATCGCGCAAATAAGGCTGATGAAGGAAAATTTTGCCTTGATGCGGATCGTGGCCAATCTTTCGTTCACAGGTGTGAACCGGGAAACAAGGTGGCGTAGTTTTCGGCTAACGACGAATCCACATCCAAATTCAGGCCTCCGCATGGCAGCTGTAGTAGATATCGCAGTGTGCTTGTTTAGAGCAGCCTTGCCCTTTCTATCACATTTCCTGGATGGCGGTGATGTCAGCTTTTCTTGTTTTGAGGGCTTCCGTCAATAAAGGAAAATCAATAAACCTTCGTGATAGGGTCCGGACATTCCCTGTGCATATCCGTAAAGTCATTGTCCGTTTTTCGTTTGCGGTGGTCGTCAACGTAATTGGGGTTCTTATCTGAGGCTGGTTTAAGGTCTATGGAGCAACCCGCCGCTCAAATTAGCCGTCAAACTGACGGATGCCAGTTTGCCGTTGCCCAGGGAACACCACGTGGAGGTTTGAGTCGGCTTGGGACAATTCCGATATGGATAATGCTGGCCTCGCCACATTGAGACGGTCAGACACGTTGCCATGGGAAGGTTTTCCCCTGTTCCCCAAACAACAACATTAACAAATTCAACACCAACACATAATTACTGCTGATTATTTAATGTTGAATGTAAATTTCCAGCGGGCACATGATATAATAATTTAAGAGTAGGAGTGACAGTTCATTTGTCAAAAACGCATAGAAAAGAGAAAAGGAAGATGATAAGATGAAAAATAAAACTTTGTATTGATTTTGACAAGTGTTGGTCGACGCTCTGAGAAAATAGCCAGTTGCTGCGTCTACCTTATTTTCATTGTACCATGTACGGGCATTAAATTGCCAGAGAAATTTTGAAAATTGAACTCTCCACACATGGTTGTGAACTTGGCTACACTGAACAAAATCTTTCCTTCATCAGTGTACTACCTAGCGAAAAAATCCGATGCCTGTTCGATGTCAAAAAACTCAACTTCTTATTGTGGAAATTTTATTTTCGCTTTTACAGCATACTGAGCTGTAAGATAAACGTAAAACAAATAAAAAGTTCAATGCTAGTTTGAACTCAATATTTTTATGACAGCTGTGATAAATTTGTTGATAAATTGTCGCTTTAGAGTCAAAGTTCTTTTATCCTTTCTTTTATTTGCAGATAAATACAATAATATAAGCTTATTTGACGTTAAAAGTGTTCTTTCATTTGTTTTAATGCCGCAATTGTGCTAGCCAAACATGATTACCGAACATTTTTTGTTGTTATTGTTTCACGTGTAAAGTGCGAAATTAACTTTTTCTCAAATTCATTCTCTCGATCTCGGACCGAACATTTTTGATTATTGATTGAAACATAGTAGAATAAATAAAGGTATTTACACGGCTGAGAGACAACTATGATAACTGTCAAAAAGAAGCAAAAATAACACTACGCGGGACTTAGTTGCGATTCAGTAATTATTATTTATCAGTGGCGGCCGTGGAGTAGTCTGTGGCCCATACGCCAGAGAACCTAGGTTTAAATCCCATCAGATTTGACAGATTGTTTTTTCAATTGAATTAAATTTTCTGTTCGGCCGTCACCTCTTTGCAGACAATGGCAAGCCTCAGAGAGTAAAAAGTGCCATGAAAAGCTTCTTGAGAACATAAGCAGCTCGAAGTCTGCATAAAACTAGCAGGTCCAGTTCTCGATCATTTGTGTTCAAACATTTTACAACTCTCAAAACACAATTGATCATAAGATCAATCACTCGGTCAAAGTCCTTTCAAGGGTTGTAATGGTAATTTTTGTCGTTTTTTTCATTTTATTATTTATTTATTGAAGCATTCATAAGTACACTAAGACCTATGCTCTTTTAAAGTACAACATAAAACGTAAATTAAATTAAATTAAATTAAATTTACATTTGAATTTACGAATAATAACAACTCAACAAATAAGAATAAACTTAGCTTTAGACAACTAATAAATTTAACAACATATTAATAAACTAAATAAATTTGTTTAATAACAAATTCATCTCCAACACATAATTACTGCTCATGTTTTATTTTTGAATGTAAAATTTCCGCGGCAATTAACTGTACGGTCACATGATTTTATAATTTAAGGGTAGGAGTGATAACTATACATTAAAAATTTTTTTGAAAATTTGAAGAAAACTTAAATATAAATTGATAGGAGAAAAATAAAGAAAGACAGAAGTATGGAAGCAATGAAGAATAGATTATAAGGAAGAAAGAAATGATTGCCTATAGAATAGATTGCCTGAAAAGTCCTATCCTAGTGATTTCCTTCAGCCTACGGGGAAGAGCATTCCACAATCTAATGGCGTTCATGAAAAACAAATGAGAAGAGTTTAACGAAGAATGCCTCGGAATTATTAGAACATGGCTTCTTCTAGACACACTGAACTGAAGTTTATCAAACTGATAGCAAGGTGTTTTTTCATGGATTAGTTTGTGCATACAGTTTCTAGCATTGAGATTAGCTGTCAAGCCGCAAACAAGTATTGCATTGATGTTCAAATTTACTAAGGCCAAACACATGGCGCGTGGCATAATTATAGGCAATTTGGAGCTTAAATCGTGAGGAAAAGTCTAGTTTACTATAAACGACTTCTGAGTAAGTAATCACAGGTAAGATCAATTTTATCACGAGCTGACGTCTTATATTAACAGGATTTAAACTAGCAGAAACTCTTAGATTTCGCAGGATAAATTAAATTTTTTTGACCACACTGTTTACATGATCAACGCAGAACAAAGTAGAATTAATAAAGAAACCAAGATTTACTATTTTCGACACAACACTTAACTTATCCAAATCAAGATACAGGTCTGGGATATCAACTATACAATTTTTATTTCTACAAATAGGAAGGATATAAGATTTGGATGAGTTTAATTAAAGACCATTATATAATAAATCGGGGATTGGCCGAAGCGGACCACAGTGGGTCCCTTTTCGTCCCCTATTTGACGAAGGATGCTACTGCTCGGAGCACTCATAAGTGAGCATGCTCCTTATATAAGCACCCTTTGTCACCTCAAGCATGTCCTTGTAGGTCAGTTGACCAATCTCGGCTTCGTCAATAAATGGACGTCCCAGAATAGTCAATCTTATGCTTGCCCCCGCCGGACACTGGCACAGAATGTGTGCTGCTGTTTCCGGCTCCTCTGGGCATAACCTACACGCATCGTCATCGGTCAGAGTCATCTTCCTGAGATGGTACATGTAGGGACCGTGTCCTGTGACCAGTGCAGTAAGCCAGCTTAAAGTCTTCCGATTGTATCGGGTGACTTTTGCTGCCTCACTTCTTGACCATTTCACGGCCGCCTTTGATTGCCTGCAATTACCAGCTTCTTCCCACCTTGTACGGTGTTCCGAGTCCGTCCATTGCTTAATAAGGCCTGCCACCATGTTGTCGCCTATGGCGATACGTGGTTCTGGTCCACAGAATTTTTCTGCTGATCATTCTCTTGCTAAAGAATCAGCCTTTTCATTCTGTTCTATGCCAGAATGTCCTCGCACCCACATAAGTGTGAGCTCATTTGTCTGAGCGCACCTATTGAGTTTGGTAGACATTCTATGGCCAACCTGGAAGTAATATCTGTCCGTTGCATGCACCTAATCACCGACTGATTCTCAAGGGCAATGACAATTTTCTTGCCATTTACCCGGCCATCTATCAAGTGGTCCAGCGCATGCACTACACCAAGCATTTCCGCCTGGTATACAGACACGAACCTCCCCAGCCTCAGTGCACAGGATAGGTTCAACTCTTCTGAGTAGACGCCTGACCCGGCTCTGCCATTCATCAGAGAGCCGTCTGTGGATATACTGATGTCGCTACCAGCGGTTTCTTCACAAACGGATCCATCTGTTATTAGAGTTTTATAACATTATTCTGTTATTCTCACTCTCTGCCTTCCGTCCATAGGTATACACTTCTCCCTGACATTTCGCTGTGCCATGTCCAGGATGCACATAAGACCATGGAGGGCTGTTGCTCCATGCCACGTAGCATTTCGCAACATCCTGAGGGCTGTTAGCGCTGCCGTTTTCTTTATTTCTAAATCCAAAGTCAGCATACCTAACAGAACCTCCATTGCGCTTGTTGGAGTGGTGCGTATTGCACCTGTTATTCCAACACATACCTGCCGTTGGACTCTGTCCAGTCTCTTATCAATGGTTTTCTGGCTGACTTTTGTCCACCAAATCACCAAAGCATACGTGATGACTGGTATAACCATCTTAGTGTAGACCCGTTTCATAGACTCTGAGCCCCCATTTGAGACCACAAACGCGTCTACACTGAACCAGAACCCTCTTTTCCTTTGAATCCTATCTTCTACATGCTCGTTCCAGTTCAGTTTGCAATCAAGGCTTACCCCTAAATATTTAACTTTCGTGGATATGTTGATCTCAGCTCCAAAATATCTGAGGGGTCTCACCTCAGACCTGCCCTCTTTCTAGTAAAAATAATATTGTCTGATTTTCCTGCATTTACGGTAAGGCCTTGTTCTCGACACCACTCCCCCACCATTCGGAGTGCTCCTTTCATGATGTCTGAAATGGTGTCAATGAACTTACCACAGACCAGCAACGTAATGTCACCTGCATACCCTATATAATGAACTTACCACAGACCACCAACGCAATGCCATCTGCATACCAATAGTGTGTTTGCCTGATTCATCCAGTCTAACCAGTAGTGAGCTCACAGTTATATTCCACAGGGTTGGCGATAACACCCTGCCCTGGGGACATCCTTTACTTACTCTACCTCTAGTCTTGACTCTTCATTGTCTACCCAATTTACAATCATTGGGCTTACATCGCGTCTTGTCAGGGCTTGCTGCAGACTTCCAAAGCATATTTTGTCGAAAGCACCTCCGATGTCCATAAATGTGGCCATCGCAATGCCTCCTGAAAACAGCTCTTTTTCAGAAACTGTTACTAATTCGTGAAGAGTGCTTTCCGTAGATCTACCTGCTATATATGCATGTTGGCATCTACTCAGGGGATTATGCATCAGCGAAGTGCTCTCATGTCAGTCAACCATCACTCTTTCCATCGTTTTCAAGAGGAAAGATGTAAGGCTGATCAGTCTGAACGACTTCGCCTCCGCATAATCTTTTTTTCCGGGTTTCGGAAGAAAGACAACTTTCGCCTCTCTTCAGACTCTCGGAACGTACCCAGTCGCTAGGCAAGTAACGAATATACCCTCCAGCCTAGGTGAAATGAGATCTGCAACATGGCCGGAAATATACCGTCCATCCCTGTTATTTGTACGGAGCAAATGAGCGTATAGCACTCCTCACTCCGTCCATAGTGATCATTCTTTCGGCTTCCAGTCTGTAAACCCTATGAATCCCTGTGTCTGAAGCCTACATGCTTCTGAAATAGTTTCCATCCCAGAGCAGAAGTCTCTTCACGTCTGCCTTTTACGGTGTCGTATGAGGTTCTTCAGTTCCCTTTTCCTTCCCCCATGAGAGGGGTTCCCCTTCTCATGTGCAGATTGAATGCCTTCCTAACCTTCTTCAGAGATTCCAGTTCCGTGCACCACCATGGCGCTGGATCAACCTGTTCTACTGAAGATGTAGGACATGCCACCTCGTAAGCTTCAACCATGGCCGAACTAAAATGTTTGACATGGCTTTCTATTTCCGCTGTATTCCCTAGTATCTTTATAGCTTTCTGAGTCATATGAGCTTTCTGAGTTATATTTCACAGGATCTGTATTCTTGAGAATCCTGACTTTCTTGCTATTCCGTTGGCGTCGGATTCCGTACTTGAATTCAAACTGAATGGATCTGTGGTCAGACATAGTTAGCCTATCCACGACCCTCCAGTTTCAATTCTACTCAGAATCCTTCTGCAAATGAGGGTTACATCAATGACTTCCGCTCGCCTTGCATTAACAAAAGTCGGCTGTGCTCCTCTATTTGCTACCAACAGATTATACCTCTCCACAAATTCAAGCAATTGCTCTACTCTGTCATTGTTGTTGGTGTTTCCCCACACAGTATTATGCGCGTTGGCATCACATCCTATCATCACTCCAATGTTCCTTTCCTCACAGTACTTTGCCAGATTCTCCACCTCTTTTGAAGGTGGTTGGTCCGGAGAGTCGTAAGGAAGATACGCTGAAAAAGATACGCAGTGTGACCTTTCGCTCTGAGAGACCTTTAATTCTATTGTGAAGAATCCAAGGTTCTTGGAGCATTGCTATGTCAATTCCATCGTCCTCCATGCAAAGCATCATCATTGCTCATGCTGATGATATGGTGTCGAATGAGCTGACACACCACTAGGTTTTCCTGGTACGGGCCCACCACCCTCCCTAGTGGTTCCTTCCTTGCAGAATTCCTCTGTAGCCCCGTACCAGGGGTTCCATCGCACTCACCTTGCATCCTTTTTGAATTTGATGAGAGCTTGATCAAGACCGCAGTTGAGTCTCCCCCCTGCTATCCTGATCGCTTACACCTCATCCGTCCGGCACCACACGGAGAACTTGACACCTCCTTCCTTTGCATCTCCGAACTTCGTTGCGATACTAACTCTCCATTTAGAAGTGTCCGCAACGCACCGGTTCTGGGTCTGCAACCTCCTAGGGATGACCTCCTTGCTTTTGGAAGTACCATAAGCAAAGATGAACATCCTTCTAACATCCTTCAATGAGTATAGCCGGTCGACCCGCAACTCAGCCCCTTCCCACAGGTTCGTGAGCCTTGGCACGGTTCGGCACAGCCATACCTTGGATGATGGGTTCTTGTACTTAAGTACAATAATTCCATCCTCAAAGTTTGCATTGCCAACAAATCCTACATCGCCATCACTTTCACCGATAGTGTCGAGAGACTCCAGGAGGGCGCATTTAAAAACCGCCAACTGAGATTCTTCCAACTGACCATCGATGGAGCAATCAACGATGCCCATTAAGAGGTCGTTTTCCGCTACCGTAGCATATGATGCACGGCCACTTCCAATAACCCCTTTCGGGTTCAATTTCCTCCCAGCTGAAGCCTTTGACTTCGCAGTCGCAACACTTTGTTTGGGCAAAGGTTTGCTACCGCTTGGTTTCTGGCTATCAGCCATCCCCGATTTCGTCTGGCTATCGACTTTTGAGGGTCGCCCACCAGCTTCCATCGTACTTCCTTTTTGTGGAAGGCTATCAACCTTTACAGGATGTCCACTTTCCCCCTCCTTAGCCGAAAAGATAACAGCCATAAGCTGTCAACCTTTCGACTCACTAGTCGCCCCTTTAATGACTTCGCCGAAAGATCCAGGCTGATCCCTGAATTATTTCCGCTCTTTCGCTTCCGGGGTAGACTCATCGCATGACATGCTTTGAAACTGGTCCTTCATTTTACTGACGGGGGACTCCAAAGCAGTCTCCCCCACGGTTGTACCCGCCCTCTTTCGCTTCCTCCTCCGCTTTTGCTTTTTCTTAAAACGGAGCCGCTTTGCCTCGGATTCAACATCCCTCCCTGGCACTGAAGCTTCGACAGGACTGGCTAACAGCTTCACCCCTTTCGGAGTTCCATCGTCCACCAGGCCCGGCAGATAACCTTGCGGCTTCCCGCACCCTTCCATGGGTAAATCCTTTTGGGATTCTACCTCTTCGGGACTCTTACCCTCAGCGCACCCTTCCTTTTTTTTATTATTACCCATTACCCGCACTACCCTACTAATGTGTACTACAGGGAGTGGGCTGCCCTGAGGAGACACCATTCGCGATCTAATATCCCTGGACCCTACACCATCGGTGCAATCTCTCTCGGCATGGTGTCTACAACCTTAGAAATGGGAGGGTGACTTTTAGTTCGTTGATCCACAAAGCCTAAACCAATAGTCATTGTGTCTTTGCAACTTAAGCCTCTACATCGCGTCAAGATTGTCTCCCATGAGTAGAGGTTCAGTGGTCCTAACTGCGGTTGAAATTTTGTGCTTTTTTAAATTAAAAATATTTACAATCATACAGACAGTTTCAGTTTTAAGAAAAATTCAAAATATATTATATAAATTATGCTCAAATTGTTTAATCGATTGATGATTATTTTGGATAAACAATAAATTCTTTTCGCCATCAATCCTATGGAATAAATTGGAAGATTTATTTTATGCTTGCTTTCATGTTTTTTTCGTATTTTGTTCGCTTTGACGCAAGGGAGGCAGTGGTGCGATGGTAGCACGTTCAACTTGCAGCCGAATTGTACGCGGTTCGATGCGAGTACGGAAAGGGAAAAGTGTATTATTCCCGACACAGGGACAAATTTTTTCTTTTTAATATTTATAAATAAAAATATAATTAGCTAAAAAATTAAACAGCAACATCTGTCGTCTGTGCTATTAGGATTGAGCCTGGGATGACTTAGGTTATCAAACCAAAATAAAAAAAATCCTCTTAATCTAATTCTTAATCTAAGCGATCTAATTCTGTACGTGAATATTGAACTTTTCGGTAGCTGTCCATAAACAAAAGGGACAGTTGATATTTTCCATGATTTCGCTATGTTGGAAATACTAGTTGGCTTTATGATAAAAACAGTTCTTGAACTACTATAGGTGTGAAGGCAGACTGCTTTTTAACCATTTGATTACACTGAAGGAGGAAATGTTAATAAAATAAAATGGCCCGTGCGTGAAGGCCACACACATATTTTTTTAACCTTTAGAGGTCATTATTATTTTATTAATTTCTTTAAGTATTTCATTGCATTATTTTCAGAAGAAATATAATACGGCTTAGTCCTCAGGGAATTTTACGGGAAGAATAACTGTTGCATATATGAATACATTCCGAACACTATTTTGTCTCATACAGAATAAGAAAATATGAGCAATAATGAATATATCCTTGGGCAAGTAATAAGAAAATATTTTATTCTACATGATTTTATGATTTTCAGCATGTTATTTGTTAAAATAAGGACTTTGAATTAATGAAGTTTTACCAACTTCTAAATTTTGACGTGCCGTAGACTCAATTGATCTCCCATGATAATCGTTGAGGATTAATAAAAGATATTTATGTGTATAACAACCAATCCAAACATTTTAATTTAAAAGCTAGCCTGAAAAAAGTAAAATTGGCAACTCTACTACTAACAATGGAATAGAAAAAAATGATTTCATTCATAAATATGCACAGCTGATATGTTTAACACGAACTTTTCATGTTAAAATTGTTTACTTTTCGGAAGAAAATAATGTGTTTTTTATGTATAAAAGTTCATTTAACATGAATCTACAGTACAAAAACATAAATTATAGATATAACATTATAAATATAACAAATACATCTTTAGCATATTTGATAATAATTATTCCACTTTGCATATAACTCTTAAGTAGCAAAATTAGTAACTAACATATTCACATCACTATTTTTTGCAAATTGACAGTTGAGCATAATGCCGCGTTTCCATGTGATCTTCTATTATCTTCTAGTATCACATTTTTTGTAAGAAAGAAATAGCATGTGAGCCCTACTTTATGGCATTGATGAATGTGAGTGTGAAACAGGTATACATTTTTCATTTTTATAGCATGTGATATCCCCTGTGATGCTATGAGATCGAAAAAGTTGAACTTCTTGAAATTTTGCTATAAAAGTTGATCACATGCTATAAATATGACATTCATTTTTATAGTTGTGATTTTTGTGCTGTCAAGCTGTCAATTTTATTTGCGCCAATATTAATTGTTTTGAAATAGTACAGAATTACGAATACAAATTGGAAAATAAAGAAAATCAAATCAGGTCAAGGGGTATGATTTAAAATAAATAAACATTTTTGGTTTTTCTAACCATCGCGTGGCTAAGCAATTAATGCAGATGATTTCCCGACTGGGGAGTATGCAACCTAGAGTTGGCCAGAGAGTTCCTAAGCGCATTTATGGAAAGTATCAGTGATTTTTTTCATTAATTTGGTGCTTGGTAGATTCACCAAAACTTATTTTTTAAAACGTTTTTTTATATTTTTTTCTTGTGTATTTCACTGATGCTGCTGCAGTTGTGGCACATGAATTGGATTACCTGTAACACCTGATGCTGTCTGCATAATTATAATTATATAAAACAATTTAGGGTACGTAGACAAGAAGTTATTTCAATAAGCACGTCTTGCAATAAGTAAACTTGTAGAAATTGATAAATTTATGATTTGTTTACATATTTTGCAAATGTCAAATTTTTATAGGAAAAAGTACATATATACATCTCGCTCTTTATAGCATGTGTTTTGTGATATGGGATAAGATAAGATACTGAAAGATCACATGGAAACGAGGCATAAACATAGCCATATGAGTGTTAAGAAATTCGTGGTGAACGGATTTTTCTAGTTCGTGTCATGATACAATAATAAGGTAGGGTTAGGACACTTACCACGGCGACCTCGAATGTCAAAATGTATTTTAGCATTGCCACATTTCTGTATTATTGATGAATGTGGGACAGATAATGTGATGACCGAGCATGAAAACCACATGTTTTGAATTCCAGTTATCGACTGACTTTATTCTCAATTCTCTTATTCTACTTATTACAATAAAGGCTTAGGTGTAGTCATGGTGTAAGAAAACCAGGTGGTAGTGAATTTTTCACCTCTCCCAAAAATGTCCTCGCATCAGTCAAAAACAGCAGAAATAAATGGCTGCGCTCAGCAGGTACAACCATGATTAAATCATTGGCTGCATTCAGCGGAAAATTTGCTACGTAGCTGTTGAACAACTTTCGGGCTGAATGGTATGTAGCATAACGACCTAACCACAATGATTGCTGCTGCAACGACAAGCTGTCAAATTAGGAACGATTCTATATCGACGACAAAGCCGCAGCGGCAAGGGCGGCATTACACCAGTTTCTCTCCATAAGAAATACATGTAAAAAATGTTGACAGATTCCGCACGGCCGCAGCCGCAGTCAATGTGTCTAGGCTATAAAGCCCTCGCACAATATGTTCCCTGAACGGTCGCCATCTTAGGTAGCGAAAATATTTTATGCTTTTCGCTTAAGCGGCTTACGCTCACTTTATTATGACAGATAACAATGGCGAATATTAAATTTATTAATTTATTAATTAAACTGCTTAAAAGTGCTTTTAATTAAAACTATTTGTTTGAAACGTGTGCACACAGAACATAATAAAAATAAATTTGAGACAAAAAGCATTTATTGGCGAACAGCTGTTTGCCGTTTCGAAAAAAAAATAATTCAGCAGTAAGTATCACAGCATGCAGCAATTATAAGCTTTTTATGTAAGCAAAAGACACAGTTCGATATTATCGTAGACGTAAAATTTTTTGTTTGATAAATTTAATTCAATCTTATGTTTAATAAATGGAAATAAATATTTCAGAAAAATCTTAATTTTTTATTTTTCCCAAGTAAGGAACTTATATATATATCTTAAATAAATTTGAAAATTTAAAATTTTAACAAACAAAATATATTTTTAATATGTCATATATATAAAATGAATTCAATAAATAATTCGAATTTACTGTGATATTTAAAAGTCAATGGAATTTTTATAGCACAACGACCATGCGTAGTCTCTGTATATGTTAACCTGCGTAGTAGTTATACAATATAGCTTATATATATAATAAGTTATACATTATAGCTACATACTGGTTCTGCAGCATATTTTTGTAATACATCGATATTGTATATTGTATTTATCTCGTTGAAGATAAACACAAAACAAAAACAAACGACAAAAATGAAAGCAACTGATATACATATATAAATGAAAATTTTACATACGTATTATTAACAACAACAATACAAGCCGTTATTGAGAAATATTCGTAAACAATGCATTCCAAGAAACAACACGAAGTTGCGTTCGTGATTTCGGCACGAACTAAAGCAACAAGCATAAGAACATCAGCAGCAGCTGAAGCATCAATACACGATTTTTCTTATTATGTAGATATAAGATGTAACTGATTTTTGACATATATTTTATCTTTATACGATTAATAATTAAGGCTGTAAGTATATCCCAAATTGTCCTCCAAAAATGTTAGGATGGATGCGCTTGAAAAATTTGTGAAAAAGGCCTCCCAAAAATGACAAACGCGCTGTAAGACGTAATTCTACGTCAAAAATATTTTCACGTTCCTGAAAAAATGACATCCACGGTTGTGTGGTCTTCCCGAAAGAAGTTAAATCCCGAAACACTTAGAAGACGTATTAGCACAACCATTAACCATAAAATATAGTTTTATATGTAATAGAAAAAAAATTCTGCATTGACTAAACAAAACTAGCTCTCTTTTGTCAAAAGAGGAAAGAAGTAAAATTTTTTGATTTTCCCAAATACAAATGCAAAAATCACTATTTTCATACTTTTGGTTAAGAAACTATTTTAAAAACATTTTTCCAATAAATTTTACATTTAAACTGACTCTATAATTTATTACTTGTTTTAACTCAAATATAAAAAAAATATATACATATGTAATAAAAATATTCATACAAACTCTGTATGAAATGTGTACAATATTCAGAAGATTTCTTTTTTCAATATTATTTTACGAAAAAAAATGTGAACATAACATTTTTGAAGCTCATAATATTATTTTGGTTCAACACAAGCAAGTAGTTCAAAAAGTAGTAGTCAAATGTAACTTTAGTCGTTTGTACCATGGTGAAATAAATATAAGGTGTTCTCATCCGAAAAATCAAAAAAAAAAAAGGCTTCCTTATTTTGAAATTTTCATAGAATCAAGCAACAAACCATGTATGAAACTTGTCAAAAAAAGGCAGCATGTCAAAAAAAATATTGAAAAAATGTATGGGATGAAAACACCTTATAATTATTTCACCATGGTTTGTACTATGAAAGAGTATGATATTTCGGCAACTACGTGCTTTTTGTGTCGTTAAAAAATTGATCTTTTGCTCTCCTCTTCAAACAAGTGTATCCTTTCTTGTGAGTAGACGTCAAATATCTGGACAACCTTATAATAATTGAAGCATGCGGCAATGCTGCAATGTCGTTAATGTGTGTGACAACCTATTGTGACAACCTAATAAAAATTTAATAATGGATACAACATGTTGTGTCTCTGATCAGGTATCAGTTTACGTTCCCTTGTGTGCCTGTTAAACGCATTTAGTGCTGTATGATACATTTTCTGAGAACACAATTGTTTTAAAAATGATCAAATAGTGGAAAAATTGTGTTTTCTCGTTTTATTTTGCGTTATTTATTTAATTTGTTATAAAAGCACGCTTATTCTAAAAAAATAAAATTTTTAACTGGAAGTACTCAATATGTTGAGTAAATGTGTCAAAAAAATTAAGTGCGGCGGACAATTTTCACGTTGTGATCAGACACTGATACTTTTTCGTTCAGCATTCACACACTAACCGGCTGCACATAAGTTGTATCTGCTGAACACAGCCAATAAAATTTGGCACTAATCAAGGTTGATTTATAAGGTTGTCAATTAATTGTCAAAACCAGCCAATTTTTCGAATGACTACGAAAGAAAAACGGATGATACAAGAAAGCACTTTCAGATTTTCTATGAGCTGTCAACTTCGATTTGACAATTATGGGTACTCGCTCTCTTCCTTGCGACAACCTTATAAAATCAACATTGGCAGTAATCAACAGTTCCTCTCTCCCTGTCAGATTTTTTTGACAGACACGGGGCAATTTAAAGTGTAGTGAAAAATTCGCTACCACCTGGTTTTCTTACACCATGACTATCACAATCCGATTTTAATTGTGTTGGGTGACTGAAAGTCAATATAATGGCATATGTTATTGAAAATTCATTTAGATTTTCATCTTGAGAAAATGGTTGTAAAAATAATGCTGCATCAGAAGAGAAGTCAGCAATTTTGTTGTTGGTAGAGATTGCGCTATTGATGTTTGAGTTCACTTTGTCTCTTAACAGCTCAACATCAGTGCACCAAAGATTCAAAGCAGTCAAACAGTCAAACAATCATCGGTTTTCAATCCAAGCAGATCTACCTCAATTCTCTCTTCGAGTTTGATCACAACATTTTTTATGTTATCAGACAGTAGCTTAAGGAACCTATCATAATGTATGAGAATCCGATCTTCTAGCTCATGATACAATAATTTACAAGGTAGCCTTGACAACTACCTTTTTTCTCAGGAGTGGCGATCGGGAGTTGTCAAATCAATACAAAGTTTAACTTGTCATCTGTTTTGCTGCTTCTTCATCTCTTTTCAATGTATTTTTTACAACTCCAAATCGCATACAGAACTGTCACTCCTACCTTGTAAATCATTATACCATGGTCTAGCTGATGTATTTCTGTTTTTATTTTTGCACTCAATCGCTCTTCTATTTCTATCATCAGAGTATTAATAGATGTTAGAGAAGAAATTCTACACTCACCAGATTAGGAGTACCATCATCCTTGTTGTTGCTGTTGCTACGAATATAGTGCTGCTACAGTTGTTGGCTGGGGGTCAATTTCCGTTTTGCGTTAAAGTGAAGTGAAAAAAAACTTTTCACAATTGTTTTTATTTGACGTCTTCACTTTTTCACTTCACTACGCACAAAAACGCGATTCTTGTTCGTCTAATGGAAAGTAGTTGCTGAATAGCATATAAGAATTGCTGAATGCCTATTAAACAAAGCTATTATGAAAAAATGTAAGCAATGTATAAAAAAAGAAGGAAACTTTTGCAAAAATGACTTCATCATTAATTTCATTTCATTTGCGCAGAAGATATTGGAAATAAATAAATATGAACAATATAAGTTTTGCGACAGCATAAAACAGCCAAAAGTAGTAAAGCAAATAGTATTTACTTGTTATTGGCAATATCAACATTTTCCTCTAAATAGTTGATAAGATACTGTTTCTGCGTACCGCTTGTCCTTTTTCCCTAAGCTGCTTTTCTTTTTACATTATTTATTTTTAATTTAAAGTAATTTTCTGTCCATAACGTGCGTTTGCTACCGGCGTTAACTTTCTTTCCATTTCAGCGAAAAATGAACAGCTGTTGCCCTTTTAAACATATTTCACATGACGATAACGCAGAACAGGAATTGACCCCCAGGTCAAACCAGGCGAAGGTGGCATTGTTATTAAATTTACACACAGAATTGGAGCAAGTAGCACAGCACGCTAAACAGAGTTAAGATAACAGCGAATATGGCACGTAAGATAAAACGAAATAAAAGCAGCAGTAAGTTGAGTGCAATTTGCAGTGACCAAGCCATGACATGAATAAACTCAAGAGCAAGATAAATGTACGGTTTAGACGGAGCAGACTTTATTTTAGTAACCGAGACGAAATCGTTATGATTAGAGCGAATCGGTTTGTTATAGCGAGTTACAGCGAATGAAGAAATAACTATTTATATATATACGAAACAAAATAAATTTAATAATTTAAGCATTATCTTTATTATTACGCAAGCGCATTTTTTTCTGATGATTATCAAATCTATACTGTAGACGCGATTTTCATAAATATGGTAGCAATTGAAAGGGCTTGATCTGCAGATGTGAATAAGGTCTTTTATTATAATGCTATGATAAATAATAACTGTAAGTAGTCCAGTTACAACATTGCCAAACATAGAAAGTTTCTATGAAATCCTTGATTCGAAGGTAAAAATACTCGATAATAGAAAAATGAAATTACCTTTCTCTAGATAGTTTTTGTTTTTGGGTTTTAACGCCACACTGGATTACTAGTTGTTCTTAAATCAGCCATACATTAAAAGTTATTAAAAGTTATAAATAAAGATTATGCATAAGATCTTTATTTATGTTCAAATGTTATTTCCAACAAAATTTTAAATTAGATGGAGATGTTTCCATCAGTAGAACCAAATTGAACCATCAAAGGACACTCAACAAAATGAAAAAACACGTTCGCATTCGACGAAGATTTTTTTGAAGGGGTGTGACAGAAAATTATTTGCATTGATTTTGACAATTATGATAACTGAGAAAGAGAGTACAATCAGCCGCGATGCTACCTTCCATGGTGGAATAAAAATAAGGTGTTAGTGAGTTTTTGACAACACCAAGAATTCCTTTCATTCTGTCAAAAAATTGTGAGCGAAAGAGTGGAATTGTTGATAGTTGCCAAATTGTATTATTTGCTTGAGTTGCTAGGATATGATATGTTAAGTTTTTATAGCTTATTGCGCAATTTAAGTGTAAATAAATATTTAATGCAATTAATTGTGCCGTGTTATGTTGGGAAAAAGTTATTGCAGTTGTCTCCGCACATTTGCCAAGTTTGCCATTGCGTGTTTTTACCATTTTATCAAAAACGTGCGATGAAAGGTGCCACCGACATGAAACTTTGGCCAGCATGCAAATTGTCTTGCATTCACGTCGTCTTTTTCAAGAACATATCGAATGCGATGAAATAATGTTCAATGCCTCTACTGATAACAGCTTGATAAACTGAAAATCTTGTTTATTTGCACAAGAAACACGAACTTAAAAAAATTTATTTTCATTGCAGTTCACCATCACCTGTTTTTGACAAAAGCAGGGAAACAAAAATTTATTATTTTGAGAGAGAAGTGCAAACTCACTAACACCCAAGGTTGATTTATAAGGTTGTCGCAAGGGAGAGAGCGAGTGCCCATAATTGTCAAATCGAAGTTGACATCTCATAGAAAATCTGCAAGTGCTCTCTATTATCATCCGTTTTTCTTTCGTAGTCATTCGCAAAATTGGCTGGTTTTGACAATTATGGGTACTGAGAAGAGAGTGCGATTAGCCCTGCGACAACCTTATAAATCAACCTTGCTAACACCCTATTATTTTTCCACCGTTTATTGTACCACGGATTGAAACAGCAAACATGCCAAACTTTCCGGTGTTGCCTGGAGCCATTTTCCATAATAGCATAAAAAAATGTGTTGAGTATAAATTTTCAGTCTTTATTGTTGCTTTAAATAAATATGAACAATTTTGTGCCTTCACAATCTTGCTACAAAAAAATAGGCTTAAATCAAATTGCAGAATAATTACTATCAGTTCGAATTGTTGCGTTGTATATAATTTAATATATTTTATGTAGGAATGGCATTTATTTGGAGTCATAGTTTGCCGAAGTGTAAAAAAAGTGTATTAAAAATAGCATATATAAAAATCAGTGTTGTTTAATTTGTGTTTTGGAATATTATTACATTAAGGGGATGGTACTGTTTTTGGGACATTTTTTTATATTGTTTTTCTGAATGAACAACATTTCAAGAGTATTTTGTAAAAATCTCAAGTAAATCGTGTTAAAACTAACGAAGATATAGCGTTTCAAGTGAGCGGACCTCACTTTAAGTCAACTTAAAATCGAGACTTTAAATCGATTTTATGGAAAACAACATTTTTGAAGTCATTGAACACGATGCCGCAAAACCTACTTGACCGAAGGTTTTGGAATTTTTTACACTATTTCTACACATAAATCAACAGGTAATGCCGAAGCGAGGGTAAAACAAAGTATATGCTGTCTACAAGCAAGGGAGCTCGGCGTCTAGACTCCCATGGTTCATCCAGCACCTATAACTTTGAAGTAGTCAAGGAGTTTGTATACCTTGGCACCACCATTAATAACAACAACGAAGTCAGCCTGGAGATAAAGCGAAGAACAATAATTGCTAATAGGTGCTACTACGGGCTCAGTAAGCAACTAAGTTCCAGAGCCCTCTCTCGATCGACAAAACTAACACTCTACAAGATGCTCGTTCTACCTGTGCTTCTTTATGGCGCTGGGGCATGGGTAGTTTCGCAAACTGACGCAGCCGCTCTGGGGGTGTTCGAGAGAAAAGTTCTTCGCAAAATCTTCGGTCCTGTTCGAGTCGGCGATGACTATCGCATCCGAATGAACCACGAGCTGTATGAGCTCAATGAAGACATTGACTTGGTTCGGCGTATAACTGTGCAGTGACTACGTTGACTGGGTTATATCCATCGTATGGACAACGAAGCTCCAGCGAAAAGGTGCTCGAGGCGAGGGTCGCTGGTCAACGACGACGAGAGAGACCATGCTTCCGATGGATGGACCAGGCCGAGGAAGCCCTAACCACACTTGGTGTATCCGATTGGAGAAGGCGAGCGCAAAAAACGATATTTTAATTGAACTAACTACGACCATTTAATCTGAAATATATGACCCGTTACAATTCTGTACAAAAAATGGATTTCTGCATCCTTCCAAAGATTGCCAATAAAGAAAATGCTGTATCGCTTTTTTACGATGTTTTGAGTTATGTCGTTAATGCTTGTGACCACAGATATATCTTCCATATATTTATTCCGGTAAGGGTCCCCTTATTCCTACAAATCTACAAACGCTACAGAAACACTTGATATAACATTAGAAATGTCTTGAGCTGTAGGTAAGCAGAAAATTATTATAAAGGGACCGCCAAATAACTTTTTTTTTTTTGAAAATGCAAAAAAAAACTACTGAATATTTTCTCAAATTTCTTTTTTTATTTGAATGTACAATCCTTCCGGTTAATAATCGAAAATAATTTCATTCAAATGGCTGCCTCAGCTGGCCATGCAGTAGCCTACACGATTGGTCCAATTTTTAAGCACATTATCGATTGTGTGCAGCTGTATTTCACCAATGGCTTCACGAATATTGTCCTATAAAGCGTCAATTGTCTCTGGCTTGTCGGCGTAACACTTATCTTTGTGGGCACCCCACAAATATAGTCCAACGGTGCCAAATCGCAGCTCCGAGGTGGCCAAACGACATCAGGTCTGCGGCTGACACTACGATCTTCAAAAACAGGGCGCAAAACATCGAGTGTAGCTTCGGCTGTGTGGCACGTAGCGCCGTCCTATTGAATCCAAATGTTGCCAATATCCTCCTCTTCAATTTTTGTGGAAAAAATTCGTTCAACATGGCCCGATAACGATGGCCATTGACTGTAACGGCCACTCCTTGCTCATTTTCGAAGAAAAAAGGCCCAATTATGCCTCTGGACCAAAATCCGCACCAAACAGTGACTCGTTTTGGGTGCATCGGCTTTTCAATGTATGCGTGCGGATTTTTTGTGCCCCAAATGCGACAATTTTGCTTGTTTACATACCCGCCAAGATCAAAATGGGCTTCATCTGAAAAGACGATTTTTTTGGCAAAATCGTCATCTTCTGTAAGTCGATCGCAGGCAATATTTCCCAGCGTTGTTCAAGCGTACACACAACCATATTCGTTCAGCGGAAGGATAAAACTAATTATCTGTCAAATCAGACATGTGCTAAGTGTTATCGTTCACGAAATAAGCACTAGTTGAAAAAAAAAACGTGAGGGCGGACCCTGTAGTTTTGATAAGTGGTAGCGCTGACCAGATATGAGCGTTAAAAATTAAAAAAATTGCGAAAAGACTTCAAACACGAACTCGCTCTAAGGTAAATGAGAATGTTTGATCTCCGAAGCGAATTAGCTAAGTGCACCCGATTTTCGGGGCGTTATTACTAGTATGAAATAAATACACCAACATTATTCATGTTAAAAAAAAAAATCATGAAAACATTTTTTTCCGCTTTAAGACCGTACCATGCCCTTAATGTAACTGTGCAGCAAACAGAAGCATAACCACCAAACAAACATGTGAGCGAAGAAAAAATATTAACGAATACTAAAACCAAATGTTTGGCAATCATGTTTGGCTAGCATAACTACGGCATAAGTGAATACGAATCAAGGACAATACGAGTCAAGAACCAACGCTATAATATACATACTCAATTTCCCATACAGTTTGTGTGTGCATTTAAAGTGATACAAAGCTTTCAGGCCGAATTTTGCTTTTGAAAACTAAGATGATGCGCAAGGCATATTACAGTAACAGCAAAAGTTCAGTTAGATGTCAAGAACAGATGTTCGAATTGCAAACTATAAAAAACCCTTTTTCTAGAAAATTAAAAAAAATAAATTAGTACGGATAGTTAGTATGGATTCATGATTATTTTGGGTAAACGATATTTCTTTATTTTATAGATTCTATGCAATAAATTGAACGATTTAAAACGTTGCTTACTTTCGGGTTTGTTCATATTGTGTTCGCTTCAAAATCAAGGAGGTAAAGATGCGACATTAGCATGTTGATAGGGGCGCAACCAGGATTTTTTTTTGGGAGATTTTTTATAATATGTCGGACTTAGATATAAAAAAACGTAACTATAGCGGCTATTGTGTATTGGTTAGTGAGTCCGATTTTTGCCAGGACAAGCAACATCTTGCCATTCAACTTCTTCACCTTACAGTAGTAAATTTCAACTTTTGGGAGTTATATTTGCATATGAAAGTATGGTAAAGTTATCAAACAAACAAAGAATTCCACCACAATGATAACATACATAATAGCTCTATTCCCGTGCCACTGGATCAGATAAAATCTCAGTGAAACAGTTTTAGTTCAACTTTATTACAATTTGGGCCAACTCGCGATGAAGTGTCAAAATACGAGTGCGAGCAGTAAGACCAAAACTCGTCGAAAAGTACTTCAGATTTGCCAACTATGTTCGTTTTGAAAAAAAATGCTTTAAACTTGGCAGCATTTTAAGATCAGAAATAGAGCCAAGAAAAGAGCTGGTTTTAATTTTTGTTTTTATATTGTGAATAAAATTTCACAAAAGTTACAGGATTATTTTGATTAAGATTAAGAAAATAAATCAAAACTATATTTTCAAATTCAGTTTACGCTTACTTTCAGCGAGTTTGTCTAAAATAAAATCTACTGATGGTGTCATACCTCTGTACAGATTAAGCAATGTAAGACCGCATAATCTATCTTGCAACATCGTGCTTCTTAAATAAGTTTTGAGTCGGCGAAGTACTGAAAATGTTCGTTAATTTTCACACGAAGTGACTGGAAGAGTTTCAAGGATGATTGGTAAATTAAAAATATTAGAGAATATTTCTTTATTGCACAGTTCTAAGGCTTCAATTCAAACACTGTCTTTTTTCCATCGTTAGTTTTATTACTAACTTTATACCAAACATTCAGTTTAATTTTTAAATCATCAAAATCTCCTTCCAAATCATCTTAATAAAATCAAATTAGTTTTTTAAAAGCTTCAAAGCGTATATCCAGAGGTTTTGTAGCGTCAAGAAATAGTGTTGAAATGAATAGTGGAAATAGGTGTTTTAAAAATCTAACTCTTACGTGACTTGCTCATCTGAAAGCATATGTTGCAATAATGTTTGGTGGTTTGCAACTTTCTAAGCAATTGTGTTGCAGTTGGATTTACTTTTCAGTTTCTTCATGTGGAAAAGGCCTTAGGTTTGAGATAAATCAAATGCTTGTCAAAAAATTTTGATAGAGACAGTGCCAACTGTTGATAAGTGTCAAATCAATTTTTATTTTGTTGGCTTTAATTTTAAATAATAAAGTATTAGTGCTTCAACCACAGCTCTATCTAGGGAACTAAACGCCCTTTCACCCGAGCTGGTTATTTAATGTGTGGCGCAATTGAAGTGCTGTTTTCCATAGTTTATGCACTTTTATATTAAACTAGCTGATACCCGAGGCGCTTCGCTCCGCGCTTATCCACTGAATAGTGGACACAACAGCCGACAGTAACCATATGAACTAAATTATCAATCTATTGTCTGATACGATCAAAACTTTCTGATATATACCATTTTTATTGATCTGTTGGCGATAAAAGGGGGGTGTGGCAACATTTTTTTTTTCATAAACCTTGATAACATATGCCCTTAATTTGATTACCTTAGTTGTATCCGTTCGTGAGATCTTAAGCTTGAGATCTTCAGCTCCAAACGCTTTAACTAAACCAGGGGTGTCCAAAATTTTGTGATGGTAATGCAAATACCAATACATATAATTTGTGCTTTTATTAAGGGGAAAAATATATCGAAATTTAATATTATGATTAAATAAGTGAGAAGTTTAAGTGATATTTCTTCTATTTTCTTGACTTTATTATTGAAGTGCTTTAGGGTAGACAATATTTTTTGTTCTTCCGTTCTCAGCAAAAACAAATAAATTTTTTGGCTGCCCGACACGTGAGCACGCAACATACAACTGGCCATGTGAAAATTCTACGTGCTTTGCTGGTATATGTACTAAGTGACGAACGTTTTGGAGGCATATTTTTGAGGAATCAATTAACACGATATACGCTTGTATAACCAAAATATATTTCGTCGATTCATTGAAACAATCAATTAAATTATTTAATTAGTTAAAAACTAATCAATATAACTCACACTCACTCAAACTTAAAATAAATCTTCTTCGCGCACTATTATTTGTCTTTTCTTTGTGACTCCAATTTGTGTATCAATTTCACTCAAAAACTATCGTTCGTCGATTCACTAGAAAAGGTAGTTAAATTAATTGATTAATCAAAAAGTAATTAATCTCACTCACACGTATTTACGACTAAAAATTATTTTTCTTCGCTTATAATTATCTTTATTTTCTTTGCCATTACGATTTCTGAATTCAATTTCACTCACACGTACTTAGAACAAAAAATAATTTTTGACGATTTCTGAAAAAATGGGCACAGATATTATGCGATCACACCCATTTTTAGTACAGTTAACGATACGAACTTGATCAGAAAATTCAGTAAAATAGGGCGGTAAGCCATATTTTACTGAAAACAAATCCATAGATTTCCATATGCTCCGTGCAGCTAATTTTGTTTTCTGTGTGTAGATAATTACCCTAATAACATATGTTCAAAATTTGGTGGCCTTAGGTTTTCCAGCTCGTGAGATCTTAAGCAACATGAGTACCCACCAACGATTTTATATATAACTGCCCTGCTCTGAATTCCGAGTCGGAATTGCTTCAAAGTGGGAATTCAATTCCGATCAAATTTAAAACGGTGGTCTGCAGCATTCCGATCGGAATGGGATGTTCAAAACAAAATAGAAATGGATTCAAACATGTCAAACATGTAAAGTTTATTAAAGTTTAAAAACCACGCGGACGAAAAAGTTAAGCGGAGAACTCTCTGCGACCACAGCAATCCTTTAGATTTATCTGATTCAGCGAAAGTAGTAACTTGTAAGGTTTATTTAAGACCATTTTGTGATGTTTTTTTAAATTTTTTGCATAATATCATTTAAATAAGGCAGCATTTAATTTGTATTTTTTTTTATTAAGTAACCTTTTTGCCTTATCCCACTCCCACAATTATTTAACTGACCACAACTTTACAGTTCCTGGCCGAAGTAGACTCTTAGAGTTTAGTGGGAAATGTTGCATGTATAGCTTTAGGAACTTCTGTACAGTGTCGAAAGTGGTCCCGAACATGTTTAACCATATGGAACGCCTCCTATGCCCAAAATGGATTTAGTTTGCCATATATGGATGCTCCTCTATATACAAAAGTATCGCGGAGTTTTAAGCAGCATTCTTGTATAACCCCTACGATAAAGTTAAATTATTCATTAAAATAAATAAACAATTTTTCTATTTACCCACATGTTAAGCAAACATCAGATTTCAGAACAGGATTGATAGCTATTTGCTATATAGCAAAATAGCACAAAAAACATTTTCCGTACTCAAAAAATCCTTAAATACAAAGATGGAAAGTCGAATGAGCGGCTTAAGAGATTAGATGAGCGGTTAAGTGAGTTTTTAGCTATTTTTGAAGGGATTTGTACTACAGCGCCCTCTGGTGATGGATATATATCAAAATAGATAGCTTAAAAAGCATCTTCCGCTTCCATGGAAGCGGAAAATTGAATGAGCGGTTTAGGATTTATTCCCAATATTTTTAGAGATTTGTGCTACAGCGCCCTCTGGACTTCCAGAAAGAGAAAAGTAAATAAATTCAAAATACTCACCGCACCCAAAAACCCCAAATAAAATGTAGGAGTATTTGGCGATTATTTAAAATATTTGTACTACAGCGCCCTCTGATGTTCGATATAGAGCAAAATAAATAAGCCTATATTTTTTGCGTAAGTGCAAGCAATAAGTTCACACACTTTTATCGCAATCGAATGAACGGTATAGCAGCGCATAAGGAACGAACAAACAAACATTAATTTTTATATATTAGATTATCTATACCAGCATTGCTCTGGGCCTATCCTCTTGATGCTCATTTGTTTTTGTAAAAACTCTTAGGCATATGCTGAGAGTTCTAATTCACACACACAGCACTCAGTAGTAAGCAGGTTCGTTTCTCATTTTTTTTTCTTTGCCAATACCAAGTATAAAGCAAGAACACTTTCGTATGCTTTGTTGGTACACAGAGCAAAGATAACAAGATAGGAAACTTCTGTGGGGAATCCTTGTTCACCTAAAGTAAAACACACGTACACGAAAAATTCGTTCACCACGAATTTCTTAACACTCATCTGACTTTGGTTTTGCTCAACTGTCAATTTGCAAAAATAGTGAGGTGAATATGTCAGTTGCTAAATATGCTACTTAAGAGTTATCTGTAAAGTGCATTAATTATTATCAAATAGGCTAAATATATTTATTGTTGTACTGTAGCTTCATGTTAAATGTACTTTTATACATAAAAAAGACATTATTTTCTTCCAAAAAGTAAACAACTTTTACATGGAGAGTTCGGGTTAAAAATATCAGCTGTTCAAATTTATAAATTAAATAAGTTTTTTTTCCATTTCATTGTCAGAAGTAGAGTTGCCAATTTCACTTTTTTCGGGCTAGCTTTTAATATGAAAAAAAACAACTTAAGATATCGATAAGGTGTTATAGCGGTCTGTTTAGCCACTAAATTATATTTTTGGATATCTTTTATTAATCCTCAACGATGATCATAGAAGATCAATTTGGTCTACGGGACGTCAAAAACATGCTGAAAATTATAAAATCACGTAGAAAAAAATATTTTGTTATTACTTGCATAAGTATATATTCATTATTGCTCATATGTTCTTATTCTCTATGAGACAAAATAGTGTTCGAAATATATTTATATATGTAACAGTTATTCCCGTAAAATTCAGAAACGAAGTACGTAATGTTGGAAATTGCAGTTAAAAGGTTTGCTGACTAGCCGTATTATATTTCACCTGAAAATTATACAATAAAATACTTAGGGCCAGTTTTTAAGTTCGAGTTTAAACTTTGGTCAAATTAAACAGAGCTTATCTCACCAAAATTGGACGTTTAAGCTCGGTTTGACTAGATATTTTAGCATTCGTATAAATCAAGTTGACTTAAACTATCATGGATGTGTTTTTTTTTTTTTGCCTAAATTGAGTTTAAACTATGTCGCTAATGTTTCCATTTTTATTTTTAATAGTTTCTAAACATTTTTTCTCACATTATAATTTAAAAAAATTTTAATATTTTTCAGATGAGCTTTACTATTTTTTATTTTGAAGCAGTTTTTATGAAACATTATGTGAAAAAAATTTATTTAAAATTCTTATGTTGTTTTTCAAGTGGTACCTTGACACCACTACATAATAAACCATATTTAACTAATCATATAAAAACTATGCTTGCGCTTTGCACAAATTAAAAAAAAATTGCTTTAAAATTTTTTTTAGGAAATTTAAAAGTCTTCTTGACTTTGTACTTCTAAAAACCAAGCAGAAATGTAAAATCTATATAAAAAAATTTAATATAATGATAAAACTGTATTTTTTACGAAAAGTAAACCCTTTTTTCAATAGCACATTCCTAAACTAAAAATAGATACTTTTGAAGTGGCTTAATTTTTGCACTGCATAAAAATAGACTTCAAATATCCAAAAAGGGGTAAGTTACAACCACTGTATTTACTAAACGGAAAATCTGATCCATTAAGTAATATCCTCTTTATTACAAATGCACCAACATTTTTTTAAATATCCTTTTTTTTTAAAAATCAATTTGGCGAAGCCTCCCATGGATTTATTATCGCTCGTGAATTTTTAAATCACTTGTTTTTATTTGATGCAAAATTTAAGTTGATCTATAAGTACATAATGGGTAGCAGATAGGGGGTGGGTATGTTCAAAAGAAATATTGTGGACCAAAAAATAATAGGACCAGCTATAACATTTGACCAGTCTAAGGGTTCAGTTACGGACGATATAAGCCGTTTTCGACATTTATCTCTCTTGTGTTTTTGTAGAAGGACCCCCAAGAAGGTGACAGAGAAAGGTGGAGACGTTGAGAAGAAATATTGGTGGTGAAAATATAATAGGACCTGTTCATACATTTTACCCCTCTATGGTGCACCCCGGGGAGCTATAAATCTCTTTCGTTAATTTTTTTCCGATTTAGGACCTTTTTTGAGCTAGTGCAAAAATTGTAATAAATTGAATTTGGAATTGCCAAAACTTGCGAACGAGAAACATTAAATGAATGAAATACAGAGAGCGCTCTTCAAGTCAGTTTTTTTGAGGAGCGCAATTTATGGACGAAAACTGTTAAATAATGAAAATGAATCAACATATAATGAAAGAGCGTTCATGTTTTTTTTCTTCACTAATAAAGAAAGCAAAGTGAGCCGTTCGTGAATTGAATAATATTGATGAGGAGGAGTGTAATCATGCTCTTCACTTGAAAGTTTTTCCTAACCCTCACTTCAAGGCATCGAAATGTCTTAAATTTTTTGTGTGTATGTATGTTAAGCAGCGTGGCAATAAAAATACAATACCAAAGCATTCTGTGATTATGCGGTTACTTCTACAGTTCATGAACAAAAGAATGTAGTCAGCTCTTCACGAAAATGAATATGAGCAGTTTTTTTTTTAACTAAAAATTGCCTCATATTCATGAAACTTCATAAGAGCCAATACGAACCCTGCTTCTACTTCCTCTAAATATGCATTTTAAAGTAGAAATAATTTTTACAGTTTTAAGTAGTTCCATTAAATCCAACTTAATATTTTACGCAAATACATGATCAATGCAATTTTATAAAGGTTAGAGATAAACATATGCCATTTCGTACCAGCGCAATATTTATGCTATCCAAGAGAATTCTTAAGAAAACAATAAGAGTTGGCAACTCTGATGGCATGAAACCTTCACAAATCGGTAGTGGTGAAAATAAAAATCAATTTATTATGTGAAAATATGCGAACTTTGTTTGGCGATAAAAAGTAAAATAAGAGCATGCATGTAATTATTTGGGTGTTAACAGATTCCTGTAACACAACTTAAAGATTAAAACATTAATGTACTCAATCCATGCACTATTTTTCTTGTTTGAAAACGAAGTTTCAGCAGAAAAATGCAGAAAAAGAAGATAGCGTTCTTTTTTCTTATCTCACTTCGAATAGCGGGGGTTTGTGTAAACTAACGGGGGTTTGTGAAAAATTAAATTTTTCAAAAATATTGACAAATACAACAACTGAAGAAATTGGCAAACTTTGAAAGCATATATTAACCAAAATAAGGGGATGCAATAATCAGTTTAGGTTGCAAACAGGTACTTGCAACCCAACTTAAATACTTATGCAATAAAAAATAGATGATATGCATTATTTCAAGGGGTTGCAAAGTGATTTCTTTTAGAGTTTGCGGCCGATGAAGAACAAGAGTGGCGTTCAGGGTTGCATTTTTCGGTTCACAAATACATGCAAACCTTCTTTGAGGTTATGTTTTTTAAGTTTCCTTTCTTGTTATCTTTGACACAGAGACAACAGTGATTTTGAAGGTAGATTTTGTTGTTGCCTAGCGTATAATTTGTTTAAAAAAAGTTTACAGCTGTGGACTGAGAAGCAAATGAAAAAATCGGTGTTTGTTTTACATTTCAAATATAATTAGTCTAGTTTTGTAAAATGAAAAATATGTCTTCAGAAGGGAAGTGGGAAAATGATTTTTTCACTAATAATTTTAAGGCTGAAGCACAATGCATAACGTGTTTAATAAAATATGTATAATATAGTTCAAACTAACGAAAAGTTTAATATTGAAAGGCATTTTAAGACATTTCATGTAGGTTACAGATATTTCTGAGCAACGCTGATATTGTTACTGTTGTTGTTATTGTTGTTGTTGTTAATATGTATGCAAAATTTATATCTATACGTATCCATTTATTTCCGTTTATTAAAAATTAGCTTATACCCGGCGCGCTTCGCTGCGCTCAGTGAAGCCATGCTTGCTTTTATAGTAAGTTTATAGTAAGTTCGTACCGAGTTTCATTGATGTGTGACTTATTTCCAAAGCTATACCGAAAATTTCGGGTGCTGAAAAAGTACCACGCCCCTCGTCCAACTCCCGTAAAATGTTACCAGTGGAACGGCATGTGTAAATTGAGGTCGAATACTGAATTCCGAGGCTGTGCGACCTACAATTCCAAAACTGTTCGATATCGAAAATTTTAGGTGTATTTAAAGTGCCTTTTACGATCGGCACCAGACTTCACAGGAACACTCTCAAGGCTTTGGTATAAAAATTGGCTAAGCGGTTTCGGAGGCTTTACATGATATACACATATACCTACATACGTATATACATTAAGTCGCCTCACGCTCCTTAAAAAAAAAAAAGTTGTTCAGTCCGATTCTTCAAAAAAATCCATGGCGTATGTTATGATGATCCCCAAAATATTTCGACTAAAAATATTGGCTGGTATGGTAGTTAAAAAAAAAACAAACGGTCAGAAATAAGAGTAATGAAAAAGTTCTTTAGCATCAAAACATTTTAAATTTTTCCGATGGACCAAAGATAATGCGGATTTTTATGGATTTTCTATTTTTTTTAACTTTTTTCATATTATTTCCACTAACATTCAAATTATTTTTTTCCCATACTACTTTTAGTCAAAAAAGTTATTAAATGTAAAAAATTCTTCACCTTACACTATATGTTATCATCAATAGGTAATAAAAATGACTTAGTTATTTTTTTTTTTAGTTATTTTATTACACGTCAAAAAAAAAATTAATATGAATTTTGGTAGATGTAATATAAAAAAAGTTGAAAAATAAATGAAAATCCGCTTTACCTCTGGTCCGACTGCAAAAATTTAAAATTTTTTGGTGCAGATTGGAAGAACTTTTTCATTACTGTTATTTCTGACCGTTTGTTATTTTTAACTACCACACCAGTAAATATTTTTACAAAAAACTCGTTTCTTAGAGCATATTTCAAACCATTCCGTGGCATACTGGTTGAGGTGCGTGGCTTGCATGCCTTAGAACCCAGGTTTGAATTCCATCTGTCAATGAAAGTTTTTTTAATTGAATTATTTTTTCTGTTCGGCCGTCATCTCTCTGCAAACAATGGCAAACCTCAGAGAGTAAAAACTGCCATTAAATGCTTCTTGAGAACATAAGCCATTTGGAGCCAGCATAGAACTTGTAGGTCCAGTTCTCGACCATTTGTGTTCAAACATTTCACAACACGTACAACATAATTGACCATAAGAAGCTCGGTTCCTTCAAGGGCTGAAATTGGCCATTTCGTTTTGTTTTTTTTTAATTTGTGGGTGGTACAAGTGGCCGTGGCAAATTTTATGTATATATATTGACTGCCACTTACATATTGCATATTAAGCACCTGCATATTAAGTGTTACTATTAAAACATGTAGAACTCAGGAATCAGCCCATTTTTAACAGTTTCCGACAGTGACCATATGAAATAAATTACCAAATCTTAGTCTTCTATGGTAAAAGCAGTCTGATATAAAGAATTTTTACTGATTTTTGGGCAGTAAAAGTGGGCGTGACAACATTTATATATTTATAGTGACTGCCAATTGGGCTTATAGCACCTGCATACCAAGATTCACTATCAAAACGTGTACAACTCAGGAATAAGCATGATTTCGATAAAGTGGGCGTAGATATAGGTCGGCGTTGCCCATTTTTCGTACATTGGCCAACAGTAATCATATGAACTAAATTACCTAATCTTAATCTTCTTCGGCAAAAGCCGTCTGATATAAAGCATTTTAACTGATTTGTGGGCGGTAAAAGTGCGCGTGACAACATTTATATATACAAAGTGACTGCCACTTGAGCCTATAGCCCCTGCATACCAAGATTCACTATCAAAACGTGTACAACTCAGGAGTAAGCGTGATTTCGAAAAAGTGGGCGTAGATATGGTGCCACCACGCCCATTTTAAACAGTCTCCTACAGTGACCATATGAACTAAATTACCAAATTTTAGTCTTCTATGGCAAAAGCCGTCTGATATAAAGAATTTTCACTGATTTGTGGGCAGTAAAAGTGGGTGTGACAACATTTATATATACATCGTGACTGCCACTTGGGCCTATAGCACCTGCATACCAAAATTCACTATCAAAACGTATACAATTCAGGAATAAGCATGATTTCGATAAGGTGGGCGTAGATTATTATATGCTGTAGTATGGCCATGCCCATTTTTTTACATTGGCCGACAGTTATCATATAAACTAAGTTACCAAATCTTAGTCTGTTACGGCAGAAGCCGTCTGATATATAGCATTTTTACTGATTTATGGGCGGTAAAAGTGGGCGTGACAACATTTATATTTACAAAATGACTGCCACTTGCATCCATAGCACCTGCATACCAAGATTCACTATCAAAACTTGAACATCTCAGGCACTAAAATGATTTCTGAAAAGTGGGCGTGATACACTCAAAGAAGTATTTGTTCACATTGACCAATTCCTAGGTCAAGTTGATAAATTTTTTGTCAGTATAGAGTCAACAAAAGCGTTTGTCAATTGGATTGAAGATGAGGTTTGTAATCATATTAACAAAATTTTATTTTGCTCATTTGATAAACGGATATTTTGATTTGATAAAAGCCTTTATCAAGAATGTCGCGTTTGCATTGCACATTTGATAAAAGAGTTTGTCAAAATGAATAAACAATATTTCCACCTGAAAAAATGGTTTGTTGAATAGAAAAATGCTTTTATGTTGAAAATATATTTTTTTATCAATCATAAAAAAATTATTTGTTGTTTTGATAAAATATTTTATTATTTCAAGCAATCATAAATATTACAAATCAAATTTATGCCCTTATTATGATTAATAACTCAGCTATGCCGACTATGTAGATTTAACTCAATTTTTTTCGTGTAGCGTTTACATACATTTCAGTTGCACCATGTAGTTTGAAAATTCTTAAAAGATTGAGGCAAACTACATCGCTCAGCTGAAGTATATGTAATACGTTACACGAGAAAAATTAAGTTAAATCTACATAGTCAAATAATTGAGTTGCAATTCATAATAGGGACCTTAGAAATGTATCACTAAGAATATAATTTTTACATTAGTTTTCAAAGAAAATAATTCAAATCTATAACATTATACGTTGCTGTAGAACTGTTAAGCAAACTCCTTACTTCCACTGAATTGTTCTGGAATTAATTTTTCTCAAAATTTATTAAATTTAACAAATTAAATAAAAAGTAGACAACTCACAAAACTACTTTTTATAATTTCTGCGAACAACAAATAATGCCACCGAAATGCCAGACATCTTTTTTTGTTGTAATGATTGAACGTTTTTAGATTTGATAATTCATTTCATCATTACGAAACTAAAATTTTATCCGCTTGACTCAGGCGATTATCAATTTTATAAATGATTTCTTCAGCACAACAAACCTATTTATCAAACCAACGAAGTAAGTTTGTTAACTCTATTTACAAAAATTATAAAATTTTATTCCGACTGACTGACAATTTTGTTATTGTGGATAAGTTTCTATTAAGTTGATAAAAGCATTTTTCAAAAAAATAGAACACATTTTTTCAAATCAACACGTTCAGTTTGTTAACGTTTTATAATGTTTTTCATCAAATGGATAAAGTTTCTTTCGAATTGATAAAAAAATTAAGCATTTATTATAAAATTTAATCGAGTGCACAATTCGGTTTTGTTAAAGATTAACAAAAGTTATTTATCAATTTTACCAAGAATTTTTCGTCGAGTGTATAGTGTGACCACGACCATTTTTTGCGAAAGTAACCTTCTGAACAAAATTACCAAATTTTAGTTTTATACGATTAAAACCGTCTGATATATAGCATTTTTTTTGTTGTTTGTGGGCGATAGAGCCAATTTGGGTTGTATGGGAGGTACCACGCCCCCTTGTCCAATCAACACCAAACTTCACAGGAACACTCTCAGAATGTTGCTTCAGTATGGCTAAACATTTCATAAAGATTGGTGTGGCGGTTTTGAAGTCTCTACGTGATATACACACATACCCACATATCCACATACCCACATAATACATCCATTATTATATGATTTCATGATGATAGTAAAGCATTCAAAGATGTTTAATTATATTTCTAGAAAAAATGCTTCCATCAACGATTTTAAACAACAATAAAACCATGTGCAATTCATAAAGACGTTTTGATTCCTAAATCTTACCGCGGCCAATAAATCAGTGCGAAGTCGTTTACTGCAATGTTCGATGCCATGGTTCGAGCCTCAGCTTGGGCGAAGAAAACTCCTAACAAGTTAACTAATAACATTTACATTATAAATTAAACATTAGAATAAAAAGAAAAATCTATAGAATAGAACAATATTAGAATTGCAAAAAAATTTCTATAATAAAAAAAATTGTGTCACATATTTTTTTATTTAAAATAATAAAAAAAATATACATAAAAACTTTTTTGAGCCTTTATTTGAACAGCGGACCTTTTAACTAGTAATCGGTTCGCTTAGACCGCTGGGCTAACGAAGCAATTTTTGGCCTAAAAATGAAGTGCTAATATTATTTCATGATGATTGATTTTTATTCATACCTTGGAAGTTTTTAATTTATTTCAGATATATTTTTCCTGCGATTTTGTTATTTTTAGAGAAAACTTTCTTTAAACTATTTCACTCTTCTGGGTGTCGATTTTCAATTTCACTGCTGAAAAGGACTCTGACCGAACATCTTATGATCAATTGTGTTGTGCGTGTTATTTAATGTTTTCACACAAATCATCGAGAGCTGCATGGTGTATGAAACCAGGTGGTAGCGGATTTTCACCACTCTATGAATTTTCCCAGACCTGTCAAAAAATTATGACAGATAGACAGATAAACAGAGAGAGAGAGAGAGAGAGTTTGTTTGTTTTATGCATGGAGTAAACTAAATAAACTTTGAACTAAAATGTGAGGTCGTAACAAATTGAATGTGTAATTATTTGATAATTAAGTGTTATTTACTTCAACCATAGCAACGCACAGTGTTTCGTTTGGCCTATTTGGATGTAGATATATCTGTAACTCGGGTGTGAGGTCTGAGGAATGATTCGAAATTTTAGGCTATTGACTGGCATATCTTCCTTACTTAAAAAGTTCTTACAGATAGTCCATGTGAAACAAAAGTTACAAAAATTTGTATGAGAAAATTAACCTTAACCTCCCTACACCACGGCTTCCACGCTTTCCTTAAAATGACATAACTCCTGAACGAAATTTTTCACAGAAACCGTAGACCACTTCTTGTACTACTTACTTACTTAGGTGGTCGTAACAACCCGTGTCCGGGTTTCGGCCGACCTCATCAGCTCTCGCCAGGCGCCTCTGCTTTGCGCGCGCCTTCTCCAATCGGATACACCAAGTGCGGTTAGGGCTTCCTCAGCCTGGTCCATCCATCGGAGGCATGGTCACCCTCGTCGTCGTTGACCAGCGACCCTCGCCTCGAGCACCTTTTTCGCTGGAGCTTCGTCGTCCATACGATGGACATGACCCAGCCAGCGTAGTCGCTGCACAGTTATACGCCGAACTACGTCAATTTCATCGTAGAGCTCATACAGCTCGTGGTTCATTCGGATGCGATAGTCATCGCCGACTCGAACAGGACCGAAGATTTTGCGAAGAACTTTTCTCTCGAACACCCCCAGAGCGGCTGCGTCAGTTTGCGAAACTACCCATACCTCAGCGCCATAAAGCAGCACAGGTAGAACGAGCGTCTTGTAGAGTGTTCATTTTGTCGATCGAGAGAGGGCTCTGGAACTTAGTTGCTTACTGAGCCCGTAGTAGCACCTATTAGCAATTATTGTTCTTCGCTTTATCTCCAGGCTGATTTCGTTGTTGGAATTAATGGCGTTGCCAAGGTATACAAACTCTAAACGCCGCGCTCCTTTGTTTGTAGACAGCATTTGTTTTACCCTCATTTATCGTCAAACCCACTTTGGCTGATTCCTTTTCGATAGCGGCGAAAGCAGCGGTAACATCTTTTTTGGTTCTGCCAACAATATCAATATCATCAGCGTACGCAAGGTGCTGGACACCTTTGTAGAAAATGGTGCCATTACGATGCACACCGGTCTTTCGTACGATCCCCTCCATGATGATGTTAAAGAGATCGCAAGACAGTGGATCGCCTTGCCTGAAACCTCTTTCGGTATTGAAGGTTTCGGAGATGTCATTTCCTACCTTGACGGAGCTGCGTGTGTTGCTCAACGTCATTCTGCAAAGTCTAATCAACTTTGCAGGTATACCGAACTCAGACATTGTTGCGTATAGGCAATCCCTTCTCGGGCTATTGAACGCTATCGAACGTGGACTTTCCAGGTCGAAAGCCACACTGATAAGGTCCAATCAGTGTTTTTGTAATCCGCTTCAATCTTTCACACAGTACGCTTGAGAGAACCTTATATGCGATGGAAATAAGACTGATACCTCTATAACTTGCGCAGATTGTTGGGTCTCCTTTCTTAAGTATAGGGCACAGTACGCTGTGCTTCTTCTAGCCATATTTTGCTGATGAGCTGATGCATGCGCCTTATCAATTCATCGCCCCCGTTTTTAAACAATTCAGCTGACAGGCCGTCAGCACCCGCTGCTTTGTTGTTTTTGAGTCGTTGGATAGCAACTCGAACCTCTTCATGGCTAGGTGGTGGTACTTCCACTCCGTCATCGTTGATTGGTGGCTCTGAACTGCGCTCTCCATGGGCGGCATTGGTGGAATCGTCGCCAGTAAGTAAATTGGAGAAGTGCCGTCTCCACAATCTAAGCACACACTGTGTATCCGTATTCAGATCTCCATTTTCGTCTCTACAAGTGGATGCTCCGGGCTTGAAACCTTGGGTTAGACGCTTAACATGTTGATAGAATTTTCGTGCATCCTTCTTGCCCTGGTATACCTCTAGTTCCTCACGATCACACTTTTCCTGCTTTCTTTTCTTGCGTCTGAAAAGGCGCCTCTCTTCCTTCCTCTTTTCGCGGTAGTTTTCTCGCACGGCTCGCGTTGCAGCTGGCTGCAGCGTTTTTCTATATGCGGCGTTTTTTACTGCAGTCGCTATGCGACACTCCTGATCATACCATTGTTTCCGAGGTTGCGGGCGCCGGAAACCAATGACTTCTTCAGCGGCAGCGCGCATGGAGTGGGATATATGCGCCCAAAGTCCGCCGGCGTCGTCGGGTTCAGAGGTTGGTTGGTTGAGCTTAACAGAGAGTTGAGCGGAGTAGGCTTCGGCAGTCCGTTGTAATTGCAGGAATGCAACAAGATAATGGTCGGAGTCAATGTTGACCCCCCGAAATGTACGCACATCTAGAACACTAGAGGCATGCCATCCGTCGATTACAACATGATCAATTTGGTTTCGGTTTTTTTGATCCGGGGACAGCCAGGTGGCCTTATGGATGTCGAGGTGCTTAAATCTGGTGCTACTAACTACCATGTTTCGCGCCGCGGCGAAGTCGATCAGTCTTAGACCGTTGTTCGTGGAGGTCTCATGAAGACTGAACTTACCGACAGTGGGGCCAAAGACGCCTTCCCTTCCGACTTTCGCATTAAAATCTCCCAGGAATATTTTCACGTCATGGACCGGAAGGTGGTCGTATACGTTCTCAAGACTAGCGTAGAAAGCGTCTTTGACGGCTTCGTCCTTTTCCTCCCTCGGGGCGTGTGCGCAAATAAGGCTGATGGAGAAAAATGTTGCCTTGATGCGGATCGTGGCCAATCTTTCGTTCACAGGTGTGAACCGGGAAACTTCTTGTACACCAAAAAATATTTTTTCCATTGTTTATATGGTTTCTCCTTATATGTTTTTAACGTAAAAATATTTTATTTTTGAATATTTTGGAAAATCTACGTAACGTAACTATACTTTGTCTAGGCCCTCAAATTTTTATATTCATAGGATTACGATATCTATTTTCATAATCAAAGCAGAATAAGCTTCTCATGACTTTAATCCATCATATATGTGGCCGTATTTTGTAAAACGCAAGCGATCACGTCACTCGGGTTTTTTTTTTTGTCTGGAACGAACAAATTTCTTTGATACCACTACACTAAGAAAACAAATATGTTTGCCACAAGTGTAATAGTGAATATGAAGATGTTTGCAGAAAATTTGCATCTTACTTGTGGCAATTATCTTTAAAATATCTTGACAAACAACCTTAATACTTACGGCAAATGTATGTTAAACCTTTTTAAATACGAAATGACTTGTGCCAAACATTTTTGATTATTTTCCAAGTATGAAAATAGTTGTACGAAATATTATTCAAACATTTTCCGAAGATGAAATTACTTATGTCAAGCATAATTTAAAATGTCTCAAACATCTTGTGACCAGTATTAAACATCTTTCATATTTCCCAAAAACGAAAATAGTTATGACATACATAATTTTAAAATTTTCTAAATATGAATTTAGTTGAGCCAAATATCATTCAACAATTTTTAAAATGTAATTTTACTGTTCCCAAACAACTGTAAAATATTCCAAGAGCTTTTGGAAATGGTGGGTTTTTTGAGCCATTCGAATCTTCAAACTCAATTTCCCAAAAAACATAAAAGTTAACATTGGCGTTGTTGGCATGAAGGAGATGATATATATTATTCTGTACAAACGATCAGGGGCGCACCCAGTAAAAGTTTTTGGGGGGCTGTTAAGTTTTTTATTTATAAACTTGATAAATTTTTTTTTATAAAAGGTATCCCAAGTCGCATTACAGTTTTATATTTCACAAGTTGTTATTTTATTATTTATTATTTCACAAGTAATAAATCGCATTTCGAATGACACCTTTGACCTTGCTTGCATACGTGAGCTGTTTTTATGAAATTTTCCATGACATTCCGGTATAATTCTGGATTAATTGCTGCAATGGCCACTTGGATTTCAGTTTTCGTCCGAAAGGGCACAACAGGGACGACCACTCCTTTTCGTGTTCACAGTAGAGCCAGTGGACTTAAGTTGATTAAATTGACCACAGTGGTCTGAGATACTGTTTGCGATATCATGACCGAGTTTTGCAAACCGTCTCCGCCATATTTTAACTATTTTTGTAGTGACTTTTAACAATTTGACTATGCCTCCATGATTGCTGTTGGCAGCTATCATAGATTTAGTACTCTTTGCTTGTCACAAAAAAGTATCAGCACTACTTTCGTCCGTGATTTTTGGACACCCTTTACAATATATAAACTTTAGAGGATAATGCCTTTTTTTAAATGGATAATATACAAATGAGGGTAATTTTACTTTTTTCCGCAGTTCAACTTTAATTTCCTTCTGCTTTCACTTTCACATCTCTGAGAACATTTAGTAGAGCTAGACTACTCAGCCTCTTTCCTGCAGTTTTACTTCTTACATAAGCTTTGAGTATCCAAACCGACGAAACGAAAGTTTTTCTGAAGCGACGGACATCGGCAACATTGCCCCACACGGTTTCAGTTAAGGAGGGACATGACATTCGCGGCAGAGAAAATTTGACAGACCTTTTTTTAAAAATCCAAAACTCAGTTAAAAACAAATATTTTACCAAAATTTGTTTGTTTTCTATTTTTTATTATTGTAGAGAATTAAACAAATTACAAGAAAAAAAATTCAAAAAAAAATATATTTTTCACTCCAACATGGTTCTATAGAGCTCCAAATTGGCGGCAGAGAAAAAAACGGGGCCTTGTGGTTGCAAAAATTGTCCGATCTGGAAAAAAATTACTTTTTTAAATCTTAACAAAATTGGTTATCGTATGACACGAGTTTTGTTTTTAAAATTTTTTTTTCAATTTTTGGTGATGTTCCAAATTTGAAAATGTGTTTTTTCGAAAAAATATTGACTTTAAAAATTCATAAAAAATCGAAAAAAAAATTTAAGAAAAAAAGCTCGTGTCATACGATAGCTAATCAATTTTAAAAAAATATAAAAAAAAATTTCATCAAAAAATTAACCCGCTAGTGCCGCAACCAGTACGAAAAACATGGTTTCGAGATAAACGCGTTCAAAGTTTGTGAACAAAATAAAAAAGGTTACCTTCAATCTGCCTTGCCTGCTTCGTACTGTATGCCTTCGTTATCTTGTGTTGTGCTGTTTCTTACAGTTTTTTGCAATCGTTTAGCAATTCGGGCTTCACCCTTCAAGTAGGTACGAAATAACAACCACCAACAGTCAGGTAGCACGTAAAATAAGTATATACCAGCTGCCGTACGTTGGTAGCGCAAAAATTAAAAATGCGCTCTCACTAATCCGGCTGTAACTTTTGAACCCATAGGAATTTTTCCATGAAATTTTTTTTCTTAGAATCTTAAGAATATTTACTAAAAACTATCGATTTCAAAAAACTGCCAATGCCATGTAACCCCTTAAAACAACTAACTTTTAGAACTATTTGTGTGTTAATATCTTTTTGTCAAACTTCAATGTTATTTTAAAGATTACTTTTACGAGTAGTAGTAGTATAAATGTATTAATCTTTTTCAACAAGTACAACGTAACTTAATATAAAGTAACAATTTAATATTAAAAAGTTACAATTTAATTGAAAAATATCTGCAATCTGTAGTTCACAATCATAATCAATGTAATCACAATGTAATCATACAATTACAAAAGTATCATTGATTGTGTAGTGACAAAAAAGTAAAAAAGTTTAATAAAAAACAAAAATTGTATATAGGAGAAAAATTCGGGTTTTTTTTTTTAATTGAAACTTAAAAAAATGAAGAAAAGAAATAAAAATTTATGGGGGAATTAATCAGTAACCAACACTGAACAAAAGATCAACATCGTTGTAATTTAGACTGAAAAGCCAAGCCTTTACATTTCGAAGAAACTTAGATTTATTGCGAATACACCTTAAGCTATAAGGCAAATTGTTAAAAAGTCTGGGAGCTACAGAAATATAACAGTGTAGAAATAATTGCAGTGAATGATGTGGTACAGAAGCAAGATTCCGCAGATATATTCTGAAGTTATATTTAATCGAGTATTTACTAAATAAATACCCAGATTTAATGAAGAGTAACTTTAAAACCTTGAAGCAGTATAAATGTTTTAAAGGTAAAATGTTCAAGTTTTAAACAGAATCAGACTCCTGTGACGGCGAGATGGCATGTTTTTGTGAAATCAGAAGAGGAGGGATTTTGTTAGCATAAGTGCCACCTCAACACACTAAACATACTCCAATTTAGATTGAAAAATCCCATAGTAGAAAGACTTGAGAATTTCAAGATAACCAAAGGGTTTTAACAAAAATAAATGTCTAGTAGCAGCAATTAGATAAGTTTTAAGCGCTCGAATATATTCCGAACAACTCATCTTATTGTCCAGCAATAGTCCGAGGTCTTTAAAAGAAGTAACAGGTTCGATACCGAAACACTTAGAGGAGCAATTTAAAGTTTCACTATAAAGGTTAGTGTATTACAGGAAGACAAACAAATATTTTTAATAGACAGAAACTTTTAACATCTGCCATCATGAAAGTAGAACTGAGAACACTCGACTTTTTTTCCTAAAGCATTGAAGGACTAATCGATGAACTTTAAACCAGTGACTTAAAACCGCCAGATAATGATTTATATCTACAGTAAGGTTCAAGGATGAGTTACTCGTAAACGTACAGACCATATCCTTAGCAAAAGCATTTGCGTTACTTTTTGAATTTCTGTGAGAAAAGCGAATTAATGAAAATTAGAAAAAGAATCGAACCAAGCACCGAGCCCTGATGTACACCCAATTCTACGTGCATCGAAGAAGTTATATGCTCTTTGTAATTAACTTTTTGCTGCCTTTAAGATATAAACGAACCGAACCAGTTATAAATTAATCCTCTGAAACCAAAATTGTGCAATTTGCTTAACAAAATTTCATGGTTGACCGTGTCGAAGGATTTGGTTATATCTACAAAAAGAGCCGCAGTTAACTTTCAACTGATTTAAATATTCCAAACTTTTGGAGTTTGGAAACACAAAAGGTATATTGGTATATGAAATGTGAGAATAAAACCAGAAAAGTTTATTATATACGTAGATTTTATTTTTTAAAATCTTTTAAAACTTAAGGGTTGAAAAAGCGAATCAAAGAAGCTAAGAGATGTATATGTTGTGACAATAAGACACGAAAAATGTATAAAGTGAATAAAGTGCCAATCAGTTCTGGCAGTGGATAAGCTATTGCGTAAGTCAATTGACAAAGAAAGATGACTGTGGTGCATCAGAGCTTTCAACTCTTTGGATGCGTCAACAAAATTGGTGCCGCAGTCCGAGTAAACATCAGTACAAGCTCCTCGTCTAGCTACAAAACGTCGAAAGGCTGCTAAAAAAGAATTAGTGGTCAAATCCGACACCGCTTCTAAATGCACCGCCTTTTAAGGCATGCAAACGAAGAGGCATACGTACCCTTTGGAGACAACAGAATTTCTTAACGTTGAGTTCCTTATGGAGATGATTGAATGGCCTGGTGGAATTTAAGCGGACTGGTGGCAAATTTCCCATTATTTGCTGCACTCCCTTTGCTGCATAGCAAAAACAAGTTCTACATTTACTTTAAACTGATTTGTTTAGTCGATTTCCTGAAATAATTCAAAAGTCTCGACTTACGTAGGACATGGTCAGAGTGATTCCACTATGTAGTTCTCGCTCATGCGCGTTCAGAATTAAAAGCTTTGACACAGGGTTAGATTTCGTTAAAATGGCTGGAAATTTTGCACCTGGTGGTAAACTAGAATTACTTAGTCGACCACCTACGCGAAGTATACCTTTATCATCCAAAAATGTCATGAGTTTAAGCAAAAACTTTTCTTGTACCACCCTTTTGGCTTGTATGGCAGAAATAACATGGGAAAAATCAAATTGCTGAGTCAATTTTACAAAAGAAAACAATTACGTTAGGATTTCCCTTGCTGTCAAAGGTCCAAAATCGCTTAATTCTTTTTACAACTGCAGTTGCTTGCAAATCTGAAACACCAAGACTTACTTACTTAGGTGGCGCTTACAAACGTAAGTCAGTTTTAGCCTGTTGTAAGAATTTCCACCAGCCATTTCTATTTTGCGCTTGCTGGCGCCAATTGGCAGCTCCAAGTTTCGTCAGGTTATCCTTTACTTGGTCCTTCCAACGGAGATGCGGTCGCCCTCTTCTGCTTTGACCGCCGCTGGGTACCGAATCTAATATTGCCTTCGCTGGAGCGTCGTCTTCCATCCGCTCAACATGACCTAGTTTGATTTTTATTCGCTTTACTATGTCGATTTCGGCGTATAGCTCATACAGCTCATCGTTCTATCGTATTCGGTACTCGCCATTATCAATTATCATTATCCATATCACCAGCAAACGCTAGCAGCATAACAGAACATGGTGTCGCTTTGTCTCAGATCAGCAGCTCGAATGATCTTCTCCATAATTAGATTAAAAATGTCGCACGCTAAGGAATCACCTTGTCTGAAATTTCGTTTGGTGGGGAGAGGTCCTTCCTTATTTTAACTGCGCTGCTGGTGTTGGTACACAACACCAAGACACAACTCTTAATAGTTTGGTCAGTGATGAAAATTTGAGAATCCAATCAGGAGAAGGCCTACTCGAAATTTGACTTACAATTTTTTATTTTTTTTTTCTTCTAAATTAGATTGGAGAATGTTTGGCAGCTTTGGCCAATGGTCAGCTGATTGACTGAGAAGTTTAGGTCCCCGCCACCATATTTCATGTAATTTAAGTTTTTCAGAGAACAATCTTCTAGACGCACAATTTTCAGTAGATGTTTCCATTGGTTGACACTTGTGTGGCGTTGTATCTCACCAGCACGATTAGCAACGTACACGGTCCAAGATGGAGGCTGTCTAATCCAACTTAACACAGTTGTGATATTACTCCAATATGCTGCAGAACTTATGCAGTTTGGAGAATTTTGTTTGAAAGACTCAATCAATTTCCAGAAAGTTTAGCTAAAAGTGCTGCTGCGCTGTATTTCTTTAAAGCCGATTGGATATTATCTCGAACATCTTCATCCCAGACGACACTAGATAGCTATAACTTTTGAAAAAGGAATTTTTCAAAATAGTAAAACAATTGTTGCTGGAGTGAGCCACTACAAAGGATCAAAAAGACGTGCACTATCGGATAAGATTGTGCGTTTTGTAGTTCGAGTTAGTTCGAAGTTAGTTTAGAACATAAATGAATCAAGCGCGGTATTCCACTGAACTTTACGAGCTTTAATCACATTTTCTCGATTTGAATAAAAAGTAAAAGTAAAAGTAAAAGTAAAAGTAAAAGTAAAAGTAAAAGTAAAAGTAAAAGTAAAAGTAAAAGTAAAAGTAAAAGTAAAAGTAAAAGTAAAAGTAAAAGTAAAAGTAAAAGTAAAAGTAAAAGTAAAAGTAAAAGTAAAAGTAAAAGTAAAAGTAAAAGTAAAAGTAAAAGTAAAAGTAAAAGTAAAAGTAAAAGTAAAAGTAAAAGTAAAAGTAAAAGTAAAAGTAAAAGTAAAAGTAAAAGTAAAAGTAAAAGTAAAAGTAAAAGTAAAAGTAAAAGTAAAAGTAAAAGTAAAAGTAAAAGTAAAAGTAAAAGTAAAAGTAAAAGTAAAAGTAAAAGTAAAAGTAAAAGTAAAAGTAAAAGTAAAAGTAAAAGTAAAAGTAAAAGTAAAAGTAAAAGTAAAAGTAAAAGTAAAAGTAAAAGTAAAAGTAAAAGTAAAAGTAAAAGTAAAAGTAAAAGTAAAAGTAAAAGTAAAAGTAAAAGTAAAAGTAAAAGTAAAAGTAAAAGTAAAAGTAAAAGTAAAAGTAAAAGTAAAAGTAAAAGTAAAAGTAAAAGTAAAAGTAAAAGTAAAAGTAAAAGTAAAAGTAAAAGTAAAAGTAAAAGTAAAAGTAAAAGTAAAAGTAAAAGTAAAAGTAAAAGTAAAAGTAAAAGTAAAAGTAAAAGTAAAAGTAAAAGTAAAAGTAAAAGTAAAAGTAAAAGTAAAAGTAAAAGTAAAAGTAAAAGTAAAAGTAAAAGTAAAAGTAAAAGTAAAAGTAAAAGTAAAAGTAAAAGTAAAAGTAAAAGTAAAAGTAAAAGTAAAAGTAAAAGTAAAAGTAAAAGTAAAAGTAAAAGTAAAAGTAAAAGTATTATCTTTAGAAGAAGGTTCAATTTCGTTTTTAAATTCCAAAGAAGTAGAAATCCTTTTTTAAGGATAAATCCACCCTTCTTCAGAAGCTCGCATAAATCCCTTTGTAAAGAAATGGCTTCAGATAATGTGTCAGCACTGGACATCACATCATCGGCATAGAAGTCGGTGTCTAACACAGTTGATGCATACTCAAATTCATGTCTGTAATCTTCCGATATTTGACGTAAAACGCGTATGGAAAGGGGCTGGCGTAGTATCATACGTTACTGTATTTAATTCATAAATTCATATGATTTAAATCATCATTCGAATCATAGTGCCACAATATTTGCTGAAACTTTCGATGATCGGGCGACACTTTAATCTGTCGAAACATCTTTTCAATGTCTGCCGTCAATATATAATGATGCTTTCGCCAACGTAAAAGGATTTGAAAAAAGTTATTTTGAAGAATAGGACCCACACACAGCTCTTTAAAGTTGCGCCATTGTACATACTTGCTACTGTCATCGAATACAACTCGCGTAGTAGTATAGCTACTCTTTCGTAAGATGCTGTGGTGTGGCAAGAAATAAGGGTAGGGTTGAATATCAACAGGATATGTGCCGACTTTGGTCATGTGCGAAACATTTTCATAATCATGCATAAACGCCTTATACTGTTGGCAGTACAAAGGACGTCTCGTAAATGATTGTTCCAAATTTTGAAGACGGTTAAGCGCATTAAAATGATTGCTTGTTAGGATTGCAAGGCGCATCAGAATTAAGCATCGACTTGAACGGTAAATAGACAATGTAGCGACCAAATGTACTGCGGCGAGTAGTATTTACGAAATAGTTATCGCAGGCTTGCTCTCTGCTGTAAGCTCTCTCTTTTGAGCAATCTCCTCCTGCTCCCAAAAGGAACGAAGAAGAGATTCTAAATTGATATTATTGACCAACACCTTGCGATCAAGGCGATTTGTGGGACCAGATATAACCTATCCAAAGTGGGTATTTTTAAAGAATAAATTGTCGCGAATAAAAGATTGACGGGGAACAACAACCTTACTGAATATATCTGCGCCAAGAATAAGATCAATTTTATCGCCTTTATCAAAGGCAGGATTGGCGAGAAAATAAATTTGTAGATTAGAAAAAGCTTTGTATATGACCGTTGCCTTTGGCATATAAGAGGATAAGCGTGGTAAGACGAGTGCATTGCAAGTTAAAATGTAATTTTTTCGTAGAGACCAAATATCCAGCGTAACAATGCTGCGGCATATATTTTAGCTGCTACATACGCCAGTGATTTGCACAATAAGTTTTGAGCTTTGCCAGGTTCAGCAACTGTGAAGCATGTTCCGACATAAGAGTCGCTTGTGATCCTTGATCTAGAAGCGCCCGGTGTTCAAATTCTGCTGAAGGTGTTTTCACGATAAGTCGAATAGTATATAATAATACGTTTGGAAATACTACAGTGTTATACGAGTATACATAAGTAGAGTGAGATGATGTTAAATCTTCAATGCTCACATTGACTGAGTTCAAGCTACTATTATCAACGAGGAAATTGTTATGTTGTAGTTGAGCAGCATGCATTGATTTAAAAAGTTATCTTTTTAAAGACGTGGAGCCATGAATAGATTTTAGAGTACGGAAACAGTTTTCTAGAAAGGAAAACAATTCTGAAAGCCTTAGCATCTCAGTAGCTGACTTCAACGACCGCTGTTATTCCTTTCGAGTACCAATGTCAAGCTTTCGAGTAACTACATAAATCTTAATTGGATCCCACTTAGAAATATCTATCTTAAGATTTTTTAAAGAAAATAAGCATTTTTCCAGAGGTATCAAGTTAGCTTAATGCTTTGAACACTTCCATCTGCATCAGGTATTGAAAATATTTTCTTGATAAGTGTTTCTGCAATTAAGCGTTGATTATTGTATCTCTTTTCAAGAAATATCCACGCGGAATCGTAGTTAGATTCAGTGATAGGTATTGATTATTTTAAATTTGAGGCTTCGCCGGTCAAAGTGCCTTTCAAGTAATGAAATGTTTGTATTATTGAGTTACATCATGTACTAATGACCCGTATACATCCTTGAAAGGAACGCAATCCATATAATCACCTGAAAACTTAGATAACGTAATCGTAGGCAATTTCACCTCACTTAACTCAGATCGAGTTGAGCTCGCATGCACTTCTTGTATATGCAGTGAAAATTCTTGTAAAGCATCTAGAACATTCCTTTGAAATAAAAAAATAATTCTTCGAATTGGTAATAGCACACCTCCGCAAGATAGGGCACTTTAGAAGAAACTAGAGAATTATCAGCAATAAAATCTATAATATCTTCATGTCTTTCATTAAAACGTTTTTGTTGGTTTTCTAAGTCATCCAATACGGATTTCAGAAGACCACATGTTCTTTTCGGTAGCTGGATTAATTTTAAAGCGATTGTACTTTTCAGTAAGTCTCTGAAAAAAAATCGCGTTGACGATCTATAGCTTAGTAAGGTCACTCATAATTAAATTAATATTACATTTCAATAGTTAAATAAAGCACTGCTAACATAAAACGTTCAACTTAACCAATTTTAAACAAGTGTATTCCGTCTCTGCGTGTGGAATGCAGCAAAAGTTTTCTTCTTGTATTTTGATAAAACTTGTTCTTTATGTCCAATATTCTTATTTGAATTACCAATAATAAAAGGGACCGCCGTGATGCCGGGTTTCGGCACCAAAAAATGGTGAATTATTTGCAAAGAAAAGATTTTATTTTAATTTTACAGGCCGGTTACACAGGCCAGTGACAGTGAAAGTGCGAAAGAATACGTGTACTGTTCGAATGATTCGAAGAATTTATAACTTTCATGCTTTCATGCATGGCAGAATTATAAGGTAGAACCGACTCGGAGAGGAATGGAGTAGAAATCAGAATAAAGCGAGATAGATGTCAAAATCAGCTGTTCATCGCAAATTTCTTTATGCTCACGTTTCGCAGTTGTTTTTAGGTTAAAACTGTTACAGGTTTTTTTGCAATTTTAAGACTTCTTTCACATTTTATAGTTTTTATTACACTTTTTTTATAATATTTTCACACAAATTATCACAATTTAACACCCGCGACCGCACTGCTTGCAACTTGGAAACATAAAATGTTTTCTGCATTTGCAATTTCTACGAAATTCGTCGTTTTGACATATAACCACCTTTTCATTATCCACTCTTCGTTGACGCGTGAGGGCACTCAGCGAAGCGGCCCTACCTTATTATTGTATCATGCTTTCATACAAGAGGTGCTACACATGCTAGTGAAAGTTCATTAAAAAAATTTTATCGTATGCGAAGGTTCTCACTGCTATTGAATCAATTTAATTTAATGATTTGTTTTTGAGTTAATTTTTTTTTCCATTATATATTTTTTGTATATTTATTATATATAAAATTGTATATTTTTCACTTTTATTTACAATTTTTCACATTTGTTTCATTTGCTTTGTAAATGTAAACAAGTTATCAGTGTTGCTTCCTGTATGGAATCGAGGAAAACCTGAAATAAAGTACGAAATCGAGGGAAAACCTGAAATGAATCCAAGAAAAGTAATTAAAAACAACACTGATATCCCCCTTCGTTGCTAGTAGCGATTAAAGTGCCGTGAAAGTGAATCCAGTGTGAATGTATTTGTAAAAAAGTGTGAATGTATTGAGTTTTTCGAACTACAGGGCCAGTATACTGGCCTGTGTAGCATGCCTGTAACAGGCATATCAGAGCCAGTGGATTTTGGCAGCAGCGGCTAGTGCATGTCAAAAAAGGGGATATCAGTGTTGTTTTTAAATACTTTTGGTATAATCAAAAAATAAAACGGGAACAAAATCAAAAAAATGTTGATGGAATTGCAGTATTAAAGGAAGACAACCTTAGGTATTGTATACCTTAGCTTACAACCTTAGTTTCAATATTGATAACTTTAGGTTAGGTATACAGTATTGAAGGTAAAATAATCTTCATTATTTTTTCTTGGGGGTGTTTTCTTGGTCTTAGTCTTATCAACTAAATAAATTTTTGTTTATTATAAAGTTTATTTATAAAGTATCTATTACAACAAACTATTTTGAAGAAAGTTTTTTGCTTTTTTCTGCAAATAATTTTTTTAAGAAAAACCATGTAAAACAATAAGTTTGCGATTTTTAGGAATATCGATGGCTAAATCTTACGTTCTCTAATAAAATAATGTAATTTAAAAAATAAAAGACAAAAATTTATGAAGAACATATTTAAAAACCTCTAAGTTATGAATGAAACCTTAATACTCGTAAACACAAGAATTAATTGTTAGGTTCCACAGTGTGTAATTTTTGAAGTCATGGCAAAATAACCATATACGGACACCACTACGTGATAAAAGACCAAAAAAAAAGGACCCCTGTCTCCCAGTTTTGCCCAAAGACCTCCAGGTTTTTTTTTATGGGCCCCCAAAGAAGTGGGGCCTCGGTGTCATTTATGGAAAAAGTGATAATTTTCTCAAGGTCATATCTTGCAAACCGTTCGGAATTTTGATTTACTCTCTGTGGCAAAGTTGTAGCTCTTGTCATAAAGAACAAAAACATATAACATATAACATGTTAACATATAAAATAAAAAAAACTTCATCTTCAAGGTCAAAATAGCAAAAAACTTTAAAAAACTAAATTTTTTTTTTTAAACTTTGTTTTCCTGTTCAGGTCCATAGGTAGCAACCCGTTGAAAATTCAAGGAAACAATCAAGTACAAAAATGAACCTTAGATCTCAATACACATATGAACTTCCTAAGAATGATTCTTAACACCGTTTAGGTAGCGCTTAGGTAGCCGCAAAAGTGAAAAATTTCCCGAAAATTTTTTAATTTCATTCGTTTTTTCTTTACTTCAACATTGAGATACTATAAAGCCTTCTCCCGTAAGTGAAAAGGAATGTTGCAGGTTTCATTGTAATACTATGACTGATTTTATTAATCTGAGTTCTTAGGTGGTATGGGTTGACATTTAGAGTAAGGGTTGTAACAAAGAGTAGTAGCATGGATATTTAGTAATAATGATTCAGTGCTGTAGGGATTAGTAGTGTAATTGTATTGTCTTTATGCTTTCAGGTTAAGTTTACTCTGGAAAAATAATAAATGCCGAAGATAAGGCCAAGCTGTTTTTATGGCCAAAATGCCGTACTTATTAGAATGGAGAAAGAATTCAATTAGACATTCATTTTCATTTTCATTCATCATCAAATCAAAACTTGTCTTTATTAAAAATTGTTCTGCTATTTAAAACAAAAATACCACAAATAATAATGTTTCAATTCTTATACTATTTCTTAAACTCCTCCCTACTATTTCATTGTTACTTAAGTTTTGCAGTTTAAAATTTCGTTCCACATTTGTTTCGCTTCCTTATTGATTCATCGATTGGTGTTTGAGAATTTGTGCTGCGCTTGCACTTGTGCTTGTACTTTAAGCTGCTAATTAGGTTAGCTGCCAGTGAGCGCATTGACATTTGGTTATGACGAAATGTAGTCATTCAAAGTGACAAAAGACTGAATGAAAGAAAAGAAAGCGAAACACAAAACATCTATTGTTATTACTACGTAGCGCACCGTAAGCTGGCTGTGCTATGACATTACAAGTAGTCTCAGCAGGGAATCTGACTCTGTTTCAGAACTTATGGTGTCCACAGGCACGTTACTTCTAGACTGCCCTGCATCATCAGCTTTTTCTTCTTCATATACTTCATTAACATCATACAGGGTGATCTTGTGACTTCACCAACATACCTGAAATGAATTAGAAAAGAAATCAAAAAAGGAATGCAAAACAATGCATCAATAAAATTGATATTACCTCTGTAAGCAATGCGTCGAGTTTTTTGCCTTTGTACCGTTTTTCCATGGGCATTGTGGTTTGGTGAAACCGTTCTCTTTGCTCATCGGATTCGGTAGGGATTTGTTTGATAAAATCGTCAAAATGAAAATGAAGAAAATGCAGCTTTAATGTCATCGATGTGTCGATTTTCTCAAAATAATACAGCATTTCTTTCACCCATTCTCTTGCTTCCGGTTCCGCGTCTCGATCCCCTCCCAAGACTCTGGTGCATACACGCTGAAGGTAAATCCATGCCATTGAATGATTATAAACATGAAGCGATGATTCAAAGTTGCTCTTGAATAGATTTCTAATGTCAGGGCCATTAAGTACGCCTGTTAAATAAAGACAAAAAATAAAGATAGAAAAGAAAACATTAACAGATTGAAAATAGTACAATGAGGTGAACAAAAATTCGTTTTAAGTTTATTACAATACCTTTATAAATTTTGTCATCGCTAGGCTTTGGGAAAACGCTTTTCAAATAGTCGAAAGCGTTTGGACAATTTACAACGGCCACTTCGATGAATTTTTTAACAATTCCCAATTTTATGTGGAGCGGTGGCAGCAAGATGTCTTGAGTATTGTCTATTAAAGGTGCATTCCTCAGTTTATGTTGTTTCATTTGTTCTTCCACACTTCCTCTTGGTCTCCACGAATTATATTGGTATTGATTCAGAGGTGAGCGCGAATCCCAATTACAAAGAAAACAAAAGAATTTTGGAAAGCCGCCCTTATCGATGATCCCTTGCAAAATGTTAATGACCTTCAAATCACAGCAAATCTTCCATTTATTTTCGTAGTATTTGATTTTTTCCATTATATCTTGTGACGAACCTATTTTGGTAAAATAGGCCCCCACAATAAATCAAGCAAATTTATATAGGAACATATAAATTATCATCTACTGCCAACTTGGCAACAGCAGCACGAAATCAACGTCGAACATCAGGCGATGTAGAAACCGCTAACAACAACAACACAACAAGTGGAAATAATATGTGTCAGCATATGGACTTGCATATACATATTCCACACCCAACAACAACAACCAAGCAGCTGATGACGCAGCTCAACCTAATTAGTATAGCAGGAGAACATGCTAAAATATTAATTAAATATAACACAACAAATGTAGCATATTTGCAAATATTTTATTTTTTTAAATTTCTATTTGTCATACTCATTATAAATTACTCTAATATTAATAACAATACTAATAACAATAAATTAATAACAGTTGTATAAACCTTATGAAGAACTAATATACATATCTATAACATATATATATCATAAGAAACAAATGTATAATAGTTAAAGTATTCACATACTTATAAGTTAACATACGCTTATACCTACTTACACACAATATGTATTTAGTACTAATACAAATAGTATTATCAATAATTTTGTATGTATTGATACAACTCTGGTGCCAGCCACTACTTAGGTAGTTTTAAGTTTGAGTTGAAATAAACAGTCTCGCGGAAGCAGCCAAACCAACCAGTCGCATTTTTATTTTCGCTCCTCAACATCGACTTTATTATTAGCAGCAGCCAGCAGCAGTCGTCACATCAGCAGAGAGCAGTCGTACCATGGCCAGCCGACCGAGCGGACGTGCCAGTCCCAATCCTATCTCTTTCCTCCTCGCTTCGTGCTAGACACAGAGTTGAGCTTTTTACACTCCTCTCTGCCTGTCTCACACCGTACTCTACACGAGCTCAACTCTCTTCGAGTATTCCACCACTTGAGCATGATTGGTTGCTGAGCTTTTTATACTCGGTAACTATATCATTCTCACTGTCGTTCCACACGAGTATCCTCACCACTGCGTGCCTCCACGCTTTGAGTAGACACAGGGTTGAGCTTCTTACACTCCTCTCTGCCTGTCGCTCACCATTCTCTACACGAGCGTCACTCTCTTTGAGTATTTCACCACCCGAGCCTGATATTGGCTGCTGAGCTTTTTATACTCGGTAGCTGTATCATTCTCACAAGCCCCATACGAGCCATAACCACCACTGAGAACCTTCCTATTTTGAGTAGACACTGAGTTGAGCTTTTTATACTCGATCCAGTAGCTCTCTCTCTCCTGCGCTCCACCGCGTCATACTCACACTTGAGTATCTTCCCCTTTGAGTCGACACTGAGGTGTAGAGCCCACGCTCCACCTAGGCGTCACTCTCATCCTCGCTTCACACAAGCCATACTCACCTATGAGTATCCGACAAACACACAGACAGAGAGCCACACACAACGAGTGCACAAAAATCAGCACACACACGCATATACACTCATATAGGAGGAGGAGACGGTAAAATCGTACCATCAAGGGGTACGAAATCGAGGCTGAGGAGGGTACAGTCACGCCATCAGATAGTGACCAACGCCAATAGGACTACTTTTGTTCCTAGCCAGCCTGCCCTCCCGTGCAGGGCCAAACAACAAGCGAAGAACACTAAGCAACCCACCAAATAGTTGCCAGCCGATTCTGCCACCACTAGGCAAATCGCCACCGAAATTCATCGACAGCCACCAAGGCTTCACCAGCAATAGACGATCACCACGGCCATTCCTTCTTCGTCGGAATCCTCCAGCAAGGGCCGACGAATATACCTCCAAATACAAATTCTTGTATACGGACCCTGGACAGCCGCTGAGGATACCTCAGCAATTAAGGTTGTAACGCAAGGAGGTTCGTTACAATCTTTCAATGTTTCATAGCTTTCTTTCATGTTAATACCCATTGCTAGCGGAATGGAAGGTTTTCGGTTTGACACATGCAACAACACTGCTTTCAAGCTTGAATCAGAACTATCAATAAATAATCTGCACTCACTAGCGATGTAGTTCATTCCCATTTTTACCACCAAAGCTTTTACATCGTTGCAGTAAACGAACGAATTGTCATCATTTAGAGTGTAGAGGCTCTGAAATTCAGCTTGCCGTTTGCGGTACGCCGTAGAGTTCACATTACCATGTGTGAGTTTTCTTTGCCTTAACAACGCTGTCAAAAATATGGCAAGTCGCTGCGATAGTCCCAATATGGCCACAATGAAATCCATTTCCATTTGTGTTATTAGTTGTGGTCTATCTCTTCCCTGTTGGGGGTCATAATCGGTATCAAATGGATCAATCGGGAGTTGGCGGCCTTGGTGATACAAAATTTTCAGGTGCAAGCACTGGTAGTGTTGCTGTTACAGTTGCTTTATAAGTTTTGTTCCTCTCAGCATATCGATTTAGACCACATGTGTAATTTACGCATGCATAGCCACTGGTTTCATCATGATCACCTGGGAGATTAATCCAGTTTGCCGTCTTACAATACTTCATACTATGTTTGCCTCCACTCAACCATGCCATGAGATAGTTATAAAATTGGCGACACACTTCATTAGGTGTGTAATTTTCACCGGTCCAGTCTTCTTCTTTGAAAAACAACTTATATGCTCTCTTGAATTTACTAGTTAAAAGATTCTTTTCCTTTTGAAATTTTGTAGAACTTTTTTTTCTGATTTGGTGACCGCAAACGTAGCAAAATAGATCAATATTTTCACACTGCATATTGAAATTGTCAGTTGCCAATGTTATATGCGAATTATGCTGTAGCACTTTTACGTTTTTTACTTTCACTTTTTCACTTTCACCGCTGAGCTCTCGTTGACGTTGCGGTGTGTAATGCCTCGATGTGAGCGTCGTGTCGCTTTTATATTGTGTGCTGCGTCCCTTGTTGCGTGTGCTGAGATTACTGCATTGCCTGTACTGCTGCGGTCGGTGCGTGATCGCGTGATACCTAACCGCTACCTAAACGGTGTTAACCCTTGGAGAAACACATGGTTCTGGCCAGGCATATTTCATTTTTGAGCGTTAATTAAACATACAAGGCATTAAACATGACAAGAGCTACAATGAGAATTCAATGCAGATGTTTGCTCCCAGGTAGTTTTTTGATACAATTTTTTTTGATTTTATATGTTCACAATTTCATCTTTATGACAAGAGCTACAATGTGTTTCCAGGTTTTTTTTTTATATTATGGGTTGTTTTTATGTGAATTCAATGCAGATGTTTGCTTCCAGGTAGTTGTTTGATAGTTTGGCACGGGAACTCACCCACTAGCTTGAGAATTTTTATTAGAATGCACTTACTATCAGTGAAGGTACAGTGCACTCACACACTCGGCCTCCTGACAGACATTTTCTTACGTTAAAAGTTTTGAAATCAACATTTTTTTTAAGAAATCGCTTATTTTCTTACACTTCAATTGTTTTTAAGCGAAATTTTGGCTCCCAGAAAGTACTTTTGTTAGAAAAACCTCACTATCTGCGGTCTTAGAAGGGTTAATGCGGAGTATTATACCTTAAAAAAAGGTTGAAGTGTTGTCTTTTACTGAGTGTAGGAATAAGTTTACTATGGCTGTTTTTTGAGAAAACCAGATTTTTATGAAAAAAGTGAGGTTAAAAAATTTTTTTTTTAAAATTTGCCCGAATGAGTTAATAAAAATTAACATATTTATATACAGATTTATAGCGTTTTCAAAGGTCTTCTCAATGATACCCATCTCAACCAGATCGGATAAGAAATGTGTGAGATATAAGCGATTATATACTCGAGCTATAAAGACCTATATCTCAAGAAGTTGGATCGGCTTCCTTAAAAAACTTTGGGGCTTTAATCAGCGCTGTAAGGCCTACCAGGCCAAAGAAAATTGGCGCATTTTTCATAAAGTAAATTTGTTCGTAAAAGCGGAAAATAAAAGAACGCTTTTTGGGCCATTTTTCGCTCATTTTTAAAGTTTTTTGCGATTTTGACCTTGAAGATGAAGTTTTTTTTATTTTATATGTTACCAGGCCAAAGAAAATTGGCGCATTTTTCATAAAGTAAATTTGTTCGTAAAAGCGGAAAATAAAAGAACGCTTTTTGGGCCATTTTTCGCTCATTTTTAAAGTTTTTTGCGATTTTGACCTTGAAGATGAAGTTTTTTTTATTTTATATGTTAATAATTTTTGTTCTTTATGGAAAGAGTTACAACTTTGCCTCAGAGAGTAAATCAAAATTCCGAACGGTTTGCAAGATATGAGCTTGGGAAAATGATCACTTTTTTCCAAAAAAGACACCGAGGCCCCACTTCTTTGGGGGCCCCTAAAAAAACCTGAAGGACTTTGGGCAAAACTGCGAGACAGGGGTCTTTTTTTTTGGTCTTTTATCACGTAGTGGTGTCCGTATATGGTTATTTTTTTTTCGTGTTTCACTATGTTACTGTTTAAAATAAATTGTTTAAAGATTATGCGTTTTTTTGTGCGTTAGTGACCTTTGTCTTAAATTTGTTGGCGAGACTGACGAGTACAATTGTTCAACCGACAAAATGTTCACTCTTCGCCCTTATGGCTAACAAACTTTTGAGGTCTTGCATTGTTTGATAGTATTAGTTGTTGTTTAAGCAGTTTCCGCTTGCCAACAAGCAACTACTGAGAGATAAAGCATGCAAAACAATAAAATATAGATGCATAAAATGCATTGCACTTATGGAAAAGTGGAAGATTGGTTTAATTGGTTTCAACTTTAACAAATCTGTAGAAATAATACAATAAACCATTTTTAAACTCATATTGGAGCGTTATAGCTAATATGTGCGTATATTTTTATTTCATAAACTTATAAAAGAGTGCAAAAAAAAAACAATTTCAATTATCATTAATAGAAAAATTTTACAATACAACTTACTTTTTCTTTCAGTAGTTTGCACGAATTTTAATTGTGGTTAAAGTTTTATGTGCTTTAAACTTAAAGAGTAACCTTTCACTTTGAACACCGAACTCCAAATGCATACAAAATAAGTTGAGCGTATTTCTACTACGTAATTCAGGGGATTCCCAGAATTAAAAATTTTACAAACACAGTATGAGCCCGTTTACACGGGGCGACTGTTGACATGCATGTTTACACGCGGCAACACGGGAGTATAATAAAAATTAAAAATTTTATAGCGGTGAAAACTGTTAGTACTAAAATTGTTATTTTCAGAATTTGGGTCAATTGTGTTTAATCAAAATAAAGCGTGTAAAAACAAAATAAAGATTTATGTTTAATTCGTGTTAAATCAAATTCGTGTAAAAACAGAACTGAGTGTATATTGTTTCAAGTAAATGATTATTAGGATGTCCCAAAAAACTCGAAGTTGTTTAAAAAAAAAATGAAAATATTTCAATGAAATCTTGTGGAAATATTTTGTTATACTTTACCAAATGGAGATACAAAAAATTGTATAATCATGTGGAATAACCTGGTCGTTATGAATTTGTTTGCTAGAAGTGTACCTTTTTGAAAATTTCGAGTTTGAGTATTTTTACAAAAAATTCCCAAAAATTCAAAAATATAAAAAAAACAGGACGGATAATTTACGCATAGTCTTGAGCTATTTTCTGCAAGGAATTGAAAAAGCCGAAAATCGGGGAAAAAGTTATACTTGTTGAAATTTGACTTTTTTTCCAAAAATATTTAAATTGCCCTTTTTTAGCATTTCGAGCACAAAAAAATTATAAATATCAAAAAACATATATTTCTCACTCGGAGTAACTTTAATAATTCTAGAAAAATATTTCTAATTTTCATTTGAAAAATTTTTGAATTCCAGGATTGCCAACGTTCCGTTTTTTCCATTCCGTTTGTATTAGGTTGGATTAAGGTATTTTAACGAAAAATTCCCCAAAAGTCGAAAAATGCTCTAATTTTTTTACACTATTGCACTTATTTCACTTATATATATTAGGGATTCGACGGAGCTCCGCATCAACATCCCCATCCGCACCCTCGCTTTTCACTTTTTGATATCGGCATTCACATCCGCATCCGCAACCAAAATCTGAATTCATAAAAATTTTTTATAATCGGCACAAAAACGTTATTAAAAAAGACATTTTCATTATGAGCTTCAAAATCGGTTAAGAAGCAATGAAGCGTCAACATTACTGTGTATAAGATACAATTTACCGTTGATTGATTTGGACTATTAAGAAAGTTTTCAACATGATTTTGATCATTTAAGCCCTAATTATAGTTTGTCTAGTCAAGCTGATCTCTTTAAAAATTAAACATTTATTTTGCCACGTTTTTATTTTGCTCGATATCTTTAACAAATAAAAAACGATTTGAAATCCGCATTTGCGTATATTTTTTTTATTTATCCGTATCTACTAACTCCACATTTTTTATTTTTTGGTATCCGCATCCGCAAAATGACATCCGTCACATCCCTAATATATATCACTTTATACCCTGTAGGAAAATCAACTAATTTAAAAGTAGTTTTTTGTCAACCACAACTAGTTGAAATTCTGACTTTTTTCCATAGAACGAATTAACATATTTTGTATGGTGATGTCCGCTAAATAAGTCAATTGACTTTCGTCTTCATATATTTTCAACTACTTGTTTAATTAGTTATATTTAAATTATTTTTGTAATTACTTTAAAAACTTTAAAATAGCCAATTGAAAACTATAACTGATGGCCTAAAGTTAATAATATTTGATGAAATAACATGGTTAAATATATATAAACTTGTAATCTAATAAAAATTTGCAATTAAAACATGTCAAAATCAGAGTAGTTGCCGCCTTAATATAATTCAAAGTAGTTCATATACTGTTTTATTTTAAATTAGTTTTTTAATTAGTTGTTTTTAAAAAAAATAAGTTAGTTTGTTCCTATAGGGTACATAGAGCAATAAATACATACAGCCGTGGACACATAAATAGCACAAAAATACATGTAGGGTGTTTCACATAAATTTAAATAAAATACATAGAGGATAACAAGAATTTATTTCATGGTATTTGAGTTTAAACATTATAAACTTAAAATCAGTAGTAACTTTGTAACTACGAATTAAAAATTAGAAAATTAATGAAAAATCTGAAATTGTTCCTTAGCTGAAGTGGACGTATAAAAAGCACAAGTTGGATTCTGAAAAGAAGACATAGTGATTTATTTTTATTTTACAATGAGCTTACGAATATGTTTACTAGTACTTGGTACTGTATCCCGAATTGTTCAAAACAGCCCGACTTCTTCGTCCCATACTCTCCACAAGCTTCCTGATCCAATCCTTCAGAATAGAGTACCAAGCCTTCTCAATTCCACTCCATAACTCATCTTAATTTCGAAATTTTGGATGCTTATGCTGACCTTCACATCATTCCATAAATTTTCTATGGGATTGAGGTCTGGGCTTTGAGCCGGCCAATTCAAAATATTTATTTTTTCCTTTTTTAGCCAATCAATCACAACCTTTGCTGTGTGTTTTGGATCATTAGAGTGCATAAAAATTCACCTAATAGGCATGTTCTCTAATGCAAATGGTTCCATCTGGTTATTAAGAATATCTAAATACATATTTTTGTCCATTATTTCTGGTATACGAAAAATTGGCCCAACGCCGTGCCAGGAAAAAGCTCCCCAAGTCATTAAATTCCCTCATCCATGCTTTAAGGATTTTTTTGTATACTTCAGATGCAACTCTTGGCGTTTGGGGCGCCGAACAAAAGTTTTCCCATCTGGTTCAACCCTATTAAATTTAGTTTTGTCAGTCCAGAGCACGTTCTTAAAAAATTGGTCTTCTTTATTCACATGGGCCCTTGCAAACGCTATCCGATCCTTTACATTTTTTTTGGTTAAGAGCGGCTTTCTTCGGCTAATGCGTCTATAAAGATTAGCTTAATGTTGTCTCCTAGATACTAGTTTTCTTGCAACATTTAGGTTCTTTTCTTCATCTATTTCCCTCATAATTTGCTTTGCTGTCTTGAAAGGATCAGCCTTACTTTTGCGAACTAAAGTCATTCAGAACAATAAATCAGTGGAAGCGCTGGTTTTACGTCTAGGATTGCGCGGCTTATTCTCGAAATTATTTTAACCATTTGATGTAACCAGCTTGAGTGCATTATAGACCATTTTTGGCGAAATTTTGAGAATATCCGCGATTTCAGATGGTTTTTTGCTTATTCACTTAGTTCGTCAATTATAGACCTTTTTTCAGGAGTGCAATGTTTGCCACGACCCATTTTATTTAAAATCGGCGAAATTAACCGAATAAAACTCTACAATTTTTACAAACACCCGATATTTTTAACTTTTATTCACCATCTTACATGTGTGCTATTTATATGACCACAGCAGATCGTATATGCCTATACAGAAAGAGATGACCTGAGCAAATAAAAGTAAGTAACCGTACATCTCTTTCGGAGTTTTAAACAACGTCACACTGGAGTCTCAAAAAATAATAACTACAGTTAATATATGCATTATTAGGTTCAAACGAAACGTTTAAAAAATAAGTTGACATTTGTGCTATTTATGTGTCCATGGCTGTATGTATGGAGTTGTATGGAGCAAACATTTTTTTTCTGATCTTTAATTACGCACCAGGGTTTTGTTCCTTAACATCCTTAACATTTTGTTCTTTAAAAAATATTGATATTTAAACGTGCCTCAAGCTACCCCTATATTTAAAATCTGAAATATATGGGAAAATAGTGCTGTTTTCCCAAAAAATCCCAATAACATTTTTATAAGCTCACACTTTAAAAAAACTGGTACGCAGATCGTTTCTAATTTAATTATTCTTTAAAATGACTTATCAAACATGAAAATCGGATTTAAATTGCCACAGTTTTTTGTACTTTTGAAAAAAAAACCAATTTGTTTCTTGTTCTATTAAAAAAATCGCAAAAGTCTTAATTAAAAAGAAATCGGTGAAATGTCATGGAAAACATTTTTTTTAACTATACCTTTTAGAGATATAAGAAATGGTGCGATTGCGTTTAATAATTTTGGCGTTACGAAATTTTTTTAAATGAGTACGCCCGCCTTTTTGGAAATTTCTAGTTTGAATATTTTTTCGAAAAAGTGTTGACTTTTTTCCCTTATAAATTAGATTTTCAATATAGAGGTCGATTGAGGCACGCTTAAATGTCAATATTTTACCCTGAAAATTTCAAAGCTTACCTCTGTCATGTTAAGGAACAAAACCCTACACAGTGTAATAATTGCGGCCAAAACTAACTTGCAGTTTTTTTTTTTGTAATATTATGACTTATTATATATCAATTGAGAGATAATTCTTAAACTATGAGAATTCTGCATAAATTTTGAAAATACGTGAAGATTTGGACATACAGCATGAGCTGAAAATTAATTATTTTTTCTGTCAATTTACCAGTTTTCGCCATTTTTGAAAAATACAGAATCCAATGCTTTTGATAGCATTTCTTATTAAAGACACCCTTCAATTAGATCAGATAAGTTTGAAAAATATAATTTTTCTAAAAATTATTAAAAAATCTGAAAATATCAGCAGTGAAGAGCAAAAAAAAACAATCTTTTGATTTAGCTTAAACTTTCAAAAAGTGATCTTTTATTTATTAAAAACTGACGAAAAAAAGGTAGAGGTGCGATTTTACGTTTTTTGTCTTTAATTCAATTATATGTAATGGCAGTTTTTCGTTAAAATTAAATTTTGTAAATTGAGTCATTTATACATATTTTGTGAGACTGCTGCGGGATAAATTTTAAAAAGAAATGAATCATGTTTGATAGTTTTAGAAATTTGTGAATAATTATATTTTCAATATGAATTTGGTTGTTTAAATCTAGTCTTTATTTCAAAAGTTATTTAACATTAAACATTGCGTTTTTAGTGATATTAAATTTACTGAAATTGAAAAACCGGATATTATTATCCAACTTTGAGAGTGAATAGCTCCAAAAACCATTTTTTGTTTTTTTAATTTGTTATATGTTATTTATCAACTTATTTAAAAAATATGTTGAAAAGATAGAGGTGCGACTTTGCGTGGTTTTATTTTTAAGTAATTTTTCGTAAAGGGTATTTTTGGGTTATTTTTGGTAAAATTTGCATAGAAAATTACGTTATTTCATTTTGGGAAACAATTTTTTTAAGCCTAAAGGAGTAATGTTTGCATAGAAAAAAGTATTTTTTAAATTTTTAATTCCTTGGGTATTAAACGCAAGAAAAAATTGTTTTCGTAGAACCTACTCCTGAATATGTCACCTGAAAAGATGTGGTCCGTAGGCGTAGAATTATCGGAAGGAGTTGAGATAATTACATGAAACTTGGTACACATGTTCATATGCACCCAAATTCCTGGACAAATGATAATTTTTTTAAAACAGTTAAAACAGTAAAACAAGCGAACACGCCCACCTCCCATATCCACAACAGTGTAAATACTATAAAATGGCTTATAATTGAGGTACATATATAAGATTTGGTATGTGTGAAAGTTGCATCGAAAATGCGAAATATGCAAAAAATAGGCGTAGTCCGCCCACAAATACGACCACTTCCAATACAACCCTCAACGTTTAAAGGTATTAAAAGTGTTATATATTATATGTTATATACTATTATGTAATATACCGCTATTTCCAAGTTGGTCTAACCCGTACTTATTTATCCAAAATAGAGCCTGATTAAATATTAAAATAACAAACTTTTTGAATGCACACCTTTTTAAAAAATTGTACTGCATAGTTTTAGGACGCGAATCATTTTTGATATCAGTCTTTCTGATTGTCAAAAACATATGGTTATGTCGTTATCTTTAAAATAAACAGAAGTATTTTTACCTAATTAAATCAAAGTCTTTTAAAGTTATTTAAGTTATCAAAAAGTTCTCAATGCAGTGAAGTTATCCAGTTTTAAAATATAAAAGGTGAAAAATTTCTCACATTGAGTGAATTTACTTTTTGCTAACAAGACAATGTTTTGGAAAGGACACCACAACTTTTTATTAGAGATGTTTTCAATTATGGAAACAATCAAGGAATTGTTTCATCAAGGAAACATTTTTAAAATCTTACTATTCAGTGCCTTGTTTAAGTAATGATACTCTTAACAAAGTGCACTTTATTGTTTATAAATTTAATCAAGAATTTAAAGCCGTGCATCGAAAATCATCTGCATTCGAAACAAAACATCACGATTCGCTCCAATCTCCTCTTAGTTGTTTTACTGACAGGTTAGTAATATACACAGTAATATACACAGTAATATACTAGACAGCGTTTTAGTAATATTACTCAGATTCTCCAGGAGCAGCAAGTTGACTTCTTTAGATTTAAACTTTAGGGCTCTGGAGAATTCGAGTTAAAGTAAACCTGATATATTTTATCTATAGTTAATTACATAAATTCAAGGGACCCATTACCAGTAGAGGCATACGGAATATATCAGACACACAAGATACTCCTACTTTTAGAAAGCTGAAACCAAAGCGTTTAAAAAACCAGTGAATTTCGAAGAAGCATCCAGTCAAACAAAGCGCCGAAAAGTTCAGCAATTAGTTATAGTTAATGAGAAATCACCAAAAGAAATTGAAAGTGCAGAGAATTTATTAGCCAAAAGGAAGCTTATTGAGTCGATAAATTAGTGTCTGACACCATTTCAAGCACTTGGCCTATAGTATGACTTGAAATTATCGGTATAGGCCTCTTTCCAGCCCTTAAGCACACAAAAATAAAATAATTTTATTTGAATGAAATTTATAACATTTCGTTAGAAAATCGAGCTGCGGGAAATTTCTCTCTGTCCTGTCTTCCAATCAGGGTTGGCTGGGACAAAAACTGTTACAGTTAAGTAATAGGATTAACCTTAACTAGCAGTGCCAGCTTTCCAGTTCGTATCAACGGGATACACTTGGTACGAAGTTTGGAATGTGCTACGCTGCTCTGCCTCCGGTAAATTTCGGTCTGCCCGTCAAAAACTGTGTAAGTATATACCTAACGAACCGTTCTTGCATTCTGTATCTAGATTTACTTATGAATACTCTCTTTTCAAGATTGATAGATCAAATAGAAAAGATAGATCAAATGTTGCATAGCCTTTTACCACAATACGACTTTGGAACTGCCTGACAGTAGTTGCCCCGTTATCTTTCTGTTACAAAGCCCAAAACGTGGTACTGACGTTTTCTTATGAGCAATCGTCAGCTTGCTGAAAATGGTTATAAAACCGAATATTTTTTTGGGTATACTTTTCCTATACTTGAGTGGACTAAGAGTTCCATTGTTTTTCGTGAGGGACAACGTGGGTATACAGCAGTTAGTCATAGTAGAAATTAAATAGATATTTTGAGGTATGGCCTATGGCTTCATTGCCTATGTCTAAACTGGTTGACTTCCTAAATTGCTTTCTTTCGACCATCAAATATGCCATTATAATTCTACTCCTCTCATCCAGAAAACCATTCCTTAAACCCTTAAAAGTTGTTGAATAGGCCTATGAAGTTGTTGTTAACCATATTGTAACTTTTAAGTAACCAAATTTAATTGAAGAAACAATGTGAACAAAATATAACTGTTTCTTGTTACTGATTATTGCCTTTGGGTGATGTAAACCAAGGATTATACGTTATTATTGATTTTTACTGTTGCAATTTCTTGCACTTCTTGAGGCAATCTTCGGTTGTGGATCGAAAAGTGTGGATCAAACGTCGGAAAGCCTTTACCAAGGCAATTTTACGGTAACTTTTTAAAAATGCTTACCGAAGTGTTTCACTTGCAGCATAGTTTCCAATCTGTATCTTTTTTTATATTTTTGGTGTTATCTGTTAAAATATTTTTCCTTATCCATTTTATTTATTTTATACATTTAATTTATTGTTCTATATCTTCAATTTGTTCAAAGCTTTTTCTGTTTTTGACAAATCTTGACACATTCTGATGGTTTGTCTATTGGTGTTTATGATAATTATATAATTAGTGTTTTATGTAATCAGCGTAGTGGTTTAAATGTAATACATTTTAATGCGCGTAGCATAAATGGAATTAAGCTTGATCAGGCTAGATATATTTTTGAAAATTCACCAGTTGATATTGTGTGTGTTACCAAAACCTGGTTCAAGAGGGATATTCCTGGTTCTTTTTATAATTTTAACGGATTTAGACTTTTCCGAAATGACAGAAGTGGTGGAAGGGAAGGTGGTGTTGCTGTCTATTGTAAGTCTAGTCTCAATGCTAAGTTTGTGAATAAATGTAATGATGGTTGTGAGTTTATTGATGTTGAAATCTTCGATATTCATAAAAAAATCAGTCTCTTGCGTATACAACCCTAATAGATGCTTTAATCCTAAAATATTTTTTTCTGACATTTCTACAAAAATCATTGACTATGATTTCTTCTTTGTTTGTGGTGACTTTAATATTAATTTATTACGGAATGACTCTGCAACAGAAAATTTTTACTACCTGTCAACGTTGAGTGGTTTAAAAGTAGTGAATTCTGATATTCCCACTCGTTATATGCAAGATTGTGAGCCTAGTTTGCTTGATGTTTGTCTACCCTGCAGCGTCAAGAACTGGTACAAAAATAGTGAATTCACTAGTACTAAGAAGACAGCTACTAGTACCCCGCCTATCTCCAAGCAATGCTTTTGACTGTCGCATTTAACATGGGCTTGTCCTACGAAAATGGTAAATTTTCACCCACTGCATCAACGCGTACTAGTGCAAGAACTGGTTCTTTGGGAGAGATATTGCACTAGTACCTTTGGGCAGATATAGCACTAGTTCTAAAACTTGTTCTGTAGGGATAGATATTTGAAATTGTCAAACACATTAATAAAATTGGAGTTTAATGTAATTTTTATTTATTTTTATATAAAGATAGGTACATGGAAACTTATTAACATATTTGTAGCAATATTACAAGCATATATATATGCTACACACATCAAATTCTTCCCCTTCTTCTAAAACAAACACTTCTTGGGAATGCTGTAGTTGGTCCGCATGCAATTCCCAATTAGACGCACACTCGACCTCCATTGTCTCATTTTCAGCCACATCGCTTTCTATTTGCTTAAAGTGCCAATTGCACTGTGTTCATGTTTACTTATTATTACTTTTGTTTGCTTTCTTTTATTTAATTTCATTTATATTATTTTATTATATTTTGCTTTATTTCTTTTTAACACTTTTTAACTAAATTCCGGTAAAAAGAACAATATAACAAAATTTAAGTTGCAGCCAAAACGGCATGTATATACGTTTATACGCGCAGCTTGCTAAATACCTTTGTTCCACTTTCTCTAATTGAATTTACTAGCGCGTTTTTTTCTACAAGGATACGATAGCTCACTAGTTCGTATATGACCTATTAGTGCTAGTACAAAACTAGTGCACGGTGTTCATTGCCTACCAGCTCGCTGAAGGGTAGTTTCTGATGTTTCTTATGTTCTAAAGTATGATGAAATGAGTTTTTTGTCTGATCATGACTTACTTTTTTGTTGTCCTAATATCAACCTAAGCAAAACTTCGCAGGTCAGTTTTTCTTATCGTGACTACAAATCAATTGATTTATCTGCTTTAAGTCGTAAATTATCTGGTATGAGTTGGATGGACTGCTGGTTTTATAGCTCGGTAGACGATAAACTAAGAGTTTTCATGGATCAATTTCGCCTTCACGCTCAATTCAAATTTCTAATAACTCATGTCCTTGGTTTACAAATCGTGTATTGTCTGCTATAAAATCCAGGAATAAACTCCACTCTAAATGGAAAAATAATCGAACGAATCGAATGCAGTAGGGATTGATGAAATGCCAATCGGATTTATTAAATTAGTTATTCACTTTATCTTAGCGCCCCTCACTCATATTATCAATCACTGTATTGCTTGCTCCCGTTTCCCAGGATTATGGAAAGTTGCCACGGGCATGCCTGTGGCTAAATCTACATCTGCCTCTGATCCCAAAGACTTCAGACATATTAGTATATTCCCTGCTCTTAGTAAGGTTTTTGAACGAATAATGACCGAACAAATTTCTGAGTAATTGAACAACCTTTTATCCCCACTGCAATCTGGCTCTCGCTCTGGTCACAGCTGTTCGACAGCAGTAACGAAAATATTGGATGACATAAGAATATCATATGATAAAAATCTAATAACTCTTTTTTGCCTTATAGATTTTTCCAAAGTTTTCGACTCTGTGAACCACAATCTGCTCTGTTATAAGCTTAAACATTTTTTTTATTTTAGTGACGGTGCAGTTAAACTAGCATCCAATTACCTAGAAAGTATAATGCAACGGGTTAAAGTTGGTAATACTTTTTCGACCCTTTGCACTGTTTCTGCCTTTGTGCCCCAAAGGTCAATTTTGGGTCCTTTACTTTTCTCTTTTTTCTTAAATGACGTCTTCTCTGTTTGTAAATATGCAACTGTTCATGCCTACGCTGATGACATTCAGCTATACCTCTCTCGAGCTCTTCTACTCGAGTAGAAGACTTAACTTATAGATTAAACTATGATCTGGCATTATCTGGTGGCGGCCGTGGCGTAGAGTGTGTGACTCTTACGCCAGAGAACCCAGGTTCGAATCCTCCATCCGACACAGAAAGTTTTTTCAATTGAATTAATTTTTCTGTTCTGCCGTCATCTCTCTGCAGACAATGGCAAACCTCAGAGAGTAAAAACTGCCATGAAAAGCTTCTTGAGAACATAAGCCGTTCGGAGTCGGCGTAAAACATGTAAGTCCAGTTCTTGATCATTTGTGTGCAAACATTTTCACATCACACACAACACAATTGATCATAAGAAGCTCGGTCAAAGTCCTTTCAAGGGCTGAAATGGCCATTTCGTTTTTTTTTTTTTTTTTTTTTTGATCTGGCATTGCTGAACACGTGGGCAGTCACTTACTTTCTTTTTAGAAATCCTTTAAAATCTAAAGTGCTACCAATTGCATGGAATGACTCATGCTTTGTGGATATTCCCCGTTTGTTAATAGGAACTGATAAATTGGTTGTTGTGAATAAAGTGAAAAACCTTGTTTTCATATTTAACTCTAGATTAACATGTACTGACCACATTAATAACATTATTGGCAAAATCTACGGTACTTTGCGTTATTTACTAATTTCTTCTGACTTAATCCCTCTTGAAACTCGTCATATGCATGCAGTACAACTAATAATGCCACATATCACTTGTTTTGGACAAATTAGTTTATTTGCCCGTTGGTAATTACAACAAGCACTTGAAACTTGTTATAATTCGTTGGTAGTTTTACTGGTTCAAATTGTGTGTGTTCATGTAGTGCTCCTTGACCGTTCTCAGCAACGCTTGTCGATGCCTTTATGTATTGGTTAAGGGCCACTAGGACATGTTGTATTCTTGCTTCCATGTCGTAAAAAGTTTCCCAGTTGTAGTCATCTACTGTGTCCAACTGAGTAGAATCCCATGTTTTGGAGTTATTATTTATTAAATCTGCTTGATATTTCTCGAGTAGTGATGCCTTTAAAATGCAGTACATCTCGGACTGTGGCTCACCATCTGCATCAATTTCGTTTAAAGTTTTCGAAATAATGTTTAATAACGCCTTCTGGTTGCGAAGCACCTTTTTTAGTTCTTCGTTAGGGCTTTCTAATTGCTTGGATTTTGAAACATGTTTTGTTGCTTGAATGTATTTTGAGACCAACGTTTCTATTTCACCGTAGTAGTTGTTAGTGAAATAGTCGTGGTCGTTTTACTCTGTCTCTGACACTCTGATCTTCATGTCGTTTTCTTCGAATGCTTGCCAGAGTGCCTTGAGCTGCTCAGTATTTGAGCATTTTGTTTCCTGTCTGAAGGATCCTTTTTGTAATTTTTTACATTGCGTTCGATCTGTTGACCTGCATTGCTTTGAGCTGTGGCATTCCTTGCGGGGAGATCTTCTGTTGATGATATGCGGAGATTGCAGGATCCTGTCACGGTCGCCAAATGTTTTGGACAAATTAGTTTATTTGCCCGTTGGTAATTACAACAAGCACTTGAAACTTGTTATAATTCGTTGGGTTTTTTGGTTATCACAACAAGCACTTGAACTTGTTGCAATTAGTTTTGTGATCAAAACAAGCACTTGGAACTTGGTCTGAATCGTGGTTGTTACTAGTGAAATAGTAAAACACCTTGTTGAGTTGTAAGAATTACACTGTTGTTTATTGACAAATTGCTAGTTTATATAACTACAAATATGCTAGCGTTAGCAGTAATGATTAAATTAATATTAACAAATAAAATAAACGCTTTGACACAATTAAACATATTGCAAAATTACAAAAAAACGAATTTAAGCAAAATTATGAACTACAGTGGCTCCAAGCCAAAGTCGGACACCATACCAAAATGTTTTTCTCACTAAAAATATTTGAACTAAAACAAGTAGACAAAAATGTTAAAAAGTTTTTCAAAAACTTATTTATCACACTTTCAAAATAAGAAAACAAAACATATTATTTAATTCATTGTAGTTAAATATTCAGGTGAAACAAAAACTTATATGAAAATTAAAGCACAAGCCAAACTCGGACAGCAAAGAATTTATTTAAAATAATGAAAAATGTTCTTAAAACTAGTACTTCGAGTGAAGGCCCTTATTTTGAATAACCATCTTCAATCGGTTAGGTATTGATTTTACTAATTTTTCGCAATAACTAGGTTGAATTTTCCCCCATTCTTGTAGCAAGATTGTTTTCAACTCTTTTTTGCTGGAAACTGGATACTCTCGAATATTTGTGTAAAGATGGTCCCATTAATGTTCGATTGGATTGAGGTCAGGACTTTGGGGTGGTATTTCCATGACATGGGGACAATTAAAAAGTAGCCAAGATCGCACTCTGTAAGCCTTGTCCTTTGGATCATTGTCTTGATAAAAATGCCAATCATCTCGAAGAGCCAATTTATCAGTACTTCTTGGTAAATTTTCTTTTAAAATGTCAAGGTAGACATTCTGATCCATTATCCCTTCAATGAAATGCAAAGATCCTGGTCCAGATGCTGAAAATAAGCCCCAAACCATAACCGATCCGCCACCATGTTTGACAGTTGGTCTTAGATTCCGCAGTTGCAGTTCCTCATTTGGCTTTCTCCAAACATAAGGTTTTCCATCGGACCCAAAAATGTTAAACTTACTTTCGTCTGTAAACAATACGTTTTTCCAGAACGAAAAGTCCTTATGTTCATGCTCCTTTGCAAACTTTAACCGGATGATTTGATTTTTTTTGCTGATCAGTGGTTTTTGTCGGGCTTTTCTACCATTAAGATTAGCCCCGTGAAGCATATTTCTTATAGTTGAGGCACTGGATTTCTTTCCCAACTCATTTTCAGCCATGATAGCTAGCTTTGGTGCACCAAGAAAAGGATCAGCTTTAACTTTACGCAACAAATATCGCTTATCCGATTCATTAAAAATCTTATTGTGGGCAGTTTTAGGCTTGTTTTCCACCTGCTTATTAGTTTTAAACCGCTTAATTATGTCTTGCACAGTAGAATGACTTCTGTCCACAATTTTAGCTATCTCGCGCACAGATTTTCCATCGCTGGACTGCTTTATAACCAATTTTCTAAGCTCAATACTGGTTTGACCTCTTTGTCTTGACATTTTTAATTAGCAATGTTTTTTTCCGAACTGAATATAAAAAATAAACCGTCGTTGGAAATCCCGTTAGCTACTTAAGCATTTGACTTGAAGTTGGTACCGATTAATCTGCATGGTTGCATTTATTAAACGCAGGGTTGCCACTGTCCGAGTTTAGCTTGCGCATGTTTTTTCTACTATTTTAATATATAGCCTAAATATTTTCGTACAATGAATATTTTTAATATTTTGTTAATTGTTTTTGAAAGTGTAAAAATATATGTTTTGAAAAACCATTAGTCTTTTGTTTTAAACTTTCTTCCGTTTAAATATCTTATCAGGAAATATTTTTTCTATGGTGTCCGACTTTGGCTTGGAGCCACTGTATGTTAATTAAACAAAAAGGTTGTTGCTATTGTTAGCAGAAGCACTTATACATATTTGCTAATAAGCAGTTTTACATTTCTTGTAATAAATATTTTTAACGTTTAGTAACCTACTTATGTTTTTACGCTTATCTTAACCCTTTGGTTGGCATTCATGTTAACCCGTGTGTTAACATTACTTTTTCAGATGTTGTCTATAGTCAGCTTGATTCCCAGTTGCAGCATAAACTCCTTGTGGCGTTTAACAATGCTGCAAGGTATGTCTTTAAAATCCAACGTTTTGACCATATTTCGTTGAGAAAGTAAAGAAATCCTTGGGTGTGCTTTGGTTCAATACTTGAATATGCGTATTATTACCTTTTTACACAGGCTTATTAATACACAATGCCCAGGGTATCTTTATGAGAAATTACAGTTTTTTCAATCAGTTCGGTCTACCAACATCATTGTTCCCAGACACAACTACCTCAACAGCAGTAGATTTTTCTTCATAAGCACCGTTAGACTTCTTAGTTTATTTAAAAAAAAATTTTTTTTCTTTTTCTACTTTAATTATTTCTTTCCATTTCATTAAGTTCTATTATACTTGACTCTTTTTAAGCATTAGTGTTCAATTTAATTTTTAACTTCTTTTTATATTTTAAATTCACATAGTTATAAGACAAATGTTAATTATACAATAAATAATAAGTTTATAAATATGATTCACCTCAATTGATGTACTATTAAAGACTAAGTCTCCTTGTACAAATATTAATTACTTACTTACTTACTTAAGTGGCCGTAGCAACCCGTATCCGGGTTTCGACCTAACTCATCAGCTCTCGCCAGGCGCGCCTCTGCTTTGCGCGCGCCTTCTCCAGTCGGATACACCAGGTGCGGTTAGGGCTTCCTCAGCCTGGTCCATCCATCGGAGGCATGGTCTCCCTCGTCGTCGTTGACCAGCGACCATCGCCTCGAGCACCTTTATCGCTGGAGCTTCGTCCTCAATACGATGGACATGACCCAGCCAGCGTAGTCACTGCACAGTTATAAGCCGAACTACGTCAATGTCTTCGTAGATCTCATACAGCTCATGGTTTATTCAGATGCGATAGTCATCGCCGGCTCGAACAGGACCAAAGATATTGCGAAGAGCTTTTCTCTCGAACACCCCCAGAGCGGCTGCGTCAGTTTGCGAAACTACCATTGCCTCAGCGCCATAAAGCAGCACAGGTAGAACGAGCGTCTTGTAGAGTGTTAGTTTTGTCGAGAGAGGGCTCTGGAACTTAGTTGCTTATTGAGCCCGTAGTAGCACCTATTAGCAATTATTGTTGGTTATTGTTGGATTTCGTTGTTGGTATTAATGGCGGTGCCAAGGTATACAAATTCCTTCACTACTTCAAAGTTATATCTGTCGGATGAAACGTGGGAGCTAAGAAGCCACGCTCCCTTGTTTGTAGATAGCATATACTTTGTTTTACCCTCATTTATCGTCAAGCCCACTTTGGCTGATTCCTTTTCGATAGCGGCGAAAGCAGCGGCAACATCTCTCTTGGTTCTGTCGACAATGTCAATATCATCAGCTTATGTAAGGAGCTGGACACCTTTATAGAAAATGGTGACATTATGATGCACACCCGACTTTCATACGATCCCCTCCATGATGATGTTGAAGAGATCGCAAGACAGTGGATCGCCTTGCCTGAAACCTCTTTCGGTATTGAAGGTTTTGGAGAGGTCATTGCCTACCTTGACGGAGCTGCGTGTGTTGCTCAACGCCATTCTGCAAAGTCTAATCAACTTTGCAGGTATATCGAACTCAGACATTGTTGCGTATAGGCAATCCCTTCTCGCGCTATCGAACGCAGCTTTAAAATCGACAAAGAGATGGTGATCGACGGATGCCTCTAGTGTTCTAGATGTGCGTACATTTCGGGGGCTCACCATTGACTCCGACCATTATCTTGTCGCAGCCAAGATCTGCATGCGATTATGCAATGCGAAGAACATACGCACTAAGTTCCAGAGCCCTCCCTCGATCGACAAAACTAACACTCCACAAGACGCTCGTTCTACCTGTGCTGCTTTATGGCGCTGAGGCAGGGGTACTTTCGCAAAATGACGCAGCCCCTCTGAGGGTGTTCGAGAGAAAAATTTTTTGCAAAATCTTCGGTCCTGTTCGAGTCGGCGATGACTATCGCATCAGAATGAACCACGAGCTGTATGAGCTCTACAAAGTCATTGACGTAGTTCGGCGTATAACTGCGCAGCTACTACGCTGGCTGGGTCATGTCCATCGTAAGGACGACGAACTCCAGCGGAAAAGGTGCTCAAGGCGAGGGTCGCTGGTCAACGACGACGAGGGAGACCATGCCTCTGATGGATGGACCAGGCTGAGGAAGCCCTAACCGCACTTGGTGTATCCGATTGGAGAAGGCGCGCGCAAAGCAGAGGCATCTGGCGAGAGCTGATGAGGACGGCCGAAACCCGGACACGGGTTGTTACGACCACCTAAGTAAGTAAGTAAGTAAGTAAGACAGCCAGGTGGCCTTGTAGATGTCGAGGTCCTTAAATCTGGTGCTACGAACTACCATGTTTCGCGCCGCGGTGGAGTCGATCAGTCTTAGACCATTGTTCGTGGAGGTCTCATGAAGACTGAACTGACTAATAATAGGGCCAAAGATGCCTTCCCTTCCGACTTTCGCATTAAAATCGATGAGGACTATTTTCACGTCATGGACCGGAAGGTGGTCTTATACGTCCTCAAGACTTGCGTAGAAGGCGTCTTGACAGCTTCGTCCTTTTCCTCCGTCGGGGCGTGCGCGCAAATAAGGCTGATGAAGAAAAATTTTGCCTTGATGCGGATCGTGGCCAATCTTTCGTTCACAGGTGTGAACCAGGAAACAAGGTGGCGTAGTTTCCGGCTAACGACGAATCCTCATCCAAATTCACGCCTCTCCGCATGGCAGCTGTAGAAAATAGCGCAGTGTGCTTGTTAAGAGCAGCCTTGCCCATTCCATCGCATTTCCTGGATGGCGGTGATGTCAGCTTTTATTGTTTTGAGGGCTTCCGCCAGTTGGATAATGGCACCTTCCCTATAAAGGGTCCGGACATTCCAGGTGCATATCCGTAAATCATTGTCCGTTTTTCGTTTGCGGTGGTCGTTAACGTAATTGGGGTTCTTATCCGTGGCTGGTTTAGTTTTCATTGGGCAGTAGTAATGTGGCGTGACCCAAACCCTGCACACATTCCATGTAAAAGGTCTAATGAGCGACCCGCCGCTCAAATTAGCCGTCAAACTGACGGATGCCAGGTTGCCGTTGCCCAGGGAACACCACGTGGAGGTTTGAGTCGGCTTGAGACGATTTCGATATGGATAATGCTGGACTCGCCAGGTTGAGACGGTCAGACACGTTGCCATGTGAAGGTTCGCCTCCTGTTCTCCTCTACTACATGCATTTAAATTAGAATTAATTCGCTGAAAATTTAAGTTTTTACAAGCACTTATGTGAAGTATTTGCTCTCAACAGTGGATTTTTTGAGTTTATATAAAAAATTGGGGCCAATCAAAAAAAATCATTACGATATTCGGATTCTATGAAAAATTTCACTATAGAAAATGTTATCGCCATTCGTTGTGGAAAACCTTGTTGAGTAGTGTTATTATTATTATTATTATTATTATTATTATTATTATTATTATTATTATTATTATTATTATTATTATTATTATTATTATTATTATTATTATTATTATTATTATTATTATTATTATTATTATTATTATTATTATTATTATTATTATTATTATTATTATTATTATTATTATTATTATTATTATTATTATTATTATTATTATTATTATTATTATTATTATTATTATTATTATTATTATTATTATTATTACCTGTTAAAAACTCATAAAGGTCTTCGTATAAGCCCCATTTTTGTAATTGAACTGCTAGCTCTTTGCTTACGTCATCGCAATCGGATAATTCTATTGCTGTTTCAATGGAGAGATCTTGCTCGGGTTGGGAGTTTGAAGGTATATAGGTTGGCTGTAGTGGTGTAGCACTGAATATATCTTGCTCGGGTTGGTGGTTTGGAAGTATATCGTTGTACATTATAGAAAGTATTTTTTAGACCTGACGTAATACTTTCCATAAATAAAATGCGAATTAATCTTGACTTTTAAATGAGGTCACGTTAAAACACAAAAGATGCTCGTTGAAGTATGTTTCTATTTTTTTACAAATAATATAGCATTTTTACTTGTTTATTATGACGATATCACATACCGAATAAATATTAGTGCTAGACTGATTAGTTCTTGTCAATAATATTTTTTTTTTTAAACAACGCCATTATATATATAATTTCTTTATGAGACTCTACAAGTTCTTTTGAAATGTCAAAATGAGATGATTCCAAATTTAAGAAATTCCTTTTGATTCTATGTTTTATTTTTAGTTGCAAAATACAAGGTTTTTCTTGCAACAATAGATAAGAAAATTTCAATTGATATTTCGTGGCTAAAGATACAAGTATATTTTTCTACTCTTAATTACCTTAGCATAACTTTTAAGCTCGCTGTGTTTTGCCTCAAATCTGAAGCATCAATAAAATGTAGAAGGTCCTGAACATCGAATTACTGTGGGGTAGTGTATTAGGTTGTGGTGTTTTGGTTTCAGTGTTACATGGAATAACCTAACATAATCTTCATTATGATCTTTGATTAATTGTTGCAACTGGTTTATTTGTATTTCACTAAAACTTGGTTGAACTAAAATATCAATTAGGTTAATAAATTTGCAAATGAATATCAAGTCTTCGCCATTTCCTGTAATTAAATGACCTACAAATAACGGGAAATGGTGAACTAAAGACCACATCTCTGTTGCTGATGTATTAAATTTTTCCCTCCTTATATGATATAGTGTAATATCTTTACAGGATTTTCGATTTTGTTGTCATTTATATATTTTACCGTTTTTAGAGGTTTAACATTGCAACAAATGTTTGATCACATTCAAGAGCTCGATGAGGAAGAAGATCAAAATCAACTAAATGATATACCAACCACTATTTACATCGAGCCTCCTTTGGATGGCAACATCTCTGGCGAAGGTGATGCTGAGGATGAATATGGAGGTATCCCAGATATTATATGTCCGGCTCAGCTAAAAGGCAGCTGTGAAGTTGTAATGGCTAGTGGACGACATTTAAAAAATTTCGATGAAGAGATATGAAATTGGAATAATTTCTTATAATTTATTAAAAATGCGTTAAGACAATCTATTTGTTGTGATATTTTTTAAAAAAGAAGTCCAGAAATCATTTTTTTATTTCATAAAAAACACGTACCCTAGGCGACCCGCGCTTACCATATGTAAACGTTTTTATTCGCATTTTCCGAAAAAGCGTCATAATATGACGGAAAATAGACTTAATTTTCGAGCTCAGGTGGCCGAAATACATAAGTATACAACTTTTCAACAAAATCTGAGACCAAAATAATTCTGGATCTTACCGGGTTAAGTATGTTTTCATCTGCATAACAGTTATGAATATAAATAAAGTAAATCAACAATAGAATTAAAATTTTAACACAACTGCTTGTAGCCACTGTCTCAGTCGTTTGCGAAATTAATGAAAACAATGTAAAATGATAAGCAAAATTACACAATAAAAATCATTCCCAAATTTTGGAGACAATCAAAAGGATGTTGAACTTTTACTTTGATTTTTCTTTTTTCTATTAAAAAATGTGCACTATTAGTTGCTTTGAAAATATGAACTATTATAATAGTAAATAAAAAATAGCACTGCTAATTTTTAAACCTTTATTTTTGATTGAAAAAATCAGTCAAATTTTAACTTCTAGTTTTGATCGAAAAAATAAAAATAGAAGTCGAACAATTGGTGTTGCCTTCTGCCCAACAGCCTGTGAATAAACTCGTCTTTCCACAATATAAAAGGCAGGCATTTATTAAGGCGCATATTCATAAAATGAGTTTATTCTCAGTTTTAAAAGATTAAAGTGAACATTGATAAATTAAAAATAAAATATTAAAATTACGTAGATATATATATATATATATATTAAGAATTTCAATCCCGGGATCCCGAACTTTCTTACATCCCAAATATCCCGGGATTAGTCGTTTCAAATCCCGGGATTGCTGAAAATTTTTTTTTAATAACAAATAAACTTCGAACTTTTATCACAAATATCTCCCTTTTAAGGACAAAACAAGCATTATTTGTAACATTGGTTGAACTTTACGCATTCAACACCTTTTTGATAAGACAGCTGACTTTATATTTGTTGCAAAATTGTATGTAAATGCAACCAAATTGATAAATTATTAATTAAATTGATAAGTCTCGCACGAACATGAAGGTGAAAAATGCATGAAAAACATTATTATCTTTAATCCGATTGCAAATTTTTAAAAATTTTTGATGCAGATTGCAAGAACTTTTTCATTCCAACAATTTGTGACAATTTTTTTTACAATTATTACACAAGCCAACATACGAAAAACATGATTTTTGGAGGTTTTTGCAAAATGATTTAGCTCACAAGAGGAAATCATTCTTTAGAGGAAATCTTTTTTAGAAATCGTCATTAAATACATTACCGTTTTAATAAAAAAAAAAAAAATACAAAATCAAAAATGCCTGAATTTCGGGACAATCCCGGGGTTGTATTTTCAGATCCTGAAAATCGAAAAAACCCCGAAAATTGACATCCCTAATATATATATATATTAGGGCGGGTCGATTTAAAAATCGCTCAATGCGCTGTGAAAATCGTATTCTAGGGATCAAAATAAGAAACTTTGCCGAAGGAACCATACCTCTAAAACGAATTCTGATGTCCCCCAATTTGGGTCGAACTTTTGGGTAGGGGAAAATTTTGAAAAATCCCACTTTGACTAATTTAGAGTGCTCCAATCGAGTCCAAATGTATGACCGACCCCCACTAACTTTGGAGGCTCGACCCACCCATGCCAGTGGCACACCCCCTGGAACCCCCTGTGGGGTTCCCCATACAAACATTTAAAAAAATCACCAGTTTTGGCACTTTACATGAAAAAATCAGCGAAATGGCTATGTTTTTTCTTTATTTTTATTTATTTATTAATAATAATATTTATTATTTATTTATAATAATATCTATTTTTTCTCTTTTGAAATTTATTTAGTCAGAACATATGTAAATGAAAAAATTAATTTAAGTTAGTTATAGAGAAGAAACTAAAAAATTATTGTTTGAAGTCTTTTTTACTTTCAAGTCTGGGCAATTTCGCACGGCTCTCTAATGTCGTCTCCATTACAACCTCTACATTTTCCGGTATAACCCGTTTGGAAACGCTAGCTAGCAACTGAACATGTCGTTCCGTTCCTTGTATGTGTGATGCAATTTTTGGATCATTAAACGGTGGATCATCTTGATTTAAATATTCTTTCAATGTATCGTACGGAATGCTTCGCGTGAATGGTGATTCAAATACGTTATTTATGTCATTCAAATTGATCATTTCCGTGTAACTTGTGCAATTAAACTTTATATCTGGTTTTTTATAAGCTCTAAGTTGCGTTGGGTCGTCAACATCTGTTCGATAGCGTAGAATTATGTTGATAGCGTAGAATTGTGTTGATAGCACAGTCACGCTTTTCTTTGCTATCATCAAACAACATTGATAACAAGATATTTTTCGAATGCGCATAATATGAATTATCTGTAATAACTTGATTGACAATTTTGCGTAAACGAGGTTCTAGAAATCGTGACCAACTAATGAAGTTGAAAAATAATGCACTGCCGTACACGACAGAGCTGTAATACTTGATATTGAAGTACATTGGCACATAACATTTAATTATAAATTCAACCAGAATTCTTAAATTTGCATCTGGTTTTCCGTTGTCACATATAATCGTAATAATCTAGCGGCCTTGGTGAGCCACCGAGAATGTACAATTTTCCCTGGTTTGATGTTAGCCAGATCCACCGAAACCACGCCGCTAGAAATTGCATGGGCCATGTCGTATAAGTACTTCGAATCGGTGGAAAATTCAATTTTTTTCTGGAGCGGGGGCATATTTTGCATTTGCAACTCAATTTTCTCGAAGCCGTCCACCACCTGAAAATATATAATAATAAAATAATTAAAAATGGTTGACAATTATAATAAATGAGTGATAGCAATAACTTACCGGAAGAGTTTCACAAGTTTCGATTTGACGGCTCAGTTTTCCGGTTGCCGATCTTGGTCCAGTGCTGGTTGATTTATCCAAAGCTTCAAACAAATGCCGAAACGGAAGTTCGTTGAAGTATAGAAGGCAAACGAACCAATGCAATGGTCTTTTTAACAGCAATTCGAATCGTCGTATAATTCCACCGTGTGGGCCAGTGTTTGTTGGCTCACCCTCAGTGCATATTCCAATTAATGCATCCAGTAATATATTTTTATCGTTGAAAAAATCATTTAATTTGGTTGTTTTGTATTCAGCGGTTTCATGTTCCAGTCTTACGTAACCAATCAATTCAAAATTGGGTTCTCTCAAAATAACAAGATGAGGATCTTTTACCATCCTAGTATGATACTTCTCATCAACTTTAGCTGTCGTTAAAGTATCATCTTTTCTGCCATCGAATGAAAACGCTAACAAATTGGTATGGTCTAATCGTTTGCGAACCACTTCTTGTCTGCATTTCTCTTTTTCTCTGCGAACTTTCGATTTATCCATGATGAGAGGTTTGCATGCTTATCTTTCATTTTAAAATCTTGGAAAAGAGCGGTTCCTAATGCCGATGCTACTCTATCAAGCACACCAAATCTGTCACATACCAAGGCAAAGTTAAAACAATCGTATCTCTCTGTGTATTGTGAACTTGTGCCTCTATCCATATCTTCTTGAACCGGTGGCGGTGCGTATGTTAAATCATCGGGATCTTGGTATGTTGGCATTGATGACATAGACGTTGCTCCTTGCTCTTCAGTTTCCATCACAACTGCATCCATTTTTAGTCTTCTCTGATTATGTTGATCGTGCATGAACTCTTTGAGGCGTTCGGGAACCCAGCCGCATGCACATGGAGCTGCCTTCAAATCGCATTTACATCTTCCAATGTAAAAAATTGTTTCCAGAGATTTTACATACTCTGTAAATTGTTGGGTTTTGTTTCTTCTCTTGATTTGCTCTTGATACTTGGCAAGCAATTTATTCAATTTATTAAATACACTTTTTTTCAGCATTATTTCCATACCAAGTTTTTCCCAAATTCCATTCAACTTATCTTGTACTTGAATAGTGAATGATTTATGGGAATAATTTTTTTGTTCTGTTTTGGCACGTTCGCTTAAGTAAAAATAATATCTCAAGATATCCATATGGGTTGGTAAATTAAGATCAGTCAAATCAGTAGACACACCAAAAACAGTAACATCGTGCTTGGGTATATGACTCATTGGGTTTTCGATAGTTGTTGATGTTGTTGTTGCTTCATCTTGCGGTGTAGAGGATGGTGGATTCATTGTAAACTTTTTGATTTGGAATGGTCAACTTCACTTATTATTTTTTTTTTAATATTTTTTTATCTGAAATTAGCACTTCACACTTTGAGTTCTTCACAACGACTTAATGCATTCACAAAAACTGTTGCGTTATATATGGTCTACGAGACGAGGTAATAAGAATGAAATGGTAATTTCAATTCTACCTGCTGTGTCTTGTGGTGGCTTAAAAACGCACACAAGCAATTTTAGGATCTGCAATTGTGTCACAGTGATACCTTAATTTTTTAAAAATGTTGCGGTGCATTCCAGTGATACCTTAATTGTTAAAATGGTTGCATAAAACGCGCATTTCTTAAGAAGGTGCCATAAAATACCCACAAAAAGGGTTGTAAAAACAACCTTCATTTCTTAAGTAGGTGCTATAAAAAACTACACAAGTAAGTTTACGACATTCAGCTGTGTCTTGTGGTGCCTTAAAAAACGCACACAAGCAATTTTCCGATTTTCAATTGTGTCACAGTGATACCTTCATTTTTTAAAAGGGTTGAATAAATTTCTAAAGAGAAGAAAAACTCCAAAAAGAAAAAAACATAGGCATTTCGCTGATTTTTTCATGTAAAGTGCCAAAACTGGCGATTTTTTGAAATGTTTGTATGGGGAACCTCCAGGGGGGTTCTAGGGGGTGTGCCACTGAGATGGGTAGGTGAAGCCTCCAAAGTTAGTGGGGGTCGGTCATACATTTGGACTCGATTGGAGCACTCTAAATGGGTCAAAGTGGGATTTTCCAAAATTTGCCCCTACCCAAAAGTTCGACCCAAATTGGGGGACATCAGAATTCGTTTTAGAGGTATGGTTCCTTCGGCAAAGTTTCTTATTTTGATCCCTAGAATACGATTTTCACAGAGCAATGGGCGATTTTTTTGCCTCCCCACAAATCGACCCGGCCTAATATATATATATGAGCTATTCTACCAATACGAGACTACGTTTTGGATAACGCATCATGGATTTTTTCAAATTTTTCCAGGATGTAGTCCTCGATATTTAATATGTATTTGCATTTTTTTTTGTCCGGGTGCTTCTAATATTTTAGCTAATATTATTTCTACTAATAACTAATATTTCTAATTATTTTAGCTGATTTCATAAAAAAAATTGTTCCTTTTTTTCAATATAATTTTTTAGTACTTCATAGCAAAATAAAAATTTTATTAAAAATCTATTTTTATATGAAATTTGTTTAGCTTTTCGAAAAAAATATTTATTCTCTTCTCGAAATTGTCGAAAGCTATAAAAATTTAGGTTAAAAGTGAAAAAGCTGTTTTTATGACATTGCGCATGGATTCAAATTTTTTTAATTATTTTATTCAGAAAGCTGAGAAAATTTCATTACACATATCTAAAGTCCAGATTGGGATCTCCGTAAAAACGGCGAGAATCAATTAAAATTCAATCAAAAATTTAATGAAACCGAATGCACGGTAATCAAGTTGCTTTGTTGCGTGAGCTTTCTTACATACGTGTGAAAGCACAAAGGCTCTGTTGCACCAGGTGCTTTGGAGCACTTTTCGCTGATTTAAATTATCGCACTTTAACACATTATTTTACATGTAGATTGCGCACATGTCAACCATCAAACAAGTCGTTATAATCTGAGAAAATTTCATTAAACATATCTTAAATTCAGATTGAGATCTATGTAAAAACGGAGAATCAATAAAAATGCAAAAATTTAATAATATGGAATTTTTATTTTTGTGTTTATTTGAAAATTAAAACATAATTGTTATCAGATACTGAACAATGAAATAAAAAAATAAGACTTCAATAATTTCTGACATATATATTTAATCAATTTTTAAATTTCGTACTAATATAAGTGATTTTCATTTACATCTTGAAAACTTGCACTATTGAAAAATTTAAAGAATTCGATACATCCTTAACAGTAACAGATCCTAGGTTGTTAGGTAGTGGTGAAACATAATGCAGTTATTGAGTCCTTAGATTGTTTTTGAGCAAGATGCTCGTTCCTCTAACGAAAGTTTTGCGTTCAAATAATCCGCATTGTCGATGAATACAAAATAAATGTAGGCTTTGAGTTGCCCATTTGAACAAGCCATATGGTGTAATAATTTGTTCTGTCGTGCCCATTTGCAATGACTTTTTTCTCGCACATCGTTTGATTGTCCCCGCCAAACCATCACACGGCCCTTTACCATGAGAATTGGCAAAAAAGTTCCAATCAGCTACAATATTAAGGGGGTCCTCTGGTAATCCGAAAAATTACCGATTTTTTTTTCATATTTCTATTGCTCAGATACTCAAAAACATTTTCCCAAAAGGATTTTTCAAAATTCGAAATAGTTTAGGAGATACAGGCATTTTTGTGTAGGTATGTTTTCGTCAAAATAACGCATCAGCAAAGTTGTTTATTTGCCTGCAGTCATTAGTCGAAAATTCTGTGGAATTCTTCCAAAATATGTATTGATATTACAAAATATACACACACAGTATGTATACATGCAGTATGTATACATGCATGTTTTGATTTAGGGGTTGAAATGATTTTGAGCCCAGGTGTTCACATGAAAGAAGCAAACGAACGAGATTCAGTTTATTTTCGAACGCGAAGTACGCGTATCGAACAATAAAGAGGCATTTCCGTGGAAACCAGCACTCCCAAGTAGAGGACACCGACTTTGCCAGCACATCGGCCAAAAAATTGAAGAAAACGCAAGACAATGAAGTCATCATCGAAAACAACCTCCAGTTCTGTTTCTTGGAATTTTTTTCATTTTTCCAAACGCTTGCTGCTCTGGTTATCTGCGCCCAATGTAAACAAAAAATTCGATTTGGAAAAACATGTATGCGTGGAGTCGGCTTCAAAGTGAGTCTGCAGTGCCAATGTAAAGCTACACAGTATATTAATTCTTCGCCGGTGGTCGGTAAATCTTTTGTTGTAAATCGCCGGTTGATATTTGCCATGAGATTGCTTGGAATAGGGAGAGAAGGTATTAATATGTTCTGCGGATTAATGGACATATGCCAAGGATTGTGCCTTGATGCGTACTATGGCACCTTGAAAAACATGCATGTGTCTGCTAAAGCAGTTTACAAGCAGTGCCTGTTGAATGCGGTTAAAGAAGAGCAGGAACAGCAGAAAGAAAAAAATCCTGACTGTGACTCCTCATTGCTGACCGTTTCAGGGGATGGCACCTGGAAAAAACGGGGATTCTCGTCTCTTTTTGGTGTCACTACGCTCGTCGGTAAACATACCAAAAAAGTGGTTGACTCCGTTGTCGGCCCACAAGCCGAGATGTATGCTGAATCTCGCGACGGAAAACGACTTCAACGCTCAGAGCTAAAAACGTACGCATCATCGAAAGAGGGTCGCACAGCCCGCAGAGCCCAAAAAGCCATGGGAAACTCGTTTTATGAGATGGAGGAAGGCACACTTTATGGGGCTGGAATTGCCGATTAATATTCGTAAGTATTGTATTAAAAAAATATGTTTAATGTCATTTGTGTGCCTCAAAATGGAAGTCAAAACTTTAAACGCGTTTTTCTCGAAACCATGTTTTTCAAAACTTTGCGCACGATAACTCAAACAGTTTTTGACCGATTTTGATATATGAGGCATGAAACGAGGCAGAATTTACGCCGCTATAGCCCCTACCTCAAACTTGCCGAAAAAATAATGTTTACTATTTTTTTCTACACTAGACTACAAAAAAAAAGGTCGAAATTCGATTTTTCATTTTCAAAGTGGCGGCTCCCCCCCTAAAAAAATTTCGATTTTTGTTTCCGAGGTAGGGGCTATAGGGACATTCATTCTAAGTAACTGAATATTTTTTTTCAGACGATGTTTACACTTGGAATCGTGCGCAATTTGGACCCACCTTTTTTCCGGAGAACCTCGTTACCAGGCCGAGAACTTTCTGAACGGTCCATAAATTCACTTTTTCAAAATTTTGTATTTTTTTCAATAAATTAAGCTACCCAAATCAAAAAACGGAACTAAAATATCTTTACTCGTTCTCTTTCCACAATATTTTGAAAAAAGGCTAAAATTTGGCATATATTACCAGAGGACCCCCTTAAAGACACTGCGTTATCCAAAACGTCGTCTCGAATTGGTAGAATAGCTCATATATATATTTTTCATGTAAAGCAAATCAAAATAATATCAAATAAACCTCACTTATTTACTTGGCTGTGGGACTCCTAAGGGTGTGTGCGAATTGAACTAAATTGCTACCTAAACTAAATTAAGGTAAAGCAGTTAAGGTTTATTAAGGTTAATTAAGGCTAATTACAAATAGGTTAAAGGTTAAGAAATGTCATTATTCGCTTCTCTTAAGAAATATCATTAATTTAGCAAGCATTTAGGTAGCTCGAAATTTTACTAAATTAATTTAGGAAACACTGCTTTATCGACACAACTTAGTTTAGGTAGCAACTTAGTTTAATTCGCACACACCCTAAATTCCTAACAACCGAAATTATTTAAACTACAAAGATACAATATTTGGTACTTGACAAATCAAAAACTTTCTTACTAACACAACATAACAGATACGGGACCATAAATATAAGCATACTAAACATTGTAAACAAATACCAGCTATGATACATTACGTAATAATGGTTCGACTGCCTTATCGAAATCAACAAGCAGACAAGGGGATTCAATCCTCAACAATTGGTGCAAATTTTGTTGAAATCGGAAAGTGTAGAGTTGGATTAAAACTATATTATTATTCTTTTATTGGTATACAAAACTAAGCACAGTGGTCATTAAATAATGACTATAAATAATTATAGGTCTGTTTCCGTACTCACTTCAATTAAACTTCAAGTAAGTTCCAAGCACAACAGCTGATATTTGAAAGTAAATAAAAATTTAATTGGTTGGTTGGAATATTTAAAACATGCAAAATTAAAATACTTTCAGATGATCTGGAAGCATCTGGTAGAAGTATATTTAAAAGATCAACACTTCCATTTCCGTTCATTTTACATGTTTTAACGTTATTTTTATTAATTTGCTAACCAATTGAATTAATTTTTTCAACTACACTGCACAACAATAATATTTTTTTTTATTTAACAATCAGCTGTTTGAAGCTCGAGATTCGTGCTCGAAGTTGCTTGTTCTTCTTCTCTCTCGTGCTGAAAAAATGTGTAAAGAAACACGTTCGAGTAACTTCAAGTTACTTGAAGTGAGTACGGAAACAGACATTATATGCGTATGTGCATAAATATTTGCTTGCATTTTTCCCCATCTTGAATACAACAGTATTTTTATGTATACTGTTTGTTTTTGATTTTCGTTGTTATTGTTCAACAAGTTTTAGTATGCAGTTCGTAATGCATTTTATGTACCGTTATATGAAAAATGTGGCGGTGCATTGATTGATCAGTAGTAGAGAGTTCAGTATCAGTATCAGTTTGGTTGCTTAATTGAAAGCTTTTAGTGCTCGCATTGGAAATAATTGTTGCGAAATATAAGGTAAGGTTTTTTCTTTTATAATCAATAAAGTTAATTTAATCATTATTTATTTATTTATTTATTTATTTATTTATTTATTTATTTATTTATTTATTTACTTATTTATTTATTTATTTATTTAATAATAATATCATTATAATAAGAACAAGTTCTTTTAATATACAAAGCGTTAGGATCACAGGTGTTCCAAAATTAAAAATTAACATAACTTAAAAAATTTAAAAAAAAACAACCGAATACAAAATCACTACAAAGTAAAAAATAATTTTAATAAAAATACTTTTCCTTTCAATTTCTTGGTCATATTTCATAATTTATTTAAACATATTATTATATATGAAATTTTATTATCTTAATTTTTTTCTTATTTGTTTTATTATCATAAATATATTAATTTCTTGATGAATACAAATGCGTTTAAGGTCGGCGCTAATATAATCAGACTGTTAATCAGAAGCGCCAACTTCAAAGCATTTGTATTCATCAAGAAATTAATATATTTTTGATAATAAAACAAATAAGAAAAAAATTAAGATAATAAAATTTTATATATAATAATATGTTTAAATAAATTATCAAATATGACCAAGAAATTTAAAGGAAAAGTAGTTTTATTAAAATAATTTTTTACTTTGTAGTGATTTTGTAGTCGGTTTTTTTTTTTTTTTTAATTTTTATTTCTTCCTCTTGAGAGAATATGATAAATTTTCGAAAAAAGAGTATAAACAACATTAGTACAATTGTTCCGAAAAAATTTGTTCTATTAAATTCTGAAAGTTTGTTGGTTATTTCAAATATCTGCCTCTTAAATTTAAATGAGATGTCACATGTTTTGAAATTATTATACCCATTCTTGTAACGAGTTTTATTACCCTAGTGTCAATATTATTCGAGATATAGTGTTTTTCTAATATTTCCACGCCCCTTTGTTATATAAGCGCCCACTTTCTTGAGCATTATTTCCAATAATTGTGCCTACCCCTGTACTTTATTTCAGTACCCCAGCGTCAATATTAACTGCGATAGTGTTTATCTAGTATTGCCACGCCCATTTATCGAATAACGCATACTTTATTGACCATAATTTTTAATAATTCTGCCTACCCCTGCACTACAATAAATTTCAGTGCCCTAGTGTCAATATTATTCAAGATACACTGTTTTTCTAATATTGACACGCCCAGTAGTCGAAAGCCGCCCACTTTCTTCACCGTAATTTTTTACTAATAATGCCTACCCCTATACCAAATTGCAGTACCATAGTATCAATATGATTCGAGATATACTCTTTTTCTAATATTGCCACGCCCATTTCTCAAATAACGCCCATTTTCTTGACGGAAATTTCTAATAACTGTGCATACCACTACACTGAATTTCAGTACCCTAGTGTCCATATTATTCGAGATACAGTGTTTTTATAATATTGCCACGCCCATTTATCGAATAACGCCCACTTTATTGGCCATAATTTGTAATAGTAATGCCTACCTTTATACGAAATTGCAGTACCATAGTATCAATATTATTCGAGATATACTCTTTTTCTAATATTGCCACGCCCATTTCTCAAATAACGCCCATTTTCTCGACCGTAATTTGTATTAACTGTGTCTACCCCTTCACTAAATTTCAGTACCCTAGTGTCCATATTATTCGAGATACAGAGTTTTAATAATATTGACACGCCCATTCGTCGAATAACGCCCACTTTATTGACCATAATTTGTAATAATAATGCCTACCCCTATACTAAATTGCAGATACACTGCAATTTAAAAATTATCAAAATTATTCAAGATACACTGTTTTTCTAATATTGCCACGCCCATTTGTCGAATTACGCCCGTTTTCTTGCCCGTTATTTTTAATAATTGTGCCTACCACTACACTAAATTGCAGTACCCTAGTGTCAATATTATTCGAGATACAGTAGTATTTAATATTGCGTGATCCATTATTGCCACGCCCAGTTATCGAATACCGCCCACTTTTTTACGGGCACCTCCATGCTTATCATATCTATCTGTTCCCCAAAAATTATGGCAATCAGGCATATGGCTTAGGAGTTATCGATGTACATACAATTAAAAAAAAAAAAAAACAGAGAAACCGACGAACTTGAGAACCTCCTCCTTTTTGAAGTCGGTTAAAAATAAGTACAGTGTGATAATTTGAAATTACCATTTGATCTTAACATTTACAATTTAGAGATAGCTGACATTAATGAAAAGAAAAATTAAATTTAAAAAGGAAAATAAAGTAAAAATACTAAAGACAAGAAGTAGTTCACCATTTGTTAATAGGAAGTTAAAAAAATTTAAATAGAAATCTGGCTATTTTTTTTATATAAAGATATTCACAATCAAGCAAAATGTTTTAAAACGGCCTGCCTAAAGCCTCTTTCATTTCCTATAGATTTCAAGTGACTGGGCAATGCATTCGTGTTAGATATTAAAAAAGGCTCAACGGAGCGAGCCTTTCTGAACATGACCAGGGAATAATACTGCGAATAAGCGAAAATGGAGCTAAAACAAAAGAAATAGCCAAAAGGCTTAATCGCCACAGTAACACAATAACAAATTTTTTAAAATGTCGTAGTAGTTATGGCACAAATAGACGGAGTGGTAGGAAAACACACGTCGACACATAGTGCAATAGCCGAAGGAATGAGTACCGGACAAATAAAAAGGCAAATGGGTCCTAACATAACAAGAAGTAGAATAGTTTAAATATTACATTAAAATCCTAAAGTTCTTACTTCCAAGACGCGACAACCTAACCTTTTGCCTCGACATATTAGCGCACATTTGGCCTTGGCTGCCAAGTTCCAATTTTGGGATGAGGAATGGCGTAACATTATCTTTAGTGACGAAAAAAGTTTAATTTAGATGGGCCTGATGGTTCCAAGAAGTATTGGCGGCATTGGAATCAGTTGCGGCGCACTTGCCACTTGCGTGTCCATTGGGGAGGATCGGTGATGATCTGGGCTGCGTTTTGTTATAAAGGAAAGACTCCAATGTGTTTTATATCAACAAAAATTAATGCTGAAATGTACGTTTATTTATTGGGCAATGAACTGATATAATTTTCCGGCCAACTTGGTGGCGATAATTTGACTTATCAGCAGGATAATGCGCCAATACACTGTGTAAAGCGTACAAAAGAGCCAACAATAAGTCCAGACTTAAGCCCCATTGAGGATCTCTGGGGAATACTCCATTGAAAAGTATATAAGGATGGAAGGCAATTTGAGGCAGCTACGGAGTTTAAAATAGCAATAGAGCAAGAATGGCAAAATTTCAGCCCATCCACCCTAAAATTCTTGATTAATTCTATGCTATTCCGGCTGAGCCAAGTTATTTAAAAAAAGCAAAGCATATAAATTACTAATATGAAATTTAATTTAATTTTTATTATTACTAAGCTCAAAAATTAAGCAAAAAACACATAATAAAGTTGAATAAAGTCTTTTTTATGTTATGTTACTGTTGTCACAAATAATATAACTGCAAGAGCAAACATTTTAAACATTTTAATTTTAGCGCCAGATTAATTTGACTAATGGTGCACATATAACTATTTGTATGAGGTATTAACCATGAAATTCCATGCATTACTTTTGAAGAAATACACTTTACATATTATGCACATCTGATGAATCACCCTTGCACGAATTTCAAGGACAAACATTTTTTAGAACAAAAACATCTTCAAACGTAAAATTTTTTAAGGATGTTATCGTTCATAGGTTATTGAATAGATAATAGCATAACCTTTTTGACACACATGTTTGTAGGAAAATATAAAATATCACAAGTTTATAGGCCCAATTTTCCAATTTTAGACCTTTATAACTTCTTAACGATTAGAGAGCGGCCTTATATTTTTTCAATGTTAGTTTCTTTAGCTCCAAATACACATATTGAAAAAAAAGAAAACTAGGCAGTTTTAGCTAAAAGTACATTGCTCCCAAACAAGAATTGAGTAAGTATGTCTGATGGAGCTCTTGACAACCCGTAAATTAACGAAAAACAAACAGACTAAATTTTAAACGCAAAATATTAAACCAACTCATTACATACAAACACGAAGTTCTTAGAGACACCATAAAACAAAAAAACGAATAAGAAACTATTATGGAAAGAAAGATGAAAAAAATACAGTCGAACATCATAAAAACAAACAACGAAACCCTTGCTTCGCACGACAAGCAGCAAGCAACATTCAGACTGGAGTGCAAATTTGAGAAACTGAGAAAAGCACAAAGCAAACAATTAAACATCAACAACAACAAGAATAATTGGTTCGTAAACAGAATAGGAAAAACAATACCTAACGGGGTGCAGTGGTTGTTAGCACTAGAACAAAATTTGCGCTGCCGATGTCCAAAAAGAATTTCCCTCTTTTCAATATCATCGCGGAGGGGGAAGACTGCATACAAACAATAATCGAGAAAGATGAGCAAGAAACGGCGAAAATTAAACTAATAAGACAGATCGAAAGAAACTTTAGGGAATTACAACAAACTGTAAGAGATTTTTAAAACAAAACAAAGATCATGATTCAAGCATTGTAAGGTTATCCAGGTATTTGACATACCCTTATTTTATGTAAACAAAAATATTTTACTCTCTTGAAAAAATGACAACCAGGGTTGTGTGGCCGTCCAAAAAAAAAAAGAATGTTTCAGTGTTCTGCTGTGTTTTTGTTTTAAAGCACTTTTTCCATATGCTTATGATTATATCAAAAAAATCAAGTGTGCAATATTTTAGTAAAATTTATTGACATGAAAATAATTTGTGGAAATTTGTTTCAATTTTTATAGTGTCATTTATCTCTAATTACTTTGTGTCTTAGTATGGGATATTTTTAATTTCGAACTAGTGTTACATAATTTAAAATAAAAAATGCCTTCAACATGTAGGATATTTAAGACGGCGTATGGGTTCGGTAGTGACCCAGTGCAAAAATAAGCAGTGCCGCTGGATTTCTGCCTTAAAAAATAAAACAACTTTATTCTAACAATGACCAATTTCAGAATAAAAAGGAATTTTAATTTAACGTTGTTATATTTAATTTTATATTGTTTTTTTCGGTGTTATTATCTGTGTGAACAAAACTAGCTATCTTTTGTCAAAAGAGGAAAAAAGTATGTTTGATTTCTCCTAATATAAGTATCGAAATAACTATAATCATCCTTTGCAAAATGTGTTTTGCATACACAAATCAAATTTTTTCAATATTGTTTTACATCAAAAATGTAACCATTACATTTTTAAAAGCTCATAATATAAGTTTTGTTCAAAACAAACAGGTAGTAGAAAACATAGTAGTCAAATGTATCTTTAGTATTTTGTACTACGAAAAAGTATAATATTCATGCAACTAAGGGATTTTTATGTCATTAAAAAATGGCTCTTTTGCTCTCCTCTTCAAATAAGGGTATACATTATTATTCTTGTGAGAATACGTCAGATATCTGGATAACCTTATAATAATTGAATCATGACAAAGACATCATCACCGTAGAGGCGGACAAAGGCAGTAAGACGGTATCCATGAACAAAATATAATATGAAGAGAAGATGCGCACAATCTTAAGAGACGGTTGGACGTATAAGACAATGAGAAAAGATCCTACATCAATATTGCAGCAAAAAAACAGCATTTTTGTAGAAACTTGTCATGTTTCGGCCCGTCCACCACTGTGGAAATGCAGTCATGTGGCAAGTTAGCCTTTGCTCTGCATCCCTGCCGTCCTGCTGGCAGCACTGGTATTGCGCGGCTAAGGCTCGCCGGAGGGGTGGTGTTCTTTGCCAGCCCTGGTCGGCAGGCGGAAACGACAAGAATAATAAAAAAAATCGTACCAGTTTTTTTTTTATTTACCGCGGTGAAAAACACAAATGCCTGGAAACCAAAAGAAAAACTCAAAAAAACGACAAGAAGAAAAAACCTACAGTACGACTTAAATCACTGTGAAAGTCCCCCCCCTAAATCTTACCGAGTTGCGCTAGCACGCACAAAAACCTCAAGTTGCTCACCGCTGTCTACGCCTGTGGTCGATGGTCGGTGTAATCTCATCGACCTAGGCTAACCCTCCCCTTCTGGTCACAAAAGACCAGCCATGGTGACCATCTCGCCTGGTTTTAGGTCACCCCTAATGCCTTACCAAAAATTATACTTACTCCACCATCCCTCGTTTCATGCCACCACTTTGGGTCCACTTAACCCATCATCTCGTGGTTATTTAAAAAAAAAATATCGGAATTATGTTCGTTATAAACAGTTTTATTTCCCTCATGTTTTTTTTTTCCTTTTCTTTTTTTTCTCTTATATTCGTATAGTAGCTAATTCACACTGAATGTAGCTAGGATAAGCAAAATATTGTGATTACTTATATTAACATTGTCACGATTAAGATTTAAATAAATATTAATACTTAGTTTAACATTATTAAAATGATTTTTTTTTCTCTAGTTATTATTGTCTCCAGTTGGCTTCGTTTTAATAAACGGGAAAATTAAATAGTGCTAATAATAGGGGTATTGAAAAGAAAAGTGTACAAGTGAGTTTGTTATATAGGAGTTTACGAAAAAAAAATAAAAAAATCACAAACAATGGGACATTTAATATGGTCCATGCGAAACTTTGGGTTTTTATTTAATCTAACCTCAATTAAGTATTTTTAGTGTCGCTTATGTTAGTATTCTTCTAAGTTTTCATTTAAAATTTTTTTTTCTTTATATAGTGTAGTTTCGATACTGCTTAGATTTTATGAAAGTTTATATTTTTTTGTTTTTTTTTTTGTAGTGTATGTAAATGGAGTTTTAAATGTTATGTTTTATTTTGTAGTATAGGGTAAGTAATGCTCAAATTTTATCAACGTTTTTTTTTCGTGTATTTAGAAGTATTTGCAAATATTATGCTTTATGTTGTAGTGTAGGGTATATTAATGTTCAGATTTTATGACCGTTGTTTTTTTTTTTATTTCGATTTATTCGAAAATATTATGCTTTATGTTGTAGTGTAGTGTGTATTAGGGTTCAGATTTTATGACCGGTTTTTCTTTTTTCGATTAATTTGGAAATGTTATATCTTATGCATGCATGTAAGTAGTAGATTAGTATATAACTATTTCTTAATTTAAAGGCTTTCTGTTTCATCCGACCGCTTATAAATTTTTTTTTCAATTATTATTATTATTATTATATGTTTCTATATAGGTATATATAGCCTATTTCTTGCTAATAATATATTATGAATATGAGTGAATATAATTTTTATTGGACATTTGTATGTTGTGTCAAATAAATATATATACTCAAATGTGGATAAAAAAAATAGTACCGTTTGTCGCAGTATATATAATCTAGTCCCATTAAAATTGTTTTAATAAACGATTGCCAAATGGTTAATCCAAATCCAATTTGTGTCTATGTATCTTGTATATACAATGAGAATCAAAATTCTTTATTACAGAAAAATTGTACCTGTTGATACTATTTCTAAACGCCGGGCTATTACCCAAAACTAATCAGTAGATTAAAATAATATGGAGCTATAGGAAAATTTTCAGTTCTACAGACTTTCATTCTTAGAATAGTCTTTGCTTAACAGTAAAAAGTATTAAATGAGGTTTTAAGAAAAATAAAAACCCAGCTGTTTGTTTAATGCAACCAGAATAAAAAAATTAAATACCACCGAGCTATATTAAGTAATTAATTCAATCAGGCTTGATAATTTTTGCTTTTTTTTTTTTTTTTTCTTAGAAATAACTTAAGTCCGTACTAAAAATTGAGTGCAGGAAATACCGATCGAACGTACGTTGTTTTTTTTTTTCGTCTGTGGTAACTAACGATATCGCGAATTGTTTATACCTGTTTGCATATAATTTATTCTTACAAGCTGACATACAATTGATATAAGAGATTTTTTTTTTTAAATTATTGTGAATAAAAGAAAATGTATTGTTTTTTACTATACGAAATAGACAGGCATGTAGACTTTATGTATGCTAGTTCTTTGCGGTATTAGTCTAATCTATCATGTAAGTCCCAACTGAAAGTCTAACGATGGTTTATAAGGGAAGGCAATTACCGTGGTGTGCCGAAAGTTTAGCCTGTCAATCTACCCTCAATAAACTATATTACCATATATAATTCATGACTACATACATACATAACTCTTAAAAATACAAAATCGTGTCAAAAACCTGTATCCACTTGGCCTGTTTTTTTTTTCGTTTGTTGTTTTCTTTGTTTCATTCCTGGTGTTTTATTTTCCTTCTCCTTGGCTTGTCCCTGTCGCCTGTGGTTGTTGTTGTTTGAATTGCTTGTGAATGTAAGTGATGGAGTTGTTGCAGAGCCTGAGTGTGATGATGTTGTTGTTGTTGTTGTTGCTTGCTTGTTGTTGTTGTGGGTGGTTTAACTGACGTTGAAAATGACGCTGGCTGTAGGTTTTGTTGGCTGCTCCTTCCCGATTGTTGTTGTTGTTGCTGCTGTTGTTGTTGCTTGCTTGTTTTGGTGGCACAACAACAACACTGCTCGTTTCGTTCGTTGATGCTGCACTTACACGTTTTGACTTCTCGCCGTAGTTGTTGTTGCTCGTTCTGCTATTATTGCTGGTATTACTTGCAACGATAACTCGTTCAAATGATGTTTCAACAATTTGCGACAATTGCTGACGTGTTTTTTCTTTGCCTTTGATAGCCACTACTTGTAGGGTCGTCAATATATTTAACAGCGTTTTCAACTCTTTGTTGTTCGTTGTCGTTGTTGCTGCTACAATTTGCTGTAGTTGGTGTTAATGGTGGTCATTGGGGCTGAAGATGTGGAGAACTATGTAGTGGTTCTGAGTGATGCGAATTGTTGGTGATAGCGTTGTTTCTTATTGTTGTTGCTGCTAGCACGGTTTTTCTTTGGGCACTTGCTATCTAAAGTGGCCAAACAAACTGGGTAATGGCGCTGATTCAGCTCTAAACTCAACACTTACCTAATGCTAGTTAGTTGAAGCTGCTGTTGTTGTAGCTCGTTGATAAAACTTATAATGTCATGTTTGTTTTGTATGATAATTTGTCCATTTTCATTGCGAGAACCACGCAATAAAATTATGTTGTTGGTTAACTGCTGATGTGGTTGTTGCACAGATTGCTGTAGCTGCTGTTGTTGTAGCTGATGCTGCTGCCATTGCAACGACTCAAATGTATTTTTTTTTTCTTAGTCGTGTAACAAATTTTGGTAACTCTTCACAAAACTTTAACTTAATTTAATAAACTTGCTTAGCTTACAATTTGCTCTGTTAACTTCTTTTCGTTTGTTGGCAAGCAAATATTTCACTCTTTTAACTCTTGCTTCGGCTTGTTTTGTGGGAAAATTTATCTTTTCTTTTGTCGCTTTTACCTAACGCAACACACAAAAGGGAACAATTTTCTTACGGTAATAAAATATTTGTACGTCACTCACAAGCACAATCAACAACACTTTCACATGATTTTCACAGTTTTTTTTTTTGACGAATTTATCCTTGTAAGCTAGCGAATTGATGTTCTTTAATTATTTTTGCCTTATATTTGTGTGTAAATTGATCGTAGCGTCAAGTTTTCACGAATTTTATTTTTCTTACGACGGAACGAACAACGCACACTCGTCTTCTTGGCAACTATCAAACAATTAATCTACAATATTTTTTTCTTCGCTGCTTGCGCAACGTGTACCCAGGGGTGTATTTTTTTTTAAACAATTCTGGCCAATGGTGCCAAATTTGTACCCGTTAGTTAGCTTTTACACGGGAAATTGTCGGACGCCGTGTTTTCGTCCATAAAAACCTACAGTCACCGACAAAGCTTCGGGTCCCGCTCAAATCACGCCACGAACCAAAAGTTATGATCGTTTAGAAGCTTGGTCGTGATTGGCTGAGAAATACATACACGAGCATTCCATTTTAGAAGGTAAGCCGAGATAGGCTAAAAGGCCAAACGGTATGAATTATTCGCCGAAGCTTTTCGATGCTATATAATCTCAACTGACAGCCAGATGTCGCTGCTCGAAGTTTATTTGGCTACCGTTTGCTGTAATCTCAACCTCGAAGAATAAAAATGTACTTTTACCGTGCATGAACGGAAATAGTTACGAAAATGTAAAATCGACTCAATTTGGCATCTCATGCGACCGAACTGTCAAACTGTCAAGAATATCGTGGTATGGCAGAAAATTTAATAAAAAACATTTTCAGGAAAGCGTAAAAAGACTATAAAGGTCGGTCTACAATAAGCTGTGCTAAGGTGCCCATGACAAACTCTGTTCAAAAAGCAAATAATTACCAAACAGGAGATGTTTAATATGTCAACACACACGGTGACCGGCCCCTCGAATGTATGGGCTACCTAAAATCCACAAAAAAGAAGAAATATGCCACTCAGACCTATTTGTTCCTCAGTCAATTCACCATCGTATGAACTTTCTAAGTACATAGTTAGCATTTTAAAAAACGTGACAGTAGATTCAAAATACAACATAAAAGACTCAATAGCATTCAGAAATAAAATCAAAAACTCATCAATATGTGATTATGAGGAAATGATTTCTTTTGACATGGTCTCGCTGTTTCCGAGTGTACCTGTAGAATTTGCAATTAAAGCAATAGAAAAACAGTTGAGCAAAATGGAAAAATTTACAAAAATTTCAAAACAAGTTTTCATTGGCATGCTTAGATTTTGTATAAAAGATAATAACTACTTCATGTTTGGTAATAAAACTTACAGCCAATTAAAATGGATGCCAATGAGGTCGCCGATTTCACCGATAATAGCGGATATAGTGATGGAAGAGATTTTGGACAAATTCATGGGTACTATCGAACAAAAGCCAAGACTGTTATGTAAATATGTAGACGACATTTTCGCGATTGTTAAAACAGACTCAAAGGATAATACACTTAATACATTAAAAAAATGTAATGGTCATATTAAGTTTACTAAAGAAGAAAAATATGAGAGAAACTTACCTTACCTATATGCTATTGTTGAAAGAGCCAATAACACGATGAAAACTGACTGGTACCAAAAAGCAACTGCATCCGGAAGACTCATTAATTTCCACTCTAAACATCCAATGAAAACAGTTATAAACACAGCAAAAAACTTTATCAACAGAGTTCTCAATATCAGCGACGAAATTTTCCATGAAGACAACTAAATCCGAAAAAAACAAATATTTAATATGAATGATTTTTCTAAACACACCATTCTCGCCATCTCTCACCATCTCGCTTATTAAAAAAATCTACAAACTACAAATCTACAAGCAATAAGCCAGTGCAAGAACCAAAAATATTTAAAAGCATCACCTACGTACAGGGTTTTTCGGAGAAGTTAAAAAAATCGGACTTATAAAACAAAAGCAAGTACCATCTAGCACCAAAAACACACAACACTGTGAAAAATATATGTAAGAAACATAAAGCAAGATTAAAAACAATGTAGAAGACATGGATAAATGCCATCTAATTTACGAAATAAAATGCAAAGGTGACGGGGACAACGTATATGGACAAGTATACAAAATCTAAACTTAAAACACGAATATCTTCACATAAATCCGATCTTAAGTCCAATATCGAGCAAAAAACTACACTTGCAGCCCACTGTATCAAAAATATGCATTCTCCAGATTTCGAAAATACGAAAATATTACTACAGAAGACTAACTACATGAGAAGGTACACAATAGAAATGCTACACATAATTAATACACCGACACATAAAAGACTAAACTACAAAACCCCTGTAGGAAAATCAACTAATTTAAAAATAGTAGTTGATAAAGTACTTTTTTGTCAACCACAACTAGTTGAAATTCGGACTTTTTTCCATAGAACGAATATATAGAATTTTGTATGTTGATGTCCGCTAAATAAGTCAATTGACTTTCGTCTGCATATATTTTGAACTACTTGTTAAATTAGTTATATTTAAATTATTTTTTTAATTATTTTAAAATAACCAATTGAAAACTATTACTGATGGCCTAAAGTTAATAATATTTGATGAAATAACATGGTTAAATATATATAAACTTGTAATCAATAAAAATTTGCAATTAAAACATGGCAAAATCAGAGTAGTTGCCGCCTTAATATAATTCAAAGTAGTTTATCAATCACTTGTTTTTAAGTAGTATTCCAATTACTTCATGTATAATGCAATAAAAACTATTTAGAATTGAAGTGGATGCCGTTCATATACTGGTTTATTTTAAATGAGTTTTTTAATTAGTTGTTTTTAAAAACAAGTTAGTTTGTTCCCATAGGGACAGACACCAACAACTGCGCACACATTTATAAACATTTAATAAAACATAAAATCAATTGACGATGACGTTATAAAGCTGTTGGTCGCTGCTTTAACTCAAAAACTATTTAATTGTGCTTTATAACAGTTCTTAAATTGGTAAATGTGATATTTTTATTGTATAATTATTACATAGCCTTGAAAGTGGCTTACAATGTAAGCCGAAATTTCGCAAAATAAAGGTTTAAAAAAAAAAGACACAGTTTCGATAGTATCGTAAGTGTGGACGTAGAATTTTTTGATTGATATATTTGGAGATGGATTTGTTCTTTTTAATTTTTATATTGGTTAAAAATATGGTAGATGTAATTCAATCTTATGTTTAATATATAGAAATAAATATATTTATATGCATTAAAGAACTTACATATATTCTAAACTAAATTGAAAATTTAAATTTCAACAAACAAAATATATTTTTGATATAAAATATATATAAAATTGATTCAATAAATAATTCGAATTTATTATGACATTTTAAAAATAAATGGAGTTTTAATAGCATAACTACCATGCACAGTCTTCGTATATGTAAACCTGCATAGTAGTAATACAATTTTTTGTATTATTTATTGAATTAATCTTGCTGAAGATTAGCAAAAACAACAACAAAGGACAAAAATGTTTAGCAAGAATGATAAATAAAGCAATGACAAAGCTTTTCAAGTTTTTAAAGTTTGTGTTCATTAACTTGTCGATTTCAGTTATTTTTTTTAGTACATAGATTTTAGTACAGCAACACTCAGTACATAGATTGTATCATATACAAGAGCCCGCGCAATGAGAGTATATTATAAATAATGCAATGAGAGCATTATTATCAATAATTATACTCAATAATGCAATGAGAGTATAATAATAAATAAGAATTCATGACTATCAGATATATTTTTTTGGCATTTTTCGATGAGCGGTTCCCAGTTTAGAACTGCGGAAAAAAGTTAGAACTAAAAAGCTACAAAATGAATCCAGTTTCTCTTCTTGTATTCCTTGGCTTGCTACCAGGCGACCATAAAACAGAAGCAAGCAACATTCTTTTTGTTTTCGATATGATCGTACCCCTTTTCTCTTCTCCCCTCTGCCCAAGAAGCGCATCGTGAACCCTGTCTGTCTCTGTCGCTCTCACATGTGCGCGCTTTAGCGCATGCGCAAGTGTTTTTTTTTCAATACTGATTTGTGAATGAATGTGTGTAAGCTGTAGCGCATGTGTAAGTGTTTTTTAGGTCGATACAAATTTGAATGTATGTGTGTAAGCTAATACACTGATTTCAATGTATGTGTGTAAGCTGAAATGAAATAAATTTTGGATTTTTCATTTTTCGTTTGGTTTGTGCTTGTGCTTGCTTGGCCAAAGCAAAAAGGCTTGTATTTCTGATCTTGCTACCAGGCAATCAGAAAACAAAGCAAGAAATATTATTTTTGTTTTCTGCTGTCGATATGATCTTACCCCTTTCCCTTCTCCCCGCTAGTAAGCATGCGTGTGAATGAATGTGTTGTTGTTATCGTAGTCAGCTGTTAAGATTGTTTACATTTGTTGGTATAGTTAGCTACAAATTTTCGGCGTTTTGAAGTTATTCTTATTGGAAGCTCTACAGTTGGCATTTTTGCTTATAAAATTTTTAAATAGATATTACCAATTTACGAGTTATTTAACACATAAACTGATATTAATCTCAATGTTTATATGCAATATTTTTATTACTCCTCATTTCAGTAGCCAATTTTTAATCAACATAAAAATTATTTATATACATATAATATATTATATTATTTAATATATATTATATATATATATATATTGTTATATATATTATTATTTATATATTCTCGATATAACTACACTTGAAATTTTCAGCAAAGCGAACAAGTGTATGCGTACTATAGAGTGCTCTATGGCCGGATAGTTTATTAAAATTTTTCTTCTTTCTTTGATAACTTGTAAAATGCTGATTTTAAGATTTTTAAAAATTAGCTGAAATAAATGCAACTAAAACATTTAAAAACCCTTTTTCCTTTATAAAGTAAGAAACAAAATTTTTTAAATATTATTAATTCTTATTATATTTTATTGTATACAATTTTTTTTTTATATCGATGACCATACGTTGACACAATTTTTTGAAATTGATATTTTTAATATTTTTATAAAAATTTTAACCAAGCTTTTTCTTCCAAAATGACAAACAGTTCACCAAACAAAATCCCGAATTTTCTTTATACTTAATGACTTTTTCTTCTCATTTCAAAAACATTTAGTACTGATTTTGTTTTATTTTTAAAAATAACATTGCTGATTGATTTTAATTGTTAATTGTTGTTAAATATTTTGCTTCTCCTGTAAAATTAATGAATTTTTAGTTACGAGGTGTCAACGTATGGCCATCGATATGCTATTTTATATATACAGTTGTTGTTAATAACTTAAATAAATATATTTTTTTAAATAAATAAAAAAAATTAAATAAATTTTTATGTAAAACTTTAAAGATAACTGTAAAAGTTAAAAAGTGTTGTGAGCACAACATTTGCAATTATGAAGCAAAACTGAATTTCAGTAACATTTATTTAAATTGTTTTCTATAAAATAACTAAACGATTATTGCCTATGAAAGAAATTTTAAAAATTTATATAAATACAATTGATTTTTTCAATTAAGTAAAAAAGTAAAGTCTAAGTTTGTATAACATTAAACATATTTATGATAATTATAAATGAAATAATAATAGTAACAACATATTATTTATATATATATATATTAGGGTGGGGCTATTTGAACATCATAATAGCCGCTTCGCGTATCTGATTCTTGGGATTGTACTGAGCAAAAAAGTCCACTAGATCATACGTCTACGGTGAAAATCAAGCTTTTGACTTGCAGTTTTTTCTCAGACTTTTTTTGTTTCAGATTTTTTTTGGAAAATTTGCAAATTTTCTTGGATTCATATTTCGTAAACTATTTGAAATTTTAACTTATATCTCGGGCTACAATTTCTCTGAACATATTACTTAGATAAAACGTCGTTTTCATGGTCAAAAAGTCGAAAATGTAGAAAATTCACCACTTTTTGTCAAGTTTTTTTGGATAATTTGGCCTATAACAGCCAAACCATTGAGATTTTCGATCCAATACTAAGACAGAAAGACAGAGAAATTGTAGCCAAGACAATAGTTAAAAACTCTCTAGTACATCGCAAAAGCATTGGAACGCTCCTTCAGGCAGTTTTGGCCTTGTGAAAGTGCAAATTGTTCGTGAAAATATTGATAAATTACCATTTTCAGTTGTTCATAGCGCAAAATCATAAAAATGTTCTATTTCTTATTTTTATTCTATTTTTTTATTTTATTCTATATTATTCTATTTATTTTATTTCTTATTTTTTATTCTTCTATTGTTTTCAGTTCATTTGACGCATTTTTTTAGTTTAGTTTAATTTAGTTTGGTATATTGTCTATAAATTTTTTTACATTTTCTCAGACAACCAAATAAGTAAAGGATTTACTTTAATGTAAGAAATGTAACCTTAAGAAATTAGGTTATAAATATGATACAGTAGCTCAAGAATAATGACAATTAAGAGCAAATATAAAAATATTCTTAATATTCTTAGTTTTGGAACTAAGAAAATTATACTCTTTTAGAGCTATATTCAAAGGTTCATACATTGAATAATTTGCTCTACAAAAGTTAAATTTAACTGAATAATACGCCTAGATTCAAGCGATTTTACATTTAATAACATACAACGAGCATTATAAGACGGAAAAGGTTCGGGAGAGTTAAACGATCGCAGTGCAAATTTTAAAATTTTTTTCTGTATTCGTTCAAGCCTAAGTGTATGAATAGCTTAGTAGGGGTTCCATATAAAAGAGGAGTATTCTACGTGAGACCTTACAAACGACACAAAAAGACTCTTCAATGTATATGGATCGGAAATGTTAGAACAATTTCGCCTTAAAAAAGCGTACATTGGATAAGATTTAGATAGCGTGCATGACAAATGACGAAGAAATGAAAAACTTGCATCAAAGCAAACTCCCAAATCTAAAATTTCATGAACACGCGTTAACTGGGCGCTACCGATATTAAAAGAACTCTGGAAAACATTTTTAATTTTGGCATGGGAAACATGAAAACATTTATTAATATTAAGTTATAAACGATTTCGAATGCACCATTCAAAAACTGCATTTAGATCACATTGAGATCATCAGCATACAATAAAAAATTTGAGAAGGAAAAACAGCTGCTAATATCGTTAATAAATATAATAAAAAGAAGAGGGCCTAAAATACTACCCTGTGGGACGCCAGATGGTGCTATAAAAGAGGTAGATTTAACGTTATCAACTTCAACAAAGCAGAGCCTGTCAGTTAAATAACTTTTGATCCTTTTTAAAAAGTTAGAGTGAAAACCTATTTTAGAAAGCTTAGCAATTAATATATTATGGGAAACTTTGTCAAAGGCCTTGGCAACAAACGGCTAAGTTTGTTGTTGTTGACCGCCTATGAACAAAACCATGCTGCGAAGGTGTATCAGTTGTATTATCAGTTTTAAAGAAGACTCAAGCTTATTTTTCACTATATATTCAAAAAGTTTTGATGTGTTAGAAAGTTTAGAGATCGGGCGGTAGTTAGACACATAATTTTTTTCTTCCCGACTTAAAGACAGGGGTAATCGCCGCAACTTTCCATTTACTTATAAAATCACCAGAAAGAAGAGATTTATTGAAAATTAGACACAAAGGCTTGACAACAGATATTGTACATTTCTTAAGACAAAAAGCAGATAGACCGTCAAAATCTGATGTCATTGAATTTTTTTAGGCCAAAAATCCCTTTTAAAACATCCCTTTCATTGAGAGAAAGTTAAACAAAGAGTCAATTCCATCGAGGACTCTTAAATCAATCACGTTAGAATCAATTAAAAAGTTGGATTTGAAAAAATCTGCGAAAAGATTCACAGAATCTAGAATATTATCAGAAACTTTATCGTCCCAAATTAAGGATAATGGTATAAAAGAGCTATTATTCTTGGACTGAACAAAACGCCAAAAAACTTTAGGGTTAGTTTTGATGTTCTGCTCAATACTAAGAATATGCTGTTTGTATAAAAATTTATCTAAGAAATTAAATTCACGAGAAAAATGCAAGTATTTATCTTTGTGCAGATCATTATTTGTGGCTTTGTAGAGTTTATAAAATTTATTTCTTAAATTCTTTAGCTTTTTTAATCCTTTGGTATACCACGGAAGCCTATGAATTTTATTCTTCAAAATAGGAACATTATGATATATAATTTCATATAACTTATTAATAAAGAGATCAAAGCAGAAAGTCGCATCTTTATTGTCAAAAGCATTAATCCAGTCAAAACCAGTAATCGCGCTATTGAGAATGTCAAAATTACACAAATTATAATTAAATTTTATATCAGAGTCCGAAGGTCTGTGTTCTAGGAAATGAATAAATTCAATAATCAAAATTAGTGGTAGATGATGCATATCCGAGGGCGAAATCGGAAAAGCACAGACATCTAATTCAAATTTAATGTTACCGCTGACAAAAATAAGATCTAGAATCCTATTTAGTTTATTAGTAAAAGAATTTATTTGTGACAAACCCACACTCATAAAGGAATCTACTAAAAAAATTTCATGTGAATGATTAATATTACTGGGAGTCAGAAAAATATCATTTGACAAAAAAGACCACTTTACTGAAGATAAGTTAAAATCACCCAAAATACATAAGTTATTATCTTTATTCAAATTTGAAGCAAGGTCAACAATATTGTTTACCATTAACAATTAAATACGCATTTTAAAATATCTGCCGCAAATTTAAGTTTTAGAAATAATTGTTTCGTGTATTGTAGTGCTAATAAAAAATATTTTTTTAATTTATGATATAAAAAATATGGATAATCCAGTGGATTATGATAATGCAGAGAATGTGGAGATGGAGACGCAGCCAGAATCATCAGCGTCATCATCAAATCTAGAACATATGCCTTCGCAAAACGTATTGGCATTCGGTTTAGAGGCTGAATTAGACGATATTTCGCTTCCAACTACGAGCGACATTTTGAAACATTATTTTTTCTTGGCCGCTCGTTGCAAAAACGCAAATACAATGTTTTCATACGGCACATTCACCCCACACGTTTGCGACAACTTGATACAAATTTGGAACAAATTAAACATTGAGGTTATTGAAAAAAAAAATATTATTAAGAAATTGGGCAGATTATTGAAAAATTACCGTGAAGCTTGTAAAAGACAAACAAAAAATGATGCTAAATTCAGAGAAATTGTTGACAGCACAACGAAAATATTTTACATCGGAAAATGTAAATGCCAGCTCAAAACAGCTCGATGTAATTGTGGCAAAATTCCTGACCGACTCCATGAATTCATGTTGGATCAGCATAACGAACGCAGACTTACAATACCTGAATATTTGCCAGTTGAAACAGAAATATCGACTGTGTTACCATCTTTACATTCAGGTGCATCATCTGATCCAATATTTCAACCAACCGCATCAGATGTGCATGAATTGGAAAATGATGAACCTCCTGGTTCGGAAATCCATACACCAACCATGCGAAGAATGTATACTCCACGATATAGTACACCACGGTTTGCAATGATGTGCGATCGCTTTGGGGTATCCGATCGATTAGCATCTGTTTTGGCTTCAGCTTTATTTCAAAAATCGAGACATGATATTTTACGAGCAAATCACGATGGTGAATCGTTGATCGCTTTTTCGTTTGATGGTCGCAAAAATGATTCATTAACTCGGGAGAAAATTAATGAAGTATATCACACTACAATTCGAAAAGAACCACACCTGGTAGTAATACGTGAACCACATTCATAACTAATTGGCTATGTGAATTTAGAAGGCAAAGGCGAAACCTCCAAAGCGAAACATGCCGAATTGATTGCATTTTTCAAATCTAAAAATCTTTCACTTAAAAAATTCGAAAAATCGGCCACTACTGGACCGACAAAAAGCACTGGATCGTTAGCTCAAAGGATAGATATTTGCAATACATTACAAGTAAATATCATAACTTTATGTACTTCTCCTCTATACGATATATTTTTGTAATTTTTTTATTGAAATAATCTAAACATTTTTCAGATTATCGAAAATTTTCAACTTATTCCCCTTGAACACATTCCTCCAATGAGTACAGATGCTGAAAATCAACTTTCCACGGACGTTAAATATCAATACCAAATTGCCCAAGCCGTTTCAAATGGTAGTTGCTCAATTAATCTTGCAAACATCAAGCCTGGACCGGTAGGACATTCGAGATGGATAACAAAAGCTAGTAGATTGCTCCGTGTGTATATTGCGACAGAAAACCCATCACAAAATTTACAAATTTTGGCAAGGTACATCATGAAAGTGTATGTTCCCATCTATTTCAACGTCAATACTACAATTCGGCTGTATACAGTAGTGCTCTGCTTGGAAAATTCATCAAGTGGACGCAATATTTACCAGACAACTTACGTAACATCGTAAAACCCGTAATACAGAATAATTCCTATTTCGCACACAGTGAAAATGTTTTGTTGAGCATCCCTGTAGGAAAATCAACTAATTTAAAAGTAGTTATAGTATAGTTAGATAAAGTAGTTTTTTGTCAACCACAACTAGTTGAAATTCTGACTTTTTTCCATAGAACGAACTAACTTATTTTGTATGGTGATGTCCGCTAAATAAGTCAATTGACTGTCGTCTGCATATATTTTCAACTACTTGTTAAATTAGTTACATTTAAATTATTTTTTTAATTGCTTTAAAATAACCAATTGAAAGATATTACTGATGGCCAAAAGTTAATAATATTTGATGAAATAACATGGTTAAATATATATAAGCTTGTAATCTAATAAAAATTTTCAATTAAAAGATGCCAACATCAGAGTAGTTGCCGCCTTAATATAATTCAAAGTAGTTTATCAATCACTGGTTTTTAAGTGGTGTTTCAATTACTTCATATATTGAAGTGGATGCCGCCTTAATATAATTCAAAGTAGTTTATATACTGGTTTATTTTCAACTAGTTTTTTAATTAGTTGTTTTTAAAAACAAGTTAGTTTGTTCCTATAGGGATGTTATTCGATGACTGTAAAGAAATTCGTAACTTGGCACTCAAAAAAATATTGTATATTCGCGACATCGTTTGCGATTTAACTGAGCTTCGCGAATATGTAAAACCAAACATCAAATTTGATTGTACGGATTACGTTCACATGATCGATTTAGAGGACAAAGCATTGTTATTTGAACCGCCATTTACCAGGAAAATTCCGTATGAGCATTTACAACAATACCTCGAATGTGTAGATGATGAAGATCCACCATTTCCAGACCCACTAATACCTTGTCATATTCAAGGTAAGGAGCGTCATGTCCAGCTAGTAAAGGGTGATTTTTTAAGAGCTTGATAACTTTTTTTTTAAAAAAAACGCATAAAATTTGCAAAATCTCATCGGTTCTTTATTTGAAACGTTAGATTGGTCCATAACATTTACTTTTTGAAGATAATTTCATTTAAATGTTGACCGCGGCTGCGTCTTAGGTGGTCCATTCGGAAAGTCCAATTTTGGGCAACTTGAATGGCGATCGCTATCGTTCGATGCTAACAAACTTTTTGTTGCCAAAAATGGAAGAACTGAACTTGGTTCACATGTGGTTTCAACAAGATGGCGCTACATGCCACACAGCTCGCGATTCTATGGCCATTTTGAGGGAAAACTTCGGAGAACAATTAATCTCAAGAAATGGACCGGTAAGTTGGCCACCAAGATCATGCGATTTGACGCCTTTAGACTATTTTTTGTGGGGCTACGTCAAGTCTAAAGTCTACAGAAATAAGCCAGCAACTATTCCAGCTTTGGAAGACAACATTTCCGAAGAAATTCGGGCTATTCCGGCCGAAATGCTCGAAAAAGTTGCCCAAAATTGGACTTTCCGAATGGACCACCTAAGACGCAGCCGCGGTCAACATTTAAATGAAATTATCTTCAAAAAGTAAATGTCATGGACCAATCTAACGTTTCAAATAAAGAACCGATGAGATTTTGCAAATTTTATGCGTTTTTTTTAAAAAAAAAGTTATCAAGCTCTTAAAAAATCACCCTTTAGCTAGTGTTGCTAAGCGCTCAATCGACAAAAACCGTGAAGGTATAATGGCATCTGTATCTGAAGGCCGAAAGAACGGGCCTCATATGGAATCTCGAAAAGATTTGGAAGGCAATCTTTGAATGAAAAATACACTGAATTGGAATTTTTGATGTGAAATCACTTAAAACAATAATTGCTTTCTTTTTGACTCATACCTTGTCTCTACCAATACAATTCCTTTGTACTTTAAATGAATTTCTCATAATTTTCAAAACAAATATTGAACAAAACAAAAAAAAGAAACATTATATTTGAAAAATTTAATGTGGCATTTTTTAATTTCTATTTTGTTTGTAACAGTTCTTAAAAAAATTAATTTTTAAGAATTACATATGTGAGCTTTATGCCAAGTAATTCCATGAAGCCACAGGTTGCCACAACAACAATGTTCTTTACAGAACAACCACCAGCAGATTAGACAGCTGTTTCGTTGGTCGCTACACCAACTCATTAGTAATCTTGTGGCTCATGCAGTCCATTAACTTAGAAAATCTTATAAGCACACCTTCTGCTAAAACCAAAGCGGAATTGCAGTTGTGTGCTTTCCAATTTAAAAAGCAATGTTTTTCTACTTCTTAGCACAAAGCAAAGGTTCAAAAAATTGACTACATTAATTCTGTAAAGACTTGTTGATGCGCTCTTTGTTTACTTCTTTTCACGATTCCATTCTTTGGCACCAAGAATTCGTTGATATTAAACCATAGAAGGTGTGAGAAGTTTTTTTGAAAAAAAGATGACTCATCTTATTTTCTGAGATCGGGCTCGTACCGGTTTATACATGAAAAATTTAATGTGGCATTTTTTAATTTTTATTTTGTTTGTAGCAATTCTTAAAAAAAATAATTTGTAAGAATTTCATATGTGAGCTTTATGCCAAGTAATTCCATGAAGCAACAGGTTGCCACAACAACAATGTTCTTTACAGAACAACCACCAGCAGATTAGACAGCTGTTTCGTTGGTCGCTACACCAACTCATCAGTAATCTTCTGTGACTCATGCAGTCCTTTGGTGCAAACAAATTATATTTTTTGAAGAATTTTATTTTATACGATTTTATTTAATTTTTTTAATTTTCAAATAACATTTCAATTCAATTTATTTTTTACAATTCATAAAATATTTGAAAATTTTTGAATAATAAAATTTTCAATTCAAAGAAAACTTGATCGTAATAATAAGAATAAACAAAGTAGAATTCGTTAGAGTATAAATTTGAGACGATACAGTTTGTGAATTTATCGTGTTATTTTGTGGTGGTATTGAGTCACCACATTATTCCCCCTCCGTTTTTTTAAAAAATTTTGTCATGTTGGGTAAAAGGTTAAAGTGTACTTTGGTGTTTTTAATTTTGGTTGTATGTGCTTGTGCTGTTTCAGTGTCTAATGAGGCGGGTTTGATTCGGTCTATGTTGACTGTAATGTTAGTATTATTTTTGCGTATTCTGAAAAATTTTGGTGTTTTCTCAATAACTTCGAAGGGACCATCGTACGGCTCTTGGAGAGTTTTGCGAATTGTGTCACTGCGAACGAAGATAAATTTGCAAGTACTGAGTGCTCGAGGCATATATGATTGGAAGTTAGAGTTATGATGTGCAATGTTTGATTGTTTATTTTCTACGACCTCTTTAAGCTTGGACAAGGTGTCCGACGAATTAAGATTTTTACTGTCGTGTATTACTATTTGTTGGGGTAACCTTAGATTTTGACCAAATACCATTTCAGCAGGTGAAGCCTTAATATCTTCTTTGACCACGGACCTGAGTCCCTGAAGAATTAGTGGCAGCTCTGTGTACCAGTTTGTTTGATTTTTGCTCGCTATTAAAGAAGTCTTGAGCTGTCTATGAAATCGTTCTACCATTCCGTTAGCTTGTGGATGATAAGCAGAGGTGGTAATGTGTTTGCTTCCTAGATTTTTGACAAAGTTTTTAAATGTTGCGGACGTGAATTGAGGACATCGATCAGAAACAATTTCCAGAGGAACTCCAAAACGTGAAATGCATTCCCTATGAAGTGTGTCAACGACAGTACTGACGTTGGTATCTTTGAGTGGATACGCTTCGTGCCAACGTGTGTTTCTATCAACTAGGGTGAGCAGATGAGGGGTAGGTGAGGCAGGTGGTAGGTGAGGGGCCTACCAAATTGACATGAACATGTTCGAAACGACCGTATGGAATGTCTATCTTCTGTGGAACTGTTTTGTGTGTCTATGTATTTTTGCTTTTTGACATCTTATGCATTTCTGTGACCATTCGTTAATTTGTGTGTTCATTTTTGGCTAAAAATATCTCTGTGTAATAAGTCGTCGAGAAGCTCGTGTACCTGGGTGTGCAATGTTGTGTAATTGTTCAAAAACCTGTTTTCGTAATGTTTGTGGTATGTATGGACGTGTTTCTGTATTTGTATTGTACTGTATTTTTGTTCGCACCAAATTTTAATGTTAAGTAGTGGAATGTGTATTTGCTTGAAATTGTAAGTATCTTTGTTTAATAAAGGGTGATTTTTTAAGAGCTTGATAACTTTTTCTCATCTCAAAATCTCATCGGTTCTTTATTTGAAACGTTAGATTGGTCCATGACATTTACTTTTTGAAGATAATTTCATTTAAATGTTGACCGCGGCTGCGTCTTAGGTGGTCCATTCGGAAAGTCCAATTTTGGGCAACTTTTTCGAGCATTTCGGCCGGAATAGCCCGAATTTCTTCGGAAATGTTGTCTTCCAAAGCTGGAATAGTTGCTGGCTTATTTCTGTAGACTTTAGACTTGACGTAGCCCCACAAAAAATAGTCTAAAGGCGTCAAATCGCATGATCTTGGTGGCCAACTTACCGGTCCATTTCTTGAGATTAATTGTTCTCCGAAGTTTTCCCTCAAAATGGCCATAGAATCGCGAGCTGTGTGGCATGTAGCGCCATCTTGTTGAAACCACATGTCAACCAAGTTCAGTTCTTCCATTTTTGGCAACAAAAAGTTGGCAAGTTGGCGAAATTATTTATATGGGGTAAGGCGACTAAATATTTTTACCGATCATCAGCCCTTAAATTTTGCTGTCTCAGACAAAAATCCAAACACAAAGATGAAGCGCTGGAGAGCGTTCGTAGAAGAATTTTCTCCTCAATTTTTTTATAAGCCAGGCAAAGATAAGATAATCGACAGCATATTAATGCTCTAGAGCATTTAAAAGATTCTTCATCTTTTACGGTGCATAGCGAAGAATCCTTATCAGAAGTAATTCCAACGGTTGAAACCCCAGTAAACTCATTTCGAAATCAGATAATACTGGAGGAAGGAAATACTTCCACAAAAATTACTAAAATTATTTTTTAAACAAGAATTAGGCATCAAATTACGTTTGCAACCCTGCATGACCTTATGGCATTAATTGGAGAATGCATTAATCCTGATGTGGTTAATGCTATTCTGTGCGATTTACCAACTTTAGGGAAAATTCAAAATGAAATTGTAAAAAAATTTACCTCGGTAAAGTTTCGTCATACCACAAAACGAGTGGACGACATCTATAACAAAAATGATCAGAATGAGATTCTAGCAATAGAACATAGTAGGGCACATCGCTCTGTTCGAGAAAATATAAAACAAGTTTTAAATGACTATTATTTTCCGAATATGAGGAAAAAGTTGAAGGAAATAGTATTAAATTGTAAAATTTGCAAAGAGGCAAAATATCAACGGCATCCCATTCATCCAGAAATATTAAAAACCCCAGTACCATCTTATCCAGGAGAAATGTTACATGTTGACATTTATTCCACAGATAAACATTACTTCCTAACTAGCGTAGATAAATTCTCAAAATTTGCTTCTGTTATTCCCATTCAAAGTAGAGCCATTGTTGACGTTAAACAGGCCTTACTTCAGATTCTTAATTGTTTTAATAACACAAAAAATGTGACATTTGATAATGAGAAATCACTGAACTCTCAAACTATAAAATCCCTTTTAAACAATAATTTCGGTGCCACAGTTTTTACTACTCCTCCCTATCATAGCACAACTAATGGGCAGGTAGAAAGATTTCATAGCACACTTACAGAAATTGCTAGATGTACTAAAATAGAACAAGCTATAAACGACACAAACGAATTAATACTTCTTGCTACTGCAAAATATAACAGAACTATTCATTCTGTAACAGGGTGGAAACCAGTTGAACTTATGTCTTTTATAGCTGCTGATCTTAAAACCGAAATTAAAGCAAAAATAATTAAAGCTCAAGAAATAGATTTAAAAAGGAATAATAATAAGGGTAAAAATTCACGAATTTTTCATCCAGGAGAAAAAGTTTACGTAAGAACTAACAAAAGAATAGGTAATAAGTTTTCAAAAATTTTTATAGAGAAAACGGTACAAAAGGATTTAGGATCGACCGTTCTTATAGATAATAGGAAGGTTCATAAATGCAACCTGAGGTAATATATTTTTATTTTTTTTTTCTCCTTCTCTTCTTCTCTTTATTTTTCAGATTTTTAATATTTTTATTGGGTACTCAAGGACTGGACGGTAAAATAACTGATTTTTCGAATTCAAACTACATACCAATTATGGATGGAAAAGTTGCAATATGGGAGAGGTACGATTTTATAACGCACTGTACAAATTTAACGATTTACCGAAATGTCTTACAAGAAATAAATGACATACTTCATGTTTTCCCTCTATCCCATATGAAAAAAATCCTACAGTCAGACATTGATCAAATTATTAGACTAATTGATACTCTTCAAATTCATCATAGACATGCACGAAGTATAAATATAATTGGTACAGACCTTAAATACATAGCCGGAACCCCAGATTTTGACGATTTTAATGAAGTAAAATACAGAGAAGCAGCTCTTATTGAAGCTAATGAACGTCAATTCTCAATCAATACTCAAATACAACAACAGATAAATAAACTTACTGAAACGGTCAATCAAATTATAAAAACAAAAAAACAAAACGAAATGGATACAGGACATTTATTCGAATTACTGATGGCAAGGAACAGAGCTGTTATAACGGACTTAGACAATATAATTTATTCTATAGTTTTGGGCAAATTAAATATTGTAAACCCTGTCATTCTCGACACAAAAGAAATTTCAGAAATATTTATCACTGAGTACACCACAAACGTTAGTATAAGCGATATTATAAGTAATTCTAAGCTACAAATTTTGCAAAATGATGAATTAATTTACTTTATTATTAAATTTCCGAGAATACAAAAATTGTGTAGTTTAGTTAGGATTTTTCCAGTGGCACACAACCAAACGACAATATTTTTGGAAACCAATACAGTTGCAGATTGTGGTAATTCAACGGTTCCAGTCACAAATTGCTCGAAGGCGCTATCTGCGATGTTCTGTAGGAAAAAATTAGATGCAACATGTGTACAACAGCTGCTCAACAATCACAAAGCAGCGTGTAAAACTACATTCAACCAACTCAATCCGATTACTGAGGTAGACAGTGGACTGATCCTTATAAATGATCAAACCGTTGAAGTTCAAGAAACAACAAATTCGTCAGTTACGCTAAGCGGCACTTATCTAATAACTTTCGAAAAGGAAGTCTCCATCAACGGTACAACTTTTGTCAATAAGAAGGGAATAGCAATGCTCCGGCCTGAAGTTCCCTCAACTCAATTCGTAAATTTTACTGAAGAATTGGAAATTTTAAGCTTGCCCTATTTACATAAAATCAATCTGAAGAACGTAGAACACATTCAAAAATTGTATGAAGTCATCCAAACTCGCTCGACTCGTGGTGGACTTGTACTCATTATCATATTAATCATTATTGGAGCTGCGCTAATATTCAGAAAATTAAGAGCCTATAGGCAGGAAAAACAAGATAGGATCAAGAGGGGAAAAATAGTAGCAGAAATCATCAAAGCGACCGAGGACGGTCTTGACTTAGAAGGGGGGCAGTTAACACACGACACCGTCTGATATTGTACGTGACAAAACTGCATAAAGTTCTTAAGCTAACGTGGGAATAATTATTTCACACAAAGCTTGAATTATTTCACACAAAGCTTGAATTATTTCAACTTACATTGAAATGCTCTTCTCCGAATTTAAACTAAAGTAGCGAAGCTCTTCCTCAGAACTATTGTAATATGAGTAACCCATATCCGCGCTGGCAACCAAGAGTTGTCACTTCCCACAGCACTTACACATACTACAGCAACTCCAACTTTAACAGCAACTACACATAGAACAACGCCAACTACAACAGCAGCTACATGCAATAATGCGATCGCCAACTACAAAATTGTGCAAAGAATAGGGACTAGCTTAGGTAGAATTCTAAGTTAAGTTCAGTTCTAAATTGGAATTCAATAAAGAATAACGCATAGCGTTAAAATAAACAAAAAGACTTTTCTTTAATAAAAACACATAGTGTTGAAGAATTAACTAAAGAATAACGCATAGCGTTTAAATAAACAAATAGACTTTTCTTTAAAAAATAACACATAGTGTTGAAGAATTAACTTATATACATTTCGTTGACAACTAGTTTCGTAAACTCTTGAAGTTCCAAGAAATAACCACTGTTTCAGAGGTAGTTTGTATCAAAAGATATGAAAAGAACTTCTCTGATTTCTTTATAACATACCGCTTCAACACGGGTAAGAATTCTTCCGCAACTCAAATATTTTTTTTTTTTTTTAACTAAACCAACGCTCAGGGGAGGACCCCTTTAGATGCGAAAGCATTGCGTTAATTCGGAAGACGGGTGATAGTTAGTTGGAGGGTGGACAGATGGAGTAGTGACGGTGAAGATTTGCTTTAAACTTACACAGGTCAAAACTGCCGGGTAACACGCTCACAGGGAGATTATTCCACAATCGTACCGAGCGACTAAAAAACGAATTATCTCGGTAATGCGAGGTTATATTGGGCACCGATGCAATGGTAAAGGGATGGGCTTGAAAAGCTGCCCGAGTAGACCTAGGAAATACACGAGCTGGTGGCGTCAGGCCATGTACCTCCCTTGAACACTTCCCATGGTAGAACCTATACAAAAGGCTTAGGCAACCAACATTGCGCCGATGCCCAAGAGAACTGAGAGGAGATAAAATGTTTTCATATCCTATCATATATATCGCACGGCGTTGAATTCGGTCCAGAAGCTCCAAATAAGATCTCGAAGCTCCTGCCCAAATGTGCGAATTGTACTCCATTTTAGGCCTTATATATGAGCTATAGATCACTCGAAGATCAGATGGGGTGAAGTATCGCTTGCACTGTTTTAAGAAACCTAGGCACTTGGCCGCTTCTTTCGACACATGAAAAATATGATCATTCCAACGAAGGTCTGATTGTATCGATATGCCCAGAACGTCAAGAGCATCTGACTCCAAAAGATCTACACCATTCATATTCAAGGGAGCTAAGGGGCTAAATATATATATTCCAAAAGATTCAATAAAGAACTTCCATATTTGAAATAAATCTAATTAATAAATAAATTTACTAATAAATCTAATCTGTAAATCTAATAAATCTAAATATAATTAGTGTTTTAATTCTTACATTTTCCTTCCAAACTTTTCTTTTCATGGCAAATCAAACACTCTGCTGAGTGAAAGATTTGCCTTCTAGAGTTGCTCAAAAATCATCGGCTCTTTTTTGTAGAGGCATTCAACCGCAGAGTTCCCCACTAAAACATTGGTAATAACAGAAATTGTTATGGCAAAAATGCAAAGATTTAATAATATGTAAGAGGTCTGTAGAAATGTGTAGTTTTTTTTCAACGGTGGTGTCGGTGGTGGTGTTGAACGGAGGTGTCAACGTATGGCCATCGATATAAAAACAAAATGTAAAAAATAAAATATAATAAGAATAAATAATTTTTAAAAAATTTTGTTTTTTACTTTATAAAGGAAAAAGGGTTTTTAAATGTTTTAATTGCATTTATTTCAGCTAATTTTTACAAATCTTAAAATCAGCTTTTTACAAGTTAGCAAAGAAAGAAGAAAAATTTTAATAAACTATCCGGCCATAGAGCACTCTATAGTACGCATACACTTGTTCGCTTTGCTGAAAATTTCAAGTGTAGTTATATCGAGAATATAGGTACATAAATGTATATAAATAATTTTTATGTTGATTAAAAATTGGCTACTGAAATGAGGAGTAATAAAAATATTGCATATAAACATTGAGATTAATATCAGTTTATGTGTTAAATAACTCGTAAATTGATAATATCTATTTAAAAATTTTATAAGAAAAAATGCCAACTGTAGATCTTTCAATAAGAATAACTTCAAAACGCCGAAAATTTCTAGCTAACTATACCAACAAATGTAAACAATCTTAACAGCTGACTACAATAACAACAACACATTCATTCACACGCATGCTTGCTAGCGGGGAGAAGGGAAAGGGGTAAGATCATATCGACAGCAGAAAACAAAAAGAATATTGCTTGCTTTGTTTTCTGATTGCCTGGTAGCAAGATCAGAAATACAAGCCTTTTTGCTTTGGCCAAGCAAGCACAAGCACAAACCAAACGAAAAATGAAAAATCCAAAATTTATTTCATTTCAGCTTACACACATACATTGAAATCACCCTATAGGAACAAACTAACTTGTTTTTAAAAACAACTAGTTAAAAATCTAATTTAAAATAAACCAGTATATGAACTACTTTGAATTATATTAAGGCGGCATCCTCTTCAATTGTAAATAATTTTATTTGCATTATATATGAAATAATTGAAATACAACTTAAAAACAAGTGATTGATAAACTACTTTGAATTTTATTAAGGCGGCAACTACTCTGATTTTGACATGTTTTAATTGCAAATTTTTATTAGATTACAAGTTAATATATATTTAACCATGTTATTTCATCAAATATTAACTTTAGGCCATCAGTAATAGTTTTCAATTGGTTATTTTAAAGTAGTTAACAACTAATTTAAATTTAACTAATTTAACGAGTATGTAAGGGCACACTAAGTGGTGGGTTCTGGCTTTCATGTTTGAAGGTGGCGTTGACTGTGAAGTTGAATCCACATTCGAACATGCAGGTCAGAATTCGCCATGGCTGTGTCATCTGTAAACATGAGTGACATACTGCGTATGCCACGGCTGGCGCGTTCGAGGTGTGACAGCTAACCGATGACTTTGACAGCTTACACTTTGACGTTGACAGCTGACATTTTGACTTTTACAGTCAACACATTGAATGACAGTTGACATTTTATTGTGACAGCTGACAGATGACTTTGACAGCTGACACTTTGACTAACAGCTGACATTTTGTTCTTGGACAGTTCACACTTTGACTTTGACAGCTGCCATTTTGACTTTAACGTCAACACGTCGCGTGACATTTAATGATCACGCTAGATCAGTTTTGAAAAAAGCTTCTTGCGTCAAAGGAATGTTTTCGAGACTATTTAATAGCAAATATCTAAAAAATGAAACAAAATTATTAATATATAAAGTTTGCATACGTCCCGTTTTAATTTATGCATTTCCCATTTGGTTTTCTATTTCTCCTACTTTAGCAAAAAAGTTAGAAATCTTAGAACGTAATGTTTTAAGACTTTGTGTTGACAGGAACTACGAATCCTTTATTAAACGTTTTTCTAATCATTTTATTTATAGTAAGGCTCAAATAGTTCCTCTCTGCAAATATGCTTTAACTTTACAAAATAAGTTTATTTTAAATCTTTCCTTTCATGATAACTATCTTATAAATAATATATTCGAATATCAAAAATCTTTTAGTTGGTCTAACTCCACTTACCTTTCTCCTATTGGTTTAAGTAATGAAAATATTTCTTTGGATATTGACTTTTCCTCACCTTTGTTACCTTCTTTTTATATTAAAACACTCCCTGGCACTCATAGAGGCTGATTTTTGTAGTTATATTACTTTATTTAATGTCATTATTGTAATTGTGGATTTATGTTTTGTATTTCTACTTCTACTTTGTTACACATTAATTTAACCTTCTGTTACTAACTTTTAGTGGTCATTTAACTAACCTTATTGTTAATTCGGCTGTTTACATTAAAGTCCTTTATATTTTTTTTTATATATTGGACAGTATGTTAGTTTAAGTTTAATTTTTCTTGAAGTGTTATTAAGTTTGTAAGCCTTTCTGAGTTTTCTCTCATTGTCACATCCTAAATGCCGGGAGCAAGCATTGTTTTTCATTTAATATTTCTATCTATTGTTGTCCTTATATAACTTATTATGTGTTTGCATGCAGCATGTTTCTTTTTCTTTTGTTATTAGAATAATACTTCTATAGTTCTAAGTATTTCTTGTATTAATGTGTAAGGATCTCTTTGTTAACAATTTGTTTGAAGTCTCAATAAAATCTACTTACTTACTTACACGTCGCGTGACAGATGACTGTGACAGCTGACAGATTACGTTGACAGTTCTTGTATTTCAAAACGGACGGTATACCATTTTTATTTCTGAAATTTTATGTCCGATGAAATCTGACATTTCTTTGACATTGAAATCCGACATTGGTATTTAATTTAACTTTGACGTTTATCTTTTATTCAATTCTGACAGTTCCTTTAATTTAAATTTGACGTGTATTGTACATCTTAATTTGACGGGTCGTCGTATGTCATATGTGACAAATTACGGTCATTTAAATTCTGACATTTTTATTTTTGTTTAACTCGTACTATTTTTTTTTACTTCATTTAATTCTGACAATTCATTCACTTTACCCCTCACATTTTGGTTCTATTCCAATCTGACATTTTTCAATTATTCACGCGACATTTTTTTTATTAGACAGTTTATTTAAGTCAAATCCGGCATTGGATTTAATTTTAATCTGACGTGTTATTCTGACAGTTTGATTGTACTTAACTATGGCATATTTTTTTTTTGTTGTTGACAGTTTTTATTTAAATCAGACAGCAGTCGCAGGTCTTGTGCAGCTGTCGCACTTCGAACGCGTGAGCCTTGTTATCCATACGCAAGTGTGTCACACATGTAAAGTTCGAAGAGCACTCCCCAGGTAAATGTTATAAAGTTTAAGCACACCCTCAGCTATGGTTCTCAAGTTTTGAAACGCTCCCTGGCGACATATTTGACAATTGTCAAAGAAAATTGGCAAATGACAAGACTTCCGCCAAAAAGAAAATTCTTTCTGGAATACTTCGTGGCGAGTGGAAGCAACAGAGCCAACACCATCAGCATCAGCAAAAGCCCCATCACAAAACCTGACAGCGCAGCACGGGAGTGCCCAGGTAAGTTCTGTGTGAGTCGATTCTTGATGGTGTCGCAAACCATGTCTTCCACTCCAGCAGCATAAGCGGCGCCTGTCTCATCACTTGCAACAGAAGCGGCGCATTCCATAGCAACCACTTGCAACAGCAGCGGCGCCAACATCCACCACCGCATCAGTATAGCCAGCACGCACCCACCCACAGCTCAAAGAGCAGCAGCACAGCCACCACGCAACGGTAAGTGTTTGTGTGGAAAGTAAGCTTCCAAGAAAAAAAAATAACATTTTTTTTTATCACCACGCATCGCCACTTGCAACGGCAGCGTCGCATACAACAGCCACTTGTAACAGCAGCGGCGCACACACCAGCAAAATCCCAAAAATTGCATGGGTAAAGGTCATCTTGTTTCTCATATGCGTTCACAGTCAGTAGCGAAGCCACATGCCTGTACCTTGTGTAGCAAGGCATTTGTTGAGCATGGAAATTTGAAGCGTCATATGAAACTGAATCATCCTGATGCAGTTATGCCACCACCTCCAGTACCACATCCACAAATTCCAGCGGAATATTGACATCAAGTAAACAGGATATAAATCCGATCCTAATTCCTCATCAAGCGTCAACGATGCATAACATTACACAAATCACAGCAGTGCTTCGGGAGCTGGGCTCCTAATAACATTCCATTAGCGCCTGGACTTGTGCCTCTGGTTACAACAACAACATTATCACTTGCAACAGCAGCGGCGCACACACCAACATCCTCACTATCGGCACACTAGGCAACAACAGCAACACCACGGAATCGTAGTCCAAACCATCAACTTCAAACAACACAGCAACGACAGCATCCCAGGACAACAGGTTTTCTGTTTAAATAATTTTTGTAGTTAAGTTGATAATGGTATAAAAGAAAAAAAAAAAAAACAAAAAAAACATATACACCAGGGCCAAAATTGGGGTGAGCTGGTTGGAAGAAAGCGCACGAACACGAATAAGTTCAGCGCCGAGTGCCTACTGGGTATCAGCCTTTGTAAAGCAGTTGAACAAAAATGTACCAGTTGTACAGACATTTTTTTATATATTTAAATTCTATTCGTATTTTTGTTATATATAATTGTGGGCTATTATAACGTCTTGAGTATACATTGGATCTAACTTAGATTTATTCAGAGCCATTTAAGGTACTTTACCCTTAATTTAATTCAGCCTTACTACCATAACTTTAACTGAATTTCAAACGTACGCAAAATTCTTAGTTTTTGTATAGATTTTAAAAAAAAAAAAATATAAAATTTTTTCGATAAAGGTTTATAAAATTTATATAAATAATTTTTGCTGACGCTTATAACAAATAATAAACCTAATATGAATACTTAAACTAAACTTAATACACTATAATAAAATTAAACTGAAATAAATAAACTAAACATAAAGACCAATAAAATTTTTTTAAATTAAAACCATAATTAAAATTACAAATATATTTTTTTATGCACTTATAAAATTTCTATCATATAAAAAAAAAAAAAAATGTTTTTATTTAAAAATATATTAAAATTAAAAATAAATTTAAATAAAATTTCTTTTAAAATAGAAATAAGAAATAAAATTTAAAGAAGATTTTTTATTTTTAAATAAAAATTAAATAAAATTTTTATTTGGAAGTGAACTTTTTTTTTTGTTTTAAAGTGAAAATTAAATAAAAATTTTTTATTTTGAAATAAAAGGAATTTAAAAAAAAAAATTAAATAAAAATTTTTTATATAAAAAAATATAAGAAAAACTATATAAAAACAAATTTAAATAAAGTTTTATCTAAAAATAATCAATTTATATAAAATTTAACAAAAGAAAATAATAAAATGATATACTCATAAAATAATAATGAGATTAAAAACAAGCATTATAAATAAATAATATAAAAATATAATAAAAATGCATTTTACATAAAAATTATAATTTAAATAAAATTTCTTTTAAAATAAAAATTAGAAATAAAATTTAAATAAGGTTTTTCATTTTTAAATAAAAATGATATAAAATTTTTTATTTAAAGATGAAAAATTTAAAAAAAAAATATATATATAAATTAAAATAAAATTTAAAAAAAAAAAAAAAAAATTTATTTTTGAAATTAAAATTAAAATTAAATTTTTTTTTCTAAGAAATAGTAAAGTCTCAAACCTACAGTACCATTCATTTAAATATGTAAATTTTGTTATAGTCATAATTTTTATGAAACATAATAAATATGTAATTTATGGATAAAATGAAAAAAAAAAAAAAAAAAAAAAAAAAACATTAATTTTTTTTTATAAAATTTGTAAAATAGTTTGTAAGATTTTTAATAAGGGCAGTAAAGCTTATAATTATAACATGACACACTAACTTCTATTTATTTGGTCAAGAGGGGAGAATGTTTGCGTAGGGGAGGACTATCAACTTCGCCCCGGGGTCCCCCATGGTTTTTTTTTTTTTTGTTTTTTTTTTTATTTTATTCGCGAAGGGGAAACCTTCAAAAGGCGCCACCGTGCAGGTGGGAGTGTGCGATTCTTACGCACTAAACCTAACCTCCGCATTGAATCGTCGTCCCTGTATAAGCCCCGTGGGACCGCCGCAAAGCATGACTTCACGGAGCATGGGAACAGCACTAAGCTGGAAACTGATGGACTTGTGTCCGTATTCTAAAAGATTTGGTCATGGGCTTGTCTATAAACTCAACCTTATCTATTTCGCAAACGCTCAACTCTTCGCAGTTCGTCGATAATCAGTCGTGCTAGGGTGCTAACCACTCACCAGTTAGCTTCATTTCTCAGCATAAGGGTAACCAAGTTTTGATCAGTTACCGTTTCGCCGAGACTGGCCGAAGCCTCAAGTCTGGCATTTTGGAACTTGGGGCACTCGAAGAGGACATGGGCCGCGTCTTCTGGTATACTTCCCTCGCAATTGGTACAATAGGGATCTGCTACGTGCTTGTATTTGTGCAGATATGCCCTGAAGCAACCGTGCCCGCTTAAAATCTGCGTAATGTAGAAGTTCATGGAGCCGTGAGTTCTACCAAACCAAGCGGTAATGTTAGGGATGAGCTGATGAGTCCATCGACCCTTAACTGAGCTATCCCAGCGATCCTGCCACTTTAGCAGGCTTCTCTCCCGTGCGAGTCTTTTGCGAACTGTTGGGTTTTCGCTATTGGCTTCGAACAGCGTTTCCTCTACTAGAAGGTCGATAGGTATCGAGCTTGCAAGGACTAATGCTGCATCCTCGGAAACTGTTCTGAAGGCACAGCATACCCTGAGTGCGCCAAGTCTATGCACTGATTCAACACCACGTCGGTATGACTTCGTTCTCATTGCTGTGGCCCACACCGTTGACCCATACATCACGATGGATCGTACTACATTAAGGAGTAGTATCCTGCGCGCCTGTTTGGGGCCTCTCGTATTCGGCATCATTCTCGATAAAGACATGCATGCGTTGGATGCTTTTTTATGGGCATACTGGAGATGCTGCTTAAATGTTAATCGGGAGTCAATCATCACGCCAAGGTATTTAATGCATTCCTTTGATTGCACCAGCGTCCCATTAACATTGATGCTTGCAACTTCCATCTTTTTGCGGCTGCTTATGAGCACCGCTTCGGTTTTATGTTCGGCTAGACAAAGACCTACTGACATAAGCCAGTTATATATAATGCCGATCGCCACACTACTGAGTGCCTTGACTTCTTCAAGATGTTTTGCAGTGGCCACAACCGCTAGGTCGTCCGCAAAGCCGACGATCTTAACGCCTGTGGGAACTGCGAGTCTAAGGACGTCGTCATACATAACGTTCCACAGCAGAGGCCCTAGGACTGACCCCTGTGGGACACCACCGGAGACGTTATACACCATTATCCCCTCGTCTGTTGCATAGCGTAGTATTCTACCATCGAAGTAGTTCGATAATATCTTAGAGAGGTAGCGTGGAATTTCAAATTTTGTGAGCGCTTTCATTATCGTATCCCAGTTTGCGGAATTAAAGGCATTTCGCACATCCAGCGTTGCCACCAGGCAATACTGCTTTGCCCCCTTCTTCCAGCTAGTGCCTTCGATAGCTTTACTTGCTATGCTTGTAACCAGTTTTATGGCATCGGACGTAGAGTGACTCTTTCGGAAACCAAACTGTTGGCTCGAGAGTCCTCCTCTGGATTGTATTGCTTCTTCGAGGCGGTTGTACAGCAATTTCTCGAAGATCTTGCCTATCGTGTCGAGCAAGCATATAGGTCGGTAGGCTGAGGGATCCTCCAGAGAGCCGCTACCTTTTGGTATTAGCACAAGCTTTTGCGTCTTCCATTGTGCGGGGAATATGCCCTCTGTGAGACAAGCGTTATACAGCTGTACGAAGGCTTGTGTTTGGGCTGCAATGGCCATTTTTAGCGCGCGGTTCGGGATTTTATCTGGCCCTGGGGCCTTCTCGCTATGAACAGCATTGGAGATTTTCATTACCTCTTCTGCGGTTACCATGGAAATGGCTTGCACGTCGCCATGATTAATGACGGGCTGCATCGGTGGTTGCTGAGGGAAGAGCACACTTACAATGCGGCTAAGTATGCGAGGGCACGTGGGTGGTGGTCGTCCGAATGACTTCATCTTTTTCATTACCAGTCTATAGGCGGTACCCCATGGGGTTACGTCCGCTTCGTCGCATAACTGCAAGAAGCACTCGCGCTTCCTCGAACGAATCTTGTGTTTGAGCAGCTTCCTGCGCTCTCTATAGACCTCGCGCAGTTCTTCGAACCTGTCGGTCCCTCTGGCGCGGTAGTAACTTCTTCTGGCTTGGTGGCATTGGCTGCGTGCTTCGGCGATTTCGGCGGTCCACCAGTACACAGGCTCGTGGTGGTGCTTACTTGGCCTTCGCAACATCATCGCTGCGTCGCAAGATCTTTTCAGCTGCTCTGTTGCTTGCCTAGCCATATTCTGTGCTGAGCCAGTGAGGTGTATGTCAGCCATCATTTCTGTGAGGATACCTTCATCAAGCGTTTCGACCTTGTATGATGGCTCGCTATGGGGGCCTCTGCTCCGCCAGTTGGTTTGCCTTTCCAACGTGTACACGATTGCTTGGTGATCGCTATGCGTGTAGACGTCGCTTACTTGCCACTGTACTTGCGTGCTCAGGTCACAACTGGCAAATGTCAGGTCAATTACTGAGCTGCCATTCGCGTTGGAGAATGTACACTGCGTTCCCGTGTTTAAAAGCACAACCTCTAACGAAGCAAAAGCATCCAGAATAATGAGCCCTCTTTGATTCGTTCTCTGGTTTCCCCAGTCTACGGCCCACGCGTTGAAGTCACCAGCAATAACAACTGGACTGATTCCTCTAACATCGTCAACTATTGCGTCGACAGTAACAGCAAACTCTTCTATGGATAGACTTGGTGCAAGGTAGCAGCTTACAATATGTGTGCCCATAACTTCTACACGAACAAAACCGTTTGCACGTGTATGCTGCCTCATTAGGGAAGGATGTCTTCCGCAGGACCATATGGCGGCTCTTCCAGAAATGTCTGATGCCCAGACTCCTGGTGCTTTCGCGTTATAAGGCTCACTCAAGATAGCTACATCAGTGCTTAGATCTCGAACGGTTTGCGCTAAAAGATCTTGCGCTGCGCGACAGTTGCTAAGATTCAACTGTAAGAACCTCATCATTTCCTAGGTTTGCTAGCTCCTGAAAAGGACGAACATTTCCAGCTTCCGGCACGGTGATTTGTTTCCGAGCATTTCCTTTCTAAGCACAAGAAACAGCTTGCTTCTGCAGAACACTCTTTTGCTTTGTGGCCCTCTTTGCCGCATTTCATACAGCACTTACTTCGGTCTGTGCTGTTGCAAGTTTTCGCCGTGTGACCAAAGTCGAGACACTTAAAGCATCTGGTTGGCGTAACTTTTTCGCGGACTCTGCAAATGACCCAGCCAACTCTGAGCTTGCCAGTCTCTATCAGCTTCCTCGCCTGCAGTGCTGGAAGGCTTATGACCGCTGTTTGCGTGCCTGCATAGGCTTTACGGAGTGATTTCACTCTTGCCACCTTTAAGTCGCCGAGCTGCTTTTGGACTGCGCTGCAGACATCTTCCGGTGTTGTAACCTCGTCAAGATCCTTGATCTCGACCTGTGTTTCTTCCGTGAGAGTCCTGGTTTCGGCTTGGCCATTGAAAACCATATCAAATTCTTTCTTCAGCTCCTGGGTTGACTGGGTGGTTGCGCGCTTAAGCTGGATAAGTACTTCACCTTTTTCAGTGCGCCTTACTCTCGAAACGTTTTCGCCGAACTTTTCAAGCGATTTTTCCTGTTTCATCCGCATGATGATATCGCTATATGAAAGCTCACCTGCTTTTGCTACGACGATTGCATCAGGTCTAGCCAGCTTCTGAGGCGGTTTTTTGCGTTTTTTGGGCTTTCTAGAGACCTTTGTCCAAGGCTCAACCATTCGCTTTGCCGGAGTTTTTGGCAGAGGAGACGAATTAGCCACTTCGCTATAGGATGGCTTTAGAGCAGTCTCTTGGACAGCAAGCTGCTGCAGTCGAGTCTTTTTTGGCGGAGGTTTCCGCGAGTCACTGCTGCGTTCGCTTGCTCTTTTTGGAGAAGCCTTGGAGCCATGCGCAAAAATTGGGTCCGTCTGAGAGTCCTTATGGACTTGTGAAGCACTCGCGTTGACCTTTTTCTTGTTCGCGTTATCGGCGAACAGCTCAATTGAGAGGTCTTCACAGGCCAGATTTGCCAGTCTTATAAGCTTCTGGATCTCATTGTGGACGTTCGATTTGGTTTTGACGAACTCTGCCAGACCTTGTATCAGTGTCTTCACTTTGACCAGCTTTTTGATGACAGGGTCATCTACGCTGACGCTTGCTGCTGCTTCAGGGGTTGCCTTGATGACAGGCTCTCTATGCTGCAGCTTTGATCCTTCGGATGTGCCTTTAGTTGGCGATCGCTGAACCTTTGAGCTCATTTTAAATGGGTTCTCGGTTGTAGTGTTGCTGCTCGTAGCTTTGACTGGTGCAGCGGCCGAGTGCGCCACCGCTGCAGCAGTTTTTCGGGCAGAAATGTTGTTTGAGGCCTCCAGAATCCTTGCCTCGACCGTGGGATTGCCCACGGGTGGATTTCCACTACTGTGGTTTCCACCTGGAGTAGTTGCGTTATTAGACGACATTCCTGGTAAATGGTTTATTTTCGGGGTGACCTTCCCTTATCCGTTTATACCTACAGACAGGTGTGAATACTGCCGACCGCTACGGTACAGACGCAGACCAGTGAGCCGCCCACTATGGGTCAAACGCTTCTGGGGTTTTTTTGGGTTTCGCCCCTCTCATCCGCCACCATGCTGCCGGTTGGTAGCACAGCGCCCAGGTGCCACCACGGGGAGGCACTTGCCATCAGACAAGCGTGCTAGCACACAAATATTTATGTGGTAGCATGAGAGTAGACTTGGAGTTTAACTGTGAATATCGAGCTGGCTCCGCCAGGTTGAAGCAAACAGACTCTTTCACCTCACAGTGTCCACCCCCTTGACACCCGGGGGGGGGTCCTCCATGGTAGGGAGGGATGTGTGGGCTGAGCCGGAACATCTGGCTCGAGTGTTGGTTGGTGGATGGATGAGCCAGGGGCTCCCAACCTTTTCCATTTTTGTTTAGCTAATCTTCTTTCTTTTCAGGTCCGGTACTTTATATATTTTTTTGGTCTGAATCTCGACGCGATATGTTTTTTTTATGCACGTGATGTATTTGTACGGCGAAGGTACGCGGGGTTGGCCACCACGAACCCCCCCATCACTCCCGAACTGCTAGCACATAGGCTCACCAGCACGTGCAGTTGTGGCCAACTTCGTGTCCGCGGGTCACCTGACCAGGAGCGGTGGCGTCGGTTGAGGTAAGCAGGCGCCCTGACTAACTTTCTGTGCGAAAGCCACAGGGGCGCCCTCACCGTGCGCCCTCAAAACAAATGAAAAGTCAGGGCTGCTGCTTCCCTGGTCGGCCTCACCGTTCAGCGTTGCCAGACGCATTCGTTTTTTTTTGTAAAATACGTGACCCAAATTCGATCCGCTACAAATTGGCGCCCAACGTGGGGCCTTTTTGTTTCAGGGTGGTAACAATTGTGCGTGACCCTAATTCGCTCCGCTACAAGTAGTTAAAAATATATGCAGACGAAAGTCAATTGACTTATTTAGCGGACATCACCATACAAAATATGTTAGTTCGTTCTATGGAAAAAGTCAGAATTTCAACTAGTTGTGGTTGACAAAAAACTACTTTATCAACTACTTTTAACTTTTAAATTAGTTGATTTTCCTACAGGGCAGTGTATCAGCTTACACACATATGTTCAAATTTGTATCGACCTAAAAAACACTTACACATGCGCTACAGCTTACACACCTTCATTCACAAATCAGTATTGAAAAAAAAACACTTGCACATGCGCTAAAGCCCGCACATGTGAGAGCGACAGAGACAGACAGGGTTCACGATGCGCTTCTGGGGCAGAGGGCAGAAGAGAAAAGGGGTACGATCATATCGAAAACAAAAAGAATGTTGTTTGCTTCTGTTTTCTGAATTCATTGATTCATTCTTGATTCATTTTGTAGCTTCGTAGTACTGTTTAGTTGTAACATTTTTCCGCAGTTCTAAACTGGGAACTGTTCATCGAAAAATGCAGAAAAAATATATCTGATAGTCATGCATACTCTTATTTATAATATACTCTCATTGACAGGAACATCAAATGTTGGCTTTATATTTCATGTAATTGCGTACAATATATACAGGGTGTCCCGCAATTGAGGGCACTGTTTACTGAGGTGAAAGGTTATGTCGAGCTGAAAAAAAACTTGTATGAGAGGGGGGGTGGGGTCTATTTTCACATTCTTAGGAGCTACAGGGTTAATTAATATTTCACGACTTTGATTCACGTTATTATTTCTAGCACAAAAACTAAGTTACGGAAAACGTTTTTTGATTTGATCTCATTGAAAAGGCAATAAACTCACTTTTTCAACGGTATATCAACAAACAGTACCGACATAACCGTTACCAAGCTGTGCTCGTCGAAAGATGAAATCAATCGGTTGAAACTACCAAATTTCAACTTTGAGTATAAATTTCTCAGAATTTCGCGTAATAAATGAACTTTTTTTTTATAACCAATTTTGTAATTTATTTAATTTTCTTTTCAATGACACCAAAAACATATATTTATCTTAAAAAATAAATAAGTTGGCTGCACTAAAAAAATTATACCTATTAGAAAATAGTGGTAAATAATGACATTGCAATTACTTATGCAGTAGATAATATCGTTGTTTTCTAATACGTATAATGTTTTTAGTACAGCAAACTTTTTGTTTTTTCAGATACATTTATGTTTTTGGTGTCATTGAAAAGAAATTGAAAAAATTAAAAAGTTGATTGTAAAAAAAAATTTCATTAATAAGGCGAAATTCTGAGAAATTTGCATTCAAAGTTTAAATTTGATAGTTTCAATCAATTGATTTCATCTTCACACGAGCACAGCTCGGTAACGGTTAAGTTGGTGGGGTTTGTTGATATTCCGTTAGAAAGGTGATTTTATTGCCTTTATAATGAGCTTCATGAATAAATTTTATGTAAGTTAGTTTTCCTGCTAGAAACAATAATGTAAGCCAAAGTCATGAAATATTAATTAACCCTATATGACCCCCCCTCCCACACGATTTTTTTTCTCAGCTCAACATAACCTTTCTCCTCCATAAATAGTTGCACTCAAATGCGGGGCACCCTGTATAAGTGAGAGAGTTCAAACATTAATTTTTCTCCCAGTGAGGATCAACCAGACCAACAAGTGCTTACATCAACATGGTACGATTAGTACTTTAAGCACACCAAAGGCCCAAAGTGTGACAAAAACAATTTCTAAGCGCAATCAACCACCCTACTAACCTACGAGAATGACGTAATTCTACGTCAAAAAATAAAAATTCAAACTTTGTTTTCTCTACGGCCAAAGCCCAGTAACAACAATCATATAAAAATAAACTTAATTAAAATTTAGTTAAGACTAACTTTATTACAAAAATAAACTTAATTAGGATTTGGTTAAGACTATCTTAATAATAAAAAGAAACTTAATTAAAATTTAATTAACAATAACTGATTTATGAACATAATCTTAATTAAAATTTAGTTAATACTAACTTAATTATCAAAATAAATTTAATTAAGATTTAATTAAGACTAACTTACTTATAAAAATAAGCCTAAATAACAACTTAATTAAGAATAACTTAAAAAGAATCTTTATTATAAATTTAATTAAGACTAACTAAATAATAAAATTAAACTTAATTAAAACTTAACTAAGAAGAACTTTATCATAAAAGTTAAACTTAATTAAAACCTTTAATTAGACCTGACTTAATTAATGGAGGACGTAATTAAGAGTAACTTAATTAAGGTTGATCTTAATTACAAACTTATTTAAGACTAACGTAATTAATAAAATAAAAATAAACTTACTTAATAACTTAATTAAAAATAACTTAGTTAAACAAATCTTAATCATAAACTTTCTTAAGACTAACTTAATTATAACATTAAAATAAAACTTGATTAAAACTTAACTAGGGCTATACTTAATTAAAGACAACCTTATTACCCTTAAACCTAATTATGTAATTAATCATACCTTGTCTTAACTGAAAATTAATTAAGACAGAATTTCATGAAAGTAAAACTTAATTAAGACTAAATTAATTAACCGTTAATGTAAGCTAAAACCTAATTAAAACCTAACAATAAAAAAAACGTGGTTCGATTCATGCAGTAAGAGTGTCAAATGATAGAAGACATCAAAAAATTTAGAAAACTGGTGATGTCCTGTTAATATCCTTAAAACCCAGTGGGCTTATCGGGAAAACCCTTATTTTGAAAATGTTGTTTTAGTGTTTCAAGCTTTGCCAATTTCAAATTATTCTAGTCCAACAAAAATTTGGCCGTTGCCATTTTCAGCATTAGTGAAAATTGCATTCTTAAGCCGTGAGCGCTTTGCCAAATTAAACTTTAATTTTTTTTTCTTAATTTTGTTTTCAGCTCTGCCATCGAGCTATACTCCATTAACTCAGTAGAAAAAACATTATAAAGGTCTGTAGACAATTTTATTTAGATTTCTCAAGAGTACTTTTCTTTTTTGAAATCGGTAAATTTTTAGCTAGGAAAACTAAGTTTAATTGAATTACAAAATTTTCAAATTAGTGCAAAAAAACGACATTAAGAAATATTATTAATAAGTTATAAGATTTTTTAATGGTTTTAGAATAAGGAATCGACTTTGGTGCTATTCTACCACTTGCAAAACAATTTAATTTTTTTCTCAACGTTAGTTATTCTTCCATTGAAGCCTGTCATCAACCCAATGGCTCGTTCTGCAATGTCGTTGACTACAAGCATTTCGTTCACAACTTCTTCGGCGCTTAAATACCTTTCGTCGGTAAGTCAGCAACTTGGATCGATATTTAAAAATCTGTAGAACCATTTGGGTTCTTGAATAAAGCTTCAAAGAATTTAATTGTATTGGCTTTAACAAAGTTTTCAGATACACTAGCTGCCGATGTGTCCATGCCGATGGAGGCTCGCCTTACACAGTTCAACATTTTTGAACACATAATTTTACGACTCAATTCTGACAATTGCACGTGAAAGTAGGCCCAAAATGAAGAGCCACGTTTTAGGCTCTTTTGTTTAACATAACTCGAAAACCACTAGTTCGATTTAGCTGAAACAAGATTAGAAAAATTGAGCATTACAATTCCTCTAATCCTATGTGCTCCTATGTGTACTTTCGAAGTTAAAAATGAATGTATGAAGGGAAAAAAGTATTTTTTACCTAAAAATTTAAATTTTTTTTTTTAAAATTCATAAAAAATCTATGCGCAAAATAAGGCATAGATCATGAAAATCGATGCATGCGTTTCTCATTTATTCACAATTAAGTAAATGTATGAATTTCAAAAATTTTCTCGAGATATACACAACATTATTTGGAGAAAACATTGACACCTTTTTTACGATTCTGAGAATTAAAAAAATAGGAATAAATAAAAGGTTATTTGATTTTTATGATTGCGAAGCAATAAACGCTTATGATTCTGAGAATTAAAAAAAAAGGAATAAACAAAAGGTTATTTGATTCTTATGATTGCGAAGCAATAAACGCTAATGATTCTCAGAATTAAAAAAAAAGGAATAAACAAAAGGTAATTTGATTTTTATGATTGCGAAGCAATAAACGCTAATAAATGTATGATAACTACCTGTATGATTTTTTTACAGAAATTGCACCCACATTTAAGGGTGGTCATTATTTGGAAAGTTACAAGTGGTGAATCAGGTATATAGACAGGCACCCTTAAAATATGCGCCCATTTATAAGTACCTGCCAGTAAAATATTGAAAAATACGTAGTATTTATATGTGTGCATTGATCGATTTTAAGCCAGTGCCGACGAACGCGAACAGTAAAAGTGATTTTTCTCCAGTTTTTTAAAAGTGAATAACAACAAAACATAAAATATATAAATATGGAAAATAACAAGTGCCCAAAATTGGATAATTTTTGTTACGTTTGTGGTCATATCGTCCTAAAAAACAAACACTATCGACAAAAATTTGTTTACTGAGGAACTCAAAAAAGCGTATTGTGATTTTTTTGATGAAGCAGATTTAAGTGGTTCAAATTTTACGCCGAACAATGTGTGCAAAATGTGTTATAATACCCTTGTAAATTGGATACATGGAAGAGGTGCAACGTTGTCTTTTATGAAGCCAGTAATTTGGGTGGAAGACACAACTGGACATGATGAATCCAGGTGCTATGCATGCATAAATTTTCGTCCTGGATTAAACAGACAACAATTGAAAACAAAAGTATACACTGCTGCATTTACTGACACACTTCCAGTTAACCGCCCTGCTGATATCGATGCACCTAAACCTCCGAGTATGGATACTGTGTCCCTGCAAGCCGAAACCGTTTTCACCAATCCGACCAATGTGAATGATGCAGATTGGACACCCAATATTGAAAATAATGCACCACAACTGATAACAGAAATCGAAATGGATTACGGTGTGGCCAAGCTGGGACTATCACAACAAAACTCCGAATGGTTGACATCATTTTTGATGAGCAGAAAACTCACACAGCAAAATGTCAGCGCAACATCATACAGACAACGCCAAGCTGATTTTCAGAAATTCTATTCCATTGACGAAGCAAATACGTCGGATTCCTCGGATGACAACGCAAACTCAGACCACGAATATCAAACAACCTACGAAGAAAAGAAGACCATCAGAACCACAAGCGTCAACTTCAACGAGAATGGATATTGACAATAATTATAATTATAATTGAAAATGTTCTAAATTTTGTTTTTATGCATAGATTCCATAAATTCCATATTTTCTGTGTAAGAATAGCTGCAATACAAATCGGAATTTTTATTTTAAGTTTTGTGTATATTCATTCATAACATTATTGGAATTGAAATAAATTTATTCATCGATTTTCTCAAAAAATGTCTCACTTTACTCACAGGTTACGTTGCTTTATTTATATATTTACTTAATTGTGAATAAATGAGAAACGCGTGCATCGATTTTCATGATCTAGGCCTTATTTTGCTCATAGGTTATGTGACTTTACGTGAAAGTAATTAGATTTGACACTTTATTCCATTTTAGATTTTTTATGAATTTTTTTATGAATATGAAACGGTATAAAAACATATTAGAGGAATTGTAATTTTTAATTTTTCTAAACTTGTTTCAGCTAAATCGAACTAGTGGTTCTCGAGTTATGTTAAACAAAAGAGCCTAAAACGTGAAAAATTCCCCTATACGATAGTTACTAACTTCAAATCGATATTAAAAATATTTTAGCAGGCAAGAAGACAAAATGAATGATGCACAAGTTCTTCATTTTGGGCCTACTTTCACGTGCAATTGTTAGAATTGAGTCCTAAAATTATGTGTTGTACTGTGCAAGTCAGCGACTCCACTCTAGTACCAGCACATGTATAAAACTTGTAAATTACAAATATTTTAATTTTCTAACGTCAGATATTAAATTAGCGACCCCCTTATAAGTACTGTCTGTCCATTTAAAACATATTTTTAAATCGCAAGCCTAGCAGCTAAAAATTTTCCCACCGCAACTAACAGTTTTTAGCCACCCCCGAAACAGTGCACCGGCAAGCACATAAGCGTGCCCGGCTAGCGCACAGGCTGCTCTGTGCTGTGCACCGCTGCTGCGCTCCGACTTCGTACTCGTTTGCGATAAAATTGTACCGGGCCAAAAATAATTTCGAACTGCACATGTGAACGTGCTATTTTGTTTGCCCCCAGCTCCGGATAAAGTGTGCTGGTGCTATTGAAAAAGCACTGGCACCGCAGTGCGGGCAAACAATTTTTGCTCAGCACATTTATTGGTGCTGTGCTGGGTGCAACTCATCAACACACTGGTTGGTGCAAGTGCTAAAATGTACGCACATATGTGCTCCCAGGGCGGGTTTTCTTAACTCTGCTTAAAACTTTGGGGAGTTTTTTTAGTTTTTTTCAGTTTATAAACTTAATGTTAGACGGAATAAGGCAATATCGTAAAATTGCAAAAAAAAAAACAAAATCAGCGCTGCCTAGTCGCCAATATTGAATGAATGAAAATTCAGCAACAAACAAAAGGAAAAACTTTGGTGCAAAACTGAGAATTCTAGAACGGACAAAAAGAAAAGTGCTCAGTTTGGCGTTACATAACCGAACGAAACCAGCGAGGGAAATTGTAAAAGATGTTAACGATGTTGGTGTTAATATTTCCCTAAGAAGTGTTAAACGAATTTTTGCTGTTAGTAATTTAAAATGTAAACGACGAGCTAAAAAGCCGAAACCAATGTCGTAATGAGGAAGCTGAGTAGATTTTTCTCCTTTAAGAATTTTATTTGACGGTTTGTAGAATTTCTCCTGGTAATAGTAGATTCAGTTTTTAGATCTCCATAAATAGCCAGTGGCGTATTATGAGTTTTGGAAGTAGAAAAAAAAGGAATGAGGAATAAGAACAAGAAGAGGTTCAGATGCAGTGGTCTTACCTTCGCAAGAGTATTATTATATATAATTATTATTATTATTATTATATATAAACTTCATGTTAATTATCAGGAGGAGTACGTTATTGGAAAAAGGTTTGTAAAAATCCTTCACTATCTGATTTTTTTTTACCATTTTAGTTAATGTATACAATTAAGTAGTGGAGTACTGTGTAGAGTGTATGGCTCATATGCCAGAGATTTCAGGTTCGAACCCCCCATCTTACACAGAAAGTGTTTTTCAATTGAAATCATTTTTCTGTTCGGCCGTCACCTCTCTGCAGACAGTGGCAAGAGAGTAAAAAACTGCCATAAAAAGCTTCTTGAGAACATAAGCCTTTCGGAGTCGGCATAAAGCTGGTAGGTCCAGTCAGGGCCGCATTAAGCAGGACGCAAGAGTAGGCAACTGCCTCCGGCGGCAGTATTGTAGGGGCGGCAACATTTATAAATAAACAAAAACTAATATATATCAAAAAATTATTTGTTCAACGGAATTATAATGTATTCCTACTAATATTTTACAAATGATTTAACACGAATATTTCTGCGTAACCACTTTGTCATAGCTTTGTAGTAAAAATTTTATAATTATAAGTATTATGTTGTAATTGTAATGTTAAAAATATCTTCTTTGCTTAACAGTACTACATTTATTCCTAGGCGCGTGAGGCTCCGGCCTAGGGCGGCAACATTTTAGGAGCTGCAAAATTTTTAAGGCTGAACTAGTATTTTTGTAACTAGTTTATAAAGCGCTGAAAACAAATCAATAAACTTGTTTGATGCGTGCTCTAATTTTTTGTGCGGCCAAATGTTTGAGGCAAACTAACTAGCAAAAACTTCGCTCACATGCTATGAACAAAATAATGTAGAAAACTCAAGCAATTGATTACGTTTTAAGTTACAGACAGTATGCTTTAACATAGGCATGACATTGGTGGTAGTTAAAAAAAATCAATCAATTAAGTAATGCAATTAATTAACTTGGTCTTTCTGACTTAATATAAGGTCTAACTTAATAAAATATAAGGGTTATGCCTTTAAAAATTTCTAAAATATTCTGCTAAGTTTATTTAGAGGGCGGAACAGTTTTGACGGCCGCAAATCTTAAAGATCGTTGAACAATTTCGAAGCTTTGTAGAAAAAAAAAATAATGAAGGGATTCCAGTCACTGCGTAGGTTTGCGTAAAGTTGATATAAAAAAAAATTGACATTGCGTAAAAACTTACGTGATACGCAGTTACGCAGGTCATACGCAGTGACTTAAATCCCCTTAATAAATTTATAGAAGGGTTAGAGCCCTGATAACATGGTAAGGGGTTAAGGATGGTTAAGGTTAAGGACAAACCACTTTTCTTAGATAAATTATTATCAAACTTTATAATATGAATAGGGGGGCTCAGATGATAGCACATTTTGTCGAACCTTGCGTGATGGCCATGATATCAAAAAGTTTTGATTTTAAGTTAGCATGTTGTCAGTTTGCTGTTTGGAGCTTTCAAATACCTGGTTTGTCCTACCATGCGCGACAACATGTGCAATCCCTAACATGTGCTGAATGCCCCTAATTACAATAAAAATTGTTTTCGTTGAATTTATGTTGCATACAACGTTTTAAAATGTTAAAGTCAATTCAGAGTATAGTTTGAATCCGATGAATGGAAGCGGATGCACGCATTATATCCGGCTAGGGATCGTCGGCTTGTGGGGTGGAGTCTTGCACCCAATCGCCGAATTTTTCACGTTGCTGCTATATTATTTTAAAAAAAGTTGCGTGCGTAGTTAATCAGCTCTGTGTTAATCAACAGAAAGAGAGCGAGAAAACTTAACAGAAGTAAGTAAATTACGGGCAGACATAATGAACCGGAAGTAGCTAGCACTAGCTGACACCAAACACAGGCACAGGAAGTTTCATGTTGCACGATGGTGTTAATGTAACCGTTGCCCTCCCAAACCATGATGCTAATGTTCAGCTTCCAAGCCAGATTGAAATTAAATCAAATGTTCCTATTAGGTTTCCCTTTCTTACCCTTTCTTAAGCCTATATGATACTTAATTAAATTGATCATTGAAAATTATAACTAGAGCAGTTCAAATAGCACGAATGCATGGATTCAATTGGTGTGAGTGAGATCGCATATGGTGCGAATTGGAGAAAAATTTGTAGGACGGACTGTATTTTCTTTGCATTTTTTTGCCGTTTCTTTCAATTCTTTCTTCGTTAAGTTACGATCAAATATTTACTGTGCTGTTAATAATTAATTTGACATTTTTAGAGTAAACAAAACTATTTAATATAAATGTATGCTGAATTGAAAGTGATGTGTGTCGCTATAATAATTTAGATAACAATTATAATAGCAAATACTTGGTATAAATAATAGGTGCAAGCCAAAATTAATATGTTAAAAAAATTGGTTTTTGTTTTTAAATACATAGCTATTATTTATATTATATAGCTATATAGCGAAGGGCTTTTCTATGCTCTTCGCCGCGTAAGTAATTGTTGTTTTTTTCGTGTCCGTCAACTCCTCCATCCTCTCCGATTAGTTACAGCTGTGAGTGAGGTTGCACTGTGGGCAGAGTTGTGCTAAGGTGAAGGCATAACACTGGCCTTTGCACATATTTATGTCCACAGAGTTAAATCTCAATTATCAGTTGTAACTAATTACCTTTTTGCCCTATTTATTTAATATTTGCACGGTGCGAGAAGGTCTAGTCATTTTCGCATAGATTTTTGCAATATACGTGGACTGAGGGCAAATTTCTTCTCGGTCTATGCATATTGTACTCTTAATAGGCCTCAAATAATGGCATTAAGTGAGACCCAGGTGAGCGAGGATTCAGATCCACTGGATTTTCATATTCCTGGGTATCACTTACTGCCATTGTTTTCTTCGCATAGGGGTATCGCTCTTTTTATACGTTCGGATGTAGCGTATCAGTGCCAGCGGTAAAATATATTTTGCTCTATGTGGGTTATGTTCAGGGTCCGCTTGAACTTGCTACATTTCTGCTACGTTTATTGAAGTCCGAATTTAGGGAGGGAGCCTACTTTTAACAAACTAGATTCTCGCTCTTATTCGATATTGCACATTTTGGGGTTGTTCCCTGATAGTGGAATCGTTGTAGCTGGCGATTTCAATGTCCACAACTCGGCTTGGTTATGTCACTCAGGCCAAACAACACCTGAAGGGCAATATGTTGAGCTTTTTGCTGAATCGAACCAATTGATTCAAGTAGTGAAGGAACCAACTTTTTTTCCAAGAAGTGATCTGCAGCCATAACATCTTAGACCTCTTTCTGACTTAGCATCATGAAAAATATGATGTGAGTGTCAACGCACTTCTTGGTAATTCGGACCATTGCACCATCTCCGCTGTTTTTCCATATTCTAACCTTCGCACCTCTACGCCTGAAGCCCCGAAAAGGACTGCATGGTTTTATGGAAGAGCAAATAGAACTGCGCTAAATAATTTTTATCGCAACCTCAATTGGAAATTATGTTTCGCTGACAGAAATATGAATGCCGCGGCTGTTATGGTGCAAGAAATTTTCTTATTGGGTATGCGGTCTTTCATCCCCAATAAGATGAGAAGTATCAAACCAAAAGACCACTCATGGTTTAATGAGACTTGCAGGATTGTAGTCAGGTCCAAAGAGGAAGCCTTTCAGAATTGGCGCTCTGATAAGAATGCCGATACGAAGAGACTTCGCATTGAGGCTAGGAATCGCTGTATTGCAATTTTAAAACTCGAAAAGTTTCTTCACGAAACTCGCATCAGAGAACAGGTTCTTCTCTGCCCCAAAGGGAGCAAAAACTTTTGGTCATTTGTTAAAAGAGTAAAGAATCAGACGTCATCGACTATTCCAACTATTTAAAAGATGATCAAATCTTCACGGACTCAGCTGATAAAGCGAACCTGTTGGCCGGATTGTTTTCACATAACTCCACAATCCCAGTAAGCAATCAGCCATTACCTTTCGTTGAAAGAACGTCTTCTGTAATGCAGGAGATATATTTTCGTACGAGAGCAGTTAAAAAAGTAGTTGCAAACCTCAACATAAATAAAGCCTATGGTCCAGATGGCATACCACGACTTGTGCTTAAAGCGTGTGCTTCTAGTCTGGCCGAGCCTTTGCGTAACCTGTTTAACTTCTCCTACAGGATAGGAGTATTTCCATCTTGTTGGAAGGTCGCAAGGGTCCAGCCGGTATCAAAAAAGGGCGATGCCAAGAACCCTGCAAACTACCGACCCATATCGATAAGCTCTTCGCACGCCAAAGTTATGGAGAGCGTAATTAACTTCAACCTTATGAACTATCTGGAGCACAATAAATTGCTTAGTGACCGTCAATACGGTTTTCGTAGGGCCCGCTCTACTGGTGACCTTATGGCGTTCCTAACTGGAAAATGGAACCAATGCGTTCACTTATTCGGTGAGAGCAAAATTGTTTCTCTGGATATTTCTAAGGCATTTGACCGAGTGTGGCAGAAAGCGCTCGTGTCTAAACTAACTGCATATGGTGTCGGTGGTAACTTTGCTCGGTGTATCACGTGCTTTCTGATGAATCGAACGATCCATGTTGCAGTCGATGGCATATCGTCCAGAGAGCACGCCATCAACGCAGGTGTACCGCAGGTCTCAGTCCTATCGCCAACTTTGTTCTTGGTTTTTATCAACGACTTTCTGTCGTTGACTCACAACCCAATTCATTCGTTTGCGGATGACAGCGGCATTTGCCATTCATATTCATTTAAAAAACGCCCAATCTCTTTGGAGATTGAGAGGAAGAGGCAACATATGAATGACACACTTAATAATGACTTGGGAAATTGACATCGCCACCACGTGAGATAACACGACCATTGAATTTGTCGCGCAAAAGAGCCATTGTTTCGTTAGCTGTGTGGCAAGTGACACCGTCCTGCTGAAACCACATATCGTCCACATTCATATCTTCTAATTCGGGTCATCAACGACGAGCGTGAGAGGTGCAATTGTTGGGCACGACGACGAGTTCAGGTGGACGGCTTTTCAGCCACACTATCGTGAACAGCAGCAATATTTTCTGCAGTACGGGCATGCACTGGTGTTTTCACATCCCTACAGACCCGGTTTGCTCAAATTTTTGCACGATTTTTCCGATTGTACGCACATTTGGACGATTAAATTGACCGAAAAAATCACGAAGTGCACGATATGCATTTTGATTTGAACATCTATTTTCATAATAAGCCTGAATAACTTTAACGCGTTGTTCGGTTATGTATCTTTCCATGGTTCGAATTGAGTTAGTCTGAAATTGAGAAATGTCAAATGAAATGCAGAAAAAACTTGACGTTTAGCTGTGGTTCATATTCAACATAGGCCCTTAAAATTTAACCACCCTTTATATGAAAGAAGAGAAAAAAAAATGTTAACACGAAGTTCAATAAACTCTGATCGTTGTTGCATAGTTTTGTCTAGGTATAAGTCCAGCTCAGTAAAGAGTGTAATTCTTTATTTTAAAAGAGACTAACCGCGAGATTAAATTTAGCGAAGTAAAGAAAAATTAAATGCCGCTCTGCCACTAAGCATAGTAAGAACTTTTTATAGCAAAGTTTATTGCAACAAAGAGTAAAAAAAAAAAGAAAGAAATAACTTAGCAGGTGTTCACTTATGTAGCAACATTTGTTGCTGTTAATATTTTATAAAAAAAAAATACCAGAGAGAATAAATAACCAACATATACAAAAACTCATTTCAACTCACTGTTAATTGCGCTGCTCCCACGATGAAAGTACTCTCAGCATCATGTTGCGAGAGAGCCGATCACCTGCAAGAGAATGTTTGAGCTGAAGCTTTATTAACAAATTATGATTTTTCGCTGAGCATTGCATTATGTTAGTTTACATATAATTTACCAACATACTGAGCGCGATAATTAAAGCCAAGTTTAACATTCGTCTTGGCCATAAACGGCGAATTAATGGTAGATTGACTGCGTTAACATTCTATCATTTTGTAAAAAAACTTTAAATATATTATTTCACGAACTTTTTTGCAAACTTAATTTTCCTTTAAAAAAAAACAAATAATTACTCCTCCAATTTTGAAAACTTTTCGCGTTCCATTTTTTCCGAGCAAAACAAAATGCCTTTAAATTATATAAAAAGATAAGCAAACAAATTCCACCGATCTTTCTTTTTTCTTAATTTTACTCCCGATATCTTGTTTTCATTTTCGTTTATTTTTTCGCTTTATAAAAACAACACAGATAAATTAACCGTATTCTTATGTATACGCTTTTCTGTATACACTAAGCTTTACACTGATCTGTCTCCTCGTATTAACTAAGTTTTTTTTTCTTCTTTTACATGTTTTTTTTTTTTTGCTATAACTAAATTTTTCGTTTGTTTTAAATTTTAACGCACTTAACTTTTTAACTAACCGAATTTAATCGATAAATTTAAGATTAAGATCATGCAACAAAATACAATTTTCTAATTTAATTTGAAGAAAGATCCAAAAATGGTTTATTAAACCAAAAGCAGCAATTTAGAAATGGTCATGAAATTATTTTGATTTCACTCTAACTTATTTCAATTTCAATTAAACTTTTCAACTTTATTTTACTTTTAAGTTGTTTTACCACTTATTTTAGCAAACTTTGAATTATTTTATTTATTTTACCAAACTATTAATTATTAATTATTATTTTACCAAATTATTAATTACTTATTTTACCAAACTGGAACAATGAACTTTATACGCTGGTTGCTGGATCGAAAAAGATCGAAGCATTAGCTCGTTGATTAGATCAAAGCTATGTAATCCACAAAAGAAATAGAATTTCCGGTGATTAGTGGAAGAAAATTGGTAACTACAAAAGTAGAACAAAGTAACTTCCGATACAGTGGTTTATTTTATAACAATAGAATTTGACAAATAGATGGCACTGGTATTGCATCAAGACAATGTTATACAAAAGTTAGTTCAATTCTAATATTTTTCTATATTCTAAGGCTCCAAGTATCCTACATTTACCCGTTTTCAAACAATGGTTTAAATTGTTTAAAAATAAAAAATAGATCTCGAAAACTTAAAATAAAAAACCAATAATACATTGTAAACGTTTCTTATAGTTTTAAACCTTTGCACTTAACGCAATGATGGTTATTCGCTTCTGCGCCAGCAGAGACCTTCAGGTACATTAGTTCTTATAGTATTTTTAATAATTTTGTCAAAATTTATGTCAATGAACTAAAAAAAAAACAATTAATTTATTATCTTAGTATCCAAATGATTTCAAAGATACACTCTGTAAAGAACTCATTCATTTAAAAAGTTTCCTTTTTATATTATTGGAAGAAAAGAGCAAGATATAAGTTCTGCATCAAAAATAAATATTTTGCATTTACTTAACTCGTAACTATTCTATGTATTTTGATTCGGGCAATATTAATTTTGTGACAAGCGTAGAGTACTAAATCTATGACTGAACAGCAAGTACAAAGGTTAAGTACAAACTTTGTTAATGCACTACAAAAATAAAGAGAATTTTGCGTAGATGGTTCGAAAAACCCGCACACTTCTTTGTTACAGACCGATAAATTTTAAATTATAAATTTGAGTTCACTGGCTCTGTTTTGCAGGCGAAAAGGAGTAGTCATCTCCATTCCGCCAATTTGGCAGCGATCAGCGTTGACAATGACCCAACAATAGGAAATCCAACTGGCCGTTGAAATTTTGTTATGTTTTAACGAACTTAATTCATTTTGAAAAAACTTGTTTTTTTTGTGAATTCAAGTGAGATCAGAGTGAAAAAATACGGCTGAGTAGGAAATGGTTTTTCTTTCAATTGAAGTAAGAAAAAATTATATGAAAAAACAAAATGCAAGCTGTTCAAAAATATTTTACCTGAGCCCATTTCAAAATGAGCCTGGACATTTACTGCTGATTGCACATGAATTTTGATTAAGGGGACGTGACCGTAATGCATGGAATGAACTACGTACAGAAAGAACGGTAATATAGTTTTTGACTTTTTGGGGGCCAAAATCGGCCATTTTCGGAAAAATGCCGCCATTTTGTTATTTGCCGACCAACATTTTTTCTTCTAATTCATTCCATGGCGGTGTTGATGCTAATTAAGACCACGTTTTTTCAGATGTTCCAGTGATCCGCAATCACGCCGGGATTTTTTTATGTTTTTTTTTTTAAACTCCAGTAGCCATATATGTGATTAAAAAAAATTCAAAAAATGTTTTGTGTATAAGATATAATGATATCTTCTTTTTTATTGAACTTATACGTATTTTAATACATTAAAAAAAATTTTTTAAGGTGTCACACCCGCTTAAGTGTTGTAAAACAAAATACTAATTGAATTGCAAGAAGATGTTGGTTTTTCGTTTTCCGAGTATTCGTGCCTTTTAGGAAAATACTATCTGGAACCTGTACGGCAAACAATGAGACGCCAATGTTTCGAAGAGCAACGAAGTAATCTGCATTTCAATAATAATTATGCTCCACCAGATGATAGATTCACCAGATAGATCTAGATTCGCTAGATCAAGTAGGTCATTGGTGTAAATTTCTTGATAAATAGGGGGGAAAAATGTGTAAAATGCCTGGTTGTAAATCAGAAATACAAGCAGTTTGACGATATGACGAAAAAAAGAAGAAGTTTTACGCTTTCCACAAGTACTCATAATATTAATAGTTTACCTGCTAATAATTTTCCTAAATTTTTTATTCAATAAATAGCCATTTTATTAGTTAAATATCTGTTTTATTATAAAGATTCTAAATCACACCTTTCTATTTATTTTTTGTGTTCATGCCCAAGTCCGCCCCCAGGAAGTATCAGAATTAAAAAGAACTTCCGATTCGTTTTTCTTTTCCCCAAATTGGTCTTATCTGCTTTTTGGTGCATTAGAGGGTTAAAGAATATCAAGAAAACATATCTTCGTTACCCTCGCTAAAAGAATTACAAAATGTTAAGACCCAAATTATAGGTGAAATATAAAAATAAAAAATAACTAACAAATTAAGCTCAAGCTCAACATATAGTGCTTTGTTAAGTGAGTTTTTCCCAAAATTAGAAATGAGATAATTAAAAAAAGGCGGCAAAATTTTCTCTGCCCCGGAGCGGCATCCATTCTTAATGCGGCCCTGTGTGCAGTTCTCGAACATTTGTGTTCAAACATTTTACAACACCCACAACACAATTGATCATAAGAAGCTCGGTCAAAGTCCTTTCAAGGTCTGAAATGGCCATTTCGGCTTTTTTTTATTCAATAAAGTAATTTTCTTAATATTCTTAAGTTATATTTAGTGACGAGTGCCGCTTGGAAGCTGTGACGGAGTCAGTGCAATTTGTACGCCGAAAACCCAAGGAACGATTCTCTGACGATTGATTAAAAAAACAGGTGAAACATCCGCCATCTTTAATGATTTAGAGTTGCATAACTGTGGAAGGTCCAGGTTCACTTTATTTTGTTGAGGGAACAATGCCAATACATAAGCGTTATTGAAACTATTTTACTACCAAATATGGAAGGCCTTGAATACCCTTTATACAGATATACCTTCATGCAGAAAGGAGCCCCATCCCATACATCCAAAAGGAGCACGCATTGTCTAAATAAAAAAATATTTTAATTTTGCCTTGGGCAGGCAATTCACCGGACCTCAACCCCATTGAGAATTGTCGGGCGCTCCTAAAATCAAAAGTGTATGCTCGAAAGAATACGACCTTCGCCAAAACATCGAAGATATTTGGAAAAATGACCAAGATCTGAGTAAAATGATAAAAACTTGTATTAGAAGCAGAATTAAAGATGTTATTAAAAACAAAGGCGGCCTTACAAAATATTAATAAATATTGATTTTTAACTTATTTCTTAGTATAGGCATCATAAATAAAATAGTTTGGTCAAAAAATTATTTTTTTTTATTTTTATTAACACCAAACTAAGGAAACATTCATTCTTTCAAGTCTGAGTTTGTGTAGTGTTCATAATTTTATGACGGGGTATATATATATACATATATATATAACAAGTACTTATATTTATAACAAGTACCAATTTGTTACGTATCAAGTAGATTATCTTTTCCTTCTCAGTAGTGGATTACCAACAATACTGGAGTAATTTATTTACCTTTATAATATTTGAAATACTTATGAAACATTTTTTTTTTTTGCCTAATAAAATCCTTTTTTTTTTGGTTCTCTCATCGTGTCATCCTTGCACCGTACTATTTTATGACTGGTGGTAACGAGTTGCACCTGGCCTAAATATTTTTTCTTTTTTTCTTTTCTTTCTTATCTCTGCTATCACTACACCGAGAAAAAAAATATAGTAAAAGCAACAATATTTCGCACTCATTCAATTTAATAAGAATTTTTGTTGAAACAGTAAATAACTTATATTAAAAAAATATTGTTGATTTTGAAATTTTAGTATAGTAAAAGCAACAATTTATTTGTTACTCATACAGTGGCATTTCTGTTCGTCCATTTAAATGAGAAACTTGTTGCTATAAGTGCAAAAATGTTTCTTTAAAGCGCTTTTGCATTTGTTTTGTCTAACAAAACTGGTACTGTTGAAATTAAGATTTTCTCTTAAATGCAATAATAAACATGTAGCTGATTGATGAGAAAATGGCGGTGCACAGGCGTACTACTATTAAAGTACCTTTATGCTACTAAAGGCTTTTGATTTAGGCATTTTTTTATATGAACAATAAAGCTTAAGAATTCCAGCTCTAAAAAAGAGGTTCTTTTTCGTTTTTTTTTTTGTTTTTATTTCATTACAACAAATATTTATAAGGTATGTTTCTTGAATACACTCTTCAAATCCATACATAACAAAAATGTTTTATGTATTAATCAATTTTAATGTACCAAATTAACAGGAACATATAACTCCTTAAAAATTTGACATGACGCTGGCGTTTATTTCTCGATAACGACTCATCAGGCATGAAAAACAAAAATATTAATGTTCAATATGTCTTCGGCTCTCTCCTCAACTACGATTATAAAATGAAAATAGCGAAATTTAAAAAAGAAGAAATGAAAAATAAATTTTTTCAAAGTTTAAGCCAAAAAATATTGTTACATCAATATATTAACATGGTTGTAATATAGACCAACAACCCTATTCTATCAGCTTAACAAAGCTCAACACATTGACAAAATAGTTAATATTAACAAGTTGTTAATGTTCCGTATTCTGGTGAAAATTTATATCGTTGTCAGCATTTCTTTTTTGTTATATTTATAGAAACACTCGGAACGTATTGGCTGTGTCTATCAAACCGAGTTTGGATTACCTGTTCTTCCTACTCGAAATTAAGTTACCTATTTGCACTATACGCCTTGACCTGGAGTATTGAATTGTTTTTTTTTTTTAAACGAAACTTTTTACTCCTCATTCTGTGATTTGCTTGAAGTAAAATCTGAAAAATTTCCGACAGATTTTTTCTTAGAATGTTATGGTTTCTTATTGCTTGCGCTTATTACAACAAGAAAATTAAATACTTTAATATTAAAAATATTTCTTAGCCCCGTGGGGATTCGAACTCGCATCCAATTGATCACGATTTCTATACACTATCCACCAAGCCACCAAGCTGTGTTACAAAAGCTTGTTGATTCAATGTTAAGTATAACAGAAGCTATGCTGCAGTAGAAATTTACAATCTATCAATAGATAGAGGATTATGTATTGGCTTATGCCAATAAGATGTCACCAGCATCGGTGAGTTTTGTTTTTTCTTGATGTGAACGCGTAAATGAAAACTGTAGACGTGTTACCACTACAATATAAAACTCTTTATTATTAAAGAAACTTAAACAATTAGATTTAATGTAAATCCAAAGTAAGTTTATTAAAAAAATGATAAAGTGCGGAAGCCAGCCGTTAAAAAGCACGATTGCTTTTTCGTCTCTCTATCCATCCTCTTCTTCGTTCATTCCAACCAGTACACCAGCACTGCCATATCGATCAATGCAGTGCAGCCACAAAACACCGTTGCTGGTGACATCCTGTAGCAAGTAGAAGCAAATTTGTTGTAAAAACGAAATTCCCATAAGAAGTACATTGAGTTTCTTGACAGCGAACATGCAGCGGAACTTTTTTCGCTGGGTAGTACGCTGTTGAGGGGAACAGGGGGCGAACCTTCACATGGCAACGTGTCTGACCGCCTCAACCTGGCGAGGCCAGCATTATCCATGTCGAAATCGTCTCAAGTCGACTCAAACCTCCACGTGGTGTTCTCTGGGCAACGGAAAACTAGCATCCGTCAGTTTGACGGCTAATTTGAGTGGCGGGTCACTCCATAGACCTTAAACATGGAATGTGCGCAGGGTTTGGGTCCCGCCACATTACTACTGCCCAATGAAAACTAAACCAGCCTCGGATAAGAACCCCAATTACGTTGACGACCACCCCAAACGAAAAACGGACAATGATTTACGGATATGCACCTGGAATGTCCGAACCCTTTATAGGGAAGGTGCCATTATCCAACTGCCGGAAGCCGTCACAACAATAAAGGCTGACATCACCGCCATCCAGGAAATGCGATGGAAAGGGCAAGGCTGCTTTAAACAAACACACTGCGATATCTACAACAGCTGCCATGCGGAGAAGCACGAATTCGGATGTGGATTCGTCGTTAGCCGGAAACTACGCCACCTTGTTAACCGGTTCACACCTGTGAACGAAAGATTGGCCACGATCCGCATCAAGGCAAAATTTTTCTACATCAGCTTTATTTGCGCGCACGCCCCGACGGAGGAAAAGGACGAAGCCGTCAAGGATGTTTTCTACGTTAGTCTTGAGAACGTATATGACCACCATCCGGTCCATGACGTAAAAATAGTCCTCATCGATTTTACTGCAAAAGTCGGAAGGGAAGACATATTTGGCCCCACTGTCGGTCAGTTCAGTCTTCATGAGACCTCCACGAACAACGGTCTAGGACTGATCGACTTCGCCGCGGCACGAAACATGGTAGTTAGTAGCACCAGATTTAAACACTTCGACATCCACAAGGCCACCTGGCTGTCCCCGGATCAAAAAACGCGAAACCAAATTGATCATGTTGTAATCGACGGAAGGCATGCCTCTAGTGTTCTAGATGTGCGTACATTTCGGTGGTCAACATTGACTCCAACCATTATCTTGATGCAGCCAAGATCCGCATGTGATCATGCAATGCGAAGAATTCAACGAAAGCTAGATGTCGCTAAGCTGCAATTACAACGGACTGCCGAAGCCTACTCCGCTCAACTATCGGCTAAGCTCAACCAACCAACCTCTGGACCCGACGACGCCGGCGGACTTTGGGCGCATGTACCCCACTCCATGCGCGTCATTGGTTTCATTGGCTTCCGGCGCCCGCAACCTCGGAACCAATGGTACGATCAGGAGTGTCGCATCGCGACAGCAGTAAATAACGCCGCATATAGAAACACGCTGCAGTCAACTGCAACGCGAGCCGTGCGAGAAAACTACCGCGAAAAGAGGAAGGAAGAGAGGCGCCTTTGCAGACGCAAGAGAAGAGAGCAGGAAAAGCGTGAGCGTGATGAACTAGAGGTATACCAGGGCAAGAAGGATGCACGAAAATTCTATCAAGAGGTTAAGCGTCTAACCCAAGGTTTCAAGCCAAGAGCACCCACTTGTAGAGACGAAAATGGAGATCTGAATACGGCTACGTAGTGTGTGCTGAGATTGTGGAGACGGCACTTCTCCAATTTACTTACTGGCGACGATTCCACCAATGCCGCCCATGGAGACCCCAGTTCGGTGCCACCAATCAACGATGACGGAGTGGAAATATCACCACCTAGCCATGAAGAGGTTCGAGTTGCTATCCAACGACTCAAAAGCAATAAAGCAGCGGGTGCTGCATACTGTGCCCTATACTTAAGAAGGAGACCCAACAAACTGTGAAAGTTATAGAGGTATCAGTCTTATTTCCATCGCATATAAGGTTCTCTCAAGCGTACTGTGTGTAAGTTTAAAGCCGATTACAAAAACACTGATTGGACCTTATCAGTGTGGCTTTCGACCTGGTAAGTCCACCATAGACCAGATTTTCACGCTACGACAAATCCTGGAGAAAACCCACGAAAATCAAATGGACACACACCATCTCTTTGTCGATTTTAAAGCTGCGTTCGATAGCCCGAGAAGGGATTGCCTATACGCAACAATGTCTGAGTTCGGTATACCTGCAAAGCTGATTAGACTTTGCAGAATGACGTTGACCAACACACGCAGCTCCGTCATGGTAAGAAATGACCTCTCCGAAACCTTCAATACCGAAAGAGGTTTCAGGCAAGGCGATCCACTGTCTTGCGATCTCTTTAACATCATCATGGAGGGGATCGTACGAAAGGCCGGTGTGCATCGTAATGGCATCATTTTCTATAAAGGTGTCCAGCTCCTTGCGTATGCTGATGATATTTATATTGTTGGCAGAACGAAGAGAGATGTTACCGCTGCTTTCGCCGCTATCGAAAAGGAATCAGCCAAAGTGGGTTTGACGATAAATGAGGGTAAAACAAAGTATATGCTGTCTACAAGCAAGGGAGCGCGGCGTCTAGACTCCCAAGTTTCATCCGGCAGCTATAACTTTGAAGTAGTCAAGGAGTTCGTATACCTTGGCACCGCCATTAATACCAACAACGAAATCAGCCTGGAGATAAAGCGAAGAACAATAATTGCTAATAGGTGCTACTACTGGCTCAGTAAGCAACTAAGTTCCAGAGCCCTCTCTCGATCGACAAAACTAACACTCTACAAGACGCTCGTTCTACCTGTGCTGCTTTATGGCGCTGAGGCATGGGTAGTTTCGCAAACTGACGCAGCCGCTCTGGGGGTGTTCGAGAGAAAAGTTCTTCACAAAATCTTCGGTCCTGTTCGAGTCGGCGATGACTATCGCATTCGAATGAACCACGAGCTGTATGAGCTCTGCGAAGACATTAACGTAGTTTGGCGTATAACTGTGCAGCGACTACGCTGGCTGGGTCATATCCATCGTACGGACGACGAAGCTCCAGCAAAAAAGGTGCTCGAGGCGAGAGTCGCTGGTCAACGACGACGAGTGAGACCATGTCTCCAATGGATGGACCAGGCTGAGGAAGCCCTAACCACGCTTGGTATATCCGATTGGAGAAGGCGCTCGCAAAGCAGAGGCGCCTGGCGAGAGCTGATGATGTCAGCCGAAACCCGGACACGGGTTGTTACGGCCACCTAAGTAAGTTAGTAAGTACGCTGTTGAAGGAAAAATTTGTTCAGTGCAGCCCAGTCACAACCATGTGTGGAGAGTTAAAATGGAGAGTCGCTGGCATTATATGCCCGTATATGCAGTTGGAGTGGAAATTTCACATTCAACAATAAAAAAATAAACAGTAAGTATATTTTGGGTATATGTGTAATTTATTTAGTTATTTTAAATTTTTAAATTTAAGCTATCAAATCTATGTAACTGCGAAAAAGCTTCGCTTCTCTCGTGTGTCCAACGACGCACCAGTGTTTTTTGTCTCTCACTCGGCTGCAGATCCGTTGTGATCTCCTGCTTGCCGACACTGAAAACAATCCAACGTGTCCTGTTTGTAGGCAACCTTGTGGATTTTCGGAACTTACTTCGGATTTCTTCGGAACTGGTCTCTCACAGAGACCACCACCGCTTCGACGAGCGTGACTTATTCGCAATTACAAGGAGCAACGGGTAAGGCTAGAGGCGGAGCGTCACGGGGAGGCACGAAAACATGGAGCGGGGTGGGCAACCAAGCGGCTACCAACTTCCCGTGTACGCCCCAGCCTGCTGCAGAGATTCCTAACAAGAGTCCTAGTTCTAGGCGTTGAAAACTGACGGAAAGTCGGTTCAACACCTACCGATTGAACCGATTCAATCAACACTTTCCGTCAGGAGGTGGCCTCCGCCATCTCGAATAAAATTAAAAACTTGTAGTAAAATTTGAACTTGGGAGGAACACGTCCACAAAATACCCGATCAGGTGTAGACCTTATAGACATTCATGCCAGGGAAGACCCAATTCCTAGACGAGCTCGTCGAAAGCCACCACTTCTAAGTGAAGAAGCCTTTGCTTCAAACAATGAACGTATCTCCCACTTAATTCATAAATGGCATATCAAATTCAACGGTTCGTCAGATAACCTCACTGTTGACGAATTTATCTATCTAATCAGCATCCTTACCAACAACCATCTGAATGGAAATTTTGAGGTTTTATGAAGGTATGTACATTCATTGTTTGAAGGAAAGTCGCAAACTTGGTTCTGGCGGCATCACCGGCTCGGGGACAATCTAGATTGGACAGATTTATGTCGAGCATGACGATGGCAGCTTAAAGATGTCAGTACGGACTTTGACATTAGGGGCGATATCCGAAAAAGGCGGCAAAAATCTTCTGAGCTTTTTGATGACTTTTTGGACGTGATTATGAGCCTGTCTGATAGGCTCATAGATCCCTTGTCTGAGTCAGAAATCATAGAAATGGTTGTCAGAAACCTCAAACACGAGACACGATTTGAGACACGAGTTGTTACATTTCAATTTTAGAAGTGCGTAAGCACGAGAAATTTTTCAAAGATGTTTTCAGTTATTCCACTTCTAAGCAACTTCCTCCATGGAGACAAGTTGCAGAACGTTCGCATGATATTCAAGCTCTCGAATAGGAAACCGAAAAGGATCCGGATTTCTCAGGAGCCGAGATTGAAATCAACGCGGTCAGCAATTTGCTTAAGAGTTGGAATTACGACGAAGTAGTCACAGGTACTAGCTGTGCCTCAAACCATTTCGAATCTTTTGCTATGGGTGTGGAACCGTAGATTATACTAACCTACGGTAACTACGGGTTCTTCTAACAGAAGAACGGAGGGCGTCCATAGTCACTACCTCGGAATTAACACCTGTCTGTTTATAAAGAAATAGCTCGCCTGCTTTTTTAACTCCTACTCGAAGAAGGATAATTCAGATCATTCGTTTCAACTACTAATTATTCGGCATTGCTCGACAGTGGGGCAAACAAAAGTTGTATCGGCGGTGAATTAACAAAATTCTTGATTTTCACCCAGAAATTTGTTAAAACTATCAGTAATAATAGAACGTCGGACGGCCAAAAACAGCAGGTCGTGGGTTCGATTGTACTTTTCATATTATATAAAGATAATATACAAAATTTTGAATTCCTACTCGTGCCCTCTCTTCAACAAAAAGTTATTTGCGGTTTCGATTTTTGAAAGTGCTTTGGCATAACTTCTATCACATAGTCGAAGAATTACAATTCGCCGAGTATTCAGACCAGGTCAGCCTAACGCCATCGCAAAGGCAACAGTTGGATACGGCTTTCTCCGCCTTTCCATCTTTTGAAAAGGAAGGGTTGGGCATGACTACCCTGATCGAGCATACGATCGATACTGGAGCTGTGGTTTCAATCAAACAAGGAGATTACCCAATATCACTGGCCAGAGAAAAACTATTGTGTCAAGAGATCGATTGCATGCTGCAATTAGGTGTCACCGAAGAAGCCGGTAATTCCCCTTGGTCTGCACCAGCTGTTGTCATTGTTAAACCCGAAAAAGTCCAATTTTGCTTGGATTCTCGGAAATTTAATGATGTTACCATCAAAGACGCCTACCCGATCCCAAATATTGACAGCCTGATTTCTCGATTACCACCTGTGCACATTATTTCAAAGATTGATCTAAAAGATGCTTTCTGACAAATCCAATTAGATAAAGCGTGTCGCCCGAAAACCACTTTCACTGTGCCAAACTGGCCGTTATACCAATTTACTCGCATGCCCTTTGGCTTATGTAACGCTCCACAGTCGATGCGCCGACTCATAGTTAAGGTGATCCCGTGCCAGCTAGAAAGCCATGTGTTTGTCTATTTAGACGATCTGTTGACCGTTTCTCATTCTTTGCACGAACATATTTTCCATTTGTTGGAGGTGGCTATCCGGCTACGTGAAGCAGGTGAACGAGGTGAAGTACCTAGGGTTTGTTGTGGGAAGTGGGAAAGTAGGTACAGATAAGATCGTTGCAATTGCAGAATATCCTGTTCCAAAATCCGTTCGACAGCTCAGACAGTTTTTGGGCATGGCAGGGTGGTATCGAAGATTCGTTGATGATTATTCATCGACCACTTTTGCTTTAACCGAATTGTTGACTAAAAAGAAGAACTTTGCTTGGAATGAGTCGGCACAAAATGCTTTCGAGATGCTCAAAAATAAGTTGCCTTCAGCCCCTTTCCTGGTGCATCCTTAGCCAAGGAATTCATTGTCCAATGTGATGCCAGTCATTTCGGAGTTGGTGGTCTTCTTGCGCAAGCAGACGAAAATGAAGATGAGAGACCGATAGCCTTCATGTCTCAAAAGCTCAATAAAGCGCAAAGAAACTACTTTGTTGTTGAACTGCAGTGCCTAGCGGTGGAACTGGCTATCAAAAAGTTTCGGCCATATTTCGAAGGACATGAGTTCCGGGTGGTGACTGATCACGACAGTCTAAGGTGGTTGATGAGTGAGAAGGACTTGAGTGCCAAATTAGCAAGGTGGGCATTGAAGCTGCAAGGCTTTAAGTTCAAGAATGAGCATAGAAAAGGGAGCGAAAACGTGGTAGCCTTGTCACGAGCATTTGACGATAACGATAACGATAACGTCGTCGAAAGCCTTGCAGTCGAAATTTTACCAGTGATCGATTTGAATTCCAACGCGTTTGATTTTGCTGAGCACACCCAACTTAAAGAAAAGCTTTCTAGTTCTGACATCCCTGATTATAAAATAATCGATCTATATCTTCACTACCATACTGATTTCGACCAAAGTAAAGAGTCTGAAGGGTAGCGAACATAAGTCCTATACGCGGCCCACAATGTACACTCTGCTGCAAATGGTGAAATTGCAAAAACCCTTGAGCGAATTCGTTGGTATTTTTACTGGCCTGGCACGGTTTCCCAGGTGCGCAGTTATTAGGCGATTGTAGCCTTTGCAAAACTGCTAAATCTTTCACATTCTTCGTCTCCCCCCTGGGCCAAATGGCAGAGTGAGCGACCTTTTCAGAAATTATACGTCGACTTGATTGGTCCCTTTCCACGCAGCAAGAAACTGGCAAACTTTTTAATCTGACAGCTGACACTTTTTTTAAATTTGACAGCTGCCAGATTTTCGATCAGCAAACATATAATTGTGGTCTTCGTAGTCGAATTTTACTTTTCTTTGTAAATTTAGACTCCAGCATGAATGCAACAATCCTCCGCAGCTACTGATATTAACATTATTTGGTTTTAAGATCCTGTTCATGGTATCGACGTCTCAGAGTGTAATAATTGCGGCCAAAACTAAATAACTGTATTTTTTTTTGTAAGATTATGGCTTATTATAAATCAATTGACAGATAATTCTTCAATAAAGAGAATTCTGCAAAAATTTTTAAAATACGTTAAAATTTGGACACACAGCATGAGCTGAAAATTGATTATTTTTTCTGTGAATCTACCAATTTTCGTCTTTGCATATACCTTCTATAGATAAAATATCATAACTCTCGAACGAGATGATCAAAGTACATAAAATTGTATATTTTTGAAAATATAGGATCTAATGCTTTTAATGGTATTTCTTTCTAAAGAAATCCTTCAATTAGATCAGATATAAAATTAGTTTGAAAAATTTGTTTTCCATTTTTTGTTTTTTTTTTTATTTTTTATATATGAAAAGATAGTGGTGCGATTTTGCGTTGTTTTAATTTTTGGTAAAATTAACATAGAAAATCACGTAATTTCATTTTGGGAATAAATTTTTTAAGCTTAAAAGAGTAATGTTTATAAAGAAATACGTATTTTTTAATTCCTTGGGTATTAACGCAAGAAAAAAATTTTTTCTACTCCTTATGTACTCCGATATGTACTCCTGAACATATCGCCTGAAAAGATGTGGTCCGTAAGCGTAGAATTATCGGAAGGAGTTGAGATAATAACATGATGCTTGGTACACGTGTTCATATGCACTCAAATTCCTGAACAAATGATATTTTTTTTGAAAACAGTTAAAACAGTAAAACAAACGAACACCTCCCATACAACCCACCATAGTGTTAATACTATGAAATAGCTTATAATTGAAGTACATATATAAGATTTGGTATGTGTAAAAGTTGCATCAAAACTGCGAAATATGCAAAATATAGGCGTAGTCCGCCCACAAATACGACCACTTCCAATACTACCCACAAAGTTTAAAGCTATTAAAGGTGTTATATAGTATATGAGTTAGAGAGAGAACAAATGAGAGTATATATGATCGACTCAAGTTTTATACCAAAAAATCCGCTCACTTAAAACATGCGTAAAATTTGATGCAGTTATTTCCAAGTTGGTGTAACCCAGTGATGCACAGCGTTGGCAGAGTATGTATGTGTGTACTTGTATCTTAGTATGTGTGTACAAGCAGAACATTCAAAAGTAGCTCAAACAGCTTGAAGTACAAACAAAAACTGATCCTTTGCTAGCGTCGTAGAACTTCGGTAGCTTCACACAAACGACTTGTATGTGAAAACCGAGTGGCTCCGTAAAGCTCACATCTGCATCACTGGTTTAACCCGTACTTATTTATCCAAAATAGAGCCCGATTGAATATTAAAATTACAAACTTTTTTAATGCACACCTTTTTAAAAAATTGTACTGCATAGTTTTAGGACGCGAATTATTTTTGATATCAGTCGTTCTGATTGTCAAAAACATATGGTTTATGCCATTATCCTTAAAATAAACAAAAGTAATTAAATCAAAGTCATTCAAAGTTATCTTATTTATCAGAAAGTTCTCAGTGCAGTGAAGTTAACCAGTTTTAAAATATAAAATGTGAAAAATTTTTCACATTGAGTGAATTTATTTTTTGCTAACAAAACAATGTTTTGGAAATGGCACCACCACTTTTTATTAGAGATGTTTTCAATTTATGGAAACAATCAAGGATTGATTGTACAATTAAAAAGCAAGAGGAGAATATAGAAACATAAAATCTTACTATTCAGTGCCTTGTTTAAGTATTGATACTCTTAACAAAGTGCACTTTATTGTTTTTAAATTTAATCAAGAATTTAAAGCCGTGCATCGAAAATCATCTGCATTCGAAACAAAACATCGTGATTGGCTCCAATCTCCTCTTATTTGTTTTACTGACAGGTTAGATGATATAAGTTCATTCACGTTTTAAAGGGTCCGCCATCTAACGTTGTTTTTTTTCAACTAGTGCTTATTTCGTGAATGGTAACACTTAGCACATGTCTGATTTGACAGATAATTAGTTTTATCCTTCCGCTGAACGAATATGATTGTGTATACGCTTGAACAACTCTGGGAAATATTGCCTGCGATCGACTTACAGAAGATGCCGATTTTGCCAAAAAAATCATCTTTTCTGATGAAGCCCATTTTGATCTTGGCGGGTATGTAAACAAGCAAAATTGTCGCATTTGGGGCACAAAAAATCCGCACGCATACATTGAAAAGCCGATGCACCCAAAACGAGTCACTGTTTGGTGCGGATTTTGGTCCAGAGGCATAATTGGGCCATTTTTCTTCGAAAATGAGCAAGGAGTGTCCGTTACAGTCAATGGCCATCGTTATCGGGCCATGTTGAACGAATTTTTGTTCACAAAAATTGAAGAGGAGGATAATGTCAACATTTGGTTTCAACAGAACGGCGCTCCGTGCTACACAGCCGAAGCTACACTCGATGTTTTGCGCCCTGTTTTTGAAGATCGCATTATCAGCCGCAGAGCTGATGTCGTTTGGCCACCTCGGAGCTGCGATTTGACACCGTTGGACTATTATTTGTGGGGTGCCCTCAAAGATAAGTGCTACGCCGACAAGCCAGAGACAATTGACGCTTTAAAGGACAATATTCGTGAAGCCATTGGTGAAATACAGCTGCACACAATCGATAATGTGCTTAAAAATTGGACCGATCGTGTACGCTACTGCATGGCCAGCCGAGGCAGCCATTTGAATGAAATTATTTTCCATTATTAACCGGAAGAATTGTACATTCAAATAAAAAAAGAAATTTGAGAAAATATTCAGTAGCTTCTTTTTTTTTTGCATTTTCAAAAAAAAAAAATGTTATTTGGCGGACCCTGTAGTAATTTAACTCAGATTCTCCTGGAACAGCAAATTGGCTTCTTGAGATTGAAACTTTAGGGCTCTGGAGAATTCGAGTTAAAGTAAACCTGAAATATTTTATCTATAGTTAATTACATAAATTCGAGGGACCCAGTATCAGTAGAGGCATACGGAATATATCAGACACACAAGATACTCCTACTTTTAGAAAAACTGAAACCAAAGGTGGTTGAAAACCAGTGAATTTCGAAGAAGCATCCAGTCGAACAAAGCGCCAAAAAGTTCAGCAATTAGTCAATGAGAAATCACCAAAAAGAAATTGAAAGTGCAGCTAGTGTATTAGCCAAAAGGAAACTTATTGAGTCGACAAATCAATGTCTGACACCATTTCCATCACTTGGCCTAAATTATGACTTGAAATTATCGGTAAGGCGTTATAAAATATTGCGTTCGGTTGTAAACAGTCTTCATCATGAATGTTTTCCTGATGACAAAATAATTGAAACACACAAAACCCACCTTATACCAAAGCCTATTATAGTTTCAGAAGTATCAGCTGAAGAAAGAATGCAGGACTTGCTTAATGAAACTGCTTCAAGTTTATTAAAAATAATTGAAATAAAAAATAATATTAGTTGTGTTCTTGAATGCAAATATGGCTTTGCTTGTAGTTCCGGTCATAGTGTTGTGACGCTATAGTGTAGGTCATAGTGTAGTGTTTTTTTTATGCATTTACATTTATGGAACATATCCCCCTTGTTATATTTTTTTTTACGTTTTTTATATATCTACACAAATACACTTAAGTACAAATAGGAATAACATGAACTTAAACACTGTCTTTTTCTTTCATTAAGAGTTACCTAAGAAAGCCCAACAAAAGAAGGCAGCTCTGCTGGCATAGCCACCACGTAGGTACAAAAGAGGCGAAATACTGCAACACACGCATGCATAATGTTTCACGAAGTAGAGCCAAATTGCTGGGTACAATTGTGCAGGCATAAACAAGCAGCGGTACATGGAGAGAAACTCGGCACGTGGCAACAACAACGATAACGATGTACGGGAACTTGTTAACGCCAAAGAAATGATAAACGGGAAAATCAATCAAATTGTCAATGGTTGTTGACAAAAATCAACAACCCAGAAAGTTCGAAAACGGGAACTTGTTTACGCCAAAAATCAAGCACAAAAAAGTAAAAATAGCAGACGGCAGCCGCGTATCAGCATTTAGTTGGAGTGATCCGATTCAGTTAACGTAATACAAAGTGCGCGTATCAAAGTCGGGGGAAATAGTACAAAGTGCGAGTGAGATTTAATTTGGAAGTAACTTAGTGCGATATTCAAGTCCGGTTAAGTGATACAACATGCGTGCAGTTTCAACGCATTCGAGCGACTTCACGTGAAGACACGATTCAAGCCTCCAGAGCAATAAGCAGAAAAGCCAGGAGCTTGGAAGCGAGACCGCCAGGAAAGGAGAGTAAGTGCTATCACTAGTAGCGTCGGTGGCTTGAAGGCCCCCTGCACAATACAACAGCAAACAGTGTCGTTGGCTTGTAGGCCCAGCTGTTTGAAAGCTATCATAAGCAGAATTGTTGGCTTGTAGGCCCACCTGCACACAGGACATCGGTGCAGTCGGTGGCTTATAGGCCCACTCGCAAAGGTGAAGACAGATTCAGTGGCTTGTAGGCTCTTCTATATTTTTTTGGCATTGTCCGTGGCTTGTAAGCCCGCGTGCCTAATTTTGTTTCGAGCAACAGCGTCCGTTGGCTTGTAGGCCCACCTGTTGAATCAGCAGCCGAAGCAGCACAAAACCTAGCGATTTTGATAATCGAATATATATTGAATATATTGTCATCTTTTTAATTAACCACAATAAACATTATTAACATTTGAAATACAGTTTTTTTTTTCTTGTTTGATCCCTGGGAAACCGCTGAGCGTACCTCAGCATTAAAAGGACCAACCGAAGGTTCGTTACAGTGTTTATAAACAAAAAGTTTTCGATGAAAACATGACTGATGCATTTTTGTTTATTGTTGCAATGGTTCCTCTGAAAATGACTAATATTGATGCCGAAGAGAAGTATGGTTGAACAAATCCGCATCATCTGTGTTGCTTTGCAGGAAATATGGTTGAACAAATCCGCATCATCTGTGTTGCTTTGCAGACCTATTAAACTTATTTTTATGCAATAAAACCCTTTATTAATTCATAATGTAGAAATAGATTTAATGGAGCAAATAGAAAAACTTCTGCCATTTAAGTAAAAGTTATTGCTTTTAACGTTGAAATTAATTTTAAACTGTATTTAACTATGGTTGATGGTGCAGTTACAAACGTTTTCGCACATAATTGGGCATCAAGGAATTGTTATCTATGTGGAGCGACTCCATCTGTAATGAATTCTTTTCATTGCATGCAAAGAACTATAGACGAAAGACATCTACAGTATGGATTATCTACATTGCATGCATGGATTAAAACTTTTGAATGCCAAATTCATATTGCATACTGGATGCCTCTCAAATGCTGGTAGGTACGCGGCGAAGAAAACATACGAATTTTTTTAGAGCAAAAAATAAAAATACAAAAAGAGTTTAGAGATAAAATGGGTCTTACTATTCATGCAATAACAATAGAGTTCAGCTACTACAGCTTTATCGCACTTCCTTAGCATTAACCCATCTAAAGCCACTACCCAGTAATCATTGAAAAATATCAATGTTATGGATACCCGTGACCATAAACAAGTTAATAAAATTTACCCACCAATAAATGGGTTGGGCTCAGGGACAACACAAGACGCAACAACTAACCATGCGTATACATAGATCTAATTACACAACTAATTTTAATCTACTTTTGAGTTGACCTTTTGACAAATTAACATCAAAAACGCTACAATTGTTAACAAAGGAACTCATGCGACTTAAAGAAGCAGTAGCCATATAATTTGTTCTACTAAATGGCAAATAAATCAAGTTGTTAGCGTTTCTACTGCTTCTACGGTTAGTGTTAAAATTTATGTGAGAAAGAAGTTCTGGAGAATCGAATACACCTGTTATGAGCTGGTGTAAATATACGATATCTGCCGATTTCCTTCGATCACCTAAAGACTGCATTTTTAATAGTTTTAAACGATCCTCATAGGAGGAAGGTCTAATATGTCAGTTCCACTTAAGCCCCTTAGAGCAAACTGAAAAAAACTTTTTGGATTCTTTCTATTCGATCAACATGCACATTGTAACTTGGGGACCAAACTTGACTTGCATACTCTAAGTGAGGACGCACGAGTGCATAATACAACGTTGTAGTTGTAATCATGCTATTAAATTCTTTGGCGCAGCGTTTTATAAAACCAAGCATTGAAGGTGCTTTTTTACAAATATTATCAATATGAATGTTAAACGACAGCTTAGAATCCATGCATATACCTAGGTCTTTGACGGTATCTACATAACTCAAGGCAGTATCTTTAATCTAATAATCAAAAATAAAATTATTCCTTTTTCGCGAAAAGGTCATAGTTTGGCATTTATCTGGATTTAAAAACATATTATTTTTAGAACACCAAACTTCAAAGGATTTTAGATCAGACTGGAGTAGATCTGAATTATCTCTAGAATTAATCGTTCTGTATATTTTCATATCATCGGCATAAATAAGCAGATGAGAGTGTTCAATGGCGTGAGTTACATCATTGATAGCTAAAATAAACAGAAGAGGACCAAGGTGACTACCCTGAGGAACACCTGATCTAGCAATAAATTCAGAAGACAATGCGCCTCGGAAACGTATTTGATAAGATCCCTCCACCAAATACGATTTAATCCAGTTCACAAAATATTGTGGAAATCCCATTAACTCAAGTTTAAATAAGATTAGATTGTGTGGTAGCTTATCAAATGCCTTACTAAAGTCAGTGTAAACACAATCGACCTGGTTACCAGAATCAATAGAATTTAAGTAGAATGTTGTAAAATCGAGAAGATTAGACACAGTGGATCTGCCATTCACAAAACCATGCTGACGAGTTGTTATGACTTCCCCACAGTGAATTTTCACCCGATCATACACCATTCGCTCAAAAAGTTTTGGAATCGATGAGAGCTTAGCGATAGGCCTATAGTTACTGACATCGTTTTTGCAACCCTTTTTAAAAATAGGACTTATAAATGATTTTTCCAAAAAAGTGGAAAATAACTTTCGTTAATAGATTTATTGAATAATAAAGAAAGTGGTTGACTCAAAACGGAACCGCATTGTTAACACAATGCGTCAGGAACACCGTCAGGTCCAGCACCAAACTCCTTATCGATCGATCTAATATACATTAAAATATCCTCTGGAGTGAAGGATATATGTTCCAAAGATACTCTGGGTTTGGAATTCATATATCCAAAGTACTCTCCATCAGGATTAAAAGAATCTGAACAGAATGATTTTTTAAAAAGATTGGCGAATAGGCCACAAATTTTGACGGGATTTTCAGTAAATCCCTCAGGAGTTCTAAATGAAGAAGGAAATCCATCAGATTTCTTCTTTGTGTTTACGAATCCCCAAAATTTCTTTGGATCTGTCAATATTCTCAGCTTAACATTATCTAAATATTCGTGATATAATGTAGCTGAGCGATTTTCAAATTCCAGAAACAAACGTTTGTACGTTTCTAGGTCGGTTGAGCCTAAGCTACAGACGTATTTCTTCCATGCCCTATTCCTGTTGTTGCGAAAAGTCTTTAAATCCTTTGTGTACCAAGGGTTCGCAGAATTCTTCGCAAATTTGAGACTGTAAGGTACGGATTGAGAAAACACAGCAAAGAGTTCCATATAAAAAAAGTGTATGGAGTCATCAAGGCAATTTCCATTTATATATTCTAAAATTGCATTAAGCTTACCATGAAGCAACTGATTCAACTTCAAAAAGTCAGCTTTTTTAAAATTCAATTCATAAAGCTTATCTGCTGAATTAGAATTTACTGTATTTGCTCTGTCGGATTTGTACCAAATACTCAATGGTGGATGATATTCATCAACAGTAGTTAGAGCATGAAAGGCCCTTTTAACAACAACATTGTTACTGTCTGTAGTTAAGACCAGGTCAAGAAGTCTTTCAATACTATTATAAATACAACTCACTTGTTGAAAGTCTGAACATATATTATCAACATATATATGTTCTTGGCGGGTCTTCGAATTAGATGCACAATAGTACGTATCATCGTCAGATGAATGCCATTTTAAATCAGGTAGATTAAAATCACCCAAGACCAGGTCAAGAAGTCTTTCAATACTATTATAAATACAACTCACTTGTTGTAAGTCTGAACATATATTATCAACAAATATATGTTCTTGGCGGGTCTTCGAATTAGATGCACAATAGTACGTATCATCGTCAGATGAATGCCATTTTAAATCAGGTAGATTAAAATCACCCAATAATAAAATGTCGTCATTAACGTCAAGTAAATCAATTATGTAATCTATGCACTCCGCAAGGCTTTTCATAGACCTCTACACTACTCTTAGGAGGACCATACGCATTAATAACATATACATTAGAGTTACAATGTATAACTTTAACGCAAATTAGTTCAATATTAGAAGAGCAGGGAATGTCAACAATAGAACTGACAAAGCAGTTGCTTACAGCCAAAAGGTCACCACCATCGACAGAAGAAATATTGTCAGTGTATCTGTCTTTTCTAAAAACTTGAAAACTATTGTCAAACAATTCCAAATCAGTAATGCTTCCGTTCAGCCACGTTTCTGTTAACGCGATAATATCCTCAGAGCAATTATGAGTTGATAGAAATAAGCTCTGCGTCTTAGAACGTAGTCCCCTTACATTTTGATAGTAAAGGGACAGCCTATTTAGTTTTTTTGAGTCTGGCGGTCGGCTTGAGTCACCCTTTTAGACTTATTTTTTGGCTTGAACTCAGTAACAAGAATATTATCGGCCCACAAATTAGAGTTAAGAACAGTTGTAAAATCTTCGGCTGCAACTGTTAGAATAAAAGAAGCATGGGAAGGCTTATTACCAATTTTTTTGCATGAACAGAATGCATTTGAGTTCACTAACTTGGATTGCCTGACAAATGTCAATATATTTTCTATTGATGTGTCGGGCTGAAGACGTGAAATGAAAACATTTCTGGTCCTCGAAACTGCTCTTAAAGTCAAATGACTGTTAGGCGTAGTTGAAATCGTATTTGAACTACTAGTCAATGGAGGAATAGAAGATGGTGTATAAGAAATCACCGTACTATTATTATTTTCTGATGGCATTGCTGAGAGCTGCTCTGCCTTGGAATGTCTGGAGGACGCCTTCCGACGCTTATTTCTGTTTTTATTTTTCCTCTGTCTTTTAGAGCTTTTAAGGTCTTTTTCTGATGAAACTGACAAAATTCCGGAAGAAGCAGTCATGGACGATGGAACCGAAATGTTATCCTGAACAGTAATTTCATCAGAAACGCTGGTAGTGGGTGCGGCACTGACTTCGCTAAAAAATTAAACAATTTCTCTGAAGTTATTATTTAAAAAGTTAAGGCTTTCCCCAAAAAGCTTTATTTTAGAATAGAGTTCATCCGTGGAAAGGCCCTGTACGAAACACAATACCAGCGAAGACCAGATCGGACTGACATTAAATCGTCAAGGCACGATTTAGAAATACCAGCACAAGAAGCATGGAACATTCGCTCATATGGGCCAGAACAGCTGAACATAGGGTACAGAATATTCTGGCTTTTGCATTGCTCGTTCAGAGAACAAGCAGCAATATTATCAATGGAAAAATAATCCATTGGAAAAAATTTAAATTACTTTGTGAGCGTTTTTAAATGTAAAATGTGCTGTTAGGGTTGGCACAGTAAAAAGCAGTGTACACAAAGTGTTAAGCACAATAACAACACTTCACACAAAGAAAAAACCTTGACAAAAACTTTTGTTAACCCTATACTGATAAAAAATTTATCAACTCAACCTAGGAATTCGTCAGTATAAAAAACATTGTTCGCATCGACGAATTCCTAGGTTGAGTTGATAAATTTTTTGTCAGTATAGAGTCAACAAAAGTTTCTGTCAAGGTTTTTCTTTGAGTGTAGACACTCTCACTGCACAACAAATAAACAAACACCGCACAAAGAGGAATAAAAAAAATTAGGCATACAAACACTAGATTGTGTGAAGTACAACAAAAACTGTTCTATATTATTAAGATAAATTATGTATTCACTAGAAGAACACTAAACAAAATAAATTTTTTTTTTAAAAACACATAAATACAATTCTTAATAGTTTTTAATACAAACGATTTAACAAAATTTTTAATTTTCCACTAAATAATAACTATTACAACACACACTAAAAAAAACAACACCGATCTGAACTGATGATTATTGATAAAGTAAAAATAGGATATGGCACTTCAAACGATGGGAATACTGCCAGAAGGTTTTTTCAAATATTGAAATGGTGTATGAAATAACAAACATAAATATTTGTTTACTAAACAATTTCAGTTTGATTCTGAGAACACTGTCAAGCGGGAAAAAAATAAATACTACAAGTATCAGTACACTTGTAAAGGATACTTTTAAAATATATGTGGATAATTATCCCTGGTGTAATATGCCAATAACTGTCCACAAAATATTGATTCATGGATGTGAAATACTTAAAAATTTTAATTTACCAATTGGACTTTTATCTGAAGGTGCATTAGAATCTAGTCATAAGGAATCTAGAAAATATCGATTAGGTCAGACTAGGAAAAATTCGAATGAAAATTGCAATTGAGATCTTATGGCTACATTACTGATAAATTCGAATCCTCTCATTTCTTCGAACAGACATATTGCCAAAACAAAGAAAATGATTATAAAGATTTATTGCCATATATTATATTTTTTTTTTATTTATTTAATTAATTTGATGGTGTACAATAAGACTATGTCTTTTCTAGTACTTCATTGGAATTTGACAATTGATTGTTTAATAAAATTTAACATAAAACTAACATTTTTTTTGTGTAACAGTTAGAAATAACAATGTCACGAAATGTGAACAGTACAAAATGATAAATATTATGAGATAAGTTATATAAGAAATAATTACAACTAGAAATTAAATGAGTTAAATGAGGTTACAAAATATAAATAAAGTTATACAGAGAAGACTAGTAAATGTATACTGGACAGAGAACTAAGAAGAGAAAAAGGCATTGATAGAGAAGAAGGAATAAAACAGAGCATAGTTTTATTGATTTAAAGAATTGTAATAGTTAAAAATGAATTGTTTGAAGTTGGATTGTGAAGTTATTTACTTACTTACTTACTTAGGTGGTCGTAACAACCCGTGTCCGGGTTTCGGCCGACCTCATCAGCTCTCGCCAGGCGCCTCTGCTTTGTGCGCGCCTTCTCCAATCGGATACACCAAGTGCAGTTAGGGCTTCCTCAGCCTGGTCCATCCATCGGAGGCATGGTCTCCCTCGTCGTCTTTGACCAGCGACACTCGCCTCGAGCACCTTTTTCGCTGGAGCTTCGTACATACGATGGACATGACCCAGCCAGCGTAGTCGCTGCACAGTTATACGCCGAACTACTTCAATGTCATCGTAGAGCTCATACAGCTCGTGGTTCATTCGGATGCGATAGTCATCGCCGACTCGAACAGGACCGAAGATTTTGCGAATAACTTTTCTCTCGAACACCCCCAGAGCGGCTGCGTCAGTTTGCGAAACTACACATGCCTCAGCGCCATAAAGCAGCACAGGTAGAACGAGCGTCTTGTAGAGTGTTAGTTTTGTCGATCGAGAGAGGGCTCTGGAACTTAGTTGCTTACTGAGCCCGTAGAAGCACCTATTAGCAATTATTGTTCTTCGCTTTATTTCCAGGCTGATTTCGTTTTTGGTATTAATGGCGGTGCCAAGGTATACGAACTCCTTGACTGCTTCAGAGTTTTAGCTGCCGGATGAAACTTGGGAGTCTAGACGCCGCGCTTCCTTGCTTGTGGACAGCATATACTTTGTTTTGCCCTCATTTATCGTCAAACCCACTTTGGCTGATTCCTTTTCGATAGCGGTGAAAGCAGCGGTAACATCTTTCTTGGTTCTGCCAACAATATCAATATCATCAGCGTACGCAAGGAGCTGGACGGCTTTTGTAGAAAATGGTGCCATTACGATGCACACCGGCCTTTCGTACGATCCCCTCCATGATGATGTTAAAGAGATCGCAAGACAGTGGATCGCCTTGCCTGAAACCTCTTTCGGTATTGAAGGTTTCGGAGAGGTCATTTCCTACCTTGACGGAGCTGCGTGTGTTGCTCAACGTTATTCTGCAAAGTTTAATCAACTTTGCAGGTATACCGAATTCAGACATTGTTGCGTATAGGCAATCCCTTCTCGGGCTATCGAACACAGCTTTAAAATCGACAAAGAGATGGTGTGTGTCAATTTGATTTTCGTGGGTTTTCTCCAGGATTTGTCGTAGCGGGAAAATCTGCTTTATGGTGGACTTGCCAGGTCGAAAGCCACACTGATAAGGGCCAATCAGTGTTTTTGTAATCGGCTTTAATCTTTCACACAGTACGCTTGAGAGAACCTTATATGCGATGGAAATAAGACTGATACCTCTATAACTTGCGCAGATTGTTGGGTCTCCTTTTTTAAGTATAGGCATGCATGCGCCTTATCAATTCATCGCCGCCGGTTTTAAACAATTCAACTGACAGGCTGTCAGCACCCGCTGCTTTATTGTTTTTGAGTCGTTGGATAGCAACTCGAACCTCTTCATGGCTAGGTGGTGATACTTCCACTCCGTCATCGTTGATTGGTGGCACCGAACTGGAGTCTCCATGGGCGGCATTGGTGGAATCGTCGCCAGTAAGTAAATTGGAGAAGTGCCGTCTCCACAATCTCAGCACACACTGCGTATCCGTATTCAGATCTCCATTTTCGTCTCTACAAGTGGATGTTCCGGGCTTGAAACCTTGGGTTAGACGCTTAACCTGTTGATAGAATTTTCGTTCATCCTTCTTGCCCTGGTATACCTCTAGTTCATCACGCTCACGCTTTTACTGCTCTCGTTTTTTGCGTCTCAAAAGGCGCCTCTCTTCCTTCCTCTTTTCACGGTAGTTTTCTCGCGGGGCTCGCGATGCAGCTGACTGCAGCGTTTTTCTATATGCGGCGTTTTTTACTGCTGTCGCGATGCGACACTCGTGATCATACCATTGGTTCCGAGGTTGCGGGCGCCGGAAGCCAATGACTTCTTCAGCGGCAGCGCGCATGGAGTGGGATATATGCGCCCAAAGTCCACCGGCGTCTTTGGGTCCAGAGGTTGGTTAGTTGAGCTTAACCGAGAGTTGAGCGGTGTAGGCTTCGGCAGTCCTTTGTAATTGCAGCTTAGCGACATCTAGCTTTCGTTGCATCCCTATGCGTATGTTCTTCGCATTGCATAATCGCATGCGAATCTTGGCTGCAACAAGATAATGGTCGGAGTCAATGTTGACCCCCCGAAATGTACGCACATCTAGAACACTAGAGGCATGCCTTCCGTCGATTACAACATGATAAATTTGGTTTCGCGTTTTTTGATCCGGGGACAGCCAGGTGGCCTTGTGGATGTCGAGGTGCTTAAATCTGGTGCTACTAACCAGTGAAGTTACTTGCTCTAAGAAAATAGGTAACGCATTCCAAAGTTTTATGGTGGTAATACAAAAAGATCTACTACTGTTAAGGTAATTACACCTAGGAACAACAAAGTTATTTGACCTTTGAGATTGAAGAAACTGCAGTTTAGTATAAAGGTATGCAGGGCTGTAGGTGTGGATAAGTTGGTGTAAAAATAAAATTTTGCGGATGTTTAAATACTCAATCAGTCCATAGCCAAGAATACTTTTACTTATTAAAGAAATATAATGATAACGATTAACTCCATATACATATCTAGCAGCACTATTAAATGCCACAAGAAGTTTGTGCTGAGATTGTGAGTCAAGGTGACTATAAACGACATTAAAGTATGTGATATGTGGCATAATTAATTGCACAACAAGCCTGCGACGAGTTTCAGTAGGCGTGAATTCAAAAGAAGTCCGTAAGTAACGTAGAGTCCCGTATATTTTTCCTATGGTGTTATTGATATGGTCAATACAAGTCAATTCAGAATTAATTATAAATCCGAAATTTTCCACTTTACGCACAAATTCTAGCTGTTGACCAGCTGTTCATAAACAGGGGAGAAATATCAAATAAGCAGGAGTCATTTCTCGCAATAGGAAGAACTTTAGATTTCAAGGGATTAATGAGAAGCAAATTTATTCAATGAGTTCAAATCATAGTTCAGTCTGAAAGTCAGATCTTCTAACAGTCCAGTTGGTCGAGAGAGGTACAGTTGAATGTCGTCAGCGTATGCATGAACAGTAGCAAATTTACAAACTGAATAAACATCATTTATAAAAAGAGAGAAGAGTAATGGACCCAGGATAGACCCTTGAGGGACACCAGCTACAACTGACCTAAGGGAAGAATAAACATTTCCTACTTTAACCCGCTGCAATCTCCCTTCCAGGTAGTTGGCTATCAACTCGACAGCGCTAGAACTAAAATGAAAGTAATTTTTTAGTTTATAATGAAGAAGAGTGTGATTAACAGAATTAAATGCGTTGGAGAAGTCAATGAGGCAAAGCAGGGTCAGAGAGTTTTGATCATAGGAGATTCTTATATCATCCAAAATCTTAACTGCAGCAGGGTCAGAGAGTTTTGATCATAGGAGTTTCTTATATCATCCAAAATCTTAACTGCAGCTGTAGAGCAACTGTGACCAATCCTAAAACCTGATTGCAGCGGCGATAAGAGATTATTAGTATTTAAATATTCAGCAATTTGGCTGAATATTTCAAGAACCTTTCCAAGTCTAAAGTCAGTAGGTATAGAAGAAGATGCAGATTTAGCCACAGGTAAGACTGTTGCAGCCAACCATAAATCAGGAAATCTTGAGCTGGTTTTACAATGATAAATAATGTGAGTTATTGGTGATAATATGAAAGGTAATTCTAATAACACAAGCATAATGGACATTCCATCCATACCAACAGCATTTGAATTTATCTTCATTAAGCACATAGCAACCTGATCTTCACTAACAGGAGAAAATTCAAAGGAAGGAAACCACGAGTTACCTACCTGCAATGGCATGCTCGCATTACTAGGGCTGTATGTAGTGGTAGGGTTACCACTGCCCAAAAAGAAATTATTAAGTTTTTCAGAGTTTAGTCTGCAGTCGGCCGTATTCTTACTGAAAACTCTGTATTTTTTAATGTTCTTCCATAACTGTTTTGAGTTCAAGTCAGAGTTCAGCTTGGAGTTAAAAAAAATTGGTTTTAGCTTGCCTTATCATAAGATTAGCAGAATTACGAGCTCTTCTGAACTCATTCCAATTAGCTTTTAAGCGACTTCTTTTCCATATTGAATATTTCCAATTTCTTAGCTTAATTGCAACTAATACGCGCTTGGTAAACCAAGGACAAGAATTATCTAAGACTTGCACTGTACGTAACGGAACATGACAAGTAAAAACAACTTCCAATCTATGCATGAAAGCCCTAAGTTTTTCATCAACTGTATCATGAAACCAGCAGTCATTCCATCTAATGCCAGAAAGGTTTTGATATAAAGCCGTATAGTCTATTGATTTATAGTCATAATAAGAAAAATGTGAAGAAAAAGTTATACCTAGATTAACATTAAGGCAACAAAAAACTAAGTCGTGATCAGACAAGAAACTCATCTGATCAAATTTAAGAAGGAAAATATCAGACAAGAAACAAACATCAAGAAGGCTAAGCTCATAATCACGCATATAACGAGTAGGAACAAAATTGTTAGCAATGTTCAATTCACACATAGAAGATAAATAAAGAAAGTTATCAGTTGCCAGATAATTTTTCAGCAGGTTAATGTTTAAATCACCACAAACAAAGAATAAATCATAATAAATTAATTTACTAGTTCAATCGGTGAAATATGTTTCAAGGCTATGGCATCGATGAGGTTTGTAAACATATGAAACTAATATTTTCGTATTTCTGTCAAAAATTTCAACATTCAGGAACTCACAGCCATCATTACATTTATTGACAAAGTTAACATTGAGATTGGACTTATAATAAACAGCAACAGCCCCACCTCTTCTCTTCTAACCTCTTCTAACGGAATTTCACTCTTGAACCATGTTTCCGTAACACAGATTACATCCACAGACGAAGTTTCAAAAATATATCTTGCATAATCAAGCTTTAACCCATTTAAGCTCCTAGCATTAAACTGAACTATATTTAGACCATTACACTGCTTACAAAGAACATTAATAAGAGCCTTAAAATTATCAATAGCACCATAAAAAAATGCATTATGATGTGACATAAAATTTATACCACGATCCAATTTCAAAAATCATATCATCAAAGTCATGTAGAAGGAAATAAATAAGGAGAGAAGAAAGATGAAGTAGAGTTAGTATTATAGAAGAAAGTACAGATGCCGATGCTTCATTTCTGATATAAATCTTGAAGATTTTGTTTCAAGTGACACTTCGGATGAAACAGATACACTACAGAAATTCTTACATATAATTTTTTTTCTATTTGTAATTCAACTTTTATTTGTAGTTTCTGATTATATATAAAATATATGAATATATTATTTTTTTTTCAATTTTTTTAATAAATGATCTCAATTTTTTTTTGTATTGAAAATTTGGTGTTTTGAAAATTTGGTTTAAATTGGGGTAGCATAAAAGGAAGTTAGCATATTTTATAAGGAATCTTTATTTGGAAACACGCTTGTTTTTACTTTTTTACTTTATGTTAAAGTAATAGTGTTTCAAAAACGTTGGTTATATGGGGGGTATCCCAAACAATATCAATTCAGGTTATTTTAAGCAAAAACTTACTTGGGATAAAATAAAGTTCTCTATGTTATTTTGTTCAAATGATGTAATTATGATAAAAGTACTCGGGTTTTAAGAATTGAAGTCTTATGAGGGATACTCCAAAAACCGGTCTGACCCAGCCTATTTTTAGTAAAGACCTTTGCTGTTATACTGAAAATATTTGCGTGTGATTATAATAAAATAAAGTATTTATTTTTAAAGATACGAGATATTTAAAATTCGGGTTATATGGAGGGTACCCGGAATAATGATCTGATTATAGCCATTTTTGGTACGAATGTTTCTTGTAGTGATTTTAGACCAAATATGAAATTGTTTCAAAAAATAATTATAGGAGTCCAAAGATACATCGATTTTTAGCTTACTCTTATATAGGAGGTAGGCGTGGTCATTGTCCGATTTGGCAATATTTGGAAAATTTCTTAGTCTATGTAAAAAAGTCGTCCACAACAAATTTCGTTGCTCTGCGGCAACTGCAAATATTTTTGGCCACAGCTTTTATGAAACGGTTACACTGTGCGTCGTGTTGATTATTGATTGGTAGCCACTAATGCGTTATTACGCAAATGTGAAGTATGAACCTACAAATTGTACATCACGTCATGATCATGGTCAATGCTCCTTTTTTTTCTGAACGCACTCAATTTGACATGTGGTTTTAATATATCGAAGTTGGTCAAGGTGGCGGCGGATGGCCAATTCTCGCCAGGGCACGAAGAATGAACCAACTTTCTTTCTTTTTGGAACTTGTGGCGAGCGAGAAGTGGAAAAGGCTGAAATTGACCTAACCGGATGAATTTCATTTCAACTAGCGGAAATACTGGCTTGCGAATCTAAAGTGAGTTACACACCGCTTCAAGTAAGCAGTAGATTGTGTGCTATTAATAAGTTGGGTTGCAGCACAACGAACACGGATGTGTTGGTGTTCCTGCCGCTGTCAAATCTGCTACCATCTCAACCTATCTAATCGCCGAAGTACCGATGTTGGCTGGCAGCGCATTACCGAGCTTTGGAGAAGAGGAGGGGTGCCAACCGTTCCATTCCCGCCACTTGCAGTTGGCCATCCGGTTGACCAAAAGTTTGGATAGCCTAAGCAACGGCAGCATACCCAATCAAAGTATGGAAATCACTGGGAACAACCTAAGCAAAGGTTTGAAGTCTCTAACTTATATAAATCCTGCACAATAATATGAAATATAAAACCAATATTTGATGTTTCTGTAATAGCAAGGACAACAACCAAAGCATAGCACAACAACAGAAAAAGCGCTACATTTACTGTGTTCTATTTATTCTTTTATTTATTGTGGCTGTGTTTACAGAGAACCTATCTCGAAAATTATTGCAATCTAAATAGAATTTTCTCGGCTTTTCAATAAAAATATTAAAAAAATTTTAATAGGGGGGCAAGGGCATAAAAAATAAATTTTATTTTGTAACCTTTCTTTAAACTGCCTTCCTCAAAAATTTTTAATGAGGTTCTATTTTTTTCGAAAAGGTCATGTTTTTTTATATAAAAAAACATTACTGTTTCCCTTAGTCCAACAACAAACCATAAAAAATAAAAGAATTCGTGACTGAAACATTTTATAAGATAAATACCATAACTGATTATAGCTGAAATAATAACGGTAAAAACAAATTTTTTTCTAATATTTTTCACCATTTTCTTAAAATTAGGAAAGTTACAGAAAAATTCCAGATGGTGACTTCCATAATTGGCCAATAATTGGTGGAATCGCTCATAAATTTCATATTAAAAATATATTTTGTTTGTTAAAATTTAAATTTTCAATTATATATATATTTATATATTTAATATAATATATTAAATTCTTTAATGCAGGTAAAATAATAATTTCATATTATTTCGAAATTCTTATTTCCATTTATTAAACATAAGATTTCATTGCATTTATTTTTAACCAACGTAAAAATAAACAAGAACAACAAATTCATCACCAAATATGTCAAACAAAAAAATTCTACGTCCACACTTACGATACTATCGAAACTGTATATTTTTTGTATATTGATATTTACGCCTAATCGTCGCTGCGCCAACAAAAACAGTTATGTGTTTTCAGCAGAGCAAAACAACTAATTTCTTTTCAGAGTATTTCTAGTACTGCGAGCATAAAGCTGTTTTTGATCACTTCTAAACCAAAAGAGATATAAAAACCGGCAAATGCGGAAATGTGGGCAATAGATAAAATACGATATAAAAAAAAATTTGAAAAAAATCACATAACTGTTTTTGCTGGCACAGCGACGTATTGTTAAATTTTTTTGTTTTTTTTTTCTTTCTATAATTTTTTTTTTATTCTTTTGAACTTTTTGTACTATCTAAAATAGAACAAACATTAAAACTACCTTAATTATACAAATGAACTTAATTGAGAATATAATTAAGAACAACTTAATTAAAAACGGTGTTTATCATAAATTTAATGAACACTAAACTAAACATAAAAATAAACGTACTTAAAGTTTAATAAAGATTGACTGAATTATAAAAATTAACTTAATAAAAATTTAACTAAGCCTACCTTACTTATGAAAATAAACTTAACTTAGAACATAATTAAAACTAACTTAATCATACAAATAAACTTAATTAGGATTTAATTGGGATTAACTAATTATGAAAATAAACTCAAATAAAACTTAATTAAGACTAGATTAAAGTTAAAAATAAACATGATTTCAATTTAATTAAGACTAACTTAATTATCAAAATAATCTTAATTAAGATTTAATTAAGAATAACTGAATTATAAACGTAAACTTAATTAAAATTAAATTAAGACTGGCTCAATTAAAAAAAAAATAAATTAATTAAATTATTAATTAATTAATTAAATTTAATTAAGACTGACTTAATTACCAAAATAAACTTAATTAAGATTTAATAAAGACTAACTTAATTATAAAAATAAACCTAAATAAGAACTTAATTGAGAACAACTTAATTAGAAATAATAAAATAATAAATAAATAAAATAATTTATAAAGAAATAATATAAATTTAATTAAAACTAACTTAATTATAACATTAAACTTAGTTTAAACTTAGACGAACGTAATCATAAAAATTAAACTTAATTAAAACCTTATTGGACCTGACTTAATTAAAATAATCTTAATGGAGGACGTAATTACGAGTAATTTAATTAAGGTTGATTTTAATTACAAACTTACTTAAGACTAACTTAATAAATAAAATAAAGTTACTTAACAACTTAATTAAGAATAACTGAGCTAAAAATAATCTTAATTATAAACTTACATAAGACTAAATTAATTAATAAAATAAAAATAAATTTACTTAATAACTTAATTAAGAATAACTTAGTTAAAAATAATCTTAATCATAAACTTACTTAAGACTAAATTAATTATAACATTATATTTTAACATTATAATTATAACAAATAGAACTTAATTAAAACTTAATTAGGGCTAAACTTATTTAAAGATAACCTTATTACCCCTGCCTTAATTATGTAATTAATCGTACCTTACCTTAACTGAAAATTAATTAAGACAGACTTTCAGGAAGTTAAAACTTAATTAAGACTAAATCAATTAACTGTTAAAGTAAGCTAAAACGTAATTTAAGCCTAACAATAAAAATAATTTAATTGAGACGAGATTTTAATTATATAATAACTCTGTAAGGATAAAATTTGTGCTTCAAATTTTACCTACATGTCTGATGTAATTTCATTTCAGTTTCAATAGAGAGCCGAGGCACAGCCGAGCGCTGAGCGGCGCAGGTCGTGTGGGTCAGGACCCAGACGACACAAAGCAAGCCGCCACCATTGAGCTCTGACAGGGGAGCCCGAAAGGGCATACAAACCCAGCAGTACGGGGTTACCCGAAATGAAATGAAATAGTTACTTGCATTTTCACCCGGGGAGAAGAAGCAGGCTTCCCCTGCAAATAGTTGTGTAATATGAATCATACATTTAATTTCATATTACATTTGAAATTTATGAATTATAATAGAAAATGTAATAAATGAACAAAATGAATTTATTAAGTTTTTGAAATGTTAAACTTAATTAGAACTGAAGAATTAAGTTCAACCCTATGATTAAATAAATACCAAACGGAACTGAAACAATCTCCGCTTTATTTATTTTTGTCTAATGAAAACAAAATTTTATGATTTAACAAATGGGTCTGTTGGGGTTAAACAATGACGACAGGGAATTTCTCCCAGTGTATGTCCATAACATGTTTACACACACCCAAACTAACGTATTTTATTTTATTTAGGCTGACGCCAGCAGCATAATCAACTTTGCTCGAAAACAAGTCATTAGTTCGAAAACAAGGCATCCAACCTGTGCCAACACGTTGTGAGTAGTTGCCAACATTTTCGAAATGGCCGCCAACCGGAAGTTGATTATTATGTTGAGGAGCAACATAAACAGAGATATGGAAATCAAATGCATAAGAATTTACAACCACCGGAAAATACACCCAGACGTAGATGTCCACCCTATTAGAAAATCTACACCCTCACCTTTCATGAAAAAAACCCAAAACACCTAAAATGAACATTTCAGCACATACCGGAAACACGACATGAAGTTCGAGCTCGAGCCGAGGCAATCTTACAATAAAAGAGAGAGCTCTGGCCCGACTCGAGGGAGTTGTGAATCAGCCGTGATACCGACAAGACGTAAGTGAGAGTTTCCATTTTTGTGACCAACGCTGCACGTCAACGCAGCAGTCAAAGTAAAATTGCTCAAACGAGACATAGCACAGCCAACGCCGCTGCAGAGGACAGCCAAAGGCAGTACTGCCGAGCACAGTCAGAAGCATTACGGAAGCATCAGATAATTCCAAGAAAACACAGTCAGGATACCAAAACAGCGACGTCGACGTCACCGACAAGCTACGCCAGCGTCGACCCGGGCAGCAGAAGACACCCCGGCGGCATCGCGAAGCCTTCAGGTAGGTCTGTGAGTTAAAATAGCAGGATAGGAGATAGTTAGGGAGTGAATAGGGAATTAAGCTAGGTTGGTAAGGGGTATATGCACTCTGCCAAGTAGGGAAATTTATTTTAAAGCATTCCAGAGTTAGTCCAGCACAAGAAAATTCAGACCTTCCTATGGTAAGGGGTCTTTGCACTCTGCCAACTAGGGAAGTCTGACATTTCAAGAGATTTCGTGTGAACAGTCAGTAGGAGCTCTAGCAGCTTTGGTAAGGGGTATATGCACTCTGCCAAATAGGGACGCTAGACAATATAAAAGGAGAACGCGTGAGGGAACCTAGACAGCTTATGGTAAGAGGTATATGCACTCTGCCAACTAGGGAAATTTATATTGTAGATATCGTAAGGTGAAATAGTGAGCCAGGCCGAATTGTGAGTCATAGACAAGGACGTGACGTATTATAGCTTTGGTAAGGGGTATTTGCACTCTGCCGAAGTTGTAATAAAAGAAAACCAATTAGCCAGGGCGTTAGGGAATCCACACCTTCCTTGGTAAGGGGTATTTGCACTCTGCCAAAGCTCCTAGTTCCTCAATCCCATTTCTTATCAGTAGAGTAGAGTTAGAGACGCACACGGTAGGGCGAGGTAGATCAGATTTCTCACACTCTACAACCACGCTGCCGCCGGCACTGTCGACTGAAGAGACACAACGCGGCTGCCCTTCGGAGCTGTAGCCTATAACCTACGGCCAACGGACCCAGCAGCGACGTGCCACATGAGGATTTGGTGACACCTTTCTTTTTTTATATTACTCTTTATTATTATTATTTAAGAAATTTATAATTATTACTTTTAAGCGCTTACGAACTTTACGTAAATTTTGGAAATAGATACCGTAAAGAGGTATCATTAGATAATTTGTGTTAATTTCTTCCAACTAAACATTGGATAATAAAATTATAACGTTCGATTGTAATTTGTGCGTTTTTATTTGGAGTCCTTAAATTAAAAGATTATAAATTTTTCGCACGACCCTGGACAGCCGCTTTGCTGTCCCAGCTATGGACCCAGGTCAACTGGGAGTCGTGACAATGGCGCCCGAGCAGGGACTCCAAATCGATTGCAATCGTTCGTTATTCATTTGTTGGAAACACCTGTCGTTAGAGATAGCCATATACCAACAGACCCCGCACAATTAATCGATTTTATTCTGATTTAATCTAATTTACGTAAATTCGGTTACAACAGCAATAATAAAAGTTAACAATACGAAACAAGTAAAGCATATCCGCCATCGCTAAGCGAGCGTAACGCTAAATAATTTTTAATGAAATAATAATATTCTACATGGAATCTTTACCGCATTTTCGATACGCAAGAATGCCATAAATAAATACTTACAATTTTAGATTGTAATACCGGTGGAATAGCAAGACTTAACTATTTATAATTTCTTTTCGATAATTACAAAAAATTAAACCTTTATAAATTTTCAGAGAAGTACACTAAGGTAAGCGCTGTTTTGTTAGTCTGTTCCATTTTCTTTAGTCTTGCCATCTTATTAGATAGGCGCCATACGACCACTTGAGGCAACTCGGTTTTGCTTCGGTGATCGCTTGAGGACCCGCGTGAGCGGAAATAAAGAAATTTGAAGTTACGGATAATTCAATTAAACTTCGCGTATCAGCACCATTGTGCTCATTTCACCAGTGTTCGCTCCCGATACCCTGTCAAGGACGATATTGGAATTTTGGAACGATGGTTAAGACATCGTGGATCCATGGTTTGAGGAAAGATGACCTCATCGCATACGCCCAGGAGTTTGGGTTCGATGAGAATGGCACGATGGAAGAACTGCGAAAACGTTTCGCCACTTTTGCAATTGATGCCATAAACGAAACAAAATGTGCGCAGCGGCTACAGGAGTTGGAAAGCAAGCATGCAGAGAAGAGACCTGTGTCGCCGCGACCATTAGTATTACCCCATAATCAGGAGCTGGCCGGAATTAACGAACTGCACCAAGGGCTACAAGTTCCTGAAGCGGTGATACAACGAGAAAATTTCTCACGATATAACAACGTTATTGACCGGGTGCGGAAGTGGGCCGTGAAATACGATGGCGGCCATGACCCCCTGTTTTTTATAGAGCGAGTTGAGGAACTAGCTACGGCCTACAACATAGAGAAGGATAATTTACCGCGGGTTATGCCAGAATTATTAAAAGATCGTGGTCTCGTCTGGTGGCGAAATCAACAACCACCGTGTGGAGACTGGAGGAGTTTTAAAGGGAATTTCCTCACATTTTTCCTGCCTGCGCACTATTTTGAGCGCCTCGAAGACAAAATTCGAAATCGTTTACAACAACCTAGAGAAAATTTCAAAGATTATTGTCTTGAGATATTAGACATGATGCGACATGCAGACTTCTCGGAGAGCCAGAAGCTGGAGCGCGTGTTCCGAAACTGTCACCTGGACTACCAGCTGTACATCCGGAGAAAGGATTTTGTAACCCTCGACGAGCTCATTACCATGGCAGAAGACTTTGAAAGTATTCGAGGAGAAGGAGAAACTCCAGCACGGGCATCAACCCAACGACAAATTACACAACATCGGATGATTCAACAGCCAGAAGGCCCAGTGCCCACCTGTAACCATTGCGGTCAATCAGGACATTCACCAGGAGTTAATGGGAACCGACAGAATCCCTTCCAGCGAAGGCGTAAATGCCAAGGTCAAAACGAGCCAACTACCGATTGTTGTTTATGGACGCCGGGAAACGCTCAGGGTCCTCAGAGTCGAGGGGAGAACGAGACCGATGCACCTACACCTCAAACTCAACGAAAATCTTAAACTTTGCTCACCAGCGAATATTTGCTGAAGTCAGTCTGGGAGGGTTCTCATCGGAAGCGACTATTGACACCGGAGCCACCCGCAGCTTTATCAGCCAGACCCTCGCGCAGAGAATACGATCAGCCGGAGATAATCGAGCCACCAACATCAACGTGCGCATGGCCGACGGGTCCCTGAAGAGCGTCACCGAGACCCTGGAAATCGAAGTTCGATTAGGCTCATGCAGATGTGAGGTTACGTTTCTGACTTTACCGGAAGTATGTGACGAACCTATTTCTGGGAAATAGGCCCCCACAATTTATACGCCGCACATCTATACAATGTATGCACCATCAACGCTGGCAACAATGCTTATACCAGCGACACATGGCAACATGCATACAGACGTAATGCGAAACACGACACTCAGCCACAGACAAGGTGATATACAAATGGTATGACGCAACAAGCAACATGCCGATGTCAACATTCACACACCAACGTCTAGCCAGCAGCAGCTACAGCAACGCCTGCTAATCAACCCCAGCTACGACAACCATACCGACGGTTTGACGCATCAACGAGCCTGACACGAGTTCAGGCAATGCATCTTACAAACACAGCAGCATCATGGTTTGTTTCAGTTATTATTTTATTGCTTAATAATATTACGCTGCACCGTCGCAAGAGGCGACTTACTATATTAAGTTTATTTTAGTTAACTATATTATTTCTATAAAGTAAATATTTCGAGAAGATATGCTAACATGTATAATTTACATTTGTATTGAAGATATATTGAAATGAATTATATTTATCATAAGAAGACCTAGCATCTAACATGGAATATCTATATTAAGCTCTTGAATATCTTATTTTTTATATTTACTTTGCTATGTTAATATCATGAAGTACGAAATACTTACTATTAGTACTTATTACTTACTACTAGCTACTTACTACTTACTACCTACTAAGAATAAGGTATTATTAAGCACCGCTGGCAGAAGCCAACGCTTTATGATAAGTTTATTTTTCAATAAACGAGAGTCTTGTACGAACCTTCAAACCAACCAGACGTTTCATTGGCAGCGCTAGGACAAGGTAACATTTTATAGACAACATGAATTAGTCTTGCTGCAGCCAGCAGACTATTGAGACGTAGTTAGCTCCCTTTCCTATTCCCCCTTGAGTTGTGCTGCTGTCCCTAGGACCCGCTCGGTTCGTTCAGCACCACACTCACCCCTGCTCTCAACGAGCTCCGCTCACCTTAAGAGCGATCCCACTCTTTGAGTGCGCTGCTGTCCCTAGGACCCGCTCGGTTCGTTCAGCATCGCTCTCACGAGTGCTCTCAACGAGTGCGAATTCTAGAGCATTGCCTGAGGATTGAGTCGTGTTACTGCCCGTTGGACCCGCTCGGTTCGTTCAGTGACACACTCGCTCCACTTTCAATGAGTGATACTCTGAGGTGCCTTACTGACCCTAGGACCCGCTCGGTTCGTTCAGTATTGCTCTCTCAAGTGCTCACATTGAGTGGCAAATCCCACTTGTTACTGCCCGTGTTACCCCGTGTTACCCCCGAGTTGTGTTACTGCCCGTTGGACCCGCTCGGTTCGTTCAGTGCCACACTCTCTCCGCTTTCAACGAGTGATACTCTGAGTCACCCTACTGACCCTAGGACCCGCTCGGTTCATTTAGTATCGTGCTCTCAGGTACTCTCATTGAGTGGAAAGTCCTACCAACTCATTATCGCTCTCACCTCAATCCACGACAAGTCCCACTCAACGAGACACCCTCTCACCTTGACCGACGAGGACAGACGACAAACGGAGCGCTAGACAAGTGTTGAAGGTCAACGCGGTCGTGAAGAAAACGGCCAAGGGAAGATCATCCGATCTCTCGATACTGCACGAGAAGAAAAGTACAGTCCTGCATACAAGACAAGCAGCGAACTTCCACGGATTGTCACCAGCACCAAGGTCACCTTTCACCTACGACAAGAGTGAAGACCTTGTAGTGAGGAGCCCCAGCTGGAATCGCCAGCCAACCACTCGCCAGCATCGCCGTCCGAACGAGGACGCACTGAGCCAACTACACATACACACAAATCATCATAGGCACACAAAAAAACCGACCTTACCAAGAAGGTCAAGCGGTCTAAAAATCCTCCTAAGACCGTCTTGTAAGTACCCTGGACAGCCGCTGAGGATACCTCAGCTGAAAAAGAGCTGTAACGACCAGGAGGTTCGTTACAAGTGGCGCCCGAGCAGGGACTCTGCGGGACAATATCGCAGTGTCCCATCCACGCTAAGCAACAAAAAAAAAAACAATAAAAAAAAAACAACATATAAGCATCGCATAAAACTCCAAGCATCGAAAATAAATACATACGACGATAATCCACGCTAAGGAACGAGAAACAAAAAAATATCATACAATCGACGCAGAAAATTCTACGCATCAAAATAGAATACATAAAAGCAAAGTAAAAATATATATATTCGACGTAAATATATATATTCAAGAAAGTTCCAGAAAACGAAGAGAAGTTAAAATTCAGAAGTCATCGAACATTTTTGGCTATCACAAACATTGCCAAAACAACAAGCAACGCTTCAAGGTAAAACAAGAAATCATCAACCAGAGAGAAAAAAAAAACAACTACCGAAACACGACAATATACAAGCATCAAAAAAGATGACGTCAAGATGAACTCCTTACGAACATCAGGGAGTTTTAGATCGACGAGACCGGCACTGTCGAGGAGCTGCGGAAGAAGCTCGCAGCACACATCAACGACGGCAAGCATGGCGACCAAGATGTGAAACGGTTACTAGAGCTTGAGAACAAACATACGAGGGCAGCGTCACCAGCTATGAAAAACAATGGTGAAAGTGTGAGCGACACCATACAGCAGCGAACATCCACTACCAGGCAAACAGGCTACTATAACGCCTATCAACAGGAAGTACCATATTATAGAACTGGTTCATCCGAGACTACTTCCTACCCAGCCATCATGAATCATGCTGGAAAATGGGGCCTAAAATACGACGACGGACAGGACCCCATCAACTTCGTAGAAGGAGTCGAAGAATTGGCCGAGGCCTACGGCATTCCAATTGATCTCGCACCCAGCACCATGCCTGAGCTTCTACGAGGTAAGGCACTGATTTGGTACCGGAACAACAAGAAACAGTGGACCACCTGGGCAGCATTTAAGGCAAGCTTTCTACAATTTTTCTTGCCGCCGCGATATCTCGAATGCCTTGAAGATGACGTCCGACGGAGAGAACAAGGCCCACACGAAGAATTTAACGACTACTTGCTGGCCATTCAGACGATGATGCATCATGCAGGCTACACGAAGACGCAAGAGCTGGAGCGTGTCTATAGAAACTTACGGCACGAGTACCAACTGTACATTCGCCGCAGCGATTTTAACTCCGTGGAGGAGCTCACCACACTAGCCAAGGAGTTCGAACGTCTTAACACTCAACACACGTACCCGAAGCCAGATGTCAGATCTCCAACCAGGCAACACACGCCACAATATGAGACGCCACGTCCACGTGAAAACCGATACCCCACAGGTGCACGAGAAGAGCCGAGAGTCAGCACACGAGCATGTAGACGATGTGCTACAGAAGGCCACCGTTCCGACCAGTGCAGAAACCCACAAGTATTTTTCTGCTGGGACTGCTGTAAGCGAAATATAAGAACTCTTGATTGCTGTCGACAGAACGCGGGAAACTTCATCGGACCACGCCGAGATTAGGGGCGAGCGTGGTCACGAACTCTTACAGCCCCAGTGTACCACCACAACATAAGTCTACGAAAACACGTAAGCAACAAAGATACAAGCCACAGCACAAAGTAGAACCTCCAGAGATACGAGCATATGCACCACCCCCACGGATACAGGGAAAACCTCTCGACCAGGCCACTGCTATTCGACTCAAAGCGCTAGAAGAAGCTCGAGAGCAAGTAAGAACGATTAACCGTTTAGCTAACGCGAAAATGGAAACGCTATGGGATAGAGTGCATGCGCAGCCAACCGAAACGCATGTGAAGTCAACTTCACGTGGGAACCAGCACGAGGTGACAACAAAACATTCACCCACACAACGACAAGTTGTGCAGCTATCAGCGGCACCCGTGACAACCCAACAGCAACAGTGTACCAAGCCATCAACAGAATTTTATTATGGAAAGTTGTATTCAACAAGATTTAGAGATATGGCCGCAATGTATTCGCAACGACAGCCAGCACGAGAGCCAACAAGAATTACACCTTGCACTTGCTTCCACCATGAGACATCGCCTCCCGTAAATACAGTTACGGAAAACGACAGCCGATATGATGCAGCGAGCGGACTACCAGATGTTCCACAGCGTAAAGTAGAGTCACTAACTCCGCAAACATTTCGACCAGAACAACGTTTTGCACTACCAACGCCATCTGCAGAGCTAGAGCATGATACAACCGAGCAGGCAACAATAGTCAAAGACGATCTCCAAGCATGCATAGAGCCAGCCGTGTCAGCAGCGTCCGCACCCCAGGTAATTTCGAGTGAACCCCCGCAAGATATGAAACTAGTAGCGCCAGTGCCAGTTACTTGTGACAAACAGTCAGCCGTCGACCTAGTAATTCAAATCACGGGTAATATTCAGCAAGACATAGCACCGTCAACAGTCGAATCAAGCGACGCCCAGTCACGACATACTGAGTCGCTACCAGCAACAGCGTTAGACGACGTGCAATCTAGCAGCAGATCACCAGAGGCACCAACTGAGACACAACTGCCTCAGGTAAACTTAGCAGAAGCGATTCTAGATGATCCCACGTACCACGCCGAGACAAAAATGTTCGTTAACACGCACGGCAAAAAGTTACCAGTACCACCAACGAAGCAAAACCCAGATAACGCAGAGGAACTAACGTTATGCTCACAGCAGCCACAGCCACATGCAAACTCGCCATCAACACTGACGGAACAACTAGAACACCATGTCAGGCCACCAGAGCCACCTGACTTCCAAGTATCCACAAGAGATGGGGTAGTAGATCAACGTGAGCAGCATGTCAGGCCACCAGAGCCACCTGATAATCAACGACGCAATAGTGACAGCGCAGATCAACGTGAACATCATGTCAAGTCACCAGAGCCACCCGACATCCGAGAGACTACCGAAAATAAGCGTGAACATCATGTCAGGTCACCAGAGCCACCTGACATTCGTAAGTCTACTGAAATTCAACGAGAACATCATGTCAGGCCACCAGAGCCGCCTGATATTCAAGATGAAGACATCGGAAACGATCCACCCTGGCAGGGGGCCAGCAGTGGCCAAAATATTACAAATCAACGCACCAGGGGTAAGATGAAACACTTATCTCGCCACAATGGGCATTTTAACATAACAACATGGATGATTTCATTAACCCGGGTACAAAAGGGACCCTTCCGGTGAATTTTACTGATGATGACTTTTTCTTTTCTTCTGATAACCACTAATGGACTGGCAACAATCACCGAATTGTCACCGAAGAAGATGGAGATTCCACCTACGATGAAATTTCAAGGGTTCGACTTTATCAACGCTACACCACCCACACTAACTGCTTTGGATCATCGTCGATACAGCCTTCTCAACACAACCCGGCAATGCAGAAGATTATTAACGACGAAGTGGACGAATTATTAAGACAAGGATGCATTGAGCCATCATACAGCCCGCACAGTGCGCCCATCGTGCTGGTCAAGAAGAAGACCGGAGCCTGGCGACTGTGCGTCGACTATCGCCAGCTCAACGCCAAGTCAGTCCCAGACGCATATCCGTTACCTAGGATTGAGCATATCCTCGACCGGCTGCGGAATGCCAGATTTATAAGCAGTCTGGACCTGAAGAACGGCTACTGGCAGATAGCGGTAGAGAAGAGTAGTCGACCTTATACTGCCTTCACGGTGCCTGGCAGAGGCCTCTTCCAGTGGAAGGTCATGCCATTCGGCCTCCACTCAGCTCCGACCACTTTTCAGCGGGCCCTGGATCAGGTCATCGGACCAGAAATGGAGCCACACGCCTTCGCATACCTGGACGACATCATTGTCACAGGGGCGACGCTCGAGGAACACATGTCAAACCTACGAGAAGTGTTTCGGAGACTCAGGGCGTCCAACCTCCGGATCAACAAGGAGAAGTGCGATTTCTTCAAGAACGAGCTGAAATATCTGGGACACGTGGTGAGCGAACGTGGTGAGCGATGAGCATGTGAAAGTTGCCAAAAATTTAAGCCTAGCCAACAAATCGCTGCGGGGAAGATGCTAGCACAACTACCCAAGGGCCCCTGGAGCATCGTATGCGCTGACTTTGTCGGACCCCTCCCTAGGTCCAAACATGGGAACAACATGCTGCTGGTACTATTCGATAAATTTTCCAAGTGGACCGAATTAGTACCGATGCGCAAGGCGACGACAGAAACTCTCATACAAGCCTTCCGCGAGCGCATCATAAGCCGGTTCGAAGTGCCAAAAATCTTCGTGTCTGACAACGGGACCCAGTTCACGAGCAAGAAGTTCAAGGAGTTTCTACTGGACCTTGGAGTGAAACATCAACTTACGGCCCCATACACGCCGCAAGAAAATCCCACTGAGAGGGAAAACAGGACGGTCAAGACGATGATCGCGCAATTCACACATCAAGAACAGCGAAACTGGGACGACCTTCTGCCGGAATTTACCCTCGCTTTGAATTCGGCGATCCAGGAGTCGACTGGGTATAGTCCAGCCTTCATCACACAGGGTCGCGAGCCGCGACTGCCGAATGCCGTATTCGACCAAGACACAACAGGCACGGGCTGTGAACCCCAAACGCCTACGGAAAAAGCAAAGCGGCTACAAGAGATCTTCAAGATAGTACGACAGAATCTCGAACGTGCGTCGCAGGACCAGGCGCGACATTATAATCTCCGACGAAGGGCTTGGAAACCAAAGATCGGCGACATGATCTTAGTGAGACAACACCACCTATCTAAGGCTGCCGATAACTTCGCAGCGAAGTTGGCCCAAAAATACGAGGGGCCATTCAAAGTCATCAGCTTCACCTCGCCTGTTATCCTTGAGGTTAAGAAACTCGGAGACTCTCGTCGTAGAACAGTCCATATCCGTGACGTCAAGGAGTTTCATGCCATCAACGAAGACAACAATGCAACAACATAAGTTACCATTTCACGTGCGCGGCACTATCCGCGTTAAAAACTGGGATCCGCGGCAACAACCGCGTCACCAACTGGAACCCGCGGCACCATCCGCGTCACCAACTGGCACTAGCAGCCGCATCTGCCAATTTAAACTGCAAGTCAAGCAGCCGCCTCTGCCAATCTAATCTGCAAATGAGCAGCAGCATCTGCAAAATTTAAACTACAATTCAGCAGCCACGCCTGCCACTCTAAACTACAGCCAGCAGCCGCATCCAGGGCGAATACTACATCGCAACAACACACCAAACAACTACAAGCTCTCAGACACCACAAGGGACCATACGTCACAACACATTTCGGCTATACCCGTCGTTATAAGTGGCCAACGTAACCATCAGCCGTTACAAGTATGTTACAAGAGGTAAGAGGTAGTTTTGTTACCAACACAAGAAGCAGTCTATACAAACAACTGCCCACCGATCGATACCAGAGACGACCATTTCTCGTGCGCGGCACCACCCGCGTCAACAAAGGGGACCCGCAGCACCAACTGCGTCAACAAAGGGGATCCGCAGCACCAACTCCGTCAACAAAGGGAATCCGCAGCACCAACTGCGTCAACAAAGGGAATCCGCAGCACCAACTGCGTCAACAAAAGGGATCCGCAGCAGTACCTGCGTCAACAACTACAGCACCCACGACATGGCTATGAGTAGCGTAGCAGCAACTACGCCAAAAATCTCATGAGCATTTTTTACATGCTACAAAGACGTCAAACACACCGCAGATGAACAACGAATACGTCAAGCAACCACAAGACAACAACAACATACTCGTCAGCAACTACAGTGTCCACTACTCCGTGTAGCTGCGCCAAAAGCTCACAACAACTTTGACAATCCACAAAGACGTCAAATGTACTGCAAATTAACAGCGAAGACGTCACAACAAGCGCTACACAACATCAACATGTTCCGCAGCTAGACGGCAACAACCACCACTACATGAGTAGCATTTACAACCGCAAACACCAACGAGTATCCTCGTCACAGGAGCGCCAAAGCTCAAGCGACGCTCATGCCAAACAGAAACTTCAAGCTCGCTCAAGTAATCACATCAGGCAAACTTACTAGAGATGTCACACAAGTATCACAGCATGACGAATGCAATCAAGTGCAGAGATGGCAACGCCGAAGTCCACAAGCAACAGGAGCTTTGAAAGACAAAAATTCAAATGCAACGATCACTACAGTTTGTGCCATCAAGATAAAATTATCGAATTTTACATTCATTGGCTTAGACGAATTTTAGAGATGCGAGGCCGTGCCGATGATTTCTACATCTTCAACTCATTTTTCTACGTGCGGCTCATCCAGACAAAGTCAATACCTGGCGATACACCATACACACTCGGACTGCGTCGCCACGCAGGCGTGAAAAATTGGACTCGCAAGCATGACATACTTGGCAAGAAATTTATACTTGTGCCCATCAACGAGAAGAAGCATTGGTTCCTCGCCATCATCTGCTTTCCGGCACTCAATGGTCCAAGGTTTTATGATGCACCATCACCCATCACAGCGAGCAACAAAAACCCGATCATGCAGCCGATGATTTTGCTCATGGATTCACTGGCCACTACAGATCGGTCCCACGTTTTCAACCCACTCAGGAGCTACCTCACGCTGGAGTATCAAGCTAAGCGAGCAGACCAACCACTCAAGAACTTCTTAGAGAATTACCTACCCGGCCACCGTGTGAGAGTACCACAACAGCATAATCTGACGGACTGTGGGCTATATATGCTACAATTCATAGAAAACTTTGTGTGCGAGCCCATCATCGACTACCAGCCGCCAATTACATGTGACTCATGGTTTTCGGAAGCAGTCATTGGGAACAAACGCAGACAGATCAGTGCTATTGTTCAAGAGCTAGCAGGGAGAACACTGCCTAGCATTTCATTACCAGCGCTTCTACAAGAACGCGCCGACAACGAGACAAGCGGACAACAGGCGGTATCAGACTCGCCGTCTATGCAACAGCATGCGACAAACTCACGAGATGCATACCAGGAGGCATACACTATGGCCTCAGCCTCACCACGAGCAGCAGCACCTCTCTCTCAGCAGGCGCAAACTACCACGTACGCCTCAACCGAGCACAAGAGTGACAACAACGTCAGCAGCAGCAGTGACAGCAAGGGCTGTGTTATGCATAAACATCAAACAAGAAATGATGACGAATTCGACGATAGTGACACCTCAGGAGAGTGTTTAGGCTGGCTAATAGAGCCAGGGGAGCCGGTACAGACACCGGATATGGAGGTGACCACCCCGGCAACCATAACAGCCGACAATACTACAACACCGGAGGAATTAATTAGCGAACCACCAGACGATAACCCCATCGAGATCATGCTACCTAACCACCTCACGCAGCGTATTGCAGAAGCGGAAGCACGACGACAGAAGAGACAGCAAATTGCTTTCAAAGTCAACATCGAAGGCATATGCTACTCGGTGAGAATAGCACGCAGCGGGAACGTAAAGGTTTCTTTTTCCCGGCCGACGTAAAGGGGGGGTGTGACGAACCTATTTCTGGGAAATAGGCCCCCACAATTTATACGCCGCACATCTATACAATGTATGCACCATCAACGCTGTCAACAATGCTTATACCAGCGACACATGGCAACATGCATACAGACGTAATGCGAAACACGACACTCAGCCACAGACAAGGTGATATACAAATGGTATGACGCAACAAGCAACATGCCGATGTCAACATTCACACACTACCGTCTAGCCAGCAGCAGCTATAGCAACGCCTGCTAATCAACCCCAGCTACGACAACCATACCGACGGTATGACGCATCAACGAGCCTGACACGAGTTCAGGCAATGCAACTTACAAACACAGCAGCATCATGGTTTGTTTCAGTTATTATTTTATTGCTTAATAATATTACGCTGCACCGTCGCAAGAGGCGACTTACTATATTAAGTTTATTTTAGTTAACTATATTATTTCTATAAAGTAAATATTTCGAGAAGATATGCTAACATGTATAATTTACATTTGTATTGAAGATATATTGAAATGAATTATATTTATCATAAGAAGACCTAGCATCTAACATGGAATATCTATATTAAGCTCTTGAATATCTTATTTTATATATTTAAATACTTACTATTAGTACTTATTACTTACTACTAGCTACTTACTACTTACTACCTACTAAGAATAAGGTATTATTAAGCACCGCTGGCAGAAGCCAACGCTTTATGATAAGTTTATTTTTCAATAAACGAGAGTCTTGTACGAACCTTCAAACCAACCAGACGTTTCATTGGCAGCGCTAGGACAAGGTAACATTTTATAGACAACATAAATTAGTCTTGCTGCAGCCAGCAGACTATTGAGACGTAGTTAGCTCCCTTTCCTATTCCCCCCTTGAGTTGTGCTGCTGTCCCTAGGACCCGCTCGGTTCGTTCAGCACCACACTCACCCCTGCTCTCAACGAGCTCCGCTTACCTTAAGAGCGATCCCACTCTTTGAGTGCGCTGCTGTCCCTAAGACCCGCTCGGTTCGTTCAGCATCGCTCTCACGAGTGCTCTCAACGAGTGCGAATTCTAAAGCATTGCCTGAGGATTGAGTTGTGTTACTGCCCGTTGGACCCGCTCGGTTCGTTCAGTGACACACTCGCTCCACTTTCAATGAGTGATACTCTGAGGTGCCTTACTGACCCTAGGACCCGCTCGGTTCGTTCAGTATTGCTCTCTCAAGTGCTCACATTGAGTGGCAAATCCCACCCGAGTATTTCCTAAGGATTGAGTTGTGTTACTGCCCGTTGGACCCGCTCGGTTCGTTTAGTGCCACACTCTCTCCGCTTTTAACGAGTGATACTCTGAGTCACCCTACTGACCCTAGGACCCGCTCGGTTCGTTTAGTATCGTGCTCTCAGGTACTCTCATTGAGTGGAAAGTCCTACCAACTCATTATCGCTCTCACCTCAATCCACGACAAGTCCCACTCAACGAGACACCCTCTCACCTTGACCGACGAGGACAGACGACAAACGGAGCGCTAGACAAGTGTTGAAGGTCAACGCGGTCGTGAAGAAAACGGCCAAGGGAAGATCATCCGATCTCTCGATACTGTACGAGAAGAAAAGTACAGTCCCGCATACAAGACAAGCAGCGAACTTCCACGGCTTGTCACCAGCACCAAGGTCACCTTTCACCTACGACAAGAGTGAAGACCTTGTAGTGAGGAGCCCCAGCTGGAATCGCCAGCCAACCACTCGCCAGCATCGCCGTCCGAACGAGGACGCACTGAGCCAACTACACATAAATCATCATAGGCACACAAAAAAACCAACCTTACCAAGCAGGTCAAGCTGTCTAAAAATCCTCCTAAGACCGTCTTGTTAGGACCCTGGACAGCCGCTGAGGATACCTCAGCTGAAAAAGAGCTGTAACGACCAGGAGGTTCGTTACAAGTATCAGATAATTTACTGCTGGGTATGGACTTTCTTATCAACGCCGGGGCAAGCTTGAGCTGCGGCGGCCAGACTGTGCGATTAATGCCGAAGAAGTTCTCTCCATTACGAGGACCGGCGTGTACATCGTTACGTACTGAACCAGAAATTTCGACAGAAGAAGTGGACCAGTTTCTGCACACGGAGCTGAAGAAGTTTGAAGCATTACAGGGCCCAGCTAACATTACCAAACATAAGATTGTCATGTTAGATGATCGCCCGCTGAAGCAGAGGTATTTTCCGAGAAATCCCGCGATGCAGAGCATCATTAACCAGGAGATAGACGAACTCCTTGCCAAAGGTTGTATTGAACCTTCACACAGCCCGCATAGTGCACCCATAGTGCTGGTCCGGAAGAAGGGTGGCTCATGGCGACTATGCGTAGACTATCGTCAGCTAAATGCGAAGTCTGTACCTGACGCTTATCCCCTGCCCCGGATTCTCTACATTTTAGATCGGTTACGAAATGCTAGGTATATAAGTAGCCTCGATCTTAAAAATGGGTACTGGCAGATACCAATAATGCCAGCAAGAAATACACCGCCTTCACAGTTCCAGGGCAAGGATTGTTTCAGTGGCGGGTGATGCCATTCGGTCTGCATTCGGCACCAGCAACATTTCAAAGGGCACTTGATCAAGTTATCGGTCCGGAATTAGAGCCATTTGCATTTGCATATTTGGACGATATTATCGTCACTGGCAGTACCAAAGCAGAACACTTGCGCAATTTGAGAAAAGTTTTTGAGCCGCTGAGAGCAGCAAATTTGAAGTTAAACATCGACAAAAGTTTTTCCGATCCGAGACCAAGTATTTGGGGAACGTCGTAAGCGAAAGCGGCATCCACACCGATCCTGATAAGATAGCCGCTATAATAATGCTGACACCACCTACTAACCTCCGAGAGCTGCGAAGATGTCTTGGAGTGGCCTCCTGGTATAGACGTTTCGTACCCGACTTTGCGACGGTAGTACACCCGATGACCTTGCTACTGAAGAAGGGTAAACATTGGCGGGGGGAAAACGAGCAACAACAGGCCTTCGAGACGCTGTAGCAAAAACTGACTGAGGCTCCAGTATTAGCATGCCCTGACTTTAGTAAATCTTTTGTACTCCAGACTGATGCGAGTGACTACGGACTGGGAGCTGTTCTAACCCAAGACATTGATGGAGTGGAACGCGTCATAGCCTATGCGAGTCGTCATCTCATCCAAGCGAAAAAAAATTACTCGCCAACCGAGAAAGAATATCTAGCTATAGTGTGGGGCATTCGGAAGATGCGCTGCTACCTTGAAGGCTATAAATTCACCGTGGTTACGGAGCATCTGTCATTGAAATGACTGAACTCGATCGAGAGCCCATCTTGACGCATAGCGCGCTGGGCACTGGAGTTGCAGCAGTACAATTTTGAGGTTCAATACCGTAGGGGCAAACTAATTGTGGTCGCGGATGCATTATCGCGACAGCCAATGGAGACTTTGTGTCTGGTAAACGGAACAGCAGGAGACAATCAGTCATGTTTGTGGTTGGAGAAGCGCAAGGCAGAAGCGCGAGAACACCCCGAGAAATTTGCTGATTATATAGAAGAAGAGGGACAGCTGTACCGTCATATACCAAATCAAATTGGCAATGAAGAAGCAACTGCCTGGAAGCTGTGCGTACCCTCACATTTGCGAAGTCGAGTGATGCGTGAAAATCACGACCAACCTAGTGCTGGACACCTTGGCGTGCGGAAGACGATCGCACGAGTGGCCAGCCGCTACTATTGGCCGGGTCTCTTCCGCGACATCAGCAGGTATGTCAGATGTTGTGAGGTCAGCCAGAGATATAAAGTCAGCCAACAAGCACTGGCGGGTAAGATGTTATCGCGAATTGCTGAAGAGCCTTGGGCAGTCGTCTGTGCAGATTTTGTAGGCCCTCTACCTCGGTCGAAGCACGGAAACACCATGCTGCTGGTGTTCTATGATAAATTTAGTAAGTGGACGGAAGCTATACCACTTCGCAAGTCCACCAGCGAAAGTTTACGAAAAGGATTCCGAGAACGTATACTGGCACGCTTTGGAGTACCGAAAGTCATAATCACCGATAACGGAGCACAATTTACGAGTCGTTCTTTTCGCCGATATATGCAGGAGATTGGCACCAAACAACAGTTTACAGCGCCCTATACTCCACAGGAGAATCCCACCGAGCGCGTCAATAAAACTTTGAAGACGATGATCTCACAATTCAGCGAAAATCAACAGCGGACCTGGGACGAACATATACCCGAACTCACCCTGGCACTCAATAGTGGGAAATCAGATGTGACTGGCTACAGCCCTGCTTTCCTTGTGCAGGGGCGAGAACCTCGACTTCCAGGCGCGTTATACGACGAGAGTACTATAGGCACGGGCCGCGAGCCCCAATCACCGAGTGCCAAAGCTAAAAGCTGCAAGCAATCTTCGACATGGTGAGAAGTAAGCTCAGACAAGCTACACGCAATCAAGCTCGCTATTATAATCTGCGTCGCCGCGACTGGAAACCACAGGTGGGTGAAATGGTTCTAGTTAAACAGCACCCGCTCTCGAGCGCAATTAATATTTTTTCAGCCAAACTCGCACCAAAGTTTGAAGGACCGTACCGGGTAATCGGATACATCTCACCGGTAATCGTACAAGTAAAGAGAAAGGGTGAATCTCGCATCCGTAGGGCCCATGTCAGTGATCTGAAGAATTTCTATGACACGGTCAACGTTGACAGATAAACTGAGAAGGGGGTGGTGGCAGCAACCACGGTAAAAGACTGCGGGATTGTGGCAGCAACCACGGCAAAAGACTGCGGGATTGGGGCAGAAACCACGGTAAAAGACTGCGAGAGGGAGCGGCAGCAACCGCTGAAACAACTGCGTGGCAGATTGTGGAGCGGGAACCCATCGTGACGCCTAAGAGTGCCGATAGAGAAGTACCCCACGACGCCATCGAGCGGCAGCAACCGCTGAAACAACTGCGAGGCAGATTGTGGAGCAGGAAACTATCGTGACACCAAAGAGTGCCGAAAGAGAAGTACCCCACGACGCCATCGAGCGGCAGCAACCGCTGAAACAACTGCGAGGGAGATCGAGGAGCGGAAAACCATCGTGACACCAAGAGTGCAGATAGAAGGAGTACCCCTCGGCACAACAAGTGGCAGCATTTGCCGGAGGAGGATTTGGACGGAACCTATACAGGCGTCTAAGCATGCAGCAATATCTACAGCAGAAATTACACCACCCAGCCAAAAGGACTAAACGTCATGCCTGCGGTGGAACCAAGACATACCCCAGCATCTTGATCCCACGATCATACAGATGACTTTGCGCACAGCTATATCTGCGTTACGCAATACATATCCCGGACTTAGACAAATTCAGCATCTACATTTCAAGTATAAACGTCACATCAAGTTGGCAGGATCGAATAACCTTCAACCGTCAGTCAAGCATCACCATACTAGTAAAGAAAGGGAGGTGACTTATTTGGCTTTTTCATTTTGGTTTTAAAACATCGTTATTTTGTCTCCTAGATTGTCAACATCATAATTACCCGCGCAGACTACTGGTTTTATCACTAATACTCTCAACTGCTGCAATCAAGTTGTCATGAACTAACATTAACATGTAAGCATCGGTTGTACAACCTAGCTTCTACTCGGTACAACCGATTGAATTTACAACCCTGACGCAACTTGAAAACTACCATATTGTAACAGTAGAATGAAAATTAACATAGTATTTTCTTCCAGCAGCTACAAATGAACATTTGAGACATTTTGTGAAGTGAAAAAAAAAAACTTAGTAGAACATTTAGAAGACCCGAGGGGCAATAGAAACAATAAGGAAAAAGAGCACAAACATTTACAGACAATTTTAAGTAAAAAGTGCCAATTTAATTAAACTGAAAAAAAAAAACTCATCATGAAGAGGAACCGTCGAGAACAGTTAACCTCCGCAGGCGTTACTCCTCCTGAGGAAAAGCTACGCCACATACGTCCGGTTAATCCGAATGAACGATCAGTCACCTCAATGACGCTAGACGCAGTAGACGACGGGCCAAAAGAAGCCTTGGTTGAGAGAAAGGCCGATCAACGTCATCAACTCCGAGCCACGACTTCAGCGCCAACCATAATTTTAAATTATCCGCTGATTATGATGCTGATCAAAAATATATATTTTTCTATACCTGCCACGCCTCCTTCTTGGCGTTACAAACGGAATGACAAAGTTAATATACCCCTTACGCAGTACGCGTTGGGGTATAATAAGCGTAAATAAATTGTAAATGGAACACTTAAAACATTAAGCGCTTTTAATATCTTCACTATCCTGGAGCAGGCGATAGGGATAATGGACTAGGTCCTTTATTGATTAAAAAGGAGAAGGTTGGGCTGATAGGGACCGGGATGGGAACCTAACACCTCCTCCCAATCCTTCACTCCGAATAACCGTCACCCGTTTCGCGATTTACCAAATAGATTTTTTTTTCATTTCCGTCATTTCCGCTTCCTGCGTCCGTTTGAACTAATTCCTTAAAACTCTGCACCAGAATTTTTATTCCTGCCACCCCAGTCATTCCGTCTCATTCTCGGGGGTGTTCGTCGTGGGGGCAGCACGCGCAAAATTTTGATCCGACTTCTTTTAACTATATTATAATCAATAAAAATAATAAAATGCCCTGCGTTTATCGAAAGTAGAAAGACATCTAGATAACAATAAAAAATAAAATGTGTTTCTTGCAACGAATATTTTCACTGTCAGTACGTAAATTTGAAAAAAGACGATATTGAATTTATGTTAAAAAATAATCAAGTCTATAAGTGCAAAAAATGTTTAGCAACTCGACGCACTTCAATGCTTTCGCCACCAATCGGGCGTCCGTTATCAACATCCAACAAACCACCGAAGACAGCAAAGTTTCTGAAGTAACTGATCTTATGAATTTTGAGCAATATTTGCAGTTGCCAAAAAACAGTACTGAGAGCGCTCATCTACCGTAGCAAAACATAACTTTGGAGCTGGTGTACAAAGAGATTCTATCTTTAAAGACAATGTATGCAAGTACTCTTAATACGATACAGAGCTTACAAGAGGAGAAAAACTTCTTGCAGACAAAGTAGACAACCTTCAAAAAGAAGTTAACTTTTCGCAGCAGCGCGAAAAAGATAAATGCATTGAGATCGTGGGTGTACCAAACGTCAACAAGAACAACGCTCTCGACTGTGCATTAAAAATTTTTGCAGGCGGACTCATGGTACAATAATTTACAAGGTAGCCTTGACAACTACCTTTTTTATCACGAGCGTCGATCGGTAGTTGTCAAATCAATACAAAGTTTAACTATTCATCTGTTTTGCTGCATCTTCGTTTTCTCTTATTCAATGTGTTTTTGACAACTCCAAATCGCCAACAGAACTGTCACTCCTACCTTGTAAACCATTATACCATGGGCGGACTGAAAGTAGATATTGCAGAGATAGACATCGATAACTGCTACGTGAAGAAAGTGAATAATAAGAGGAATGCAGCAACTGACATTCTCTGTATAAAATTTGTTTCTCATCGGATGAAAAAAGCTGTAATACAAAAAAAAAAATATGTCAACAAAAATAATATATGCTCAAAAATTTTTGGATGAAAAAAAAACAATAATATTTACATTAATGATATTCTCTCTGTTATGACTAGAACACTTCTAAGAGAAGCACAAATAATAAAAAAAGACTTTTATGCCGCGTTTCCATGTGATCTTCTATTATCTTCTAGTATCACATTTTTTGTAAGAAAGAAATAGTATGTGAGCCCTACTTTATTGTTGAATGTAAGTGTGAAACAGGTATACCTTTTTCATTTTTATAGCATGTGATATCCCCTGTGATGCTACGAGATCGAAAAAGTTCAACTTCTTGAACTTTTGCTATAAAAGTTGATCTTACTTACTTACTTAGGTGGCCGTGACAACCCGTGTCCGGATTTCGACCGACCTCATCAGCTCTCGCCAGGCGCCTCTGCTTTGCGCGCGCCTTCTCCAATCGGATACACCAAGTGCGGTTAGGGCTTCCTCAGCCTGGTCCATCCATCGGAGGCATGGTCTCCCTCGTCGTCGTTGACCAGCGACCCTCGCTTCGAGCACCTTTTTCGCTGGAGCTTCGTCGTCCATACGATGGACATGACCCAGCCAGCGTAGTCGCTGCACAGTTATACGCCGAACTACGTCAATGTCTCCGTAGAGCTCATACAGCTCGTGGTTCATTCGGATGCGATAGTCATCGCCGACTCGAACAGGACCGAAGATAAAAGTTGATCACATGCTATAAATATGACATTCATTTTTATAGTTGTGGGTTTTGTGCTGTCAAGCTGTCAATTTTACTTGCGCCAATATTAATTGTTTTGAAATAGTACAGAATTACAAATACAAATTGGAAAATAAAGAAAATCAAATCAGGTCAAGGGGTATGATTTAAAATAAATAAACATTCTTGGTTTTTCTAACCATCGCAATGTAGAGTTGGCCAGAGAGTTCCTAAGCGCATTTATGGAAAGCATCAGCGATTTTTTTTCTTTAATTTGGTGCTTGGTAGATTCACCAAAACTTTTTTTAAATTTTTTTTTCGTGTGTATTTCACTGATGCTGCTGCAGTTGTGGCACACGAATTGGATTACCTGTAACACCTGATGCTATCTGCACAATAATAATTATATAAAACAATTTAGAGTACGTAGACAAGAAGTTATTTCAATATGCACGTCTTGCAATCAGTAAACTTGCAGAAATTGATTTGTTTATAGGTATTTTATAGGTAAATTTTTATAGGTAAAAGTACATATATGCATCTCGCTCTTTATAGCATGTGTTTTGTGATATGGGATAAGATAAGATACTGAAGGATCACATGGAAACGCGGCATCATACTTTAACTTTGTTTGGATTGCGTATAGTAATGTTCTAATGCGAAAAAAGACGGAGAAAAATGCTATGTAATAAACTCAATTGAGGATTTAAATAAACTCAAACTTCAGCACTAACTAATTTATTTTTGTTAATGTTTTCAGTAATTTTTTAATGAATACAGTAATCTATGATCCTCAAATGAATTTATTTGCAATACCGGCTTTAAAATATCGAAATACCGATTTTAACAACATTGCCAACAATCCAAACCATTCTAATAGTTTTTATGTACTTCAACAAAATATGCGAGGCATGCGTAAGAATTTTGATCATTTTCTTGTTTAGTTTAGAATCATTTCAAAATAAGCCCCTGTTATTTTTTTTAACGGACACATGGATATATGATACAGAAGAAACACTTTTTAGCATTTCAGGCTACAAATTTTTTGCAAACTGTAATAACAATTATGCGGCAGGTGGTGTTGCTGTGTTCGTTATTTCGGAAGTTAATTGTGAGTTTACTGAGTTAAGTTTTGAAAGTTTAGATGCAATTAAAGTTAGATGTTCTATAAATAGTGTTAAATTAACTTTTATATGTATATACAGATTTCATAATCACGAGAATGATGTGTTTTTGAATGATATAAATGGATTTCTAGTTTCGGATAAGTCAGAAAGCTTGGTTGTTTTGGGTGATATTAAATTAAATATCTTGCAAGATTCCAATTTTAGGGATAATTATATATTTTTACTGTCGTCTCACGGTTTAGAGTCCTGTATAAATCAGCCAACTTGGTTTTCAAACTTTTCTGCAACATGTATTGACCATATTTTTGAACGCCTAAAAAAATCAAACAAATTACTTTTGAGTAGCGCTGTAACTGACCTTCAAATCTCAGACTTGTTCAAGCTTTGAAAATATAAAAGTACCAAGTGAAAAAAAATTATCTGCCCTGAAAATTTTGAAAAAAAACAGATTTTAATAGAGTGAGATTGGAATTTTGGCAACGGATGTATAATGAAGAAGATCCATCAGTCGCATACAATATATTCATGGATATATTCATGGACAGAGAATTTTAACGAATGCACTTGCATCAATTTAAAAAAGGACCTTTGTAGTAAAATGCTTAAGCCTTGGATGACATTTGACTTACTTCAAAAAATAAAAAACAAAAACAAACTTCACAAAAAAGTAACTAAAAAGGCAAATAATGTTAAAATTAAAAATATGAACAAAGTTTTGTGCAAAAAAATTCAAGAGGAAACTACTCAGGCCGAAAACAATTTTTATACTAATGAATTTAGGTTGAACAAAGGAAACGTAGGGAAAGAATGGAAGATATTTAATAATTTATTAAACAGAACGAGCGCAAAAGAGGTAATTATGGATTTAATTGTTGATGAGGAAATATTAAGCGATAATGAAAAAAACGCTAATTCAATAAATAACTTCTTTGCAAACTTTGTGAAAAATTCTGCAGAAAATAACATTATATAAATAATGTAAATAATAAAAAATTATTTAGAAATATTATAAATCAATAAGAAAAGTTCTTCGCAAAATCTTCGGACCTGTTCGAATCGGCGATGACTATGGCATCCGAATGAACCACGAGCTGTATGAGCTCTACAAAGACATTGACGCAGTTCGGCGTATAACTGTGCAGCGACTACGCTGGCTGGATCATGTCCATGGTATGGACGACGAACTCCAGCGAAAAAGGTGCTCAAGGTGAGGGTCGCTGGTCAACGACGACGATGGATGGACCAGGCTGAGGAAGCCCTAACCGCACTTGGTGTATCCGATTGGAGAAGGCGCGCGCAAAGCAGAGGCGCTTGGCGAGAGCTGATGAGGTCGGTCGAAACTTGGACACGGGTTGTTACGGCCACCTAAGTAAGTAATAAACAAATGCTTACAACTTATAGACCGATATCGATCTTGCCTGTTTGCTCAAAAATTTTTGGAAAAGCAATGAAAACACGCATTGTTGGATTCTTTGACAAAAATAAATTTTTCTATCAGTCTCAGTTTGGCTTTAGATCAGGATTGTCCACCGAGGATGCTTTTTTAGCTTTTTGTAATACTATATACAGCTCCCTTAATAGAAAAAAATTGTCTGCAGCACTATTTATTGATATAACTAAAGCTTTTGACACCATTAACCACCAAATTCTTCTTGATAAATTATATAGGTGTGGAATTCGTGGATCAGCCCATAAATGGTTCTCGTCTTATTTATAAAACAGAACACAAAGAGTTAAAATTGCGGATAGTTTTAGGTCTTTTGTTAAAATATCTACTGGCGTGCCGCAAGGTTCGGTATTAGGGCCTGTGCTTTTTCTTATCTATATTAATTCAATATTCAATAAAAAAAATTTTTAGTAAGACCTTTGCTTTTGCTGACGATATGGCATGCACATATGAAGACGATTAAATTCTTAATCTCACAGTAAGCATTAACCATGATCTTAGTGTTCTGAGGCATTGGTTCGCAATGGTTGGTTTTAAGTGACAAAACTAAATTAATGTTTTTTAATATTTCAGGAAGGATGGTTAAATTTGATAAGTACAATGATAAACTTGTACAAACTGTCAAAAATTTAAGAGAGATAGTAATATCTGCGACACATCTAAAGACTTATAACCTTTAATCATAACACACCCTGTTCTGTAGACTGTTTTGTTATCGAAAATGTAATGTCTTTCAAATACTTAGGAGTACATTAAGACTATAAACTGTCATGGTTAGAACACACAAGTGCGCTCAAAAACTATGCAATATTGATCTTACGACAATTTTACTTGTTAAAAAGTGTTTGTTTCGTACAGTTGCTAACAAGTATATATTATGGTATATTTCACTCATGGTTGGAATATGGTCTAATATGTTGGGGTGGCACACACAATGTTAAAATTAGCCCGCTGCTCATTATTCAAAAACACATAATTCGCTTGATTTGCGAAAAAAAAACGACTAGAAAGCAGTTTTGTACTTTTTCAAAACCTAAAAATTCTGCCGCTTAAGCATTTGTACTTCTACAAAGTTTAAAAAGTTTACTTTAATAGTGGCTATTTGATAAGAAGAAATTACTAAAATTATAATCTAAGGGTTAACAACTACGAAAAGCATATGTTCCACCACATACATCACAACACTTTTTGCAATCCTTTATAAGTGTGGCGACTAGACTCTACAACTGTCTGCCTTACAACTTGCGAAATCTTCAAAACAATCGTATCTTCCTTAAAGAAGTGAAACTGCGACTTTTTTCTTAGAATCTTAATCAAATAGAATCACTTATTTGTATAACACTTTAATCTGTTTAATTTATAATGCTCTCTCTACATTTAATTCCCATTCAACACAGTTAAAATTTAAGAAAAAAATAAAAAATTCTTATATGTGCTTTAAATTAAAAAAAAAATGTTCACTTGCTTAAAGGGTTAGTGACCCCACGCACTACATTTGTAATTAGATTGAAGAGGACTGCATTCGCCTCTAGCTCCATGAACTATAGAATGTAGAATTATTAAAAAATTAATTGTATTTTTAATGTATATTTTAACGTGTAACTTAAATTGTAATTTCATTAATTTAATAATAAAACTATACAAACATACATTCCATGGCTCGTGGCAACACCACTCCCATTTTCCCTGAGCTACGACCGAACAGTCGTACTCTACGACTACGAATTGTGCAGAGACAGCTGCGAGGCCGTGGGACTTGGCTCATTTGCCACCCTAGCCAAGATCTGGGTTATTATTTGTTACAACTTGCCACAAGATTTCATCAGCATCGGTGTTTTAATAAAGTACAACCGAAGCTATATTGCAGCAGATAGAAAAATCTATATATTAGAAGGATTGATCATTGGCTATTCTACATATCCAACATATTTAGCAGCTATCCAAATATAACAAAAATTTTCTTCTACTTGCTACATACAAGATGTCATCAGCATCGGCAAAAATTAAAAATTGCCCGCAAGTGCGTTGAAATCACATAACAAATAATGTAGCATGAAATAAAATAATGATATGTAATAGATATCTGCACGAATACATCTGAACACCTCTTCAAAACACTTGCTTGAAACATGTATACTTATACTCTATCATTGTCAACAACCAACTACGAGAGAGTAAACGAAAAAAACAAAATGAAAACATTCAAACTGTACTCAAAACAGATGTGTTTTCGATATGAAATTTGCTCGCGTACTTGTGCTCGTATGCCAAGTACACAGGGTAGAACAGAAACACATCATGTACAAGCAGAGGGTTATGCGCTGTTGACAACATGTTCATGTAACCTTGCTTGTATGTTCTTGGAAGCTAACAATTATACAAGACAAAAAATGTAGACATATGTTCATTAAATTAAGAGGTGTAAAATAAATTATTTTTATTAATGTATATAAGTTAGATACACAGTGTGTGCTGAGATTGTCGACACAGCACTTCTCCAATTTACTTACAGGCGACCATGGTGTAAGAAAACCAGGTCACCACATCACATCCATCACCACACTTTAAATTGCCCCGGGTCTGTCAAAAAATTCTGAGAGGGATTAGTGCCAAATTTTATTGGCTGCGTTCAGCAGGTACAACTTTTATGCAACCGGTTAGTGTGTGTCTGCTGAACGAAAAAATATCAGTGTCTAATCACAACATGTGAAAATGCCTGTCTTTAGCATGTTAAGTGTCGCCGCACTTTATATTTTTGATACATTTGCTCAACGTATTGAGTATTTCCAGTTAAAAATTTGACTTTTTTAGAATAAGTGTGCTTTTATAACAAATGAAATAAATAACGCAATATATAACGAGAAAACACAATTTTTCCCTTATTTGATCACTTTTTAAACAATTGTGTTCACAGAAATGAAAAAGGAACGTAAACTGATACCTGTAGCTCGTTCCTGTAACAAAATCGGTAAGTTACCAATTTGTGTGACGTCATGCGCTATCTATTTCGTGACAACTAATATTTCTGTACGTTTAAATCGGTAAAAAATCGGACCGTGATGAAAAAGAACACAAATTGAGAAGAAACGTTGGGAAATTGAGTCAAATGACAAGCAGCTGTTTAAGTGTATTTATTTTATTTTGGGTGCGCTATAATTTTATAATAAATGGGTAATAAAAAGTGATTAATGTGAAAAGTGAAGTGAGTTAGAAGTATTTGGGAATCAATTATTTAATGGATTATTTTTTCAGTAACATTCAAATGCATTCAAAAATTTACCATTTCCGTCGTGCCGGTGCTGCTTCATTAAGGCCAACAGTCGACGTCGCTGCAGTTTCGAAATTCGTCCGGATTTGATTTGCTATTCAAATTAATTTTATTAGTTTTTAATATACATATTAGATATATATACAAATATAAAAAATTCAACTTAAATTAAAGCAACAATTTTTAAAGGTATATTTCGAGTATTTATAACTTAATAATACACAACATTACTGACATTAGATAAATCGGTAGAATTCTCACTTGCCGCAAAGCCAGTGAGAAAAGTGACACATTTTTATCGATTCACCACTTTTTGTACAGAAACACTTTTTTAAAAGGTTCCATTGAAATGAAATCGAAACAGGTGACAGCTTATCGATTTGAAACGACTGAATCGAACAGAAATCGATACAGATTCGTACAGAAACATTGCAGGTGAGAGTGACGTCAAATCGGTAATATAAGTCGGTAACTCTGATCGGTATGAGTTACAGGAATGAGCTACTGATCAGAGACACAACATGTACCCATTATTCAATTATTATTAGGTTGTTCAGTTATTTGACATCACAAGAATAATAGCTTAAACACATCAACGACGACAACAACATTGTCGCATGATTCAATTATTATGAGGTTGTCCAGATATTTGACGTCTACCCACAAAAATGTTTACTCTTATTTAAAGAGGAGAGCAAAAGAGCAACTTTGTAAGGACATAAAAATCACGCAGTTGCCGGAATATCATACTTTTTCATAGTACAAACTAATATAGATACATTTGACTACTACTTTTTGAAACACTTGCTTGTGTTGAACCAAAATATTATTAGCTTTAAAAATGTTATGGTCCCATTTTAGACGTAAAATATTATTGGAAAAATAAAGCTACTGAATGTTGTACACATTTCATACAGAGTTTGTATGAATATTTTTATTACACATATGTTTTTTTTCATATTTTAGTAAAAATAAGTAAAAATTATATAGTCAGGTTATATGTAAAATTAATTGGAATAATGTTTTCAAAATAGTTTCTTTAACCAAAACTATACAAATAGTGATTTTTACATTTGTATTTGGGAAATTTACAAATTACATTGTATTTGTATTTGCACACAGTGTGTGCTTAGATTGTGGAGACAGCACTTCTCCAATTTACTTAATGGCGACGATTCCACCAATGCCGCCCATCGAGAGCACAGTGCAGTGCCACCAATCGACGATGACGGAGTGAAAGTATCACCACCTAGCCATGAAGAGGTTCGAGTTGCTATCCAACGACTCAAAAACAATAAAGCAACGGGTGCTGACGGCCTGTCAGCTGAATTGTTTAAAACCGGCGGCGATGAATTGATAAGGCGCATGCATCAGCTCATCAGCAAAATATGGCTAGCAGAAAGCATGCCCGACGATTGGAACCTCAGTGTACTGTGCCCTATACTTAAGAAAGGAGACCCTACAATCTGCGCAAGTTATAGAGGTATCAGTCTTATTTCCATCGCATATAAGGTTCTCTCAAGCGTACTGTGTGAAAGATTAAAGCCAATTACAAAAACACTGATTGGACCTTATCAGTGTGGCTTTCGACCTGGTAAGTCTACCATAGACCAGATTTTCACGCTACGACAAATCCTGGAGAAAACCCACGAAAATCAAATTGACACACACCATCTCTTTGTCGACTTTAAAGCTGCGTTCGATAGCCCGAGAAGGGATTGCCTAAACGCAACAATGTCTGAGTTCGGTATACCTGCAAAGTTGATTAGACTTTGCAGAATGACGTTGAGCAACACACGCAGCTCCGTCAAGGTAGGAAATGACCTCTCCGAAACCTTCAATACCGAAAGAGGTTTCAGGCAAGGCGATCCACTGTCTTGCGATCTCTTCAACATCATCATGGAGGGGATCGTACGAAAGGTCGGTGTGCATCGTAATGGCACCATTTTCTATAAAGGTGTCCAGCTCCTTGCTTACGCTGATGATATTGATATTGTTGGCAGAACCAAGAGAGATGTTACCGCTGCTTTCGCCGCTATCGAAAAGGAATCAGCCAAAGTGGGTTTGACGATAAATGAGGGTAAAACAAAGTATATGCTGTCTACAAACAAGGGAGCTCGTTTAGACTCCCACGTTTCATCCGGCAGCTATAACTTTGAAGTAGTCAAGGAGTTTGTATACCTTGGCACCGCCATTAATACTAACAACGAAATCAGCCTGGAGATAAAGCGAAGAACAATAATTGCTAATAGGTGCTACTACGGGCTCAGTAAGCAACTAAGTTCCAGAGCCCTCTCTCGATCGACAAAACTAACACTCTACAAGACACTCGTTCTACCTGTGCTGCTTTATGGCGCTGAGGCATGGGTAGTTTCGCAAACTGACGCAGCCGCTCTGGGGGTGTTCGAGAGAAAAGTCCTTCGCAAAATCTTCGGTCCTGTTCGAGTCGGCGATGACTATCGCATCCGAATGAACCACGAGCTGTATGAGCTCTACGGAGACATAGACGTAGTTCGGCGTATAACTGTGCAGCGACTACGCTGGCTGGGTCATGTCCATCGTATGGTCGACGAAGCTCCAGCGAAAAAGGTGCTCGAAGCGAGGGTCGCTGGTCAACGACGACGAGGGAGACCATGCCTCCGATGGATGGACCAGGCTGAGGAAGCCCTAACCGCACTTGGTGTATCCGATTGGAGAAGGCGCGCGCAAAGCAGAGGCGCCTGGCGAGAGCTGATGAGGTCGGTCGAAATCCGGACACGGGTTGTCACGGCCACCTAAGTAAGTAAGTAAGTATTTGGGAAAATCAAAAATTTCCACCTGGTTTTCTTACCAAAAAAAACCACCTGGTTTTCTTACACCATGCAGGCGACGATCCCAGCAATGCAGCCCATGGAGAGCGCAGTTCAGTGCCACCAATCAAAAATGACGGAGTAAAAGTACCACCACCTAGCCATGAAGAGGTTCGAGTTGCTATCCAACGACTCAAAACAATAAAGCAGCGGGTGCTGACGGCCTGTCAGCCGAATTGTTTAAAACCGGCCGCGATGATCAGCATACTTTGCACTGTACATAAGAAAGCAAAATATGGCTAGCGGAAAGCATGCCCAACGATTCGAATCTCAGCATACTTTGCCCTGTACATAAGAAAGGAGACCCAACAATCTGCGCAAGTTATAGAGGTATCAGTCTTATTTCCATCGCATATAAGGTTCTCTAAAGAGTACTGTGTGAAAGATTAAAGCGGATTACAAAAACACTGATTGGACCTTATCAGTGTGGCTTTTGACCTGGAAGGTCAAAAGTTTCAGTTGATCTCGTCTTCTTGTTGTTATCGGTGGTTTTTTAGTGTGTTGCTGTGATTATTATTCCTTATAATCGTGTTTTGTTTGATTTTTGTGGACATTAAGTATTAAAAAAACATTTTAATAACGTTTTTATATGTTTTAAAACAATTCCATTTCGTGGCAGTGTTTATTTGTTCAAGAAATAATTTATTAATATATAACATATAATAATTGATTGAATAGTTTCTGTTGTTTTTAACACAATCCAGTGCATGTTTGTCTGCCTAATTTTTTTTCAATTCCTCTTTGTGCGGTGTTTGTTTACTTTAGTGCAGTCAGCGTACGTAGTGTTGTTGTTGTTTTAAAACAGTTTTGTGTGCGCTACATTTTAATGTGCTAGCCCTATAAGCACATTTTACATTCAAAAGCACTTGCTCGCAGTATAATTTAAAATTTTTTGCAATGGATTATTTTTCCATTGATAATATTGCTGCTTGTTCTCTGAACGAGCAATGCAAAAGCCAGAATATTCTGTACCCTATGTTCAGCTGTTCTGGCCCATGTGAGCGAATGTTCCACGCTTCTTGTGCTGGTATTTCTAAATCGTGCCTTGACGATTTAATTTCAGTCCGATCTGGTCTTCGCTGGTATTGTGCTTCGTGCAGGGCCCTTTCCCCGGATGAACTCTATTCTAAAATTAAGCTTTTTGGGGAAAGCCTTAACTTATTAAATAATAACTTCAGAGAAATTGTTTCATTTTTTAGCGAAGTTAGTGCCGCACCCACTACCAGCGTTTCTGATTAAATTACTGTTCAGGATAACATTTCGGTTCCATCGTCCATGACTGCTTCTTCCGGAATTTTGTCAGTTTCATCAGAAAAAGACCTTAAAAGCTCTAAAAGACAGAGGAAAAATAAAAACAAAAATAAGCGTTAGAAGGCGTCCTCTAGACCTTCCAAGGCAAAGCAGCCCTCAGCAATGCCATCAGAAAATAATAATACGGTGATTTCTTATACACCATCTTCTATTCCTCCATTGACTAGTAGTCCAAATACGATTTCAACTACGCCTAACAGTCATTTGACTTTAAGAGCAGTTTCGAGGACCAGAAATGTTTTCATTTCACGTCTTCAGCCCGACACATCAATAGAAAATATATTGACGTTTGTCAGGCAATCCAAGTTAGTGAACTCAAATGCATTCTGTTCATGCAAAAAAATTGGTAATAAGCCTTCCCATGCTTCTTTCATTTTAACAGTTGCAGCCGATGATTTTACAACTGTTCTTAACTCTAATTTGTGGGCCGATAATATTCTTGTTACTGAGTTCAAGCCAAAAAATAAGTTTAAAAGGGTGACTCAAGCCGCCCGCCAGGCTCAAAAAAACTAAATAGGCTGTCCCTTTACTATCAAAATGTAAGGGGACTACGTTCTAAGACGCAGAGCTTATTTCTATCAACTCAAAATTGCTCTGAGGAGTCAAATGCAAGCCTTGCGGAGTGCATAGATTACATAATTGATTTACTTGACGTTAATGACGACATTTTATTATTGGGCGATTTTAATCTACCTGATTTAAAATGGCATTCTTCTGACGATGATACGTACTATTGTGCACCTAATTCGAAGACCCGCCAAGAACATATATTTGTTGATAATATATGTTCAGACTTACAACAAGTGAGTTGTATTTATAATAGTCTTGAAAGACTTCTTGACCTGGTCTTAACTACAGACAGTAACAATGTTGTTGTTAAGAGGGCATTTCATGCTCTAACTACTGTTGATGAATATCATCCACCATTGAGTATTTGGTACGAATCCGACAGAGCAAATATAGTAAATTCTAATTCAGCATATAAGCTTTATGAATTCAATTTTAAAAAAGCTGACTTTTTGAAGTTGAATCAGTTGCTTAATGGCAACCTTAATGCAATTTTAGAATATATAAATGGAAATTGCCTTGATGACTCCATACATTTTTTTTATATGGAACTCTTTGCTGTGTTTTCTCAATCCGTACCTTATAGTCTCAAATTTGCGAGGAATTCTACGTACCCTTGGTACACAAAGGATTTAAAGACTCTTCGCAACAACAGGAATAGGGCATGGAAGAAATACATCTGTAGCTTAGGCTCAAACGACCTAGAAACTTACAAACGTTTGTTTCTGGAATTTGAAAATCGCTCAGCTACATTATATCACGAATATTTAGATAATGTTAAGCTGAGAATATTGACAGATCCAAAGAAATTTTGGGGATTCGTAAACACAAAGAAGAAATCTGATGGATTTCCTTCTTCATTTAGAACTCCTGAGGGATTTACTGACAATCCCGTCAAAATTTGTGGCCTTTTCGCCAATCTTTTTAAAGAATCATTCTGTTCAGATTCTTTTAATCCTGATGGAGAGTACTTTGAATATATGAATTCCGAACCCAGAGTATCTTTGGAACATATATCCTTCACTCCAGAGGATATTTTAATGTATATTAGATCGATCGATGAGGAGTTTGGTGCTGGACCTGACGGTGTTCCTGCCGCAGTGTTAACACAATGCGGTTCCGTTTTGAGTCAACCACTGTCTTTATTATTCAATAAATCTATTAACGAAAGTTATTTTCCACTTTTTTGGAAAAAATCATTAATAAGTCCTATTTTTAAAAAGGGTTGCAGGAACGATGTCAGTAACTATAGGCCTATCGCTAAGCTCTCATCGATTCCAAAACTTTTTGAGCGGATGGTGTACGATCGGGTGAAAATTCACTGTGGCAAAGTCATAACAACTCATCAGCATGGTTTTGTGAATAGCAGATCCACTGTGTCTAATCTTCTCGATTTTACAACATTCTGCTTAAATTCAGAATACAGAATACAGAATACAGAACGATTAATTCTAGAGATAATTCAGATCTACTCCAGTCTGATCTAAAATCCTTTGAAGTTTGGTGTTCTAAAAATAATATGTTTTTAAATCCAGATAAATGCCAAACTATGACCTTTTCGCGAAAAAGGAATAATTTTATTTTTGATTATAAGATTAAAGATACTGCCTTGAGTCGTGTAGACACCGTCAAAGACTTAGGTATATGCATGGATTCTAAGCTATCGTTTAACATTCATATTGATAATATTTGTAAAAAAGCATCTTCAATGCTTGGTTTTGTAAAACGCTGGGCCAAAGAATTTAATAGCATGATTACAACTACAACGTTGTATTATGCAATCGTGCGTCCTCACTTAGAGTATGCAAGTCAAGTGTGGTCCCCAAGTTACAATGTGCATGTTGATCGAATAGAAAGAATCCAAAAACGTTTTGTTCAGTTTGCTCTAAGGGGCTTAAGTGGAACTGACATATTAGACCATCCTCCTTATGCGGATCGTTTAAAACTATTAAAAATGCAGTCTTTAGGTGATCGAAGGAGATCGGCAGATATCATATATTTACACCAGCTCATAACAGGTGTATTCGATTCTCCAGAACTTCTTTCTCACATAAATTTTAACACTAACCGTAGAAGCAGTAGAAACGCTAACAACTTAATTTATTTGCCATTTAGTAGAACAAATTATATGGCTACTGCTCCTTTAAGTCGCATGAGTTCCTTTGTTAACAATTGTAGCGTTTTTGATGTTAATTTGTCAAAAGGTCAACTCAAAAGTAGATTAAAATTAGTTGTGTAAATAGATCTATGTATACGCATGGTTAGTTGTTACGTCTTGTGTTGTCCCTGAGCCCAACCCATTTATTGGTGGGTAAATTTTTCCCGCATTAACTTGTTTGTGGTCACGGGTATCCATAACATTGATATTTTCAATGATTACTGGGTAGTGGCTTTAGATGGGTTAATGCTGAGGATATATCGCACTTCCTCAGCATTAGCATATATCAGCATTCCTCAGCTGTAGTAGCTGAACTCTATTGTTATTGCATGTTATTAGAAAGTCCACCATAGACCAGATTTTCACGCTGCGACAAATCCTGGAGAAACCCCTTGAAAATCAAATTGACACACACCATCAATTTGTCGATTTTAAAGCTGTGTTCGATAGCCCGAGAAGGGATTGCCTATTCGCAACAATGTCTGAGTTCGGTATACCTGCAAAGTTGATTAGACTTTGCAGAATGACGTTGAGCAACACACGCAGCTCCGTCAAGGTAAGAAATTACCTCTCCGAAACCTTTAATACCGAAAGAGGTTTTAGACAAGGCGATCCACTGTGCGATCTCTTCAACATCATCATGGAGGAGATCGTTCGAAAGGCCGGTGTGCATCGTAATCGCACCATTTTCTATAAAGGTGTCCTGCTCCTTGCGTACGCTGATGATATTGATATGGTCACCGCTATCGAAAAGGAATCAGCCAAAGTGGGTTTGACGATAAATGAGGGTAAAACAAAGTATATGTTGTCTACAAGCAAGGGAGTGCGGAGTCTAGGCTCTCACATTTCATCCAGCAGCTATAACTTTGAAGTAGTCGCGGAGTTTGTATACCCTGGCACCGCCATTAATAACAATAACGAAGTCAGCCTGGACATAAAGCGAAGAACAATAGTTGCTAATAGATGCTACTGTATGATTGGATCTATTTAGCATTTAAGAATAAGGTTTGTGTATGTGGGTGTGTTGTCCTTTGTGTTTTAGGTACAAAAAAAAATGCTTAGTCGCACATTGGTTCAATGCCAATGCCACTGATTGCTAACACATGGGTCTTTGCGTACTGGCTGCAAAATGCTTAGTCACAGATTGGTCCAATGCGCTGCCTGAGTCGACTAAAGTTTTCGTGTTACCTTTGTAACGGCACACTAAGTGGTGGGTTCTGGCTTTCATGTTTGAAGGTGGTGTTGACTGTGAAGTTGAATCCCCATTCGAACATTCAGGTCAGAATTCGCCATGGCTGTGTCGTCTGCAAACATGAGTGACATACTGCGTATGCCACGGCTGGCGCGTTCAAGGTGTGACAGCTGACAGATCACTTTGACCACTGAGACTTAACCTTGACAGCTGACATTTTGACTTTACCGTCAACACGTCGCGTGACAGATGACTGTGACAGCTGACAGATTACTTTGACAGTTCTGGTATTTCAACACGGACGGTATACCCTTTTTATTTCTGACATTTTATGTCCTGTGAAATCTGACGTTCCTTTGACATTCAAATCCGACATTGGTATTTAATTTAACTTTGACGTTTATTATTCTTATTTCTGCCGTTTTTTTTTCTTCTGACAGTTTCCTTTTACTTAACTATGACGTATTTTTTTTTGTTGTTGACAGTTTTTATTTAACCCAGACAGCTGTCGCAGGTCTTGTGCAGCTGTCGCACTTCGAACGCGTGAGCCTTGTTATCCATGCGCAAGTGTGTCACACATGTAAAGTTCGAAGAGCACTCCTCAGTAAATGTTATAAAGTTTAAGCACACCCTCAGCTATGGTTCTCAAGTTTCGGAACGCTCCCTGTCAACATATTTGACAAATGTCAAATAAAATTGGCAGGTCGGCAAATGGCGAACGTCCACCAGGAAATTTGTTCCGTCTTTTCGGTATTGGATGGCAAAGGCGACACCAGCAGCGGCCCACAACAAAGCCAACACCTACATCACCAACCGTAGCAGGAGCTTCGCAGGTGAGGGTTCTGTTGAGCTTATTGGCTTTATAAAAAACAGCTCAAACAGCAGCAGCACAGCCACCACGCAACGCCACTTGCAACAGCAGCAGCACAGCCACCACGCAACGCACTTCCAACAGCAGCGGCGCACACACCAACATCTTCACTATCGACACCAAGAAGTGCAACAGCATCAACAACTGCAACTGCAGTAGCGGCAAAGAACGACAACATCAATTGCACCAGCAGTAGCGGCAACAGCTCCGGACAACAGGTTTTTCTAGATAAGTTATATATATAATTTTGCTTCAAGTGTGTCGACTGTTTTTAAGTTCGTATTTTTTATTGCACTGCAGTCATTAAGATCAAATGTCAATATTGATTCAAGTTTTGACTTTAGATAATTTCAGTTTTTCATGACTCTTTCAGTTTAAATTTTTTTTTATTACTCGTTTTAATATCTAGCTTTATGAAAACTTAAACTTAAACTATGAAAACTTAAACACTTAAACTTAAAATATGAAATCTTATAACTTAAACTTAAAATTTGAAAACTTAAAAAAAAAAAAAAAAAAAGAAAAAAAAAAAAGACACATAATATTATGTTAACATAATATGAAAACTTAACATTAATATAATATGAAACATTAAAATAGAAAACGAAACCTTAAACATAATATAAACAATTAATTTAACAATACAAAAATACAAAAATTAACATAATATGTAAACTTAACATAATACAATGACGTTAAAACTAAACTTAAATAAAAATACAAAAAAATTTTATTTAAAAATAAACTTAAATATAAATACAAACTTGTATTTAAAAATAAACTTAAACATAAATAAAAACTTGTATTTAAAAATAAACTTAAATATAAATAAAAACTTTTATTTAAAACTTAACATAATATGATAAACTAAACTTAACACAATACCATGTATTTAAAACTAAACTTAAATAAAAATACAAAACTTTTATTTAAAAATAAAATTAAATTTATAATAAAAACTTAAATTGAAAGAAGTCATATAAAAAAAAAAAAAAAAAAAAAGAAAGAAAAATGTAAGCATAGGTTTAAGATTTTTGTTTTTTTTTTTTTATCTAAAAGAGCATTAAATTGTATTAGTATTAAAATGAACAAGTAAGTTCTTTTATTTGGTCGAGGGAGTGTGTTGGTTGCGATAGGGGAGGACTATCTACTTCGTCCCGGGGTCCTCCATGGTAGGGAGGGATGCGTGGGCTGAGCCTGAACATCTGGCTCAGTTGTTGGTTGGTGGATGGGTGAGCCCGGGGCTCCCAACCTTTTCCATTTTTTTTTTCTCTCCTCTCATAGTTTAATTTTTTTCTCGTTTCAGGTCCGGTACTTTAATATTGGTTGGTCCAAATCTCGACGCGATATTTTTTTTTTTTGCACGTGATTTATTTGTACGGCGAAGGTACGCGGGGTTGGCCGCCATGAACCCCCCCATCACTCCCGAACTGCTAGCACATAGGCTCACCAGCACATGCAGTCGTGGCCAACTTCGTGCCCGCGGGTCACCTGACCAGGAGCGGTGGCGTCGGCTGAGGTAAGCAGGCACCCTGACTAAATTTCTGTGCGAAAGCCACAGGGGCGCATTCACCGTGTGCCCTCAAAACAAATACAACGTCAGGGCTGCTGCTTCCCTGGTCGGCCTCACCGTTCAGCATTGCCAGACGCAGTCATTTTTCGTTTTCGTTTTTGTTAATTCGGTAGTGGCTCAATTTCGCTCCGCTACAAATTAGCGCCCAACGTGGGGCCTTTTTGTTTCAGGGTGGTAACAATTGTGCGTGACCCAAATTCGCACCGTTACAAATTGGCGCCCAACGTGGGGCTCGAAATTAATTCTGTTCCCATCTCTACTTTTTGTTATGTTCGGTATCGCGTCGTGGATTCAAACCAATTTAATGTAAAATTTTTTTTTTTAGCAGTTTTCGTGGCATTCGTGTTGTTTTTTTTTTCTTCGAATAAAATCATCGGGTTTTATTCAATCGGAATATCCGGCATGAGGCTCAACCTTATACTGGATCCGTTGGTAAATCGTCTGAACCGATTTATTCCTCTATGTGGCCATGAAATCTGCGATCGCGTTTAACTTTCATACCTGTTCTTGTAGTAACTCCTATCATTTTTAAATTTTTTTGTTTGTGAATTCTTGCTGAGAGTTTTCGTGTTGCGGGGGGTAGTGTCGAGTGTCGCATGGATTGCGATGTAGTCGCGTTCAATCGCACTGGTCGACCGATGCACTCGGGACTATTTCGCCGTGGCATGGAACTCTCAGTAGGCCCATTTAACGAACTTTTTTTTTTACTTTTTTTGTTAAAGGAACCTCTGACTCAGCCAGTCGGCAACCAACACTCAAATTTTTTTTTTGGGTTGCAACATTCTCTCCAAAGACTAAATAATTTCAGTTTTACACATTAATTTTTTTTCTCAATTGCGCGATCACTGCGTAAAACACTGGTTTTAAAAGTGACATAATTCCCCGGTATTAAACAAATATTCTTTGATTTTTTTTATTTAATTTTGTTGATATAGCTGCAATGCCGTTGCACCATAGCACGGAGGATATACCAGCTCAGGTGGAGGGTGCTGAGAATTTGTGCAGCATTTGCAGGCAGGCCTTCACAAAGCCTGAAGACATGGTGCTGACACCATGCAAGCACGTTTTCCACCGAGCATGTATATCTCAGTGGATTCATACGAGCCACAGTTGTCCGTTGTGCCGTACGCTTTGCAGCGACAAGAAACTTAGGCCATATCAGTCAGCTCTAGTGAGTGCTTCTTCGTTACCTTCGCCAGGTAAAACGAATTCTAGCCAGGGCGTGGTAAAGAAGGGACGTCCGGCCACTAGAAGCCAAAGAAACTTAGGTTTCAGTCAGGAGCAAGATTCAATTGCAAATGAGTCGGTCGAACGGTTTTCCGATCAAGCTGCTAGTGCAAATTATCAAGATCCATCTGATAACTTTCAGCCTATTTCGGCACCACACTCCTATTCAGATAAAGATTTGCAGCTCTTGATTAATGAGGCAGTTCGAACCGAACTCGCAAAATTGAATTTAAACCAAGTCAGACATATGACAAGCAAGACAAGTCAGACAATGGAGCAACGCACCATTCTGTTCCGTCGCAGGGTCTCCAACAGGCGCGAGCATCAATGCCTGTTGCAAATAACCACCAATATTTAAATTATCAACAACCTCATCTTCACCAGGCTTCACTTCCAGATGTCGGATACGGTCGAGGATATCCTCAGGGCTTTCCAGGTCCTCCGCCACCGAATCAGCAGGTGCCGAGTGGCAGTGGTGTTCCGGGTTGGTCCTCGCACTTTGTGTTGGCAGAGAGTGTTGCCAGCAAAATTTCCAACTGGAAAATCACCTTCAGTGGTAAAACTGATGCGATGACCATTGATAAATTTATTTATCAAATACACTCTCTGACAATGCAGAGCTTGCGGGGAGACTTTGGAGCGCTAGCTGACCATGCACACCTGCTATTCGTGGGCAAGGCCTTGGATTGGTTCTGGCGGTACCATCGAAGTGTCAACCGCATCGAATGGACAGCATTATGCGCTGAGCTTCGAAGCCAATTTACTGACCACCGAACCGATCTCGACATCATGGATTTAGTGCGCAGTCGCAAGCAAAAGTTCGATGAGAAATTTGATGAATACTATGAGGCAGTCTTGCAGCTTACAGACAAACTGCAAAGGCCTTTTGATTCTCAAGCTCTGTTGGAGATTTTGCGACGAAATTTAAGGCTAGATGTGCGACGTAGTTTGTTGTATGTCTCAGTGGGTAGTGTTAGTCAGCTTCGCGCGTTTGTTCGGAGGCGTGAATTACTGGACGAGGAACATGGAAGGAGTTCCAGAAGCTTCCCGCCGCAGCGTCAGGTCTCCGAGCTGACATGCGAATCTGGTCATACTGACACCAACACAACAACTACCACAACAGATAATACTTTTTTAGAATTTCAACCAGCCCCTCATTAACTTCTGAGGTGGCATGCCAAACTGAGGCAATACCAGATGTAACAAACGTTAAAATTCAAATTTTGAAACGCGAACAAACGGCTTCTAGTGCACCACAAAGGACGTTCAAGCCTTTGTACGTGCGATGGCAAGAATATAACGCTGCTCTCAGACGTATTTTTCAGAGCGAGGGCTCCAGCCAAACAAAAAATAAAAGAAAGCAACGATCAACTGCAAGATTGAGGCAATTTTGGAACAAGGTCAGAGCCTTGAAAAAATTTGCGTGCTCGGCGGTTTTGTCGAGTGCTCCAGAGAATGATGTTCGTCCTTACGCACCGGTCTCATTAGCCGGCGAGACGTTAGTAGGGTTAATCGATACTGGCGCTACTGTCAGTTGCATTGCCAACAATTTCGCACAACGACTGTTGTCTAATAAGCAACTGAAGTGGCAAAGGTATGCGATTGATTTGAAAACGGCGGACGGGACGAGTCATTCTTCGGCGGGAGTACTCGACACCACCATCACCTTTCGAGGAGTCACCAAACCACTCAAGTTTTTGATCGTTCCAACTTTGTCTCAAGACTTGTATTTGGGAGTTGATTCCGTTAAAGCTTTTGACTTGGCTGGAGATCTCTTTCTGGAAAATTACAACTGCTCTTCAGTCAGTGGCGTATGCGAAGTTGATTCTACTAGACATGTTTTGACTGCTCGTCAGCAAGCTAGACTGAATGCAACATTTTTAAATTTCCCATCTTTTTCTGAAGAAGGCTTAGGCCGCACTCGTTTGATTAGTCACGTCATTGACGTAGGAAATGCAAAGCCAGTCAAACAAAGGCATTTTTCTGTTTCTCCTGGTGTCGAAAAACTTCTTTTCGCTGAAGTCAATCGCATGTTGGCAGTTGGTGTTATTGAGGTGTCTCAAAGCGCTTGGTCATCTCCTGTGGCTTTGATCGTCAAACCAAATAAAGTGAGGTTATGCCTCGACGCGCGCAATGTCAATGAGGTCACTGTGAAGGATGCCTATCCTTTGCCGCTCATTGACGGAATCCTCAGTCGGCTTCCAAAAGCTCAATTTATTTCGAGCTTGGATCTGAAGGACGCTTTCTGGCAGATTCCGTTAGATGTAGCGTCAAGAGATAAGACAGCCTTCACAGTGCCTAATCGACCATTGTACCAGTTCGTTACAATGCCTTTCGGCCTATGTAATGCGCCGCAAACGATGTCCCGTTTGATGGACAAGGTCATACCTGCTCACTTACGAACTAAGGTTTTTGTTTATTTAGACGATTTATTGCTAATCACCGAGACGTTTGACGAACACTTATCGTTGCTTCAGTAGGTAGCCCTGTGCATGAGACATGCTGGTCTAACCATCAACATCGAAAAAAGCAAATTTTTGCTTAAGCAAATTCATTATCTTGGTCACGTGATTGGACATGGAACCATAAGTACCGATCCAGAAAAAGTGAGGGCAATTCGAAATTTTCCCTTGCCTAAAACTGTTCGACAACTTCGTCGTTTTCTTGGTGTTTGTGGATGGTACCGACGGTTCGTGCTCAATTACGCTTCCATTTCAACCCCTTTGACCAACATGTTGCAAAAGGCGAAAAAATTTGTTTGGACTGATGAGTCGATAGCCGCGTTTGAGGCCCTCAAAAACAGCCTGTGTAGTGCACCTGTGCTTCACAGTCCTGATTTTTCTCGCCCGTTTTCCATCCAGTGCGATGCATCTCAATATGGAGTCGGAGCCATGTTGGCTCAGCGCGATGATGAAGGTAATGAAGTCCCAATTGCGTACATGTCGCATAAGTTTAACCAAGCGCAAAGAAACTATACTGTTTCGGAACAAGAATGTCTTGCAGCGGTCATGGCCATAATGAAATTCTGAGCTTATGTCGAACGACATGAATTCGAAGTGATCACCGATCACGCATCCTTAAAATGGTTAATGGGCCAAACCGATTTACATGGCAGACTTGCACGCTGGGCATTGAAACTGCAAGGTTTCAAATTTACCATTCTTCATCGCAAAGGTAGCCAAAACGTAGTTCCCGATTCTTTATCAAGAGTGCATTCGCCTGAAGCAGTGGAAATATCAGAACTAACAGAGAATTCGACTGCGATCTCGACAGTTTTCGATTTTTCTTCAGCACCTTTTAAAACTGAGAATTATCTAAAACTGGTCAATGAATTCCAAAAATGTGACAGTCAGCAGCCGGACATTCAGGTATTAGACGGCTTAATTTACAAGCGGTGTGAATTTGCCAGTGGTGATCCCACTCAAGAAGAACAGTCATGGAAACTCTGGGTGCCGGAGGAGTTGAGAATGTCTCTCATTGTTGAAGCTCACGATCATCCAATGAGTTCCCATGGTGGGATTCACAAAACATTGACTCGTTTAAAAATGTTGTATTTTTGGCCACGAATGGCAAAACAAGTACGTGATTACGTTCTAGCTTGTGAAGTCTGCAAAATGACCAAGGCTCCTAATTTCATACTTCGTCCGCCTATGGGACAACAGCATACTTCGGTACAAATCTTTCAGAGACTCTACGTAGACCTTTTAGGGCCTTACCCAAAGTCACGCTCAGGGAACGTGGGTCTCGTGATTGTGCTTGACCACCTTTCAAAATTTCACTTCTTAGAACCCATTCGTACGTTTACCACTAAGAAAATCGTTGAATTTCTGGAAAAGCGAATTTTTTCCATTTTTGGTGTTCCAGAAATTATCACAATGGACAATGGTGTTCAGTTTAAATATAATAAATTTAAAGATTTATTGAAACTTTATGGCGTAACGCATAATCTTACGGCCAATTATTCTCCTCAAGCCAATGCAGTAGAACGCGTAAATCGCACAATCATAGCCGCGATTCGTGCGTATATTCATCCTGACCAAAAGGATTGGGATGAATCATTGTGTGCGATTAGCGCAGCTCTCCGCAGCTCAGTTCACTCTTCATCTGGTTTTTCGCCGTATTTTGTTGTTTTTGGACAAAATATGATTTGTCATGCAAAAAATTATGAACTTCTACGGAAGTTAAAACTATTGGAAGATCCATCTGCTGAAACAACGCCTGGGGAGAGAACTGAGCTGATTCGAGAGCAAGTGCGAGAGAACTTGAGACAGGCATATGAGAAGAATGAGAAGTTGTACAATATGCGTTCACGACCAGTGAGTTTTGAGGTTGGTCAGGTCGTGTATCGAAGAAGTTTTGCCCAAAGCAAGGCCTCTGAGCATTTTAATGCTAAGCTGGCGAACGTCTTTGAGAAAGCTAGAGTCACTAAGAAGATGGGTTCGGCGTACTATGAGCTGGCTGATATGGCTAATAAACAGCTGGGGGTGTTTCACGCTAAAGACATTAGGGGATAGTGCCTTCAGTCCTTGCAACCAGTGTTCAACTTGTTCCGAAGAACTGTTTTGTAACGGCACACTAAGTGGTGGGTTCTGGCTTTCATGTTTGAAGGTGGTGTTGACTGTGAAGTTGAATCCACATTCGAACATGCAGGTCAGAATTCGCCATGGCTGTGTCATCTGCAAACATGAGTGACATACTGCGTATGCCACGGCTGGCGCGTTCGAGGTGTGACAGCTGACAGATGACTTTGACCACTGAGACTTGACCTTGACAGCTGACATTTTGACTTTACCGTCAACACGTCGCGTGACAGATGACTGTGACAGCTGACAGATTACTTTGACAGTTCTGGTATTTCAACACGGACGGTATACCCTTTTTATTTCTGACATTTTATGTCCTGTGAAATCTGACGTTCCTTTGACATTCAAATCCGACATTGGTATTTAATTTAACTTTGACGTTTATTATTCTTATTTCTGACGTTTTTTTTTTCTTCTGACAGTTTCCTTTTACTTAACTATGACGTATTTTTTTTTGTTGTTGACAGTTTTTATTTAACTCAGACAGCTGTCGCAGGTCTTGTGCAGCTGTCGCACTTCGAACGCGTGAGCCTTGTTATCCATGCGCAAGTGTGTCACACATGTAAAGTTCGAAGAGCACTCCTCAGTAAATGTCATAAAGTTTAAGCACACCCTCAGCTATGGTTCTCAAGTTTCGGAACGCTCCCTGTCAACATATTTGACAAATGTCAAATAAAATTGGCAGGTCGGCAAATGGCGAACGTCCGCCAGGAAATTTGTTCCGTCTTTTCGGTATTGGATGGCAAAGGCGACACCAGCAGCGGCCCACAACAAAGCCAACACCTACATCACCAACCGTAGCAGGAGCTTCGCAGGTGAGGGTTCTGTTGAGCTTATTGGCTTTATAAAAAACAGCTCAAACAGCAGCAGCACAGCCACCACGCAACGCCACTTGCAACAGCAGCAGCACAGCCACCACGCAACGCACTTCCAACAGCAGCGGCGCACCCACCAACCGCCTCAACAGCAGCGGCGCACACACCAACATCTTCACTATCGACACCAAGAAGTGCAACAGCATCAACAACTGCAACTGCAGTAGCGGCAAAGAACGACAACATCAATTGCACCAGCAGTGGCGGCAACAGCTCCGGACAACAGGTTTTTCTAGATAAGTTATATATATAATTTTGCTTCAAATGTGTCGACTGTTTTTAAGTTCGTATTTTTTATTGCACTGCAGTCATTAAGATCAAATGTCAATATTGATTCAAGTTTTGACTTTAGATAATTTCAGTTTTTCATGACTCTTTCAGTTTAAATTTGTTTTTATTACTCGTTTTGATATCTAGCTTTATGAAAACTTAAACTTAAACTATGAAAACTTAAACAATTAAACTTAAAATATGAAATCTTAAAACTTAAACTTAAAATTGGAAAACTTAAAAAAAAAAAAAAAAAAAAAAAACATAATATGAAAACTTAACATTAATATAATATGAAACATTAAAATAGAAAACGAAACCTTAAACATAATATAAACAATTAATTTAACAATACAAAAATACAAAAATTAACATAATATGTAAACTTAACATAATACAATGACGTTAAAACTAAACTTAAATAAAAATACAAAAAAATTTTATTTAAAAATAAACTTACATATAAATTAAAACTTGTATTTAAAAATAAACTTAAATATAAATAAAAACTTGTATTTAAAAATAAACTAAAATATAAATAAAAACTTAACATAATATGATAAATAATTTTATCTTTTATTTAAAACTTAACATAATATGATAAACTAAAATTAACACAATACCATGTATTTAAAACTAAACTTAAATAAAAATACAAAACTTTTATTTAAAAATAAAATTAAATTTATAATAAAAACTTAAATTGAAAGAAGTCATATAAAAAAAAAAAAAAAAAAAAAAAATGAAAGAAAAATGTAAGCATAGGTTTAAGATTTTGGTTTTTTTTTTTTATCTAAAAGAGCATTAAATTGTATTAGTATTAAAATGAACAAGTAAGTTCTTTTATTTGGTCGAGGGAGTGTGTTGGTTGCGATAGGGGAGGACTATCTACTTCGCCCCGGGGTCCTCCATGGTAGGGAGGGATGCGTGGGCTGAGCCTGAACATCTGGCTCAGTTGTTGGTTGGTGGATGGGTGAGCCCGGGGCTCCCAACCTTTTCCATTTTTTTTTTCTCTCCTCTCATAGTTTAATTTTTTTCTCGTTTCAGGTCCGGTACTTTAATATTGGTTGGTCCAAATCTCGACGCGATATTTTTTTTTTGCACGTGATTTATTTGTACGGCGAAGGTACGCGGGGTTGGCCGCCACGAACCCCCCCATCACTCCCGAACTGCTAGCACATAGGCTCACCAGCACGTGCAGTCGTGGCCAACTTCGTGTCCGCGGGTCACCTGACCAGGAGCGGTGGCGTCGGCTGAGGTAAGCAGGCGCCCTGACTAAATTTCTGTGCGAAAGCCACAGGGGCGCATTCACCGTGCGCCCTCAAAACAAATGCAAAGTCAGGGCTGCTGCTTCCCTGGTCGGCCTCACCGTTCAGCATTGCCAGACGCAGTCATTTTTCGTTTTCGTTTTTGTTAATTCGGTCGTGGCTCAATTTCGCTCCGCTACAAATTGGCGCCCAACGTGGGGCCTTTTTGTTTCAGGGTGGTAACAATTGTGCGTGACCCTAATTCGCTCCGTTACACCTTTTTCATTAACTGTGTTTTAAATCATTTAAATTGTTCGTTTGCTTGTAGCTACGTACGTGTATGTATGTACGTATGTACTACACTACTACGGGCTCAGTAAGCAACTAAGTTCCAGATCTCTCTCTCGATCGACTAAACTAACACTTCACAAAACTAACACTGTTCGAGAGAAAAGTTCTTCACAAAATCTTCGGTCCTGTTCGAGTCGGCGATGACTACGAGCTCTACGAAGACATACGTAGTTCGACGTATAACTGTGCAGCGACTACGCTGGCTGGGTCATGTCCATCGTATGGACGACGAAGCTCCAGCGAAAAAGGTGCTCGAGGCGAGGGTCGCTGGTCAACGACGACGAGGGAGACCATGCCTCCGATGAATGGACCAGGCTGAGGAAGCCCTAAACGCACTTGGTGTATCCGATTGGAGAAGGCGCGCACAATGCAGAGGCGCCTGGCGAGAGCTGATGAGGTCGGCCAAAACCCGAACACGGGTTGTTACGGATACCTAAGTAAGTAAGTAAGTAAGCAGTATAAGTAATATTAAATAAAAGAATGTAAAAATAGTTCATTAAAACCTTAAAAGAAATAAAATTAAAATTTTCAAACTTCAATACTTTTAAAAGAAAGTGAATAAAATATACTGAAATAACAATAGAGTAAATTTTTAAGACATGATTTTTAAACATGATGTACGTATCTATGTCGAGCTTGTCTCTCGAATATTTATATGGTCTACATAAATATCTATGTGAGTAAGGATATTTTAAAAATACAGTAAAGAAGTCTGCAGAAAAACAACTATGCAACTAGTCCAAACGATCAGAACGTTATGTACAAACTCTGTTAAGATCCAGCCGAATGCTGTACGGTACTCGCTTCAGTCTTGCTAAAATTTTCTATTGATTTGGAGTTCTAATTTTTATGTAAAAAAATTTTTAATTTTTATTGTTTGATTTATTGTTGTTTTTTTATTGTTGAATTCAACTGAGCAGTTCAAATAAAATTTTTACGATAAGAAAATAGTTGAATAAACTTTTTTGTTTTCTAATAAGTATAATTTTTTAGTACAGCCAACTTTTTTGTTTTTTAAGATACATTTATGTTATTGTTGTCATTGAAAAGAAAATTGAATAAATTACAAAGTTGATAAAAAAAAATTCATTTATTACACAAATTCTTAGAAATTTGCACTCAAACTTGAAATTTGGTAGTTTCAACCGATTGAGTTCATCTTTGAGCGAGCACAGCTTGGTAATACTTTTGTCGGTGCTGTTTGTTGATACACCGTTGAAAAGGTGATTTTATTGCCTTTGCTATGAGCTATCAGATAAAGTTTTCCGTAACTTAGTTTTTGTGCTAGAAACAATAACGTGAATCAAAGTCGTGAAATATTAATTTCCCCTGTTGCTCCTAAGAATGGGAAAATAGACACCTCCCCTGCCATACGATTTTTATCACAGCTCGACATAACTTTTCACGTCCGTAAATAGTTGCACTCAATTGCGGGATACCCTGTATATTCTCTAGTTGCAGGTGATTACTTCCACGTGTGTCCACAGAGTTAAATGTACGAAAATGTAACTTGCTTCGTTCCAAATTCGATAAATGTAATTTTCTGCCCTGAAAATCACAATTTTCCTCCAAATTCTAGCTTGTGCAATACAAGGCCGAATTTTAATAATGAGTTGTCAATCCATAAATTTTTATTGTCGCTGCTGATGTTGTGTTTGATTTCAATTAAGAAATATAAATATATTATTAATAAGTAAAGAAACATTATATAGTGCTGAAAAATGTTTTGTGCCTATTCTTATTCATTGGTAATTTAAGCATTAATTAGTTTATTACAAAAGAATTATAATCTATTTGTTTTAGTCTTCGTCTTACCGAAGTAATCTTGGCCGCAAACCACACTATTACTGTGTTAGGAAAACACAGCTACAGAATAAAAATTCTAAATTCAAAGCATCGACATTCAGCAGCGACAGAAGCCAGAAAAGCACTCAAAACCTGACAAGGAGTGCATTTCAAGACTTAGCCAGTACTATTTGTAAAACCCAGTCGATTTTCAACCAGTTCACCTTCCACAATGTTCTTCATAAAAAATTAAGCGATGGCAAATTCTTGACTCAAATATTAGGCATAGAATTATATTCGGAAGTGTTAGCGGACCTGAGTTTTCTGAGCGCTTTCGCGACAAAAAGATCAACTCACCTAGTTGAGTCAACTCTGTGTATTGCTCAGTTCGAGCACCGCTTCAGCCTTTTGAGTCCATTTATATCCCACCGGTAAGTTAAATACATTCAATCTCTGCATCATAATATTATATCTTGTTTGCTAGTAAATTTGTTCGTAATTTTAAAACTGATCGGTCGATTGCAGCAGAGCATAGACGAAATCCTACGATAACATCAAGACTAAAAACTATATTCGGTGGTTCATCCAAGAAGCTTGAACCAGGTTTAAGTATTCAAACAGAGACCTTAAAGAAGCTTTTACAGAAAAGTGGCGAAAAAGGAATCCAAAAAGATGCGGTAAATCAAAATTTTTTGTTGAAAATGAAATGCATCAATATTTAATATCGTTATTTTTTTATACGTTTACTTCAATAACGTCATAGCTTAGATTTTTCAGGAAAAGTTTATAAGTTTTTAATAAACATGAAATTGCCTCACTTATTCCAAAATATTACAATAACATCAAAAATGGTGTTATATTTAAAAACGTTGATCCTTACACAATCAGAAAAAATCGTGATATTATCCATCATTTATATAAATAAACTAGCTTATGCCCTAAAAGGCGGCGTAGCTTTAGTGCAGCCATGCTTTTATAGTAACCCTGTAGGAAAATCAACTAATTTAAAAGTAGTTGATAAAGTAGTTTTTTGTCAACCACAACTAGTTGAAATTCTGACTTTTTCCAAAGAACGAACTAACTTATTTTGTATGATGATGTCCGCTTAATAAGTCAATTAACTGTCGTCTGCATATATTTTCAACTACTTGTTAAATTAGTTACATTTAAACTATTTTTTTAATTGCTTTAAAATAACCATTTGAAAACTATTACTGATGGCCAAAAGTTAATAATATTTGATGAAATAACATGGTTAAATATATACACTGGTGGCCATATCTAAAGCAACCAGAATAAAATATCGATATTAGACAAAAAAATTGGTATATATTACACAAAGACGGTAATTTTTAAAATTTTTATAAATGATATTTTATGTATTTCAAATTAAAAAAAAAATAAAAATATTAATTCATTACAAAATTTTTTTACAAACGAAAAAACGAAATTGTCTCGATTTTTGGGTGGTCATAACTAAAGCAACTTTCACAGTCCAACTTAAAATTATACAATAATGTTAATAATCGATAGCATAACCCTTATTTTTGATAACTTCTGCACACCTACGAGGCATAGAATCTATAAGTCGTTCAATTTGATCCTTACAAATATTGTTCCATGCATCCTGGATACGGCTGAAAATCTTGTGTTTATTAGTCTCAGAATCCCTTTTAATCTTGCGATCTACGATGCTCCACAAGTTCTCGATCGGGTTCAGATCAGGAGACTGAGCTGGCCATGCGAGAGTTTTTATGTTTGTGTCATTCAACCAATCTTTAACGAATTTCGACGTATGCTTCGGGTCGTTATCATGTTGGAAGACCCAAATAATAGGCATATTATCTTCTGCATAAGGAAGCATTACATTTTCCAACACATTTTTGTAAACGAAACGATCCATTGTTGTTATTATTTGGTGAATTGGTCCAACTCCAGCATACGAAAAGCAGCCCCACACCATGGTAGAACCTCCACCATGTTTAACTGTCCCTTTGCAATACTGTGGTGTGATTCGTTCGTTTTTCGGTCTCCTTACTGTACAATTTTTGTTATCTGAGCCCTTGATATTGAACTTTGACTCATCTGAGAACAAAATATTTCTCCACTGAGCAGCATCCCAACTGATATGTGCTCTCGCGAAAGCTAGCCTGGCCTTGCGATTTTTTTTGGAAATAAATGGCTTCTTTGATGGCTTTCGAGCGAGTAGACCAGCTTCCACCGCTCGTCTCCGTACAGATCTTGCGCTAATATCCAAAGATAACTGTCTCACCAATTCAGTTGAGGTTACAAAAGGCTTTTTTTTTTTATTTCTCGAACAATTCTTTTGTCAACGCGTTGTGTTGTTTTTCGTGGCCTCCCTCCAGCATGTATTGTCACTACAGAACCAGTTGCAAGAAATCTGCTAATTATTCGAGAAATCACTGATTTTTGTATTGAAAATTTCTGCGAAATATTTTTTTGGGATAAACCCTTTTTATAATCATTTATAATTTGTTCTTTAACCGTATTACAATACTTGTTTCTAGCCATTTTGAAAATTTTTTTTTTAATTGTCTCTAACCCGAAAATATTCACGTGTTATGTCTTGAGAAATTCACAAAAATAATTTTTAACAAACGAATTAAATGCACAAAGTATAACACAAAATAAATAACCGTACTCCAAATAAGAATTGTTGAACATAGTTTGTAAAATCGAGTCAATTTCGTTTTTTCGTTTGTAAAAAAATTTTGTAATGAATTAATATTTTTATTTTTTTCTTAATTTGAAATACATAAAATATCATTTAAAAAATTTTACAAATTACCGCCATAGTGTAATATATACCACTTTTTTTTGTCTAATATCGATATTTTATTCTGGTTGCTTTAGATTTGGCCACCAGTGTATAAGCTTGTTATCTAATAAAAATTTTCAATTAAAACATGGCAACATCAGAGTAGTTGCCGCCTTAATATAATTCAAAGTAATTTATAAATCACTGGTTTTTAAGTAGTATTTCAATTACTTCATATATTGAAGTGGATGCCGCCTTAATATAATTCAAAGTAGTTCATATACTGGTTTATTTTAAACTAGTTTTTTAATTAGTTGTTTTTAAAAACAAGTTAGTTTGTTCCTATAGGGAAGTTCGTACCTAGTTTCATTGATGTGTGCCTTATTTCGAAAGCTATACCAAAAATGTTGGGTGCTGAAAAAGTACCACGCCCCTCGTCCAACGCCCATAAAATGTTACCAGTGGAACGGCATGTGTAAATTGAGGTCGAATTTTGAGGCTGTGCGGTCTATAATTCCAAAACTATTCGATATCAATAATTTGAGGTGTATTTAAGGTGCCTTTTACGATCGGCACCAGACTTCACAGGAACACTCTCAAGGCTTTGGTATAAAAAGTGACTTAGCGGTTTTGGAGTCTTTACGTGATATACACATATACCCACATACGTATATACATTAAGTCGTCTCACGCTCCTTAGAAAAGAAAAGTTGTTCAGTCCAATTCTTCAAAATAATCCGTGGCTATGTTTTGATGATCCCCAAAATATTTCGACTAAAAATATTGGCTGGTATGGTAGTTAAAAAAAAAACAAATGGTCAGAAATAAGTGTAATGAAAAAGTTCTTTTGCATCAAAAAATCTTAAATTTTTTCCGTTGGACCAAAGATAATGCGGATTTTTATGGCTTGTTTTAACTTTTTCATATTATTTTCACTAAAATTCAAATGAATTTTTTCCCATACGACTTTTAGTCAGATAAATTATTAAATGTAAAAAATGTGTACATTTTTTTGTAATTTCATTCAAGTTAATTCTTCACTTTACACTATATTTTATTATTAATAGATAATAAAAATAACTAAAAGTAATATTGCAAAACAAAATAAAAATTTTAATATAAATTTTAATGAAAATAATATAAAAATATTTAAAAAATAAATGAAAATCCGCATTACCTCTGGTCCTACTGCAAAAATTATAATTTATTGGTGCAGATTGGAAGAACTGTTTCATTACTTTTATTTCTGACCTATTATTTTTAACTACCACACCAGTAAATATTTTTTGAAAACTCGATTTTTAGAGCATATTTCAAACCATTCCGTGGCATACTGGTTGAGATGCGTGGCTTGTATGCCATAGAACCCAGGTTCAAATTCCATCTAACACAGAAAGTTTTTTAAATTGAATTAATTTTTCTGTTCGGCTGTCATCTCTATGCAGACAATGGCCAACCTCAGAGAGTAAAAACTGCAATGAAAAGCTTCTTGAGAACACAAGCCGTTCGGAAAAACTTGTAGTTCATCACAAAACTTGTAGTTCCAGTTCTCGATAATTTGTGTTCAAACATTCCACAACACGCACAATTGATCATAAGAAGCTCGGTCAAAGTTCCTTCAAGGGCTGAAATTGGCCATTTCGTTTTGTTTATTTTTGTATTTGTGGGTGGTACAAGTGGGCGTGGCAAATTTTATACATATATACTGACTGTCACTTAGAGCACCTGGATATCAAGTGCTACTATCAAAACGTGTACAACTCAGGCATAAGCAGGATTTCGAAAAAGTGAGCGTAGATATGGTGCGACTACGCCCATTTTTCAACAGTTGCCGACAGTGAGCTAAATCATTAAATAATAAAATTAAATAAAAGTGACTAAATTACCAAATCTTAGTCTTCTACGGCAAAAGACGTCTGATATAAAGCACTTTTACTGATTTGTGGGCGGTTAAAGTGGGCGTGACAACATTTATATATACATAGTGACTGCCACTTGGACCTTTGTGTCCTTTGGATTTGTGTTGTATGGGAGGTACCACGCCCCCTTGTCCAATCAACACCAAACTTCACAGGAACACCCTCAGAATGTTGCTTCAGTATCCCTAAAAATTTCATAAAGATTGGTTCGTTTCCCTGTAGGAAAATCAACTAATTAAAAAGTAGTTGATAAAGTAGTTTTTTGTCAACCACAACTAGTTGAAATTCTGACTTTTTTCCATAGAACGAACTAACATATTTTGTATGGTGATGTCCGCTAAATAAGTCAATTGACTTTCGTCTGCATATATTTTCAACAACTTGTTAAATTAGTTATATTTAAATTATTTTTTTAGTTACTTTAAAATAACTAATTGAAAACTATTACTGGTGGTCTAAAGTTAATAATATTTGATGAAATAACATGGTTAAATATATATAAACTTGTAATCTAATAAAAATTTGCAATTAAAAGATGTCAAATCAGAGTAGTTGCCGCCTTAATATAATTCAAAGTAGTTTATCAATCACTTGTTTTTAAGTAGAATTTCAATTACTTCATATATAATGCAATAAAAACTATTTAGAATTGCAGTGGATGCCGCCCCTATAGGGTCCCCTATAGGAACAAACTAACTTGCTTTTAAAAACATCTAATTAAAAAACTAGTTTAAAATAAACTAGTATATGAACTACTTTGAATTATATTAAGGAGGTAGTTGAAAATATATGCAGACGAAAGTCAATTGACTTATTTAGCGGACATCACCATACAAAATTTGTTAGTTCGTTCTATGGAAAAGTCAGAATTTCAACTAGTTGTGGTTGACAAAAAAACTACTTTTTCAACTAAGTTTAAATTAGTTGATTTTACTACAGGGTCATGAACCAATACACATTCAAACACCGTTTACACATAAAAACCTTCGTATTGACGTCACCTTTCATGGGAACTTCCAGAAAAAAAATTGGTTCAAGCATTACAGAGAACATCAATTTCATACACAATGCATTTTATTTCTATATACATATATATAAATAGATACAGTTTTGTGTGATGCTTTTGTTGAACCTCATTAGCCTGAAGTCATTTCCTCCTCTTAAGTTGTACGGCTGGATGTCTCTTACATAAACAAGCTCGTCTTGTAGTTACCGCGGAAACACATTGTGTTTTACATTGAATACAAATATCAGGGCTCTTAACGACAGACGTTGTTTAACATTAAGCCACATTAACATTTGTAGCATCTATTTTTCGCCGTGCTTTATTTGAAATTACAAAGTTTGACAGGTTTGAAAGTCAAAGAGCTTCTATAGTATAAAAAGGCAAATTACAAAAAATTATGTAAAATAAAGAAAAATGTATCTAAATTTTAATTAATTACTACTTTTAATCAAAGAAATGAGTGGAGTTAAATGATGAAAGTTGAGTGAAGTTGACAGAAGAGGTGCACATGAAGCTACAAAGTGGTAAATTAAGATCAAATGTTGGTTAAAATGTGAGAACAATATTTTTAATAAATGTAGTGTGTTTTCTTCAGATACTGAATTTTTGTGCCTACTTCAGTGTGTAACAAACCACAAACAGCACAAACAACGCTTTCTTCATCGTCTATAACACAAATATTAATAACATATCTCGTCCAAATTCATATTTTTAATATTTATTTAATTTTTTGTGCGCAAAAGTACCAATTTTTGTAACTGTGTTGATAGAAAATGCAACTCACCGTTCAGAAGACACAAAAAGTAGCGTAAAGCGATGCATACAACATGTTGAGTTTCCAGACCCATTGCACATGTATAAAATATTTGCACACTAGTCCAAATGCGGCAGTATGATTGTATTGAAAATCATTACCGCATTATCGAAGTTTAGTCTTTTTTTCTAATTCTGCTTAAAAATTCCACTTTTTTACTTATCTTGCTGCATATGCAACCTGCATGCTCATTAAAATTTAATTGTTTGTCTATTACTTATCACTCTTAAGTATTTTATTGAATTTTCTTCACTTATATTTTCACTGCCAATCTGCAATTGGAAGCTTTCATTCGAATTTATGGTTATAAACTTAGTTTTATCAATGTTTAACATTAGCTTATTCATACACAATCACCTCTCTAAATTTCGTAAGTCCTCTCGTATTTTGTTTTGTATACAACATAGATTTTTGCAGTTTATATATATTAATGTGTCATTCGCCAAAAACTCAATATTGCACTATTTTAAGACAGTATTAATTTCATTAATGTATAGCAAAAACAGATCCACCCCTAATAGGTCTGTTTACGTACACATTTTCGAGTAAAAGTCGAGTAAAGTTTAATATAAGAGTAAAATTAAATTTTAGAATAGTGTCAAAAGTACGGAAACGACTTCTAGCTACCCTGTAGGAAAATCAACTAATTTAAAAGTAGTTGAAAATGTAGTTTTTTGTCAACCACAACTAGTTGAAATTCTGACTTTTTTCCATAGAACGAACTAATATATTTTGTATGGTGATGTCCGCTAAATAAGTCAATTGATTTTCGTCTGCATATATTTTCAACTACTTGTTAAATTAATTATATTTAAACTATTTTTTTTATTACTTTAATATAACCAATTGAAAAGTATTTAATATTCCACTTTCTGAAGATGAATTTAAAAGCATAATATTTTAAATTTCTATACATCAAAGAGGTCATTTATTTGACTGTTTTGAAAAATACATAAATCATGGAGTGTTTAATGCGAACTATTATAATTAAGTTATAATTAAGTTAAATTCTTTCATGACTATTCAGTCACTTGAAACAAAGGTTTCGGATGGCTGTCCAGTCAATAATCTAAATAACTTCGAGGCACGTCATACCAAATATGCAAACTTGCATTTTTTTTTGTTATTTATAACATTCAACAGTGCTCTTAGCAGCACACAATTTATTTGTTTATACAACTACAATGTATATAAAACTGTTCATCGCGTTATTTTTGTTGTTGTCTTTGTACTGTATGTACAAGACATTTTGGGCTGAAGCAGTTGACGCTGCTCCGCTTTTTAGTTTGTCGCTTTTCAACCGTTTACTGTAACAGACGTGGATCTTGCCTTCAAGTTAATAAAGTGTAACTTCTTTTAATATCTTTTGTTTAATAAATATTTTTAAGTAGAATTTAAAACAAAGTGGTTTTCTGTTATTTATTTGAATTGATTGTTGAGCGAACATTTTTTGGTGCCGAAACCCGGGAACTTAACAGAAATTTAAATGCATTCAAAAGCTTTTGTTTGCATCTTCATAACAACTCTGCTATATTTAATTGGAATATCATCTTGCACTTCCGGGCTGCCCTGCTGTGCGCTACAATTAGCTTGCTGTGCCGCTGCTCTACTGTATTTCCTTGGAACTCTAGTGATTATCAGCACTGTATTTTGTATCTGAAAGATCAACAACGATGGAAAAATTAATTGAAGAACAACGCGATGCGTTTGACGATTTGTCACGCATGATAAAGATGGTACGTGAACGAAGAAGTAAATCTAGAGGATACTCTACCACCGTGTTAAATGAACTGAACAACAACTTTGATAAGGTAAAGAAAAATCATTTCGATATATTAAAAATAGCTCAAGAAACATCATTGGAATCAAAGGATATTCCATACATTACCGAAGAGATATATTATCATTATAGGGAGTTAACCTTCGAATTAAAGGGAGAACTCTTAGACATTATTCAAACTGAAGGCGTTATAGATCCATGCACACCACCCCATTCTAGCACAGTCTATGTGCAACGAGAGGACACAATTTTGGGAGCAGAAACAAGGCTGCCCAAAATTGCTGTTCCAACATTTTCAGGTGATTACCTAGAATGGTTTTCATTTCGAGACCTGTACACATCTCTGGTTCATAACAATAAGTCATTGAACAAAATTGAGAAAATGTTCTATCTTAAGGGCTCCGTCAAGGGAGAGGCAGAACATTTAATAAGACATATATTTGCAACTGAAGCAAATTATGATCTAGCTTGGAAGACATTGGAGGACAGGTTTCACAATAAACGCATTATTGTAGACACGCTTCTTCAAAAGCTCTTCGCTATTCCTAAGTGTAGTAAGCCTTCGCACTCAGCGATCAAAACTTTATTAGATACTACCAAGGAATGTCTATCTTCACTTGCTAATCTAAATATCCCTACTGATAATTGGGACCCAATGATTGTACACCTTACGGTACAAAAGTTTGATACAGAAACTAGAAAAGATTGGGAGCACACTCTCAGAGCTTCAAATGAACTTCCAGAACTTGAAAATCTGTTTCAATTCTTGGAAAGTACCTTCCGAACGTTAGAAACCTTAGGCACAGCTGAAGCTGCCTTTAAACCAAAATCTATGAATGGGCCATCGCGCTCTCAGCTTAAGACATTCAGTCTTAACAAATCATCACTTTGCCTCTGCTGCAAAAAATCTCATTCCCTCTATTCGTGTTGGGCATTCAAATCTTACTCATTGGAAGATAAGATTAAGTTCGTGAAAAGCCAATCAATTTGCATGAATTGCTTAAGTAGCGGACATAAGGCTTGTGATTGCAAATCAAGCTATACTTGCCAAGTGTGTAATCAGAAGCATCACACTCTCCTACATAATACTTCTCCAAGTGAGACAGCTAAAAATATCACAGTCAAGCAAAGCTCAAGCAGTTTACAAAACCATCACGTTTCCACTCTCGATGCGCATCAGCCGCAATACTTAACTAATATTTTACTTGCAACACTTTTGCTGAAAATTGAAACCCCGAATGGTAGAGTTTGGGCAAGAGCACTTCTAGACCAAGGATCTCAAGGATCATTTATCACTGAACAGTTTGTGCAAACATACAAACTTCGCTGTCATTCTACTCACCTCAAAATTCATGGGGTAAATCCTAATCAAGTCAATTATGCACGGAAGTCCACTTATATGCGACTATATTCAAATCATGACACATTCTCTGTTGCTGTTGAAGCTTTTATTTTGCCAAATTTATCAACATACTTACCAAATCGAAGCATTTCGCCTTTAAAAATAACATCAAGCTTACCTTTCAATCTTGCTGACCCTCAATATTTCGAATCACGTCCAATTGATATTATATTAGGCGCTGATGTATATGGTTTAATCTTAAAAGAGGGCCAACATAAAAATGAAAATGGACTACTTTTCCAAGAAACTTATTTCGGTTGGATACTCTCTGGACCAATAAGTTCTTTGAATCAAGAGTTCACCATTAGCACTCATTTTTGCAAAATAGATGATCAATTAAGGCGCTTTTGGGAACAAGAAGAATTGACCCAAAAACGGGTACCTACATTAGAAGAAGTTGCATGTGAGAATCATTTTATTTCGAACTATAAAAGAGACGACAAAGGTCGGTATATAGTATCATTGCCATTCAAAGCTGAAATTGAAGGAAAATCAATTCAAGACTTTGAAGATTCTCATATTGGTGCTAGCATTAGGCTACGTAATATGGAGAAAACTTTTGAGAGAAAACCTGAGTTGTATAAAGAATACAGCAAATTCATGGATGAATATCTTCATCTTGGACACATGCAACTAGTAGGCGAGTACCCACATGACGTAAAGAAAAATGCGTATTATCTTCCTCATCACGGAGTTGAAAAACAAAGTAGTACGACAACAAAACTTCGTGTAGTTTTTGACGGGTCTAGCAAATATCGTAATCAACGGTCGTTGAATGAAGAGTTAGCACCAGGCCCTGCTCTTCAGTGCGATTTGTCTCAAATAATTCTACGATGGCGCAGACACAAAATTGCGTTGAGCTCTGACATTGAGAAAATGTTCAGACAAATACTTATAGAACCAGAACACCAATGGTATCAGCAAATATTGTGGAGGAAATCTAAAAATGAACCAGTTCAAATATATAAATTAAACACTGTAACGTACGGAACTACTTCCGCACCGTTCTTATCAATTCGAACTCTTCAACAACTAGCTAGAGATGAATATAATCGATATCCCGATGCAGCGGATAAGCTCTTGACTGATATTTATGTGGATGACATCATGACTGGAACTGATGATGTTCCAGAAGCCCTCGCTCTACAACAAGAACTGTGCAAATTACTGAATGCTGGTGGATTTAATTTGCGGAAATGGGCCTCAAATTCAATGGATTTACTTCAATTAATACCACATGAGCTAAGGGAATCATCAGATTCTGTTGAACTTAATCAAGATAATTTTATAAAAGCATTAGGTTTATATTGGAAACCATATACTGATTGTTTTTCATTTATAGTTAACTTTGATACATCATCGGCTCCTACTAAGAGAAGCCTGTTGTCTGATGCTTCGAAACTCTTTGATCCACTAGGATGGCTGGCACCGACAACAATTATTGCTAAACTGTTATTCCAAAAATTATGGCTCGCTGGCATCAAATGGGACGATTTGCTCCCCGACAATATACGAATAGAGTGGATGGAGTATCGAAACTCACTTAAGTACTTAGAAGAGGTACAAATTCATAGATATATTGGTATTTCTAAACAAAGAAAATGTTCATTACACGGATTTGGTGATGCTTCACAAGTTGGATTTGCCGCAACCGTTTATTCAAGGACTATAATGGAAAATGGAGACATTATAATACAGTTATTACAAGCAAAAACAAAGGTTGCACCCCTTAAAACATTATCAATACCAAAGCTTGAATTATGTGCAGCACAGTTATTGGCAAAACTAATAAACAAAGTATCAGAATCACTCGAAGGATCCATAGATGAAGTAATTCTATGGAGTGACAGCACAACTGTGTTAGCCTGGATAAGAGCACAACCAATTCGCTGGACTGTTTATGTAGCAAATCGTGTAGCTGAAATTCAACGATTGACTTCAATAAGTCAGTGGCGTTACGTACCTACGAAGGATAACCCAGCTGACTGCGCAACAAAAGGTGTTATGCCGCGAGACCTAGTTAACCATGATCTATGGTGGCATGGTCCACTTTGGCTGAGAGATGTTCCTGCCTCTTGGCCGTCCGATATTGATCCAGCAGTAAACACAAACTTAGAGGAACGTAAATCCGTTCAAGTATCGAATCTTGTTTCGAAGTCATATCCAGATATATTGGTAAAATATTCTACATTGAGAAAAACACTCATCATTACCAGTTACCTGCTTCGATTTCATCATAACTGTCTCAAAAAGGAAGATCGCCGTATAGGGTTTATATCATTTCAAGAAATACAAATGGCAACTAATCATCTTATTCGAATAGCTCAACAGATAGATTTTTCTAGAGAAATCGAAGAGATATCCAATGGTTGCCTACAAAAGGGGCACGCTATTGCAAACCTGTGTCCTTTCTTGGACAAAACTGGAATTTTACGAGTTGGTGGCAGACTTAAACTTGCAGACATTCCGGCATCTATGAAACATCCAATTCTTTTATCAAATAAAAATCCACTTACCTTTCTAATCTTTTCAGATGCTCATGTTAGAACATTACATGGTGGCATTCAATTGATGTTGAACTTCGTTCGTTGTAAATACTGGGTACCAAATGCTCGACATATCGCACAAAACATCTTGAAACGCTGTTTAGTATGTTTTAAGTATACCGCCAAAACTGCTGAGCAACTTATGGGAAATTTGCCATCAATTCGACTTAAGCCAGCTCGACCATTTCTACATAGCGGTGTGGACTATGCAGGACCCATCGATGTTCGACAGTCTTCACTTCGAAATTCGAAAATTTCAAAGGGATATATATGTATATTCTTGTGTATGGTAACTAAAGCCATCCACTTAGAAGCCGTATCGAGCCTCTCCACTGAGGCTTTCATTGCTGCATTCCGAAGATTTGTCTCAAGAAGGGGTAAATGTAGTCAAATATATTCAGATTGCGGCACAAACTTTGTAGGTGCTGATACTGCTTTACAAAAAATGCATTCAAAAAATACTTCTGCGTTAACGAAGGATCTGAGAGAACTTTTGGTTGAAGAAGGTACTACCTGGAATTTTATTCCTCCTGCATCTCCCCATTTTGGTGGTTTATGGGAGGCAGGCGTGAAATCTACCAAGCATCATTTGAAAAGAATCATGCAGGACCATGTTTTAAACTATGAAGAACTAGCTACGCTTCTAGCTGAAATTGAAGCCTGTCTAAACTCACGACCACTAAGTCCACTTAACGAAGATGTTGAAAATTGCGATGCGCTCACACCCGCTCATTTTCTAATTGGTGAGCCTACAATCAACATACCAAATGAGGACCTCCTCGATCTTAAAACAACCGGCAACAATCGCTGGCGATTGATAGAACAGATGAAACAACATTTTTGGTCAAGATGGCGCTCAGAATACCTAAGTCGAATGCAATCGAGACCAAAATGGGCAACTATACGCACGAATGCAAGAATCGGAGATCTGGTTTTACTATACGATGAGAGATGTCCACCTGGAAAATGGCCTTTAGCACGCATTACAGAAGTTCATCCAGGCAAAGATAACTTGGTCCGCGTAGTTACCTTAAAATGCAATGGTAAATTTTTTAAACGACCAATCAGAAAAATTTGTTTTCTTCCGAATATAGATTCCCACGATTCCACTCGAGAAAGCGATGAAAGTAATGGCACATCGGCTGCGAGTCGAGGCGCAGCCAGTCAACCAGGCGACTCACCAATAACCTCCATCGGCCTTACTCCTCATCCTTGAGGTCTACTTACCTAAGCATATCTCTCTGGCTTCGCACATACTTGAAGAACTATCGTCCTTGGGGGGCGGAATGTTTAATGCGAACTATTATAATTAAGTTATAATTAAGTTAAATTCTTTCATGACTATTCAGTCACTTGAAACAAAGGTTTCGGATGGCTGTCCAGTCAATAATCTAAATAACTTCGAGGCACGTCATACCAAATATGCAAACTTGCATTTTTTTTTGTTATTTATAACATTCAACAGTGCTCTTAGCAGCACACAATTTATTTGTTTATACAACTACAATGTATATAAAACTGTTCATCGCGTTATTTTTGTTGTTGTCTTTGTACTGTATGTACAAGACATTTTGGGCTGAAGCAGTTGACGCTGCTCCGCTTTTTAGTTTGTCGCTTTTCAACCGTTTACTGTAACAGACGTGGATCTTGCCTTCAAGTTAATAAAGTGTAACTTCTTTTAATATCTTTTGTTTAATAAATATTTTTAAGTAGAATTTAAAACAAAGTGGTTTTCTGTTATTTATTTGAATTGATTGTTGAGCGAACATGGAGTGATGAGGTGTTTGCTGAATGGTTAAGCAATGCATCAATTTCCGTACAGAGTCGAAATTGTGCAATGTTTGCTAAACACTACCAGTTTGTAATTAGAATATCTTAAATAATAAAGAATTTTTAATCGTTTCACAGGGTTTTGAGGCTTTTCACAGGCGTTTCACAGGGTTTTGATCAGTTTTAAAATGTATTTTCCACGTCTGTCTTGCAGTTCAATGTCGTAAATAAAAAAAATATGTCTTTTTGAAACAAAATGTTAGTGAAGCCTAAAGTTAATAAAATTTGATGAAATGGCATGGTTAAATATATATAAACTTGTAATCTAATAAAAATTTGCACATAAAACATGTCAAAATCAGAGTAGTTGCCGGGTTAATATAAATCAAAGTAGTTTATCAACCACTTGTTTTAAAGTAGTATTTCAATTACTTCATATATAATGCAATAAAAACTATTTAGAATTGAAGTGGATGCCGCCTTAATATAATTCAAAGTAGTTCATATACTAGTTTATTTTAAATTAAATTTTTAATTAGTTGTTCTTAAAAACAAGTTAGTTTGTTCCTATAGGGTTGTTTTGGAGTCTATACGTGATATACACACATACCCACATACATACATCCATTTTTATACCCCAACGTGTACTGCGTAAGGGGTATATTAACTTTGTCATTCCGTTTGTAACGCCAAGAAGGCGGTGTGGCAGGTATAGAAAAATATATATATTTTTGATCAGCATCATCTCCTGAGTCGATTTCCGTGTGCCCGTCTGTCTGTCCGTCTGTCTGTCTGTCCGTCTGTCGACACGGTTCCAGCCGCAATTTTTAAGCTATCGCGATGAAATTCAAAACATAAGTTTATTTTTAAAAAAGGAAGATCAAGTTCGAGAATGGGCGAAATCGGATGAAAACCACGCCTACCTCCTATATAAAGTGACTTTATATTAACCGTAAAATGTCTTTAAAATCCACAAAAATTAAAGAAATGCCCTGTAATTTGGCAGGTGAGCTTTGCTCTTCAGTCTTAATCCTGGGCTTAAAATTTGGGGAAATCGGATGGAAACCACGCCTACCTTCCATACAAAGTGGCTCTATTTTAAAAGTAAAATCTCTTAAAAATCTGCTCAAATTAAAGAATTGTCTTAAAATTTTGCATATAGGCATTGATATATAATATAGACCATCACTTTGATAAATGGCAAAATCGGATGAAAACCACGCCCACTTCCCATACAAACGGCTTTATTTTAAACGTAAAATCTCTTAAAAATCCACAAAAATTAATGAAATGTCTTGAAATTTTGCATATTAGCTTTGATATATAATATGAACCATACCTATGATAAATGGCAAAATCGGAGCAAAACCACGCCTACCTCCCATACAAAGGGGCGTCATCAAAATAGGAAAACTTTCGTTAATATATAAACCTGAATATCATCGTGTATGTCGTGGCTAAAGACTTCGAATATACTTCAATATGGCCGCGGGGGAGTTTTTTAGCTTCGGTACCCTGCCGAAGCTCCACCCTTACTAGTTATATATATAGATTGGAAATATATTGAGATTAATTTACTCGGATAAGCCCAACGTCCTTCCAGAAGGTTTTCAAGCATTGGCGCGATATTTTAGTTTTTGAAAACTATCCAATTAGAACACTAGCCGAACTATAATTTTTAAGTGCCGTTGGGAATGAATTTTATTTTAGCGGTACTAGCTTTTTTTGTTTATACTCGGTTAGTATTATTTTGGACAGTGAAAAATAATATTAATTTTTAAGCCTAAATTTGTGGATCTTATCGTAAATAGGAAAGTTTTATTTATAAAAAAACGGATAAAACAAACTGCTGTGAGAATCCTTTGAAAAAATGTTTGTTAAAAGTGTTTTCATAGCATTTCCATGAAATTTCACGTGAAATATTTTTCAATGTAGTGGAAGCGTTCAACGTCCTACTGGAATGATTGGGCGTTGCTTAAAATAGGTGGGCGTGGCATTTCAAAAATGTGTTTGGCTTGGTGGGTTACTTCTAATAAATATAACACGTTTTGCACAAAATTATCAAAAAATTTAAAAACAAATTCGGGCTTATCCGAGCTAAACACAAATTCTACTTACGAAGAAAATAAAGCAGATATCGTTACCAAGACTCCATATAGTATTGATCGTTGTTTGATAAATGTTTCTGCGTACTTAATTAAATTTTTACGTTTTTGGGATTATGACGTCATTGAAGATATCGACCGATTGAGTGCTTATTTGGAATTGTTTATGGCCTCTGTTAAAAAAATGCCGAATTTTTGTTTTTTGTAGCAGATTATAGAGCTCCCGCGACTTTATCCTAAGTGAATTTCGAAAGATTAGGGCTTGGATACAATACCTAAAAATGCGCAAAATTATTATACCACATAGTTGCATAGTGGGGACAAAATTCAAAAAAGCTGGCCATGAAAGATTAGGATTTGGATACAATGCCTAAAAATGCGCAAAATTATTATACCACATAGTTGCATAGTAGGGACCAAATTCAAAAAAGCTGGCCATGAAAGATTAGGGTTTGGATACAATGCCTAAAAATGCGCAAAATTATTATGCCACATAGTTGCATAGTGGGGACCAAATTCAAAAAGCTGGCCATGACATAAAAAAGCGGAGGAATTTGATTTAAACCAGGTATTTAGGAGCTTATGTGGTTACTGACCATGAATCTGGTGTATTTATACAAAAATTTATACAAATTTATACAAAAACTGTAAAAAAAAGAAATAAAAAATCAGCTATCTAGTTTCTAAGGTGAAATTAGTATACTAGTAATAGTAAATAATTTGTCTTACTTTTTTTAAAAACGGCGAGGTACTTAAAAGTTATGGGCCGATTTTATTGCCTATAAAATTAAGTTTACACAAATGCAAAAATTTTACAACCAGTACAATAGTTACGAAGAAATCTAAAATTCTGTATGAAACTGTAAATGATTGTAGTAAACTAGAGTAAATTAGAGTAAAGTAAATAAGCCTATAAATTTCGTAGTACCAATTGTTTCAATTTCATTTGTATCTATTGTGTAAGAGTAAAGTAAAATATGCATCGGCTTTTTCCTGCGATCATACAATTTATACAAACTGCGAAAAACATATCCACCAGACATATCAAAATCAGGTCTTCAGATAATAATTGAATCACAGTTGAACTTAAGAAAAAAACTAAAGCTACGACAAGAACTATACAAGCAATTGAAATCTTTTCCTGATGATCACAACAAACTATGAATACAAAAACAAAATAAATTCGCAAATTCAAAAAAACGAAAAAAAAAACGAAATAGCCATTTCATCCCTTGAAAGGACTTTGACCGAGCTTCTTATGATCAATTGTGTTGTGCGTGTTGTGAAATGTTTGAACACAAATGATCGCAAACTGGACCTACAAGCTTTATGCCGACTCCGAACGGCTTATGTTCTCAAGAATCTTTTTATGGCAGTTTTTACCAGAGTTGGGGGTAGTGCACTAAGCATTTCACTAGCACTAAATATTTTGAAAGAAATTATATTTTTCACTATATTTATACCAGCTTAGTGATAGTGAAACATCTCTCCACTATAACTTTGGAAAACTCTAAAAAACTGAAGCAATTTTCCTGAATTTTGTTTTGTTTAAGCTATGTAAGTCTACGGAGGTACGTTTTTGATTGGCTACAGAAATACTACACTCGTCTATTAAAACTTAAGGACATTTTTCAAAAACTGACTTGTATAAAGCCACCATGTTATTATTCTGGTGGTATAGTACGGTCTGTTCCCGTACTTGGTAAATGGTAAAACTGTCTCGTAGTCTTAAGTAGGCATAACCGATTAAGTAAATTTTCAATGAAATTTTACCCATTTTTTATTTTATCTGTAAAAAATAAATCGCAACAAACCTTAAACGAAATACAGTTTGGCTGCATGCTTGAAGCTTATTATGTATATCTTCATTTTTAATGGATGCTTTAACCTGCGCTTCGTTTAGTTATATTTCATATTAATTACTTATGGACTTAATCATTTTTAATGAATCTATTAGCAATAAGAAGTCTTTAGATCAGATATATTGATTAAACATTTTTATTTGATTTAATTTATTTTTTCTAAGTGATGCCAATTTGCGATAAGTATTCCATCACAAAATTCACCGCATTCGCAAAATTTACCACATAACGCAACGCGTTGGTCAATTCAAACCCTCACTGCGTGGTTTACATTTTTGTTGTTACAGGAGTCATAGCATTTCAAACTACGTTTGAGTTTGTGTATCAACGCAGCGATTTTTGCTGCGTTATCCAATGTCTAGTAACGAATATACAATAGCTAGTAATATCAGAACAACAAATATAGTTATACCGAATTTTTTTTTTATTTATTTCCTTGATAGTTAATATATAACACTATTTGACTTAACTACTAATCCTTTCGGAGCATTATATAACGAATTATATTATATTATAATTATATTAGTAACGAATTCTCTCCAACGTGTTCCATTTTGTGCGATAAGTTTAATTTCACGCCAGGTACCCAAACTTCTGCTCTCAGCGTGCACTGAACGCATCCATGTTGTAGGTGGTTTCCCTCTTCTTCGTGTGCCCTGGGGATTCCATTCAAAAGTCATTCTAGCAATGTCATCTTCACTTTTCCTTAGTGCGTGTCCTATCCAGTTCTATTTCCGTTGTTTTATTTCCATTGGTGTGGGTTTGCATCCTGACAGGCGATGTAAGTTTTCATTAGAGATGGCACTTGGCCAAAATATTCGGTATATTCTACGCATGCATTTGTTGATGAATGTTTGTATTTTGTTGGATAATGCTTGCGTTACTCGCCAGGTTTCGGAACCATGCAACAAGACAGACTTGACGCTAGTATTAAAGATTTTAACCTTGGTCTCGTGGTTAATATATGACGAGATCCAAATTCCTCGTAATTTATGACATGCGTGGCGTGCTTTGTTTATGCGGGAAGCAGCGTCTGCACCTTCATTTTTTGAGACAATGTTGCCTAAATAGCAAAATTCATCGACGTCTTCAATAGGAACCTCAATGCTGTCAATATCTATGCTGAGGGAGCTTTGGTTAGATGATTTCAAGAAAGAGTTGAAAAAAGAAAATAATTTAAAATATGTAACTAAGAAATAAACCTCTGCACGGATTAACTCGTTTCTACTACAACAATAGTGCATTCGGTGTCGAGTTCAGTAGTTTACATAACTATAACAGCGAGTGAAATTAACACCATAGCCATAAAGAGTCTTAAACCGACTTTCAACACATTCGTTTGGAAACGATTGATTCGGAACGACTCCAACATAATATAGCCGGTAGCATTTGTCGGACAAACGAATCTAAACCAAACATAACAGAATGAAGGATTTGTAAACGATTAATGCTGACAACAACATAACATTCGGTGCATAAATTGAATTTAAGGTTTTAAAAATTGGAAATTGGAATTGTAGATGCGATGGCAGAATTAGACGGTCGCAATTAAGACTGTCAGAAATTTAAAATTCAAGATGGTTAATGGTGATGTCACCTAAAATCTTTTTATTTTCATGAATTCGGTGCTGGAGCAAACACTAGGTAAAAATGGGTTGCTGAATCATTGCCAGATTTCCAAAATTGTGTAATTTTTTTATAACAGTATTGCCATCTACTAAAATGTATTTTCAAGAGTTTTTAACATGGTTTAACAGTGTTTAGAGGTCGCTGACTTCAAATCTGATGTCACAATTTTAAAATTCAAGATGGTTAATGGTCTTGCCACCTAACATTTTTTTTATTTTCACGAATTTGGTGCTGGAGCAAACACTAGGTAAAAATGGGTCGCTGCAAAGCTAGATGTCGCTAAGTTGCAATTACAACGGACTGCCGAAGCCTACTCCGCTCAACTCTCGGTTAAGCTCAACCAACCAGCCCGACGACGCCGGCGGACTTTGGGCGCATATATCCCACTCCATGCGCGCTGCCGCTGAAGAAGTCATTGGTTTCCGGCGCCCGCAACCTCGGAACCAATGGTATGATCAGGAGTGTCGCATTGCGACTGCAGTAAAAAACGCCGCTTATAGAAAAACGCTGCAGTCAGCTGCAACGCGAGCCGTGCGAGAAAACTACCGCGAAAAGAGGAAGGAAGAGAGGCACCTTTTCAGACGCAAGAAAAGAGAGCAGGAAAAGCCTGAGCGTGAGGAACTAGAGGTATTCCAGGGCAAGAAGGATGCACGAAAATTCTATCAACAGGTTAAGCGTCTAACCCAAGGTTTCAAGCCCGGAGCATCCACTTGTAGAGACGAAAATGGAGATCTGAATACGGATACGCAGTGTGTGCTGAGATTGTGGAGACGGCACTTCTCCAATTTACTTACTGGCGACGATTCCACCAATGCCGCCCATGGAGAGCGCAGTTCAGAGCTACCAATCAACAATGACGGAGTGGAAGTACCACCACCTAGCCATGAAGAGGTTCGAGTTGCTATCCAACGACTCAAAAACAACAAAGCAGCGGGTGCTGACGGCCTGTCAGCTGAATTGTTTAAAACCGGCGGCGATGAATTGATAAGGCGCATGCATCAGCTCATCAGCAAAATATGGCTAGAAGAAAGCATGCCCGACGATTGGAACCTCTGCGTACTGTGCCCTATACTTAAGAAAGGAGACCCAACAATCTGCGCAAGTTATAGAGGTATCAGTCTTATTTCCATCGCATATAAGGTTCTCTCAAGCGTACTGTGTGAAAGATTAAAGCCGATTACAAAAACACTGATTGGACCTTATCAGTGTGGCTTTCGACCTGGTAAGTCCACCATAGACCAGATTTTCACGATACGACAAATCCTGGAGAAAACCCACGAAAATCAAATTGACACACACCATCTCTTTGTCGATTTTAAAGCTGCGTTCGATAGCCCGAGAAGGGATCGCCTATACGCAACAATGTCTGAGTTCGGTATACCTGCAAAGTTGATCAGACTTTGCAGAATGACGTTGAGCAACACACGCAGCTCCGTCAAGGTAGGAAATGACCTCTCCGAAAACTTTAGTACCGAAAGAGGTTTCAGGCAAGGCGATCCACTGTCTTGCGATCTCTTTAACATCATCATGGAGGGGATCGTACGAAAGGCCGGTGTGCATCGTAATGGCACCATTTTCTACAAAGGCGTCCAGCTCCTGGACTAAAGCGAAGAACAATGATTGCTAATAGGTGCTACTACGGGCTCAGTAAGCAACTAAGTTCCAGAGCCCTCTCTCGATCGACAAAACTAACACTCTACAAGACGCTCGTTCTACCTGTGCTGCTTTATGGCGCTGAGGCATGGGTAGTTTCGCAAACTGACGCAGCCGCTCTGGGGGTGTTCGAGAGAAAAGTTCTTCGCAAAATCTTCGGTCCTGTTTGAGTCGGCGATGACTATCGCATCCGAATGAACCACGAGCTGTATGAGCTCTACGATGACATTGACGTAGTTCGGCGTATAACTGTGAAGCGACTACGCTGGCTGGGTCATGTCCATCGTATCAACGACGAAGCTTTAGCGAAAAAGGTGCTCGAGGCGAGGGTCGCTGGTCTACGACGACGAGGGAGACCATGCCTCCGATGGATGGACCAGGCTGAGGAAGCCCTAACCGCACTTGGTGTATCCGATTGGAGAAGGCGCGCGCAAAGCAGAGGCGCCTGGCGAGAGCTGATGAGGTCGGTTGAAGCCCGGACACGGGTTGTTACGACCAACTAAGTAAGTAAGTAAGTAAGTTAATAGCAAAGCGACAAAAGAAGTGGATGGAATATCTGTTAAGGATAGCAAACTATTGCTACCAACAATTTCACCAATTTTGGTCGATACTTACTTACTTACTTAGGTGGTCGTAACAACCCGTGTTCGGGTTTCAACCGACCTCATCAGCTCTCGCCAGGCGCCTCTGCTTTGCGCGCGCATTCTCCAATCGGATACACCAAGTTGGTCGATATGGTGAACAAAATTTTCACAACTGGAATTTGCCCAAACTATCTAAAAAGACCATTATATCACCAATATATAGAATGGTAAAAAAGTATAAAACTGAAAAGCGAAAACCACAGACCAATTCCAGTATTGAATGCAATGAGCAAAGTGTTCGAAAAGGCGATTAATAATAGTGGAATCGAAGGCTTCATCAACAACACATTAGGATTCGACAACAACCATTTCGGTTTCCTGGTAAGTAGCGGTACTTATCGGCGATAACATCATCAATGGAAAAAATAGTTGCAGCTAAATTTATAGACATCAAAAGTATTTGACCTTGTTGATTACACAAAATTACTTAATACTTAAAGCCAGTGGTTCCCAACCTTTTTTAGCTGGCGACTCACCTTTCCTTATTGGAATACCTCCACTGTCCATCGGTCCATGTCAGAATAAAAGGCCTTCCTTCCTCAATCATTTCAAATCAAAATTTTTAACATTTTATCTACTTGGAAATTAGCACCAGTATTTTATGCTTTCTTTAAATAGGCCTCTGAAGTCATATTCGAAATCAGATCTTTGATAAATGTGAAATTAAAGTCAACACCTCTTCCCAGACCATAAATTTAGTACATTTATCCATAATTTTTTCAATTCATTCGTTCCCACTTACAAAAGAATTCACCATTTTTAAAATTAAATTCTGTAGGAATGTAGATAATTTAATGTAGTTTATTAAAAATTTGAAATGGAATATATTTAGACAAGAAATAATTTTTTCTGTAAAGTCGGATATTTGGCTTTTTTTAGTTTGGTTTCTGCAAATTTGCGATAGTCTTATTTCCTTGCTCTGTAAGGAAAAAGTTTTTTATATTCGTCTACGACTTGCAGAACCATCTGCTTCCAATTTCTATGGTGGTAACTTTGTCATTGAATCTTGTGATCAGATTTATTACCCTTTCGGCGGCACCGTTTACGACTGTGATGCTTGCCACAATTTCCTCGATGCGCAAGTAATTTTTATTGGCTTTTATTAATTTTTATCAGCTTGTACTTACCAACTTATACCTAAAATATTCGTAAAAGAGTAATTATACATAAAAAAGTATATGAGATATTATAGTTTTTTTTTAGCAGTGTTATTCACTGAATATAAAAATCTTTATTAATAAGTATTGTGTCTAGTTTTTCAGTAACTTTTCAGGAGAGCAAAAAAAAAAAAAATGGTGTCCATAGGCAATATTTTGCAAATATCACATTTAAATCAAATTATTTTAAAAATATGATATTGATTCATGGAAAAATAAACCATTCGTTTTAGCCCATTACGATGTGGTTAACATTTGCGCCATTTTAAAGCACATAACTGTTTTATACATGATTTCAATTAGTTTTCTTCATCTACTTTATGCTCTTCCTCGTCCTCCAATGTTTCGAAAATGCCAGCTTTTTCATTTTATACCACTGTATTCTTCCATAACACGGTGTGACTTAATTAAGGAAAAAATTTTTTCTAGAATAATTCCAAAAAATTATGATAGTGGGCACCTGTAGCAGTGCAATGCAGGTCGTCGGACCTCTGGATCATGTCGAAGTTCCGAGATCCAGACTTTTTTAATATGAACGTAGCGATCACTTATTAACCTATTACATTGTTATACCAAAATAAAAAAATAAAAAACAAACGAAATGGCCATTTCAGCCCTTGAAAGGACTTCGACCGAGCTTCTTATGATCAATTTTGCTGTGTGTGTTGTAAAATGTTTGAAAATTTGAAATGATCAAGAACTGGACCTACATGTTTTATGCCGACTCCGCAGTTTTTACTCTCTGAGGTTTGCCATTGTCTGCAGAGAGGTGTTGGCCGAACAGAAAAATTTATTTCAATTGAAAAAACTTTCTGTGTCAGATGGAGGATTCGAACCTGGGTTCTCTGGCGTAAGAATCACACACTCTACCTACTGCGCCACGGCCGCCACTAATACCAAAATACATTTTCTTGTAAAATTCATCGCTGATTCCGGAAAAATTTTAGTTTTTGCAAGAAAATAAATTTAACGTATTTTTCCCAAGAAACTATCGGATACAGCTTTCATTGCATCTCATCCTAAGCAGCAATTTTAGCCATATATTAATTCTTGCAGAGGTTATAGTGATATAAAGCAGCAAGCTTCAACTATAGCTTTAGTAGCACTACTTCTTGAGTTTAAAAGCACTATTTTTGCTTCATATAAAGAGTAGAAGTAGCTGTCAGCTTTTAAAAGGGTCCCTGACAAAACCAAACAAGAGCTCTTGCAAACCTACAGTTTTGTTTAGTACTTTTCAGAATTTGTCAAAGTATGTGTCTGTGATAAATTAACTCAATATATATATATAAAATTTGATAAGTGTTTGTGACGATTACAATGACGAATAGATTAAAAAAATAATAGAGTGGAATAATATCAGGCTAAAAATATGTTCGTATATTCGTTACATGCTGTGAATTTCAGTGCGATTTTGTATTTATCTGAAAAGTGAATATTATACTTAGAAAAACTACTAAGGGGTTTAAAAATAAATTAAAATTAAGGAGTGTTTAAGATCGCCATTTTTTTCAAAGAAGCTCTTTATCAGAGTTTTTAATCACTTGTTATTCCCAAAAAATTTAGTTCTTTAATTTACAGTATTTTACGTTTATACGCTTTTAAAATGCAATGACAAAATACATTTTAAAGCGAACACGAATCTTTCAACACAGGTTTCAAAACAGCTCTATAGCTATGTTTATTGCTGTAAAAGAGCCTTTACAAAGCAAGTAGTACATTTCCAATCTCTGCTCTTTTGCAGATTTTATTAAATCCTTTACAAACCTGTAAAAGTATTAGAGCTAAAAAGGCAGAAAAATAAATTTTTCAAGCATTTTCTTTAGAATTAAGAGAAACTAGCAGCAAATAAAGCTGCGGTAAAGCTTTACATAGTATTCACTTTTAGAAGACTTTCAGAGTTTACTCGCAACTAGATGCTCAACAATGTTACTTGGGACGCTACTAAGTGTTCAGCAGAAAGCTGAACATTGAACTCATCGTCTTGTACAAGATTCTGAATGTCTGGACCTTATATCTTCTCGCTAAAATTAGAACTTTTTCGGAATCAGCAAGAAATTTTACATTAAGAACTGTATTTTGGTAATTTTTATTGTTCGAACTTTGTCTGTAATAGGTACGAGTAAAAAGGTGATAGCAACTTTCAAATTTAAAAAAGTCTGAATATCGGAACACCGACGTGATCCAGAGGTCAGGTCCCCTGCAATGCACTCCTGCACGTACGCACAACCATGAATCTTTTGGAATTACTCTAGAAAAATTTTGGCGGAAATATCTTTTCATATAGGGGTATTTTTTATCTGAACACTTTACCTTTGTTAATGGTCAAATTCAAATTGCACGTGAACAAATGGAAAAGTAGAATTTATGTAGAATAACTTGTGGTATCTATGTAGTTGTTTTGCAAATCTTTTTAACATAAAAATCAAAGTACACCCATTTGCTTCGCCTGCGATAAAAAAAAAAACAGTTGTATAATGTGCCTATAGCCGTTTTTTCAGTTTTTTTTAGTACTGCGAGCTCACAGCTGTTCTTGATATTTCTAAACCAAAAGAGATAAAAAAACGGTAAATGTGGAAATGTGGGAAACAGATTGTGTTAATAAAATAGGCAATAAAAAAAAAATTGACAAAAATCACATAACTGTTTTTGTTGGCGTATCTACGATAATGAGGGCTTATATTCAATACCAGACATACGCCAATTTTTGGAAAATGACTTTTTGATGGCAAATTGTTCACTAATGACAGCTACATCTCTGACGAAAATTTCAGAAAGAAAAAATCAGTTTAAGTACTCTTTTTTTGAAATTTGCGATATCGCTATCAACCATTAGATTAATTTTTATATGCAATACCAGACAAAAGCCATAAAGAAAACAATACAACAACAATAGGCTTGTAACTGTTTTTATTTTGCTTTTGATTTAAGTTGTGCCTTTGTTGTTGTTTTTTTTTTGCTTTTGTGCTAAATAATGTCGGTTGCAGAAAATGCGTGATCATTTGCAGGTGAAACAAGGAAGTGCGAAAATTCAAAATCTATAAATTAATAAAAAGTGTTCGTACAAAACTAAAAATATTTTATCAGGTGATTTTTGTCTACCATAAAGTTTTTCTCGGTATGTAATATTAATCAAACGATTTATAACTCGATGTAATTAAAATTCAAAACAGGTTAAAATGTCTAATAATTCCTTACAACGTATTGCTATTGATTATGCATCGTCGAGTGGTGAAGATGTTCGAGAATATCCAATAACAGGTGAGTTGTCATATTAGCAAATGTTTCAATAACAATTCATGTAGTTTATAAATTGTATTGGCCAGATTCCGACGACGAACATTATAGGCGTAGTATAGTCCATCGTAGATCTAAAAGGACACATTATCCTAAATCATCAAAACGAGTTGAGAATGCAACAAAACGAATGAAGGGACAGGAATATATGGGATTTTCAATAGCTGATGGATCATATAAACAAAACCATCAAAAGATATTGAGCATACATGTTCATCGGCGTTTTGTATGAAATCCAATTCAAGACACTGCCAAGAATTTGATGAAGAAACTAGAAAAAAAATATTTAATATGTTTTGGAACCTATGTTGGGAATCTAAACAAGTGTTTGTGAAGAACCACGTATCACAGATTCCTATAAAAAGAAAACGTATTGAAAATTCGAAAAAAACGCACAGCTTTTTGTATAAGCTACCACATAACTATGGATCATTACAAGTTTGCCAGTCTATGTTTTTGTCAACTCTTTCGATCAAAAAGGACATGGTTGGAAATTGGTTAAAATCTAATGATAAACCTAACGACATTGAAACACCTGCACAAAATCAGCTTACATTTGTTTCTAAAAGAACTGATCGTAAGATGCACTTAGAACAATATATCCAGAAATTGGGCAAAATGGAAAGCCATTACTGTCGTAAAGATACTAATAAAATCTATATTGCTGCTACATTTAATACAAAAGTAGATATTTACAGAAACTATCTTACATACTGTTCCGAAAAGCAAGTTCCGTCTGTTTCAATTTTTACATTTTCGAAATTTTTTGAAGAGAAAAATTATGGCCTTTTTATGCCCCGAAAGGATCAATGCGATATGTGTGTATCTTTTAATGCCAAATTACTTCTGAACAATACAAGGATCATGTTTTAAAAAAAAATCGTGCTCAAGAGGAAAACCATCTTGACAAACTCGCGGCGCAGGAAGGAAAATGTCACGTCTTTACTATGGATGCGCAAGCAGTAAAGCTCTGCCCAAATATTAATGCTTCCATTTACCATTTACTTCAAACAGCGTCTACAAGTTCATAACTTCACTGTTTACAACCTTGCGACACACCAATGCACTAATTATTGGTGGAATGAGACTCAAGGCGATTTGTCCGCTTCAACATTTGTTTCCATCATAATATACCACTTGGAAACACATTGCTCATCAGATAATTTACCAATAAAAATTTATTCAGACGGTTGCGGTTACCAAAACCGTAACCAGTTTTTATCAAATGCTTTATCTAATTTTGCTGTTGAAAATAATAAGATCATAGAGCAAAAGAATTTGGAGAAAGCTCGCACTCAAATGGAATGCGACAGTGCACATGCTAAAATAGAAACCAAACTTAAGAAACAATCAATATACTTGCCAATAGATTACATAAGAATAACATTAGTATCTCGAAAGACAGTAAAAATTAATGATACCGTAATCAGAAAACCATTTGAGGCGATGTATTTAAATTACGACTTTTTTAAAAACTACAATGATACCAAACTTATGCGCCTTTCGAGCATTAGACCTGGTCGGACCAAAAACGATGTCCGATGTCCTTCACAAAGTGGTGATGTTGAATTTAAAGTGAATTTCGATGAAGAGTACAAAAACTTGTCCATTAGAATTAAAAAATATACAAGATATACTGAACCAAAAACTTTACATACAGGACATCCTCCAATCCAGCCCAGTAAATGGAAGCATCTACAAGATTTGAAGCCGGTTATACCACAAGAATATCATTACTTTTATGATAATTTGGATCAGATGAAGTCAAAGTAATTACAAGAAATGCAGCAATGTCCAATTCGAATTATATTGTTTTTTAAACTTTTGTTTATTTTTTTTATAGTTTTGTTATTGAATTGTTATATGTTGAAAAAGTCAATGAAAACATTGAATTAATAAAATTGCACTTTGTATCACAAAAAAATGTTTTTATTAGTGTGCAATACCCGCCATACGCCATGAAAATATTTGGATATTTAAATTTAAATACCAGACATCAACCATATCACCACGAATAGAGTAAAATATTATATTTTTTTTATATGGTGGATTCAGTAGTCATATTTAAAACACATTGTGGAAGAAAGTTATATTCATACTTTAAGAATTTGAGAATTAAACAGTTTTTTCCCTTTCCTGAAAAATTGCATTTTGGCGTATGTCGGGTATTGAATATAAGCCCTCGATATACTCAATTTTTCTTTCGCTTTTCTTATCTTTTCTTATGGTTTATTCAATGATTTCTGATAGTTTTAAGATCAAGTCGCTACCCACTTGTAACCCTACCGCGACCCACTAGTGGGAACCGCTGCTCTAAGTGATATTGGTATTGGCTAAGTTGACAAAAAGTTATCTTATCAACAGGCCTCATGTCGTAAGAGTGGATTGTACTACATTAGTGAAGAGCTCACAAGTATAATTGGTGAAATTTAATTAGGTTTATGACATTTATGCCGATGATCCCAATTTTCTAACAATAGCGAAATCAGAAAAGGAGTTAGAAGACAGAATAAACCATGACATGAAGATATACAGTAGAATCCGGATATAACGACCTCTAACCGGACGACGCACAAAACGGACGAATAATCTAAGCTTGTTATTAGTATGTACATATGTATGTATTTAAATGTACAGTTAGATAAGTTTCCATTTACGTAAATAAAACCATAAATACCAATTACATAAAACTTTAATGTTACATAAACATTCCGCATTAAAAACATACTGTAATATGTACAAATAGTTACAATATTCTATGCAAATAAATATGTAATTTCTAACGCAGAAAGTCTGTACTTCTAGTTTGTTTTTGATTCATTTTTGTTCGATAGTAAGAACTTCGTACAGCATTGTGAATACTTGGCATCCTAGTTTTCATAACATCATCACCAAAGTTAGTTGCAGGCCCAGTTTCAATTTTTTGAGTGAAAAGGCGGGCTTTTTTCAATGACTGTATTTTTTATTTTATTAAATATCGAAATAACTTTTTTTTTTATATTTAGTTATGTCTTATATTAACAATTGTATTATTTTTTTTTTTGCATCAATAGTTATTGTAATACAGCTTGTAAAAGTTGAGGTCGCAAACGTAAGGTCTCTGCGGCTTGCATGATATCTCCTCTCCAGGGAGCGAAAAACAAAAAAAAAAAAAATTAAAATAGGTTGTTTTTAGAACAGTTTTGCTTTCTGAGTGAACCGACAAAAAATTTTAAATTAAAAAAAAACAAAAAAATGCCGCATAAATTAAAAAAAAAACCCAATTTTTCGTGCACGAAATCGGACCTTATAAATTAAATAAAGAGCAAAAAAATATTTTTTTATTTGATTTTGTCGGTTCACTCAGAGATTATTTAATTTTTAAATTTAATAGCCGTTTCAAAAAATGTCATTTCGAGAAAAACTCGTTTAAAGTTTCTGTTTACCTTACTTTATGAGCGTTTACTACTCATAAAAACTTAAATATACCGTTAACGGTTTCGACATTTATTCTGAAATTTTTTTACACATTTTTAAGATGTTTTTCAAAACAATAAAATAAAAAAAAAAAAATCGAAAATTATTCTAAAAAAATTGAAACTGGGCCTTAAATAAACACATTGAGCGTTTCCGCAGCCTTCAAAGCTTTAGACACTGCGCGGCGTTCTAACCGGACGAATCTATCTACAGTCACTCCAAAAAGTGAGTGCTCATCAAAGAATTATTTTTTCAATTTGATTTTGAATTAAATAAAACCTTAAGAAGTCTTATTTTATAATTTTTATTTATTGCCTTTAATAATTTAAACGAAAATATAGCAACACTGTTTCTCTATTGTAACGACAAAAACAGCTAAAAAGGCAAAAACAAAACAATATTACTTTTCGATCTCCAAAAAGTGAGTGCTCATTTATGTTACTCTGCTATGCTGTGTATAACTAACGGGACTTTTTAAATAAAAACGCTTCACATATTTTGAGGTAAGCATTTTTAATAAAAACCAGTATAGAAGTTGTCTTCGTTGAGACTAGTAAATAGTTTGTAATCATTTTTTTTTTATAATGGCTCCAAAGCGAACTGAAACTACTATAAGTGAGCGTAAAATTATTATAAATTTGCGAAAAGAACAAAAATCAATTCGAGAGATTGGGAAAATAGTGAAAAGGCCATATTCTACTGTAAAAAAGATAATTGATAAGTTTCAGCAGACAAAAAACATTAAAAATGAACCAAGGTCAGGCCGACACCAGAAATTAACTGAAGCAGAAAAGCGTTCTATAGTCCGACAAATTAAAAAAAATCCTAAAACCCCAGCCACGAAATTAAAAGAGCGTCTTTTTACTGACTTTCAAAAAGAAGTTTGTGTTAACACTGTGCGAAACGTTCTCTATAATGCCGGATATCACGGCAGAGTAAGTAGAAGAAAACCGTACATAAGCAAAATAAATAAGCAGAAGCGGCTTGCATACGCTAAGCAACATCGCAAAGAAACCCAAGAGTTCTGGAACAGAGTTATATTTACGGATGAAAGTAAATACAATAAGGTGGGTCACAAAAAAAAGTTTGGTTTGTTACCGACTTTTTTTAAAGATCCTATTGAGAGGATTTCAGACCAGAAAAAATTTTTTTTTTAAGTGGTCTACATTAACAACCAAAATGGTCTTTTTGATATAACTCGGTTATTTGATGTCCGATTTTGAAAAAAAGTATATTTTTAGAAAGATCTTAAAAATGCTAACAATCCGTAGTCAGAGGTATTTGACCCTTGAGGTCATCTTCAATAAAATAATTCAGTTTTTAACTTTTTTTGCACTACGACCCCCAAAACTTTGCCCATTTTATATTTTGTAATTGAAGTTCATAAAAAATCAATAGGTCCGTGTGAAGAAATTTTTAAAATCCACTCATAGGAAAAAAAGTTACACGCGCTTAAATCTTAATTTTTGAGCTCAAAATTTAAAGTTTAAGCGCGTGTAACTTTTTTTACTATGAGTGGAATTAAAAAATTTCTTCACACGAACCTATTGATTTTTTATGAACTTTAATTACAAAATATAAAATGGGCAAAGTTTTGGGGGTCGTAGTGCAAAAAAAGTTAAAAACTGAAATATTTTATTGAAGATGACCTCAAAGGTCAATAATTTTTGACTACGAATTGTTAGCATTTTTAAGATCTTTCTAAAAATATACTTTTTTTCAAAATCGGACATCAAATAACCGAGTTATAACAAAAAGACCATTTTGGTGGTTAATGTAGACCACTTAAAAAAAAAATTTTCTGTGTTCTGAAATCCTCTCAATAGGATCTTTCAAAAAAGTCGGTAACAAATCAAATTTTTTTTTCTTCCATAGGGGTCGACCCGCCCTAAAATACAACATCTATGGTTCCGATGGAAGGTGTATGGTCTGGAGAAAACCCAATACTGAGCTTGACGAAAAAAATTTGATTCCAAGTTTTAAACACGGTGGAGGCTCGGTACTTGTATGGGGGTGTATGAGTGCAGCTGGACTTGGAAATTTACATTTTATTGATGGCATTTTAGACCACAGGAAATATATTGATATATTGAAGGCAAATCTAGCACCCAGTGTGGAAAAAATGGGACTTGGAACCAACTACATTTTTACGCAAGACAACGACCCTAAGCACACTGCATATAATACAAGGTCTTGGCTTCTATATAATACTCCAAGCTGGATGGAGACACCTCCACAGTCCCCAGATATTAACCCCATAGAAAACATATGGAGCTTATTAGACACAAAAATTAGGGAGAGGCCAATTAACAGTAAAGAAGCGCTAGTTCAAGTTCTGCGAGAAGAATGGGATAAAATACCTCAGACGGTCACCCAAAATTTAGTTAATTCTATTCCACGACGTTTGGAGAGCATCATTAAGAGCAAAGGAGGCCACACCAAATATTAACTTTTAAACTAACTATAAAAATTTAAAAAATAACATTAATGAGCACTCACTTTTTGGAAATAGAAAACCGATATGGTTTTGTTCTTCCTTTTTTTATATATTTTACCGTTACAGTAGAGAAAAAATTTTGTTATATTTTGACTTTGAATATTAAAGGCAATAAATAAAAATTAAAAAACAAAACTTTTAAAGGTTTTATTTAATTAAAAAACAAATTGAAAAAATAATTTTTTGATGAGCACTCACTTTTTGGAGTCACTGTATATATATAAAAATGGATGTATGTATGTGGGTATGTGTGTATTTCTGTATGTGTGTATTTCTGTATGTGTGTATATCACGTATAGACTCCAAAACCGCCGAACCAATTTTTATGAAATTTTTAGGGATACGCCCACAAATCAAAAGAAATTCTATATATCAGACGGTTTTCATCGTATAAAACTAAAATTTGGTAATTTTGTTCAGATGGTTACTTTCGGTGACTACAAAAATGGGCGTGGTCACACTATATCTACGCCCACTTTTCAGAAATCATTGTAATTCCTGAGATGTTCAAGTTTTGATAGTGAATCTTGGTATGCAGGTGCTATGGATCCAAGTGGCAGTTACTATGTAAATATAAATGTCACGTCCCGTTTTACCGCCCACAAATCAGTAAAAATGCTTTATATCAGACGGCTTTTGCCGTAGAAGACTAAGATTTGGTAATTTAGTTTATATTACTGTCGGCCAATGTACAAAAAATGGGCATGGCCGCACTGTATCTACGCCCACTTTATCGAAATCATGCTTATTCCTGAGTTGTACTCGTTTTGATAGTGAATCTGGGAATGCAGGTGCTATAGGTCCAAGTAGCAGTCACTAAGTATATATCAATGTTGTCACGCCCACTTTTATCGTCCACAAATCAGTAAAAATGCTTTATATCAGACGGATTTTGCCGTAGAGGACTAAGATTTGGTAATTTAGTTTATATGGTTACACCCGCAACTGTTAAAAAATGGGTGCGGTCGCACCATATCTACGCCCATTTTTTCGAAATCATGCTTATTCCCGAGTTGTACACGTTTTGACAGTAACACTTGATATGCAGGTGCTCTAAGTGACAGTCAATATATATACGTATAAAATTTGCCACGTCCACTTCTACCACCTACAAATAAAAGAAGAAACAAAAAATGGCCAATTTCAGCCCTTGAAGGGACTTTGACAGATCTTCTTATGATCAATTGTGTTGTGCGTGTTGTGGAATGTTTGAACACAAATGATCGAGAACTAGAACTACAAGTTTTATGCCATCTCCGAACGGCTTATGTTTTCAAGAAGTTTTTCATGGCAGTTTTTATTCCTTGAGGTTTGCCAATGTCTGCGACAGGTGACGGCCGAACAGAAAAATTAATTCAGTTAAAAAAACTTTCTGTGTCAGGTGGGATTCGAACCAGGGTTCTCCCGCGTTTTGGCCACACACTCTACCCACTACGCCACGGCAAACACAAATCAATAGAATTTCTATAAATCTGACGATTCTCATCGTTAATACTAAAATTTGGTAATTAAGTTCATACGCTTACTGTCGACAGCGTTACAAAAAATGTGCATGGTAGCACTATATCTGTGCCCACTCCACAGAAATAATTTTAATTCCTGAGATGTTACCGTTTTGATAGTCAAACTTGGTGCTATGGGTCCAAGTGGCGGTCACTTCATATATAAATGTTGCCACGCCCACTTTACCGCCCACAAATCCTTAAAAAAGATATATACCAGACTTTTTTTACAGTTAAAGATTAAAATTTGTTGGATTAGTTCATATGGTTACTCCCAGAACCCTTAAAAAAATGGGCGTGTGGAATTTTATCTACGCCGACTTTTCTATATATATAAATATTGTCATGCCTACTTTTTCTGATCATCTATCTGTAAAAATGTATGTATGTATACTAAGGGTCCTTACGAAAAAATGTTGTTCGGGTCGGTTCCTCATAATAATGCTTTATTTTATGATGATTCGAAAAATATTTCGACTCTAGCGATAGCCATCCGTGAGCTGGAATGGTTTGAAATAAAAAAAAAAAACAAAAATGAAATAGCCACTTCAGCCCTTGAAAAGACTTTGACCGAGCTTCTTATGATCAATTGTATTGTGCGCGTTGTGAAATGTTTAAACACAAATGATCGAGAACTGAACCTACAAGTTTTATGCCGACTCCGAACGGCTTATGTTCTCAAGAAGCTTTTCATGGCAGTTTTTACTCTCTGAGGTTTGCCATTGTCTGCATAGAGATGACGGCCGAACAGAAAAATTAATTTAATTGAAAAAGCTTTCTGTGTCAGATGGAATTCAATCCTGGGTTCTAAGGCATACAAGCCACGCATCTCAACCAGTATGCCGCGGAATGGTTTGAATTATGCTTTAAAAATCGAGTTTTTTGTAAAAATATTTACTGGTGTGGTAGTTAAAAATAAGAAACGGTCAGAAATAATAGTAATGAAAAAGTTCTTCCAAACTGCACCAATAAATTTTTAATTTTTGCAGTCGGACCAGAGGATTTTCATTAATTTTTTGAAAAAACTAAAATTCAAATTACATTTTTTTTTTGTTTTGCCATGTTACTTTTAGTCAAATTAATGATTTTTTGGTGATAAAGTATAGTGTAAAGTGAAGAATTAAATTGAATGAAATTACATAAAAATTTACACAGTTTTACATTTTACAGTTTATTTGACTAAAAGTAGTATGGAAAAAATTCATTTGAACTTTAGTGAAAACAATATGAAAAAAGTTAAAACAATCCATATAAATACGCATTATCTTTGCTGCAACGGAAAAAAATAAAGATTTTTTGATGCAATAGAACTTTTCCATTACTCTTATTTCTGACCGCTTGTTTTTTTCTTAACTACCATACCAGCCAATATTTGTAGTCGAAATATTTTGGGGATCATCATAACATAAGCCATGGATTATTTTGAAGACCCGGACTGAACAATTTTTTTTTCTAAGGAGCGTGAGACGACTTAATGTATATACGTACGTGGGTATATGTGTATATCACGTAAAGACTCCGAAACCGCTAAGCCAATTTTTATTCCAAAGCCGTGGGTTCCTGTGAAGTCTGGTGCCGATCGTAAAAGTCACCTTAAATTCACCTCAAATTTTCGATATCGAACAGTTTTGGAATTATAGGTCGCACAGCCTCCGAATTCAGTATTCGACCTCAATTTACACATGCAGTTCCACTGGTAACATTTTATGGACGTTGGATGAGGGGCGTGGTACTTTTTCAGCACCCTAAATTTTCGGTATAGCTTTCGAAATAAGTCACACATCAATGAAAGTCTGTACGAACTTACTATAAAAGCGTGGCTTCACTGAAGCTACGCCCACTTTTGGGGGATAAGCGCTGTGAGCAGCAAAGCGCGCCGGGTATAAGCTAGTTACCTATAAAATAGGTCGCTATTAGCAGATGGTCGCTTAAACCGGAGTCGTAATAAACGAACTATGATCATCATATTAAAGAAATAAAAAATTCCATTCTACCGATAAAACGAGCGATAAGAATAATTGACACACTTGAAAAAAACAGCAAAACTTATGTATACAGGATATATTTCTAAAATTTGGTACAACATATGACGAGCACAGAATAAAAACAGTGTGTAATATTTCACAGAAGAAAAACACGAAATTTTACCAGCGTGAAAAGAAGTTATTTCTGCAACGTGCTTGTAAATTTTGTAAGTATGCGTGCGTGCTTGTACTCGTCGTTTATAATCGGTTTTATTTTATTATTTTTTACTTCGGCTTTGGCCAACAAGTAAGCTGTAATGTTTTCATAAATGCAATTTTGCATTCAGTTCTTTAAATACATTCAATTTTTGATGTTTATATAATAAAATGAAGTTTATGTTGGCTATTTCGTAGTTAATTTTATTAATTTTTTTATTGATTTTAAAATCATGTAGGAGAGGAAAAATTTTGTAATCAATGAATCTATCTATCTATCTATATTAATAAAAATCATTTTCTGTTTGTTCATTTCTTTGTTGTCTGTTTGTTTGTTTGTTGTTTTGTTTGTTTGACTTTTTTACAAATCTAAACGGCTAAACGGATTTCGCTCAAATTTCAAACGTGTAAAACATGACGACCACCGTGCTCGAAAACAATCCACTGCCAAAATTTCAGCGCAATTGGCCCAGAGGTTTCTTAAAAGTAAGCGTAGTTATAGTGCCACCACGCCCATTTTTAGTACAGCTGCAGACAGTAAGCATACAAACTTAATTACTAAACTTCAGTCTTATACGACCAAAACAGTCTGAAATATAGCATTTTTATGGATTTGTGGGCGGTAAAAGAAGGCGTGAAAACCTACTTTTGGTACAATTGCCGAAAGTAACCATACAAATTGAATTACCAAATTTTAGTCTCATACAATCGAAACAGTCGGAAATATAGCATTTTTAATGATTTTTGGGTGGTAAAAGGGGGCGCGGTTGAAACTAAGTCTTCAATAACCTATTCTAGGAATAGTAAATTCTAGTAAATCACACTTCGCGAAATCAGCTTAGCCGTTTAGATTTGAAAAAAAGTCAAACAAACAAACAAATCTCCGAGTGGGGTCTTGCTAATAGGGTAGAGTTTAATGCTAGCAAGACCCAGTGTTGTCTGTTAACCCACAAGCGAATCAATTGCCCCTTAGCTCCCCTCAATATGAACGGTGTAGATCTTACGGAGGAATGATCACATTTTTGATGTGTCAAAAGAAGCAGCCAAGTGCCTTGGTTTTTTAAAACGGTGTAAGAAATACTTTACTCTATCTGATCTTCGTTTGATCTATACCTCATATATCAGGTCGAAAATGGAGTACAATTCGCACATTTGGGCAGGGGCTTCAAGATCATATTTGTAGCTTCTGGACCGGATTCAAAGACGTGCGATATATTTGTGATGGAAATATGATGGAAATATTTCATATTCTCTCAACTCTCTTGGGCATCGTCGCAATGTTGGTTGCCAAAGCCTTCTGTACAGGTACTACCATGGGGAATGTTCAAGGGAGATACATGGCCTGACGTCACCAGCTCGTGTGTTTCCTAGGTCCACTCGGGCTGCTCTCCAAGCCCATCCCTTTACCATTCCAACTTTGCCCAATAGAACATCGCATTACCGAGATAATTCGTTCTTCGGTCGATCAGTAAAATTGTGGAACAATCTCCATGCGATCCTGTTTCCCGGCAGTTTCAATCTGTGTAAATTTAAATCAAATCTTCACCGACACTACTCCATCTTTCCACCCTCCAACTAACTATCACCCGTCTTCCGAATCAACACAATGCTTTCGCATTTATAGGGGGCATCCCCTGAGTGCTGGTTAAGTCTAAAAAAAAACAAATAAACAAACAAACAAATAAACAAACAGAAAATGATTTTTATTAATATAGATAGATAGATTCATTAACTACAAAAATTGTTTCTCTCCATACATGACTTTAAAATCAATCAAAAATTAATGAAATTAACTACGAAATTACCAACAAAAACTTTTTAATGTATTTAAAGAACTGAATTTATGAAACTGCATTTATGAAAATATTTCAGCGAAATAACAATCAACCACGCTGTGCTTGTCGACCAAAGCCGAAGCAAAAAATAATAAAATAAAACCGATTATAAACGACGAGTACAAGTAAGCACGTAAATTCTTACAAAATTTATATGCATGCTGTAGAGATAACTTATTTTTACGCTGGCAAAATTTCGTGTTTTTCTTCTGTGAAATATTACACACTGTTTTTATTCTGTGCTCGTCATATGGCACATTACATTTTGTCGTTTTTTGCATTTTTACTCATTAAATCGTATTTAATATAATAAATACTTATTTAATTAATATAAATTAAATAAGAAAGTATAAATTAAATAAGTGGGAGTATAAATATATTTAATGGACCGAGGGTATGCCTTTTAAGCAATTCTGAAGAAAAGCTTTAAAAAAGTATAGCATTGATAAATGCTGATTTTCTCATCTACAAGTAAACCATCTGTCAAAAACACCTCTTGCAACAAAGCTAAGAGTGAAGCAAATAAACTCCTCGTTAAATTTTATGCAGTGCTTAAACACGAAACTCTTCGTAAATTAAAATTTATTTAATTTTTAAACTAAGCTGTTTATATTTATTTGTTTTTATATGAAGCAATTATATGAAGCAGCTTAAAGTTCTAATTTTAGATGCATACTTATTTGGTGAAAAGTAAGCTCTTTTTTCGAAGATAGATCAAAGCTTTTTACGACTCAAGGGTAGCTAAGTGGATCACTGCAATCATACAAGGCTTCTGATGAGTTGGTGTAGCGGCCAAGGAAACTCTATATAAGGGTATTGTTGTTGTTGGTTGTTTTCTTCAGAAAGCAACATAGCAACTTATGCTCGAAAATATAACTCTTAATTGATAATTGAAAAATTATTAGAGTTATAAAACCAAATAACATAAAACTTTAGCTGCACTTAAACGTTTTCACCATTTTTTTTATGTTTGCACTAAACAAAATTAAATTAAAAAATTACTTAACTTCCACTAAGAATAACTCAGTATTATTGCAATGCTCACTATTTATAAAAAAATAAAATATAACATATTTTATAAGCAAATGTTTGCTTCCTTGCAGACTCTGAAATGTAAACAATGGCGAAAACATAAGCAGTAATAAACGCTCTCTTTCTTGACATTTTTTTTGACAGATGATATTTTACAAGGAAACTGTCACTTCTACCTGGTATTATTATATCCTGTTATTTTCTATTTTAAGAAAAGGTTAGAAAAATTGTTTTGAGTGATTTCAAAAAATTTTTAAAAAAGCGTACGTGACGCTACATATTTTAATGATTTTTTTTTTAATTTGATGAACTAACATTGTAGTAAAGCTTTATATGAATAAAGCATTTTCTATGTAAAAAAAAATTTGTTTCTGTATTTTATGAGTTTTAGCTGCATTACTGCGAACACCGAGATAAAAAAAACGAGCAAATATATTTTTGTCCTATAAAAACGAGCATATATATAAAAAAAACCCCCTATTGAAATGAGACATCGAGCTTAAATTTAGTAGAAACCCTTTTTTATTTCAAACTTTTCTGATGGAAAGAAAATTATTAAAATCAGAGCAAAATTACGACCACCATCTATACATAATTGGCCATATATACACATTGGCCATAACACACGCGAGTCAGTGCAGCATTCTCCAAATTAGAAAAAGAGTCGAGTCGCATGGGTCTTGCAGTAAACGCAGATAAGACGAAATATCTGGTGTCAACAAACAAACAGTCCCAGCGTATTGGCACCCACGTCACTGTTGACAACACCTCCTTCGAGGTTGTGAAGGAGTTCGTCTACCTCGGTTCCAGCATTAACTCCTCCAACGATATCAGTAGAGAGATAAAACGAAGGATAACTCTTGCCAACAGGTGTTACTTTGGGCTCAGTAGGCAATTGAGAAGCAGAGCCCTCTCTCGACGAACAAAAGTCACGCTCTATAAGTCACTAATCATGCCCGTCCTGTTATATGCAGCACAAACCTGGACGTTGAGCAGCTCTGATGAAAATATTTTGGGAGCGTTCGAGAGAAAGATCCTTCGTAAAATCTACGGACCAATCTGCGTCAATGGCGAGTACCGAATACGATGGAACGATATGCTGTATGAGCTATACGCCGATATCGACATAGTAAAGCGCATAAAAATCGAGCGGCTTCGCTGGCTAGGTCATGTTGAGCGGATGGAAGACGACGCTCCAGCGAAGAAAATATTCGATTCGGTACCCAACGGCGGACAACGCAGAAGAGGACGACCGCATCTCCGGTGGAGGGACCAAGTGTAGGACAACCTGATGAAACTTGGAACTTCCAACTGGGGCCAGCAAGCGCAAAACAGAAATGGCTGGCGCAATTTCTTACAACAGGCGGAAACCGACTTACGGTTGTAGGCGCCATCTAAGTAAGTAAGTATCTATACATATTGGTCCACTGAAATTTTCATAATTTTTTTAAAAAGGAGAAACTTTCCATAAATCCAGTAAAGTTAAACTAATACCTCCTACCACCACCTTCCTCAGGAAACACAAAAGCAGCTTTTAATTAAATTAAATTTTTTTTTTATTTGAAACAAATCAAACAAGCTATTAAAATATCAATATCATTTCGCGACGTGAGAACCAGTGATCCGCAACGGTATATTCGGAAAAAATAAGTACAAAAACCGACTCAACCCTTACTGCACGCAACTCGGCTTATACTCTCTTCTACGAAGCTGCAATACTGCGGCTGAAATAAATTTGAGTATCCTAAATCAGGAGTCGGATCGGGAGAGAACGGGTTTTTTCGGTTCATAAATACTTATGGTTGTTGTCGTCTTGCTGATACTTATCCTATTTACTGAAATAATCGATACAAGCAGCCGAATCACTCGGCTCATCTACCACAGATATGAAGCAGAGTGCAGTAGAGCGCAGCAGTGATAACTGAGATAACAGAAAAACACGTGTTCTTCTTGTGTTGCTTTTTGTTTTTATCTTACACTGCGAAAGCAGCGCACGAAGTAAAGTGGTTGAAGCTTAGAAAAATACACAGCTTCGATAGTTTGAACCTTTAATTAGTAATTTTTTTGATTTATATTTTTTTTGATTTGATCTACTTTGCTGCTTTTTTACGTACAACAAGCAAACGGTCACTGGCGCCGGCCTTTGTTTTCGTTGTTTATGCGTAAAAAAAAAAAAAATCACAAGCGTTGGTTGTTGTTGTTTTCTTTTCCCTAGAGTGCATCAATAAAATACAAACGAGTTTTCGAGAAAAAACAAACAAAAATAACCAAAGCGGACATTGCCTGCAGACAAGTGCTTACGAAAAGCGCATACGCAAAAAAAAAAAGGAAACGAATAACCAGCAGGCGCGATCTATTGTGCGTTGTAAGCTTTAAAATTTTTTAATTCCAAAAAAATTTAAAAAACCCAATAAAAAAATTAGTTTGCATTTTTAATACCATTTTATTTCAATAAAAGCCTTAGCTTTCACTAATTAACATTCAGAGACGTTGGCAGAGAGAGAGCAGTACTCAAAGTACACTCAAAATACATTCGGATCGCGCGAGTTAAGTATGTTAACACTTAGTTTATAAAAAACACTTGTTGTTTATTCAATTTCCAACTTTATTCTGATTCTTCAATTATTTCTTACTACTATTTATATGAATAAAAATGCTTGTTTGATAGTTTACAATAATAATTGTTCAAGGCTCTATGCCTTGAGCAACGAATATGCCTTTGAGCACTTTAATTCAAAGGTTTGTTGTAGGTTAGGCCTTTAAGCACTTGAACTTAAAGGTTGTTAAGTTGGAGCAATTTGAACTACTGGTGTTGGATGTCAAACTAACTGTGTTCTTTATTAATTAAAATTGGTGTTTAAATACTAAAAATAAATACAACGTAAACAAAATATATTGAGAAATAAAAAAGTGCAACATTGAGCAAATTAATTTAAAACAATTAAAACAATCGTAAAGAAATCAAAACCAAAATATGCGAATTAATCAATTGTACACAAATAATAATAAAAATCAAAATATGCGAATTAATCAATTGTATGCAAATAATAATAAAAATCAAAATATGCGAATGTATGTGTGTACAATTGTATATTCTGCCCGGGTTGAATGCAGTTCAAAAATTATGTTGCCAATCACCAGCGCTATATGTGTAAAGAAAAGTCTGCTGCTGTTCTTCTCCTGGGTGCAGGATCGGGTTTCATATCTGACGTTGTTCTTGCCTTGGATCTCCAGCGCCATATTCCAATAATTAGAAACAGTCCGCAGCATATGGGTGCTATGCTTGACAATGATGTAGTGACGTGATATTGCGTCGCAAACAAGGAGGTAGAGATCTAAAGTCAATTTTGTTGAGCATTGTTTGAAGTGTTGTTAGGTTCTGGACTTGTTCTGCGTAGCCTGCTGCACTGAAGTTCGAGAGTAGCTGTTTTATTTGTGTGGGCCTAGCCAGCTGTGAGGCATTACCAAAGCTTGCAAATGCCGTTTTTAAGGTGGTTGAAAATGTTTGGTATCCCGTGATATTAATTGATTCTCCCTTGATGGTACATTCTGGTTCCAGAGTGAACAAGCCAGTTCCTGGTTAATTCGGGTAATTCGAGTTGGTGTGTGTAGTGCAAATATCCACTGGTTTTTTTTTTCTAATTGAATCCATGTGGAATTTGTTCGAACTCTTTCCAGAATGCAGGTGGGTTGAGGTTCATTCACCAAAAGACCCAATTCGCAGGCGCATAATTCAGAGGTTTTTTGATATTTGACTGAAGGTTGAAACAAAGTCGCCGATCAGGAGATATAACTGTGCATTGTTGTAAATCAGCTGTATTCAAAGGTATGTACTGATCCCTGTGAGGTCCTACTGCCATTGCTGAGGCGCATGGTTTTATAGTAATCATGGTGTCAGTTATATGTGTTGGAACAGGAATCATTTTAAAGATCACGAACTGTTCTGGATTGATGAGAGGAATCGTTATCTCAAACACAGCATTATGTGGCCCTAGACCTCCCTTGAGTGTCATCAACTTGTAGAGTTGCAGAAAATCGTCGCTGTCTACAGGTAACTCTAAAAGGGGTGGTAAATGAGCTCTTATTGTTTTTAATTCTTCTTTTAATTGATTTGTAGATAACAATAAAGAGTTTATTCTTCCATGGTGTGTATCGGCTAGCACATCGAGTTATGCCCCTTGAACTCGTTGCATATTAACCATTAGTAACGTAAGTTGAGCAGAGATTGATAGAAACATTTGATGCAGTTTAGTTTGAAATTCATCAGTACTAACATGATTGAGTTGTTCTGTAAGTTTGTTTAACTGTGAGTCTATTTGTTTAAACCGCAACATTATAGTATTAGCGTCAATTTGCAGGAGGTTAATAGTTGAGTCAATCACTGAAGTTTGATTGCGCAACAAGTTCATCAGGTGGTTCTCATTATTTCGGATTTCATCAATTGTTTGCGACATTTTCTTGGCATATTCATTGTCCAAAACTCCAAACAATGATCCAGCAATGTTTCCGACTATATTCAGTGCTCCTCTTTTAACTCGTTTGGAAGATAGTAGTGTATCATCGAGGCGGAGGGATTGCATGGTGACCTGAAAATGGTGTATAATTTCGTCGCAACCTATTTTTTGCTGCATTTCCTCGCATAGCTGTTGTGCTATACGAGTTCCATTCGCTAATGCTGATAATTCTGCCTTTAATGGCTCAAGGTCATAATATATAAGGAAGTTCCATTGACTTGACGCTATGTTTAATGCACTTATATCTTCAAAATGGATACCCAAGTGAGGTCCGAATTTGGTAACTTTAATTTTGCCTGCATTAACCAGTAGTAATAGCAAAATAGGGGAACAGGGGGCGAACCTTCACATGGCAACGTGTCTGACCGCCTCAACCTGGCGAGGCCAGCATTATCCATGTCGAAATCGTCTCAAGTCGACTCAAACCTCCACGTGGTGTTCCCTAGGCAACGGCAAACTGGCATCCGTCAGTTTGACGGCTAATTTGAGCGGCGGGTCACTCCATAGACCTTAAACATGGAATGTGCGCAGGGTTTGGGTCCCGCCACATTACTACTGCCCAATGAAAACTAAACCAGCCTCGAATAAGAACCCCAATTACGTTGACGACCACCGCAAACGAAAAACGGACAATGATTTACGGATATGCACCTGGAATGTCTGAACCCTTTATAGGGAAGGTGCCATTATCCAACTGGCGGAAGCCCTCAAAACGATAAAGGCTGACATCACCGCCATCCAGGAAATGCGATGGAAAGGGCAAGGCTGCTCTAAACAAGCACACTGCGATATCTACTACAGCTGCCATGCGGAGAGGCGCGAATTTGGATGTGGATTCGTTGTTAGCCGGAAACTACGCCACCTTGTTTCCCGATTCACACCTGTAAACGAAAGATTGGCCACGATCCGCATCAAGGCAACATTTTTCTCCATCAGTCTTATTTGCGCGCACGCCCCCAACGGAGGAAAAGGACGAAGCCGTCAAAGACGCTTTCTACGCTAGTCTTGAGGACATATACGACCACCTTCCGGTCCATGACGTGAAAATAGTCCTCGGCGACTTGTATGCGAAAGTCGGCAGGGAAGGCATCTTTGGCCCCAATGTCGGTCAGTTCAGTCTTTATGAGACCTCCACGAACAACGGTCTAAGACTGATCGACTTCGCCGCGGCGCGAAACATGGTAGTTAGTAGCACCAGATTTAAGCACCTCGACATCCACAAGGCCACCTGGCTGTCCCCGGATCAAAAAACGCGAAACCAAATTGATCATGTTGTAATCGACGGAAGGCATGCCTCTAGTGTTCTAGATGTGCGTACATTTCGGGGGGTCAACATTGACTCCGACCATTATCTTGTTGCAGCCAAGATCCGCATGCGATTATGCAATGCGAAGAACATACGCACAGGAATGCAACGAAAGCTAGATGTCGCTAAGCTGCAATTACAACGGACTGCCGAAGCCTACTCCGCTCAACTCTCGGTTAAGCTCAACCAACCAACCTCTGGACCCGACGACGCCGGCGGACTTTGGGCTCATATATCCCACTCCATGCGCGCTGCCGCTGAAGAAGTCATTGGTTTCCGGCGCCCGCAACCTCGGAACCAATGGTATGATCAGGAGTGTCGCATTGCGACTGCAGTAAAAAACGCCGCTTATAGAAAAACGCTGCAGTCAGCTGCAACGCGAGCCGTGCGAGAAAACTACCGCGAAAAGAGGAAGGAAGAGAGGCGCCTTTTCAGACGCAAGAAAAGAGAGCAGGAAAAGCGTGAGCGTGAGGAACTAGAGGTATACCAGGGCAAGAAGGATGCACGAAAATTCTATCAACAGGTTAAGCGTCTAACCCAAGGTTTCAAGCCCGGAGCATCCACTTGTAGAGACGAAAATGGAGATCTGAATACGGATACGCAGTCTGTGCTGAGATTGTGGAGACGGCACTTCTCCAATTTACTTACTGGCGACGATTCCACCAATGCCGCCCATGGAGAGCGCAGTTCAGAGCCACCAATCAACGATGACGGAGTGGAAGTACAACCACCTAGCCATGAAGAGGTTCGAGTTGCTATCCAACGACTCAAAAACTATAAACAGCGGGTGCTGACGGCCTGTCAGCTGAATTGTTTAAAACCGGCGGCGATGAATTGATAAGGCGCATGCATCAGCTCATCAGCAAAATATGGCTAAAAGAAAGCATGCCCGACGATTGGAACCTCAGCGTACTGTGCCCTATACTTAAGAAAGGAGACCCAACAATCTGCGCAAGTTATAGAGGTATCAGTCTTATTTCCATCGCATATGAGGTTCTCTCAAGCGTACTGTGTGAAAGATTAAAGCCGATTACAAAAACACTGATTGGACCTTATCAGTGTGGCTTTCGACCTGGTAAGTCCACCATAGACCAGATTTTCACGCTACGACAAGTCCTGGAGAAAGCCCACGAAAATTAAATTGACACACACCATCTCTTTGTCGATTTTAAAGCTGCGTTCGATAGCACGAGAAGGGATTGCCTATACGCAACAATGTCTGAGTTCGGTATACCTGCAAAGTTGATTAGACTTTGCAGAATGACGTTGAGCAACACACGCAGCTCCGTCAAGGTAGGAAATGACCTCTCCGAAACCTTCAATACCGAAAGAGGTTTCAGGCAAGGCGATCCTTTAACATCATCTCTTTAACATCATCATGGAGGGGATCGTACGAAAGGCCGGTGTGCATCGTAATGGCACCATTTTCTACAAAGGCGTCCAGCTCCTTGCGTACGCTGATGATATTGATATTGTCGGCAGAACCAAGAGAGATGTTACCGCTGCTTTCGCCGCTATCGAAAAGGAATCAGCCAAAGTGGGTTTGACGATAAATGAGGGCAAAACAAAATATATGATGTCTACAAACAAGGGAGCTCTGCGTTTAGACTCCCACGTTTCATCCGGCCGCCATAATTTTGAAGTAGTCAAGGAATTCGTTTACCTTGGCACCGCCATTAATACCAAAAACGAAATCAGCCTGGAGATAAAGCGAAGAACAATAATTGCTAATAGGTGCTACTACTGGCTCAGTAAGCAACTAAGTTCCAGAGCCCTCTCTCGATCGACAAAACTAACACTCTACAAGACGCTCGTTCTACCTGTGCTGCTTTATGGCGCTGAGGCATGGGTAGTTTCGCAAACTGACGCAGCCGCTCTAGGGGTGTTCGAGAGAAAAGTTCTTCGCAAAATCTTCGGTCCTTTTCGAGTCGGCGATGACTATCGCATCCGAATGAACCACGAGCTGTATGAGCTCTACGATGACATTGACGTAGTTCGGCGTATAACTGTGCAGCGACTACGCTGGCTGGGTCATGTCCATCGTATGAACGAGGAAGCTCCAGCGAAAAAGGTGCTCGAGGCGAGGGTCGCTGGTCAACGACGACGAGGGAGACCATGCCTCCGATGGATGGACCAGGCTGAGGAAGCCCTAACCGCACTTGGTGTATCCGATTGGAGAAGGCGCGCGCAAAGCAGAGGCGCCTGGCGAGAGCTGATGAGGTCGGTTGTAACGCGGATACGGGTTGTTACGACCACCTAAGTAAGTAATAGCAAAATAACGATAATGGCTGTGGGGATGTTGCTAGTTACTGATGTTCGACGTTTTTTCGATGTTGGCCTTTCTGTGTCTTCGTCAGCCTGATTTGTAGTTGTTGAGTTACTTATGTTTTCTATGGCCTCTTGTGAGTCGTGACTGTTTGTGTTGCCAGGGGACTCAGTGTTAATTGGAAGTGGTGCTAGACGGTGGATTGCTCTTTTCAATATCCCTCAGGATGTTTGCACGTCCGCAACTCGAATAAAACCATCCTCGCCAGTGTATGTATCGATGATTCTTCCAAGAGGCCATTGCTAAACAGGCAGGTTGTCTTCTTTTATAAGAACCATAGTACCTTCCTTGATATTGGAGAAATCGGTTTAGAGTTGAGTATTGCTTCAATCTCAATGATTATCGTCTCTAGTTCTTCGTATGTCAGCGATTCTGTTGAAACGTTTTTTAGTAGTAGATGTTTTGCTGACTTCACCGCCGCTTCCCATAAACCCCCAAAATGAGGGGCACGTGGTGGTATAAATTTAAAGGTTATGCCCCGCTGACTGCATGTTGATAAAATGATTTCTTGTGCCTTTGATTTGAAAATAGTTGTTTCTAACTCTGCAAGCTTGTTCTTTGCTCCTACAAAGTTGTTGGCATTATCACAGTATAAGTTTTGGCAATGACCACGTCGTCCGATAAAGCGTTTTAATGCTCCGATGAAGGCTTCTGTGGTTAAGTCGCGCACCAGTTCCATGTGAATCGCCTTGGTAGCGAAACAGCAAAATAAAGCAATGTAGGCCTTGTGTGGCCTTTTGCCTCTCAGTTTATAGTGAATCCAAAAAGGTCCTTTCCTGTGTTGATAAATGGTCGAGCGGGAATAACTCTTGTTGCGGGCAGGTTTCCCATAATTTGTGACAGCCTTGCTTTTGCGCAAAGCACGCAATTCTGAACAATAGATCGTGCCATTGCATTGCCCTTGATGGGCCAAAATCTTTGCCGAGTAATTGATAGAAGTGTTGTGGGTCCACAGTGCATATTATCCTTGTGAATCATTTGCATTATTAGTTTGGTTATTACATCATTGTGTGGTGGCCGTGGCGTAGTGGGTAGAGTGTGTGACTCTTACGCCAGAGAACCCAGGTTCGAATCCTCCATCTGACACAGAAAATTTTTTCAATTGAATTAATTTTTCTGTTCGGCCGTCACTTCTCTGCAGATAATGGCAAACCTCAGAGAATAAAAACTGCCATGAAAAGCTTCTTGAGAACATAAGCCGTTCGGAGTCGGCTTAAAACATGTAGGTCCAGTTCTCGATCATTTGTGTGCAAACAATTTCACATCACACACAATACAATTGATCATAAGAAGCTCGGTCAAAATCCTTTCAAGGGCTGAGATGGCCATTTCGTTTTTTTTTTTTTTTATTACATCATTGTACGGCAATAGTATTTGATGTTTTGCATCATATGGTAATGTTGAGTTTTTTAACCGGCCGCCAACTCGTAGAACTCCGGAATCGTCAAGAAATGGTGTTAAGCTGAGCAGTGTACTGCTTTTTTTGATTTAATTTTTTTTAGTTAGTTGTTTTATTTCATCACTAAAATCATACCCTTGCATAGCACGAACTATAGACATCAAAGCTTTATTTAATTCTTGTGGTGTCAAAACAACTTCATGTTGACGTAACAGGTTGCTGCATTTGCTGTGATTAATGAAGCGATGAACATATCCTACGACACGTTGAAGTTTTTTAAAAGAGTTCCCATGGTTAATTGTATAGAATATATCGTTTTTGTCAAGCGTAGTTAAAGCTGATGGTAGTGGTTTTTTCTTTCGTTCTTCTTCAGTTTCTATCATTAGGGTCTTATTATTAGGCCAGTTATCTTCTGTTGCATATAAAAACATTGGACCGAAGTGCCATAAGCAATACTTAGCAAAATCCTTTGGAGATATTCCTCTCGATACCAAATCAGCCGAGTTATGACGTGTGCTTACATGTTTCCATTGTTCAGGTATGCTTAATTCGAGTATTTTTGTTATTCTGTGAGCAACAAAAACTTGGTATTGTGCTGTATCAGAGTTTAACCAAGTCAATACAATATGTGAGTCTGACCAGTAGAACAGATCGTGAGATCTGTTTGATTTGGCGCACAATAACCTTACAAGAATTTCACCACTGGTCAAAACAAATCTAATATAAACTACTGCACCATATGCCTTCTCAGATGCATCAACGAAGGTGTGAACTTGTATTTCTTCGGTATATGAGATGAAAATATGTGTCGATTGATCTTGAAGTTGTTTAATCCTTCCATCTCTCGCTTGAAGTTATTCCATGTTGCTTGTGATTCAGCCGATAGTGGATCATCCCACGTTATTTTTTGTAGCCACATCTGTTGAAGAAAAATTTTTGCCTTTACTACAACAGGTGCGAGAATGCCCAATGGATCAAAAATTTTCGCTAGATCTTATGCAACAACGCGTTTTGTTAGTATGGTGCTTTTGTTCAAGTTGGCTTTGACGCAGAATTGATCAGTTTTTGGTAACCACGCAAGCCGAGCGTTTTTATTGCTTGTGTACCATCATCGTCAAGATCCAAGTTGACTTCTTGATGTTCTTCTGGATTTCCTTTTAACAACCTTGGGTGGTTGGCGCACCATTTTCTTAGGGTAAATCCTGCTTCATACAGAATTTCAGTGAGCTTCCTTTGTTTTTCGATTTCCTTTGTCAAATCATTCGAGCCAATCCAACCATCATCTACATAGAAGTCGTTTTTTAATGCAGTTGCTCCTAATGGTCGTTCCTCTTGGTTATTCATTGCAAGTGTTTGTAGGCATTTTGTTGCCAAATAAGGAGCAGCTCTTGTACCGTAGGTAACTGTGTTGAGCTGGTAACAGTTGAGTGGTTCTGACGACCGTTCTCTCCACCATATGAGTTGGTATCTTCGATCTTCACTATGCATGTCGATTTGTCGATACATTTTTTTAATATCGGTTGTAAATATGAATTTAGGTGTCCTGAAGTGAACTAGAATTGGGAATAGTTCACTTTGGACGGTGGGGTCGTTGAGCTGTATGTCGTTGAGCGATAATCCTGAAGACGTTTTGAACGATGCGTCGAATACTATCCGAAGTTTTGTTGTGCTGCTATCAGGTTTAAGGACACAATGGTGAGGAATGAAATAATTTGGAACCAAAGCATTCTCCACGTTTATCTTTGTCATGTGGCCCAAATCTTCATATTCGCGCATAAAATTGATGTATTGTGTCCAGAGGTCAGGGTTTTGGGTGAGGCGCCGTTCTAGTGCCATAAATCGATTATACGCTGTATTTTTCGAAGTTCCCAATTCTGTTGGTTTCTGGAAAACGGAAGCCTGACAATGAATCTGCCGTTGTTACCGCGTTTTGTATTTTTTGTGAAGTGATTTTCACATTGTCGTTCAACTTCTGTTAGTGCTGGTTCAGTCTCATTTAGTTCTTCGAGCTTCCAAAATCTTTCAATTAAAGTATTGGTTTCGTCTTCACTAGTGAGAACTCTACATACAACTGTGTTGCTGCATGGTTGAGTTATCTTGCCAGAGAACACCCATCCAAAAACGGTGTTTTGTAATATTGGCATGTGGTCATCTATCTTAATTTTTCCTGCAGACAAGATTTGATGGTAGAATTCGGCTCCGATCAGCACATCAATTGCGGTGGGCTGGCCGAAAGTTGGATCTGCTAGTGGTATATTGTCGGGAATTGTCCATTTAGAAGTATCCAATGCCGTCGATGGTTGTGATGACACAATTTGTTTTAAAACAACAGCCTCTAGTGGGGATGTGTAGTTATTTGTTTTGGATTTCATAGTGATATGAATGCGATGATGACTGTTTTGTTTTCTTTTTCCAATACCTTCCAAGTGAATTGATGTTGATTTAGGAGACAATCCTAATTTCTTTACAACTCTTGATGTGACTAGGTTCACTTGCGATCCTGAATCCAAAATCGCCTTGCATTCGACTGTCATGCCATTGGAAGCCATTAAGATAATTTTTGCTGTACCTAGTAAAACATATGACTGTTTCTTGTTATTGTTTAATGCTGACAATGAGACCGAGCTCTTTTCAGGTTGTGTCGATGGATTCTCTTGTCCCTTTGGTTTCGATGATTCTAAATGCAGCAGTGTGTTATGGTTCTTATTGCATTTAGTACAAGTGCGCGAATTGCATTCTTGAGATGTGTGTCCTGCCTTGAGACAATTCATGCATAAATTCTTGGATTTCACTTGGTAAATTTTATCCTTGGTGGTTAGATGCAAAAATTGGTTGCAGCTATATAATGGGTGTTGACCATTTTGACATACTGACAGATATTAGTCTTTTCTCATGTTACAACGGAAGAAACTATTTTAGTGGGTGCCTTTTTATCCTTGCTCCCTAATGCCTCAAGTAATTGGAACCTGTGTTCCAGAAATTCTAAGAAGTGAGATAATGTTTGCAATTCTTTTGGTTTTTCTAACGATTGCTCGTATAACATATGTGTTTGCTTATTCAGTTTTTTAAGCAAAATATACAACAATAGTTGATCCCAGCTTGAAGTATCGATTCCCAAATTTTTTAACGCAAGAAGACTCATGAGAAACGTCATGCAATGCCTTTATTGTGCTAGCGCTTGGTGTGTCAGCAGAATGATTTGGTTGACTGAGGATTTTTTGAATTAGTGTTGATGTTAGTAGACGTATATTGTTGTATCGGTCTTGGAGCATTTTCCAAGCAGATTCATAGTTGTCTGAACTCAACGAGAAATGTTGAATTAATTTTGCTGCTTCTTCACTCAGTGAAGACTTCAGGCACCATATTTTTTACACATTCGGAATTGTTCCTTTGTGAATCATTTCATTAAATAGATCATAGAATTGTTTCCGCGATAGATAGTCTCCATCAATTTTAGGAATTTGAACCTCTGGCATTCTGATAGATTCTTCCCGTGGAACGTTGTTGTTGACTTGTTGCATTGAAGGCGCACCTGACAATTTTATTGTTAATGCCTGTACTGTTTCTTCCAGCAAAAGGTATTCTTCAACATTGTATCCACTGCCTTGGGGATCATCATGCAAATCCCAAATTTGGTAATTAATTGATTCAACTTCTTCCCACAACTTGATAAGTTTAATTAAATTCACCTTGTAGTGTTGTGGAGGTTGTGGTTCATCTTCCCTTGATAGTGTTGATATCAGCCGTCGTAGTGACAATATGGTGGCATGCTGCTTTCGTATTAACCTGGTTATTTCCGCAAGCTGTGCTAAATTGGCTAAAGGCTTCGGATGAATTTGTAAGCTAGCTGTTGATGTGGTGCTTAATGCATCCTGAAATATTTTGCTATACTGTTCGAAAAGGTCTCGAATCACATCGTAATAATTTTTTGTGAAGTATTCATGTCCCGGATCTAGAGTGTCATTTTTTCTAATCTCTGAATCATTTGCATCGAATTGGTTCCATGAAGAATTCAAATCCCGGAGTCGTTGTTTATAATACGGCTTTATCTTTCGATCCGTTGAATCTTTTTTAAAATTGGTGATGATTCGTTGAATCGAACTTCATAGTTCCGCTTGTTTGGTGTACAAGGCATCAATGATGTAGATGGCTTCCTGCAGCACCTCGATCTAGTATGTTGAATCGTGATCTTGTGTAATCACGTCGGGGTCACCAAATGTTCAAGGCTCTATGCCTTGAGCAACGAATATGCCTTTGAGCACTTTAACTCAAAGGTTTGTTGTAGGTTGGGCCTTAAAGCACTTGAACTTAAAGGTTGTTAAGTTGGAGTAATTTAAACTACTGGTGTGTTCTTTATTAATTAAAATGTTTAAATACTAAAAATAAATACAACGTAAACAAAATATATTGAGAAATAAAAAAGTGCAACATTGAGCAAATTAATTTAAAACAATTAAAACAATCGTAAAGAAATCAAAACCAAAATATGCGAATTAATCAATTGAACACAAATAATAATAAAAATTAAAATATGCGAACAGAGTCTTGTGCTTTCTCTTGAAGAGTTAACATCGCCGTGCTGCCTTCTAAGCCTCAATTTTTGATCGTGACCAACTTAAGTGTTTAATCGACAAACTCACTAGGTTTTAAACCTTTTGAACTACTTAATCCCACTTTTAATACAAAAGTGTCTATAAAATCTGATAAAACTGTCTACAAAGTTAAAAACACTCATTTAAATAACTTTTTCATAAATAATTTGTTCTTAAAACTTGCCCACGTGCTTGTGTTCCCCTATAGCCAATCTTAACAAAACTAAAATGAGTCGACCGCCGGACGCCGGCAGGCAGACTTTTGCTGCACAACCATTATTTCTAATGGACAATTTAAAATATTAAAAAATTCTTCTATTGGAGCCAAATACCTCATCATGACCCGTATTAACAGTAAAGAAACTAAATAACGTTTCATCATTTCTATTAAAAAAAGTTATTGACAATATATGTAGTGGTGAAGTCGACACGTGTAAGAAACTTCGCGATGGAAAAATTCTAATTAAAACTAAAAACTTACTTCAAGCCAGAAAGCTAATCAAATTAACCGCTATAAACCAGCAAATTAAAGTAGACATTTCGGAACATAACACTCTAAACTACACTAAAGGTGTTATTTATTGCAACGATTTAAGAGGAATTTCTGAAGAAGAAATACTATTGAAACAACCGATAAATGCATCAACACCATAGCCTGCATAAATTGCAAGGACAACAAAATGACCAACTATCAGCACAATGTTTTCGACAAAAAATGCCCAATTTTCGTCAAGCAAAAGGAAATACAAGCCATAAAAACCCTTGAAAAAACTGACTCCAAAACTGCCTATACAATTTACAACGAAAGACACCAACTAGACTGTTTCATACTCATCTGCTCTCCGATCTACTTTTAACAACAATCAATCAACTCTAATTCAATGTAATAACTCATCAACAGAAGTACAGCTAACAGACAACAACTTCCCTCGACCACGTAGTACCGCAACAGCCGAAGTAAAGCTAACAGACAACAACACCTCTCGCTCATCACCTCTCAGCCATGGCACCACAACACTCATTGCAAAAGAATCACACCAAACCGAACCTATTAGTGACATTCTAAAGCAAAGAATCTCCGACACAAGATTAAAAATTTTTCCAAAAAATATTTCTAACCGTCTCAAACATCAACTCAAAGCCAAACAAAGCAACAAAACAACAACAAAACCGACTACCTCGTCTACATCACACAGAGTACAGCAGCGGAGAAGATTCCTGGATGCCCGACTCAAAAGAGAATTATCTATCACCAAAAATTTATCCAATTTCTTACAATTTTATTTTTGAATTTGAGTTTTATTCCAATAATTCTTTTTTTCGTATTATTACATTATATATTAATCTTCCATAATGTCTTTGAACATATTACGATGGAATATAAAAGGTTACATAAATAATTACGAAAACTTCCAAATTCTAATTAAAAAACTTAATCCTAAAATTATAGCGTTACAGTAAACCCACCTCCATTCCATTACTAATATACCTATCCCCATCAATTATCTTATTTACATGATTAACTCATCCCAGAATCTATTTGGGGGAGTTGCTTTGCTCATCCACAACTCTCTTCAACACCAAACAGTTAATATAAATTCAGACTTAGATGCAATTGTAGCCATAATCTACTCAAAATTAAAATTCGTTGTTTTCTCATCCTATATTCCACCCAATAAACAATTTTCTACCCAAAACCTGCAAAACGTGCTCTCTTTACAAAACTGTTCCCTTCCCAGTTTTATCACTGGCGATTTCAATAGCTGGCACCGTAAATGGGGCTCTCCCAACAACAATCGAAGAGGTAATTTACTTTCAAAATTCTTAGACCAATCTAAATATGTTATACTCAACAATGGATCACCTACACACTTCAGCACGCACAACACATTCACACACATCGATCTCACCTTTTGCTCTCCAATTCTTGCTATTCAATCTCAATGGCAAATATACGACGATCTCTTTGGCAGTGATCACTTTCCAATTACAACACCACTTTTTCATACTCAAAACCACTCTTCTTTAAAACCTTTACCCAAATTTATAATAAAAAAAGCCAACTGGTCAATTTTCGAACAACTGTCTGACGATCAGACAATAAACATCGTCCAACCAGCAACAACATCAATAAAGAGGCAGCGAATATAAAAAAAATTATTCTACAAAGCGCTAATGTAGCAATACCTCAATCTCATTATCAAATGCAAAAACCTCACGTTCCCTGGTGGAACAAAAAACTGGAAGAGATAAAGCGTGAAAAAAATAGATTTTGGCATATTTTAAAAAGAAACATTTCAACAGAAAATATTATTAACTTTAAAAAATCAAATGAAAATCAATCAATAAAAAATCATCGGCGACAAATAAAAATATCAAAAAAAGAATCTAACTATGAGTTCACCTCAGAAATTAACCCTAACACAACTCCCAAAAAAGCTTGGTTTAGAATAAGACAATTTTGTGGTTTGAAAACATGGCAAAATATCCACGATATCCAAACTTCCAACCAACATCCGACAATAGATAAAGCGTCAATAGCTGAACAATTTTGTGAATATTGGTCTCAAGCATCTGCAGACAACAACTTCCCTAACATTTTCCAAGAAAAAAAACAAGCTACCACACATCTTATTCCTACCTCAACGCGAAATAATAAAGCATCACTATTAGAAAACGATATTAGTTTTCTCGAACTTTCGATGGCACTCAACAAATTAAAAGGTAAGACCCCTGGTTCAGACAGGATCTCCTACCCCATGATCCAAAACGCTTCTTTGTCGACTAAACAAAGATTACTACAACATTACAATAACATATTTAAAAGCCATATACCTCATTCATATAAAGTAAGCGCAGTCATACCCATACTTAAACCTAACTCCAACAAAACCCTCATGTCATCTTATAGACCTATTTCTCTCAATTCCTGCCTTGCAAAAGTTCTTGACAAAATTATCGCAAACCGACTATGGTGGTTTGTTACAACAGACAAACTAATCAATAGACGGCAAATGGGATTCAAGAAAGGTTAATCTGCTTCTGACTCTCTAGTATATCTAGATTATCAGATCACTACTGCGTTATCAAAAAAAAACCATCTTTTAATAATATCGCTAGACTTTGCAAAAGCTTTCGATAAAATTGGAATCCATTCCATAATCGAACAGCTAAGGGATTGGAATTTAGGCCCCTACATTATTAAATATATAAAGAATTTCATGACAAATCGACAACTCAAAGTTCGAATGATCAACCACTACTCCAAAACACTTCCTCTCTTCAACGGTATACCACAGGGTTCTCCTCTTTCTGTAATCCTTTTCCTAATTGCTTACAACAAATTATGTCAAATTATCTCATCCCATAAACCATACGATTTCTGCGCCTATACAGATGATTTTTACATCGTTAAAAAATTAAATAAAACCAAAAATGCAACTCTAGATATAAGCCAACTCATCAATGATATACATGCATGGTGCAACTACTCAGGAGCTCAACTCTCAACCTCCAAATGCAAACATTTACACATCTGCAGAAAAAAAACTGCTCATATACCATTCAATCGAACAACCTCATTATAGATAACGTTGATAATCTAAAAGTCCTGGGTATAATCTTTAACAAGAAATATAGATGGAACAGCTACATTGACTTTTTACACCTACAACTATCAAAAAGGCTCAACATCATAAAATGTTTATCTAACCACAAATTTAATTGCTGCACCACCACTCTTATATCTGTAATCAATGCGCTTATAATTTCTAAAATCGACTATGGACTCTTTCTCTATGGCTTCTCCCCTAAGTCAGTAATAAATAAATTAAAAACCCTATTAAATTCAGCACTGCGAATAGCTCTTGGTGCTTATAGAACTACCCCAATCAACAATATTCATTTTGAATCCAACACTAAAACTCTAGATAACAGAAGAGATTTCATTACCACCAAACTTTTCAAATCATTCTTACTAAGTTCTGACACCCCCCTGCTGCCACTAATTGCAAAACTAGCCAAATCTAAAAAAAGAACGTATAATTTCCTCAGTAATATACCGAACGGTTAACCTTTGTAACAAATCAGATTTACCTTTCCTCCCGACAAATGTGACTTCTCCCAAAAAACCCGCGTGGTTTCTAAATTCCGCTACTATCAACACTTCCCTTCGCAAGTTTAATAAAGCTACTACAAAATCTGTTGTATACCAGAAAAAATTCCTAGAGATTCAAAACCAGCTACAAAATTACACCATGATTTACACCGATGGATCTCAAGACAATAATAATACTACCAGTTTTAGCATTACATCATCCAATGTCATAATAAAGATTTCACTACTCCCTCATTATTCTACAGTTTACTCATCCGAAATCATTGCCATCTATGAAGCCATTAATCATCTAAAAAACAAAACAGGAAAATATGGCATTTGCTCTGACTCACTCTCTGCGATAGATGCTATATCCAACCCTGAAAACAACTCTTTTTATCCCAAAATTATAAGAAATGCACTAACAGAACTCTACTTCAAATTCATTCTTATATGGATCACTGGACACGTGCAAATTAATGGAAACCAATTTGCTGATAAAGCTGCAAATCTTGCAACCGTATCACCCGCAGTTATCACTGCTAATAGCAATAATAATGATATTCATAAATTCGCAAAATCTATATTCCGGAAAAACCAAATCGATTTGTGGCCTCTCACTTCAAAATGGTATCAAGACATCAATAAAAATAAGACTAACAAAAACAGCTTCCTAAAATTTAACCATTCTCGACTTGATCAAGTTAAATTTGAGCGCCTAAGACTTGGCCACACCAAACTGACCCACTCCTATATTATGGATAAAAATGCTCCCATTCCTATTTGGCAGCATTGCAACCCCTCCACACAATTAACTATCAAGCACTTCCTTTCAGAATGCCCCTCTTTCAACACAAACAGAAAAATAACTTTTTCCAACTATGATCCCATCTCATTTCTTTCACAACCCAACATAGAGTCCATTAAAAAAGTCACCCTTTTCCTAAAGGCCTGTAACTTATATGACTTAATTTGCCTATAAATATTACACTATATATATAGTATATATCATAAATATATTTATATGACTGTAATTGTTGTAAATATTCTTTTTTCCAACTTTATATACTTGTGCATATGCGTAAATTTAAGTATCTCCTACATATGTTAAAGATATTGTAATCTGATTTATATTGTAATGTAATCAAGCTGAAAGCCTCGTCGCTATTGCTTCCCTCTATTAGCTTATAGTTAAAAACTATTAGTTAATAAATAAATAAAATATGCGAACTAATCAATTGTACACAAATAATAATAAAAATCAAAATATGCGAATTAATCAATTGTATGCAAATAATAATAAAAATCAAAATATGCGAACGTATGTATGTACAATTCTACAATCCCTATAGGAACAAACTAACTTGTTTTTAAAAACAACTAATTAAAAAACTAATTTAAAATAAAGCAGTATATGAACTTCTTTGAATTATATTAAGGCGGCATCCACTTCATTTCTAAATAGTTTTTATTGCATGAAGTAATTGAAATACTACTCAAAAACAAGTGATTGATAAACTACTTTGAATTATATTAAGGCGGCAACTACTCCGATTTTGACATGTTTTAATTGCAAATTTTTATTTGATTACAAGTTTATATATATTTAAACATGTTATTTCATCAAATATTATTAACTTTAGGCCATCAGTAATAGTTGTCAAGTGATTTATTTTAAAGTAGTTAAAAAATAATTTAAATTTAACTAATTTAACAAGTAGTTGAAAATATATGCAGACGAAAGTCAATTGACTTATTTAGCGGACATCACCATACAAAATATGTTAGTGCGTTCTATGGAAAAAAGTCAGAATTTCAACTAGTTGTGATTGACAAAAAACTACTTTTTCAACTACTTTTAAATTAATTGATTTTCCTACAGGGATAATATTAAAATGATTGGATTAACAGTTTATAAGTTTTACAATAACTAGGTCATGATATTACACAATACCAATGTAGTTCAATAAAAGAAATGCTTACGCTACTTTTAAATTAAACGTTCTATAAATGTTTCGTTGACCGCTTTGGCTTTGCTGGTGCAGCTTGTACTTGTTGTTGTTGCTGCTGTAGCTGTTCTTGTTGTTGTTCATTGGTTGTAGTGTACGTAACTCCTCCCCCCTTAGTATGGAGCGTCGACCAGAAGAGTTGTGAATTCTTGGGAGATGCGACATCTTGGTGTAATTCCTTTATTGTGTATTTCTTTCGTTTTCTGATATATATTAAAGCTAACAATATTATAAGCAGTATGAATATTAAACAATAAGATAATTTTTAAGTTCTGTAAGGTTAATATGGTTTACAATTTTTCCGGCTGTTGTGTTTACTATGGAAGGTAAAATATTTTCGAAATAGTCAAAGAATATATCTTTTGTATCATCATATGTTATATCATTTATAGTAATTTTACAATTTTTGTAATAGAGTATATTGTTGCCGATTATTTCGATTGATTTATTAGCATTACAAGTTGTAATTATTCTTGGTTTTGGGGCATTTATGAAAAATTATATAGTTTGGTTCTGGTTGTGCAATTTCTTCTATTTCACCTACATCTCTAAAATTACATATTGCATCTTCTTTTTTTAAAATGTTTCCTATACATTTTGAATTATTTAAATTTTCCTTAAAATTGGATTCTTTACGATAATAGTTATCTTCGATTAGGTTACATCTTGAGTCGAAATATTGTATTTCTTTTTCGTTAAGTGTGATAAATGGTTTTACAATTATAAGTTTGGTCTTGTTTACTGGTATTGGTATAATATGGTATAGGGATGCTTGGTTTTGGGAGATGGTTAGGATTTTTATGTTAAAAACTATATTTGAGTGGTTGTAATACGCTTGGAATTCTAAGAGTTCGTATATATGTTCTTTAGTGGTCCACTTCACCCAACCAAATTTCACCCCATCATTGTCTCAGCTGTTTGGACTTGTAGACACCTAAAATTTGTTTTATTTCTATTCTAGGTATCCCTCGCTAACTTATATGAATTTGAACAAAATCGGCCAGGGGGAACTATGTGCAGGCAGCAATGGGTTAAAGGAGGGATCATTTTCTTTTCAAGCATTTTATCAAGAATTTTATATTAAAATGTATTCGCTATTTTATTCGCTATTTATATTCTATATAAAGTTCTCTCAAGCGTACTGTGTGAAAGATTAAAGCCGATTACAAAAACACTGATTGGACCTTATCAGTGTGGCTTTCGACCTGGAAAGTCCACCATAGACCAGATTTTCACGCTACGACAAATCCTGGAGAAAACCCACGATAATCAAATTGACACACACCATCTCTTTGTCGATTTTAAAGCTGCATTCGAAAGCCCGAGAAGGGATTGCCTATACGCAACAATGTCTGAGTTCGGTATACCTGCAAAGTTGATTAGACTTTGCAGAATGACGTTGAGCAACACACGCAGCTCCGTCAAGGTAGAAAATGACCTCTCCGAAACCTTCAATACCGAAAGAGGTTTCAGGCAAGGCGATCCACTGTCTTGCGATCTCTTTAACATCTTCGTGGAGGGGATCGTACGAAAAGCCGGTGTGTATCGTAATGACACCATTTTCTATAAAGGTGTCCATCTCCTTGCCTACGCTGATGATATTGGTATTCTCGGCAGAACCAAGAGAGATGTTACCGCTGCTTTCGCCGCTATCGAAAAGGAATCAGCCAAAGTGACTTAATCGATAAATGAGGGTAAAATAAAGTAAATGCTGTCTACAAACAAGGGAGCGCGGTGTTTAGAATCCCACGTTTCATCTGGCAGCTATAACTTTGAAGTAGTCAAGGAGTTCGTATACCTTGGCACCGCCAATAATACCAACAACGAAATCAGCCTTGAGATAAAGCGAAGAACAATAATTGCTGAAAGGTGCTACTACGGGCTCAGTAAGCAACTAAGTTCCAGATCCCTCTCTCGATCGATAAAACTATCATCTATAAGACGCTCGTTCACCTGTGCTGCTTTATGGCGCTGAGGCATGGGTAGTTTCGCAAACTGACGCAGCCGCTCTGGGGGTGTTCGAGAGAAAAGTTCTTCGCAAAATCTTCGGTCCTCTTCGAGTCGGCGATGACTATCGCACCCGAATGAACCACGAGCTGTATGAGCTCTACGAAGACATTGACATAGTTCGGCGTATAACTGTGCAGCGGCTACGCTGGCTGGGTCATGTCCATCGTATGGACGACGAAGCTCCAGCGAAAAAGGTGCTCGAAGCGAGGGTCGCTGGTCAACGACGACGAGGGAGAGCATGCCTCCGATGGATGGACCAGGCTGAGAAAGCCCTAACCGCACTTAGTGTATCCGATTGGAGAGGCGAGCGCAAAGCAGAGGAGCCTGGCGAGAGCTGATGAGGTAGGCCGAAATCCGGACACGCATTGTTACGGCCACCTAAGTAAGAAGTTAGTCTTTTATATTAAAACGTAATCGCTGTTTTAAAAATTCTCGGATTCATCTCGAACTCCAATTGAATAAGAGATATCTGACCCGAGTTCTCGGTTTCGTTACTAATTAGAAACTAACCGAGTTACTAATTCGAGTTTGTTTTGTGGTTTATTGGGAATAACCGAAAAATTTCATTTCAGAAAACAACTGTTACGTATTAGTCAACCTAAAAATTGATTCCTCAAATATAAAAGTTATGCGGCAACCAAAAGAAATATTTCTTAAAAATAAATAACAGTTATTTATACTAAAATGTATAAAAATTTTTTATATAAAAAGTATATATATTGTATATTTATATATAAAAATATATATTGTTAGACTGCGTTAGATTTGTATTTAAAATGCTTTAATATTTGGGATCCTGCGTGTCCCCCGGAATTGTAAACGATGGTTGCAAATGAAATAATTTGAGCTATAAAAGTTCAAAAATTGTCGAAACCGGTCCGGTTTTTTTCGAAAATTCGTTTTATTTTGGAATTTTTTATATGATATTATTAAAATAAGAAAATATGCATTTGTGGTTTGCGATAAAAAACACAAGCCATCTATTTCGATATTAAATTTGATGAAGACTCTGATTCTGGACTTGGAACTAGCAAATAATTTAGTCCGGTGCCACCAAACTCACTTCAAAATTGAGATTTTTCGATTATTTTCTTACTATTTTTTCTTCATGCTTACCCATTAGGTCGATCCTGATAAGTTTTCAAAAACTTTTTATGCGATATGAAAGACCACTTTGTGTACACAGTAATAAAAATAAAATAAATTGTTTCATCCGCAACAATCGTTTACAATTCCGGGGGGGACGCAGGATCCCAAATATTTAAGAATTTTAAATACAAATCAAACGCAGTCTAATACAATATATAAATTTGTAATATCAACATTTTTATTTTATTTGAAATACACTTTGCGGCATTCCACTTTGGCGGTACGCTAAAACTAATGATTTTACAAAAAAAAGGTCATAAAATGAATTGTAGGGAATTTCTCTAGTTTCATTTGGTACATATATGTTTTTATCATGAAATGAGTTGGAATGGAGATATTAACAAAAAAATGTTTTTAGCCGCCATTTTGCCAATATGGTTGCGCGAGCGGCAACAATACGAGGTGGAAAAGTTGAAATTCGGAAATAGCACATCGAAATCATTAAAAAATACCCATTTTCAAAACTCCCGGAAACAATTCCAAGTAACCACGTTTTTTTCCTCCAAATGACTGTACTAAAACAAGAATACACAAAAAGTACTGAAATACTTTTCGGACTAAAAATGTGTAAACTGTCAAAAAAATCGTTTATGTGGATGTGGAACATAATAATATTTATTTTAATCATTTCCATTAAACACCTACTTATAACATAACATTAAGATACAATTTTTGAATTACATTTTTAACATCATTAAATTAATTACATTTTTAACATCCAAAAGTTATGGTAAAAAATTAAGAAAAAGAAAAAGATCTGCAACCTGTAGTTGCTGAAGGATCTAGAGGCGATTGCAGTTAAATAATTAGACAATTACAAACATAGGCATTAAATTTGATTTGAATTGCAGTGAAGTGGGGTCAGAAACTTAATATAAAATAAAAATAAAAAAAATAAGTTCAATCAAAAACTCAAAAAACAAAGACAAGTATTAACTAGTAACCAACACTGAACAAATAATCAACATCATTGTAATTAAGATTAAATAGCCAAGCCTTTACATTCATGGATTTATTACGAATACTTCGTATGTTATTAGGTAAATTGTTAAAGAGTCTGGGTGCTACTGAAATATAGGAATGAAGAAATAACTGCAGTGAGTGCTGTGGAACAGAGACAAGGTTCTGAACATTTATCCTCAAGTTGTAGCTTATCGGGTATCTACTTAGTAAACCAGATTTGATAAAAAAAATCTTTAACACCTTGAAACAGTATAAATGCTTTAAAGGTAACATGCTCAAATTTATAAAGAGATTCAGATTTCCATCACGGCGAGATCTATTACGGATGGCATTTTTTTGGATATCAGAAGAGGAGTTATTTTGTTAGCATAAGCGCCGCTCCAGTAAACTATACCATACTCTAATTAAGAATTAAAAATCCCATAGTAAATGAACTTCAGACAAAAAAAAAAGGCTTCAACAAATATAAATGTCTAGTTGCAGCCGTAAGGTACTTTTTAAGAGCTGTAATATGTTCCGACCAATGTATTTAAAAGATGTGACACGTTCAATACTAAAATACTAATATTCAAAATGAAATTAGATCAAAATTAATCAACGCTGAAAACTAGGCAAAACTATATAAAAATGATTACATCAACGATCGTTATTTGTGGTCCCTGCTGAAAAAAGTAATTTTCAAAAAACTTACCTAAATCGAGCGTAGGTATGGAGCCTAACTTTAAGCGTTTGCAACCAATGCACGACGTATCAAAATGTCGATTACAAACTCGGCTTTTGGTGTTAAGAACCATTGCATCAATTCCAAGATTACACTATTTACACTATTATGATTACACTATTATAAGATTATAAGATTATAAGATTACACTATTTGGTAAGCAACTCGGGCTGATGTTTTGGAAATCGAAAAAGTCTTGGATCTCCTCCCGTACAATTTTTTACAACGCACAACTCCCGCGACATTTTTAATATAAATAATTAAAAATCAATAAATCAAAATCAATAGATCAAATTAATCAATAAATATCAGCACAACAATCAAAATTAAAAATCGCAAGAATCAGAAACTATATTGACAAGTGGCGAAGCGAAGCTATCAGTACTCACGAGATCAATGACATCAAACATGAAAAGTACAAGCAATTGCAATAGAACTTCAAATTTTGTTTATGTACATTTCTAAGCATTGCCAAAAATACATATATTTCTGCATAGAATAAGTACACCTGCAGATAAAGGTTTCCCTCACATGCATATACATAAATATTCACAAGCTTTTCAGTAGTCAATTGTAGAATCAATGCTGTTCAATTGATATGAACACTGTAATGGAAAAACTATTAAAATATGAATGTCTTAATTATTAGAGCCCTGCATGTGTATGATTTTTCGCCTCCCTGAATATATTCTCTTGCTATAGAATAAAAAATTTCCTCTATCCCTTTTCTGCTTTGCTCATACCGGCTCATACACTTTTTTGTTTTATTCAGATATAAGAAACGAAGAGAATAAAAGCACGATGCTTTACTGACACCAGCAGGTAACAAATAAAGCAATAAAAAATAAAAAAAATATCAGTGTTCAACCCTGAATATTTAGCGAATATTTTTGTATTCGTTTCTCGTAGAAAATATATGTTTTTTGTATTGGGACCCAAAGAAGGGCGGTATATAGGGAGTAGGTGTGTTCGGGAGAAATGTTGAAGGGCAAAAAATAATAAGATCAACTCATATATTTGACCCCTCTAGGAGTTCAGTTGCGGCCGATATAAACTTTTTCGACAGTTTTTGTGTTTTTTGAATGGGGACCCAAAGAAAGGTGGCATATGGGGAGTAGGTGTGTTTGGAAGAAATGTTGAGGGGCAAAAAATAATAGGACCAACTCATATATTTGACCCCTCTAGGAGTTCAGCTACAGCCGATATAAGCTATTTTCGACAGTGTTTGTGTTTTTAATATGAAAGGTAGCGAATAAAGCAACAAAAAATAACACAAATATGCATTAAGAATAACAAAACGCTTATTGCTTGGAAAATCTAACATAATAACTCTTATTCAGGTCACTGCAGCAGATACCTGAGTATTCGTGTAGGTTATTAAGTGCTCAGAGAAAAAAACTGAAACAACGCGTAGATCGCAAGCTCACCTCAGTGCAAGAGTGTATGAAAAGAGAACAGGGTACAAATGTCTTTCTACGATTGTCGTGCGCTTTAGTCATGCGTTCTCGTTGTGTTATTTGCAGTAAAACTATTTTGGTTTCGGAAGTTTCGTTGCCGTGTAGTTTGTGCAATGGTCGGTGCCATAGAGTGTGTACCAATAAAGAAATAAATAAATTTTATTTGGTATAGCAAAATGACTTGCTTGATTCGGTTCTCGTTTCGTTCTGTCAGTTTTTATTTTTTCATATTTTGAAATTTTATAAAACAATTCGATTCAATAAACAATAAAAACTCATTATCATGTTTTTATTGTTTATTGAATCGACAAATTCATAATCAGTAAGTTTCAATTATAAACAAGTAAGGATATCAAACAATAAAATAGAATTAATATTTGGTAAAAGTTAGTAACTATTAACTATCCCCACTCAAATTTGAAACGTCCTCGGTTCAATGATTTTGTTGATTACACTGTCCAACAGAATTTTTGGAACAGAATAGCGACCCTATAATTCTGAAAGGGTATGTTGAGTAGATCATTTTTGTAGAACAAACTTATGGTCCAGCACGTCTGAGTTTTTTTTTACAGTGGGTCAAAGTTTTCATTTTTTGGTCGAAGGGAGCATTATACTATATGAAAAAAATGCTGTAAGCTAATGTCTGAGAGAATTGTTATGGTCAGAGTTGTATTGTGGAATTGTATGAGGATTATTTTTATGGAAGATCTTAACCCTCTAACTGGTCTCTTTATGGGTCAATTTGACCCTTTTTTTCGAGAAAATCAAAAAATATCCGTTAAAAAAGGACATTTAAGGACTAAAATATTCTACGAAAATGTTTGCCGGAAAATTTCAGTGGGGGTCACCAAAGACACCATTGTTGTAAATAAAGCTCTTTACGATTAATTGGCAAAATTACACGCCAACTGCTATAAAAAAATTAATTATAATTTTGTTTAAATAGTGGTTTATTATAGTATGCACATATTTATTTTTTTGCTTCAAATTATCGAGTAAAAGGGAATTGGGAAATAGCAGTAGTATGACAATGGATTAAAGATTAAACTTAATATGCTTTCCTGTATTTAGCTTGACGTGAATGTTCCGATGGGTCAAGGTTTCTGTACAGGCCCCATACGTATTCAGCAAGCATTACACTTTGGGATTTCCCTTTGAATCTTTCTTCCAATACCTTTATATCCTGATGAAACCTTTCACCGTGTTCATCTGAAACCGCTCCAAGGTTTTCTTTAAAAAAATTGAGATGAGAGTGCAGAAAATGCAGCTTTAGTGACATCTTAACGCCAATATTGTTAAAACCGATTAGCATGCTTTCAATATTTTCTGCAAAGTTTTGTGCTTTTGAGTTTCCAAGGAATTCTGATATAACCAGCTGCATAAAGTCAAATGCTGTCTTTTGCATATCCGACAGATGACCATAAAATTCTTCATCTTGTAATCATTTTCTTATATCTGGTCCAACAAGCATTCCTAGAAAAGGTAATTTACAGTAAATGAAATAAATTATTTCTTAAAACCGTGTTTTACCTTCTTTTAATTTTGCTGCAGATAATCTGGGGAAAATTGTTTGAATGCGTTTGAAAGCATTTCCTTGTGTATTTAAGCTTTTAATAAAATTTTTCACCACGCCCAACTTAATATGCAGCGGTGGAAGTATGACCTTATCTTTTGGGACAAGGGATTCATGGATTACATTTAAGTCACCAATAATATTTTCTTTACGTTCTTCGAAATATTTAATATGATAATGGCTGCTGGTAGCACGTGAATCCCATTTACAAAGAAAGCACATATATTTTGTGTATCCTGTTTGCATTCCAGTCAATATTGCAATCATTTTGAAGTCTGCGCATACTTCCCATTTATATTCATAGTATTCAATTTTATTTAAGAGATTTGAAATATTTGCGTATGTTTCCTCCTTTTTTGTGGAATACGCAACCGGTATTGATGGATACTGATTTCCATTGTGCAGTAAAACTGCTTTTAAGCTGTGTTTTGAACTATCTATAAATAGTCGCCAAGCGGAAGAGTCCAGTGGAAGCTTTAGATATTTTAGAACCTCTTCAATACTGCAACAGTATGCAAGTTCTTCTGATTTTTTAAAATAATTTTCCAGATCGGCGTGTCTTTTTCTTGGAAATGTAACTTTTACATCGGCTTTTATCAAATTCCTGTTTTTCAATCTGGAACATAATATTTCAGCTTTCTCTTTTGTTAGTCCTAAATCTCTTACAAGATCTTCAAAATAAGCTTGGTCTATCAAATTAGGACATATGTTTAAACCATGAAGAGGCAAGTAACTTATATCTGATATGTTTTCAACCGACTCTGTTATTTCTGTATTGGAAGAAAGTGTATGTGTAGGCGGTTGAGGCACCGGAACACCTTCACAGCGCACTTCTGGTAAAATGACATTGTTTGTTGCTTCGTATGTCATTATCGCGTAGTGCCTTTGGCTTCTACCAAATTTGTTATTTACGCAGAAATAGCATGTATCTGATTTGTGATCTTCAGGTTCAATCCATGTAATAGGCGCAGAAAATGGCAGCGCCTTAGTACCGCCTTTGTACCAGGTCAAAAGACCACTTTCGCAAGTAGTACATACAGTTTTTGGTATCCAAGCTCGTATTCGATACGATTAAATACGTATCCAATCGTATTCCAAAGAAAAGAAAATATGGTTCTTCAATGGTAGGGACTATCTTTCTTCTGCTTTGATGGTGCGTAAAATGTCCACATATAAAACAAAACCAATCTCTTAATTTGCACACAGAATCCGCCATGCTTATTTAAGCTTTAATTTTTTTTTATATTAATTTTAGTAAAAATCACACCCGATATGTACTGCTAAGTAGCTCAATTTTGCTTGAGTTTTTTCTTTTATTTTTTATTATTAATTTTAATAAATATCACACCCGATTTGTAAGTCACAGCTAACTAGACGCGAGAACTCAGTGTTTGGCCCGGCCCAAGGTACATTAACCAGGTACTATAAATACAACTAAGGCATCTGTCAATACTAGAATTATAATGTCAAATCAGTACATTTCAATTAATTCACTTGATTTTGACATTATACTCTTGGCGCTCGGCAGCGCAGTCGCTATGTATCGTACCTGATTAATGTACCTTTGCCCGGCAGAACTTGACGCCGTTTTTACCTGTTTTGTATATGTTGGTGTATAATTTAACTAATTAATCGTAAAGAGCTTTATTAACAACAATGGTGTCTTTGGTGACCCCCACTGAAATTTTCCGGCAAACATTTTCGTAGAATATTTTAATCCTTAAATGTCCTTTTTTAAAGGATATTTTTTGATTTTCTCGAAAAAAGGGTCAAATTGACTTATAAAGAGACCAGTTAGAGGGTTAAGACCTTCCACAAAAATAATCCTCATACAATTCCACAATACAACTCTGACCATAAGAATTCTCTCAGACATTAACTTACAGCATTTTTTTCATATAGTATAATGCTCCCTTCGACCAAAAAATGAAAACTTTGACCCACTGTAAAAAAAAACTCAGACGTGCTGGACCATAAGTTTGTTCTACAGAAATGATCTTCTCAACATACCCTTTCAGAATTATGGGGTCGCTATTCTGTTCCATTCAAAAAGTCTTAATTTGTTGGACAGTGTTATTGTTAAGATGATATGATATTTTATGCTGGTTTATTAAGCACATTTATGGGCGGATAGGTTTAACTGATTATAATATGTTGGAGAGAATTAAGTTCTACGCTAATTAAATTGATTTCAATAAATTAAGTAAATATGGTAAATATTCAAAAGGTTTCAATTTTTTTTTTTTTTTTTTTTTTTTTTTTAGATCTACATGAACATTTTAGATCTTTTCGCAAGTGTGATAATTTCTTAAGCTACTTATTTGCATATACTTGTCGAAGATTACTTTTATGAATCGTTTTTCCTTCAATCAAAACTGTAGATCCCAAATCTTTTTCAATTATTTTTTCGATGAAAATTTTGTTTAATTTATTTCCTAATCTCTTATTTCTTTTCAAAAATACCTTTTCTCCAGGTTCAAATGTTTTAGTAATTTGGCTTTTATTAATACTTTCTAAATTTGTTTCTGGATGTGTTCTAATTGCTTTTTTATTTCATCTAATTTATCTTTTGGGTAGTTATGAAAAACATCGATTGGCTTAGCATTTATCACAGAATGAATACTATTGTTATATTTATGTGTAGCTAATAATACTAATTCATTAGTTTCGTTAATCTGTTGTTTATATTTAAGACAGCGTGCAATTTCCATCAATGTGGAATGAAACCTTTCCACCTGCCCGTTGCTTTCGCTGTGAAGTGTAGGTATGAAAAACTGTTCAATTAAAAAATGGTCTCTAAGAAGCGTTTTAATTATGTAAGAACTGAAGGCTTTTTTATTGTCAGATACAATTATTTTAGTGTTTTTAAATTTTAGAAGTATTTCAAATAATGCATCTTTAATATCTACTGAAGCTCTCCATGCAATAGGCTTCACTACAGCAAATTTTGAAAATTTATCTATACATGTCAGGAAATATTTTTTATCTGTTATAAATATGTCTAACAGGTCATTTAATAAGTCCGTAGGATACGTAAGAAAAAAACAAAATTTTGATAAAACTCGATTATATTATTCAACATAGTTGCCTTCGAGAGCGATACAACGAGTATAGCGATTTTCCAACTTTTTGATACCACGTTTATAGTACGATTTCTCTTTCTCGTCAAAATAGACCTCAGTTTCAGCGATTACTTCATCATTGAACTTGAATTTCTTTCCAGCAAGCATTCTCCTGAGATCTGAAAACAGGAAAAGTCGCTGGGGGCTAAATCTGAGAATACGGTGGGTGGGTAAGCAATTCGAAGCCCAATTCATTCAATTTTGCCATCGTTTTTATCGATTTGTGACACGGTTCATTGTCTTGGTGAAACAACACTTTTTCTTTTGCAAATGTGGCCGTTTCTTGGCGATTTCAGCCTTCAATCGATCCAAAAGTGCACAGTAATAGTCGCTGTTGATGGTGGTTCCTTTTTGGAGATAGTGGATGAATATTATTCCTTTCGCATTCCAAAATACAGACGCCATCACCTTACAAGCCGACTGTTGGGTCTTTGCTCGCTTTGGATTCGGTTCGTCGACTGCTGTTCACTCAGCTGACTGTATTTTGGATTCTGGTGTGTAATATGGTCAAGCCATGTTTTATCCATTGTCAGATATCGACGATAGAATTCGATTTTATTGCGGTTTAACAGCGCCAAACACTCCTCTGAAGCATAAATTCGTTGTTGTTTTTGGTCGACTGTGAGCTCACGCGGCACCCCCTTTGCACAGAGTTTTCGCATACCCAAATGTTCATGTAAAATGATAAAAACACTACCATCTGATATCTTTACAATGTTAGCTAGCTCGTGCACCTTCAATTTGCGATCATTCATAACCAATTTGTGGATTTTTTTGATGTTTTGTGGAATTACAGTCTGATTTGGGCGTCCACTGCGCTCTGTATCATTTGTGCTGGTACGACCACGTTTAAATTCAGCAATCCACATTTCTACCATTTGTCTCAATGGAGCAGAGTCCGTATAATGTTTATCAAGACACTGTTTGGTTTCCACTGCATTTTTTTTCATCAAAAAGCAATGCTTTATAAAAACTCGAAATTCAGTTTTGTCCATTTTTTTTTTCAATAACAATAGTTGCACACAAAATGTTATAACTCACGAATCAATTGTCAGATTGTTGTCAAATTTTTATACGTATCGTATGAAGGTTGGTACTTAATAAAAATCATATGCAAAAAATCTAGTAACGCTATCTATGTGTCATCCTATGGATTTTTTGAACGTACTGTTACATGCAATATTTATCCAGGTAAATTTGGTATTGGTGTCTTTCCAATTTTAGGATCTGGTGGTTTTCTTTGATATTTATTTTCTAAACATATTCTGCAGGTAGCAATTATAGATTTCAAGGATTTCTTTATATTTGGAAAATAATATTCTGTTGAAATTTGTTGAAAGTTTTCTTATAAACACCGGTGTGCACGATTAGGTTCATTAGTTAATGTTTCGTATCGGTAATTTTTGTTATTTAAGTCGATAACAAGTAACTCAGTATGAACAAATTTTACGCCAGGAAACTCAGAAACTAGCCTATTTTGAATTTCTGCTAAAGTAGATAAGTCGCAGTGAATAGCATTTGCTACATTAAAATTCATAACATTTTTCAAACATTGAAAAAGATTTTCAAGTGTATTGATGTAAATGTTATGTCGAATAAATTTTTCAAAAAATTTTGGTAGTTCTACTAAATTTTTGCGATTTTGATAACACGATTTCAAATCAAATATGGATTTTATATGTACAGGAACGGAACTATCTTCTATTGTTATCAGGTTAACCTGATTGAAAATAAAATATTGTAGTTTAACCTGTCCATTTTGATAAAATATGTATCCTTTTATCGTATCTATTACTGCGTTAATTTGTTTTAGGATATCATATCAAATGATACCTTTGAATGTACTTAAAGTTGGAAGTAAAAAAAATGTAGAAGTGCAATCAAGGATGTTAACCAAAAAATTTTTTTTTTTTTTTTACTTATTATATTATCTCCGTTTATTGCTTTTAATTTGAAAGGTTTTTCAAGAAGAATCACTCCCTTTAGAAATTCAAATTATTTGATATAGCTTTTAGATGTTCCTGTGTTAATTAAAATGTGAAGCTAATGACCATTCGACATTTTTTTGTTATGAATGGTAGCAGCGAATCTAGTTTAAATAATTTATTTCATTATTTGAGTCGTCCGACCACATTCGAGTATTGTTTTGAGTAAAGTCTTCTTGGTAGTTAGGTTTTATAAAATTGGATTTTAAGAAGTCATTTTGATAGTAATATTCTTGTCCGTAATTACAATGATTAGTCTCATTAAAATATTTTGTCTCTGGCATATAATTTACGCTTTGATTTTTTGTGAATGGTGATTTATTAGACCCTACTTGTTGACGAGGTGTATTCAAGACCGCATGATATGGTCTTTTTTGCTGATGCGGCTTAGTAACTAAGTTTAAGTGTAAAAAACTATTTTGTCTAAATTGAGGTGTATTTTGTGTAAGTGTTTGACGTCTGTAAAGTGAAGTGCCACGGTCTACTTCCATTGGAGTTGGAAAACTACTTAAATTTTCGTTAAAATGAAGATTAGGGTTAATATTGCGTTGTATACGTTGATATTGAGGCATTGTTGGCCTTAATTTTACCGAATCACCAACTTTAAAAGTGCGTGCGAAATCAAATCGTTCATGATTAGTTTCAAGCTCTTGGGCTACAGTAAGTGCAGTGGGAAGATCCTTAGGTCATGCAGAAAGAAGGCCGGATATAAATACACGCAGTGCGTTCTCCCTTGCACTTCGTTAAGAGCTGTAACTATATCGATGTTGTCACTATGTAGCATTTTTTGTTTATTAATAATTAAGGTAAGTTGTTTATCAACTACATCATAATAGTCTGTTAATAACATATTACATTGCTTCAGAATGCTAAGCTCATTTTCTAAAACATAGATTGGCCTTTTTTCGGAGTATGTTTGGTCAAGTCTTGTTATGATTGCCTTAAAATTGAGAACAGTATTAAAGTACGCAAGGGTAGCATTTGCAGAGTCTGTGATTTTGTTTCTAAATATACCCGTAGCTATATAGTACTTTTCTGAACCCTCTTTATAATAATTAATAACGAGATGTGCTGCGCTTCGCCAAGCAGGATAAGACGAAGCATTTCCTTTGAATTCTGGTAAGGATTTGATTACGTCTAGACATGAATCATTAGATTGAATGCTTGGGACAATTGAAACAGGCTCATAAGGTGCTACACTTGATGGTATTAATCGATTATGAGTTTGAGTAAGCTGATTTAGCTGCGCGGTGAACTCCTGTTTTGTACGTTCGTTAGTTACATTATTTGCCTCTAACACTTGTTCTCTGGTTACACTCATCTTGAATTACTCTCAAACAGATGAATTTTTTTGAAAAAGAAATGTTCCATACTCTACAGCTAATAGATCTTTGAAATTTTTTTAAAATCAATCAAAAAAATAACCAATTAAGTAAGAAGTTTGCTTATAAGGATTAAAATTTTTTCACAAATTCGATAAGGCTTGTATTTTAAAAAAAAAAAGGGCACTTGAAACAATATTGAATATTTACTTACAATAAATTTTCTTTTCATAAACAAAATGTCCCTAAAAACCTCAAAGATTCGTTTTTGGTTGGGGTTTCTTGATTGCAGAGTTTTCGATATTCGAATTATGCGGATTTTAATTTGTCCTTACGGATGGTATTGGATTAATCTGTTGAAGTTGAAGTCTTCTTTCTTTGGTGACATCAGGATGGTGTTGAAATATGTTGAAATATATGCTATTCAGATATTTTCTGGACACTATCTTTTGAGCGTATCCTCTTACAATGATGTTGGAAATGATTTTCAGTGCTGTTTTCTTTTTTTAGTAATTTGAAGCGTATTTTATCCTCTTATAAGGATGTTGGAAATGATATTCAGTGCAGTTTTAATTTTAGTTCACTAATTTTGAAGTCCGTTTTTGTTTTATTCAATACTAATTTATTTTGTAAATATCCTTTTATCAGGATTGAAGTTTGGGTACAGGAACGTTGGGCGCCAATTAATAAATTTTATTTGGTATAGCAAAATGACTTGCTTGATTCGGTTCTCGTTTCGTTCTGCCAGTTTTTATTTTTTCATATTTTGAAATTTTATAAAACAATTCGATTGAATAAACAATAAAAACATGATCATGAACAAATTCATAATCAGTTAGTTTCAATTATAAACAAGTAAGGATATCAAACAATTAAATAGAATTAATAATTGGTAAAAGTTAGTAACTATTAACTTGGATAATAACTCTTTTGATTTTTTTAACAACTGTCCCAATTTTGTTTTTAATTGTGACAAGTGCCTAAATAAACCTTTTAAATTTATGAATTCGTGGCTGAGTTGGCTACAGAAATTAAAGAACTTAAACTACTCATTAGTCAAAGCTCTCTTGATGATAATAAGAAAACAAGTAAAGTCACAGAGAGTGTGTGCTGCTCATCGTCGAGTTCATTGACCGCAACCTTGAATTCTGCTGTTAATACATTACCAACAACAACTCCCTGTATTGGTAATGCACTTGCTGATATTCAAAAATCCGTGTCTTCATGCGATGTTGTTGCAGCTAATGCTAATCTAATTGAATTACGATCTCCGTCTTGTTCATCTCTTTGTGTGGGTGCTGGCAAAGTGGATGAACTCGGCTTGAGTGTGCGCTCAGTCTCTGTTGCTGCTGTCAATAAAGATGTCTCTTCATTGCAATTGCCTTCTTCACATGTGCCTGCTGCTGCTGTTGTTGGTATATCTGATGTGAGTGATGCTCCACTATCTTCTCCCCTGCCTGGCTCATCGGGTTATGAGTGGAAAACGGTGCGTAACAAAAAGCAAAACAATAACAAAAATAATGATAAAGCTATTGTTGACTGTAGTGCCACTAACGAGCTGGATGTTGCTGTCTTAAAGCGAGTTATTCACCTCTCTTACTTTAAACCTACGGTGACTGCTGATAACATAGTGGATTATATCTGTTGGCATACGAACATTCTAAGAGAAAAAATTACATGCTATCGTCTCGATAAAAAAGGTGTGGGTGAGTCTACTTTAAAAAGAGTCAGTTTTAAATTAACAATACTAAAGAGTGATTTAAATAAAGAATTTAATCCAACATTGTGGTTGGCTGACGTTCGTGTTCGACATTTATATTTTTTATGGAAGGAAGACGAAATTCTTATGAAACTCTAAATAAATATTCGCATCCCTCAGTAAATGCTGTTTATGCTGATTTTTTACCACCGCTTTCTTTGTCTTTATGCTCTTCTTTATTGCGTTGCCGACAATTTTTTTCATCATTTTCACCTGCATCACCTGTTAATTTTAATGCCGTTCAAGTTCAAGTAAATGACTTGCCAGTTCTAGCAACAAAACCTGATTACTCATATAATCAAAACAATATCATTGGATTGCGAACTAAATTTAAATTATTTTACAATAATATGTCCGGAATTAGGACTAAAGTTCATTCTATTTTTAATTGGACCTCATAAAGTGATTTTGACTTAAGTTTAAATAAGTTCCTCATATATTCCGCCGAACAGTTCATATGAATTATATACTGCTCACGTTGATAATATTATTAAATAACAATCGTTTTTAATAATGCTGATAATCACTTATGTTTTCTGGGTGATTTCAACCTAAGTATAATCATTTGGAGTCTTCTTGCGGTTGTGCTGATCCCTTCAAATATTAAAAATTGTCATGAAATGTATTTTATTGATAGTTTATTTAGCATTTATTTAATTCAAATTAATTTTTGTTTAAAATTCACTTAATAAAATTTTAGATTTAATTTTTGTCTCAAAAAATTAAATGTTCCTCTAGTTTTAGAATTCGAGTTCTATGAATTTGTGCAAAATATGCCTCACAATAACTATTTCAATTTTAAATTATATTGAAATAATAACATATTTGCTAATGCCAATTGGGTTGAAATATTTTTAAATCATAATGTTGCAAATTGCTTTAACTTGTTTAAAACTAAATTGTGTTCTATATGTACAAAGTATATTCCACACCTTGCGCCTTACGCATATAAACTACCGTGGTACACTAAAGGGTTGAAAACACAGGTGCGTCGTTGGACACACTAGAAAAGCGAAGCTTTTTACAGTTCCATAGATATGATAATTTAATTTTTTTTTTTTTGAAATAACTTAAACTCAAAAATTTAAAACATTAAATATATTAAAAAAACACACGTTAATATTCACACCAGTAAATTGTATTACATTTCATTATTATATTATTTATTTTATTACATGTTACTGCCATTGTTTTTTCAACGCACAAAACAAAACAAAACAAAAGCATGTACCAACAACTGGGGTGAAATCGGCTAAGGTGATAGTTGACAGTCGCTGTTTTGATTGTCGTTTTTGAAAACGACACCTAAATACCTATCGCATGAAATCAATAGGGAAAAAAAGTGATTGTCAATTTGATTATCACCTTACACGGACCAAAAGCGACGATTTTGATTGTCAATTATCAATTATCACTTTAGCCGATAACACCCCAGTATAAACGAATTCACATCAAACAAAAAAAAAATATATCACTTTGCCTACAGTGAGGATCGATTTTATAACCCGTTGATTAATAAACCTGCACTCTTTGTGCCGATCCAAACACCTCTGTTAGAGTTTGACTTTATCAAATATATAACTGCAGCTACGTTAACAGTTGTTAACAGATGGCATTAACAAACTGAGGATGATGACCAGTGTTGTAACTTTCAAATTTTATATAGTGGTATGTTGAGTCTAAAATGAGTGGTGAATTTTAAAAAACTGGAATATATTGTTTTTTCTTCTTAAGGAAAAATTCGACTGAAGTCCTACAGGAAAACAAATCATAAGAGGTATACCATACAGTACATTTTTTCACGCTGAATTAGTTTTATTGCAAATAATTCCCATATAATACAATATTAAATGTAATAATAAATAAAATATATGCAATAAAATTTCTAAAATTTTAATTATAATGCAATAATTTTTATATAAATATATCAAGAAGTGGTAGATTTTGTAAAAATGGAAACAGTGGGTGATAAAAGTGATAGAAACCAAAAAAGTGCTGACTTACCACAATTGTGGAAAAGTGGCAACACTGATGATAACAAGTGGCTTAGCAGCTACCCAAACCATAAAAAATCTATTAATCAACTCTTGTAGCAAGTGGGTAAGCAGCTACCCAAACCACACAAATACATTAATAGGTTATTGGATGTGCCCCTACATACATACCCCTACATAACGAGGGTGCTTGGCTCAGTGGATAGAGTGTAGAACTCCCAACCAATGGTTTTGTGGGTTTGAGTCCCCCCCACGGTAAGTGAAGAAATGTTTTTATATTTGTTATTTTAAATTGTCTTGGTGTAAAAACACAAACAAAGAAACCATATAAAATTCTAAGAAAAAAATCTGTCGAACATTTTTCAGAATTCACTCCAAGCAAATCACAGAACGGGGCGTAAAAACTTCGCTTCAAAAACTGAAAAATCTTCGTAGCAAAAACATAAAATTATTTAAATTAACTAATGATCAAGCAATATCACTTATTGTATATTCATTAAATGAGAGAATTAAATTTTTTGAATAAATTTCTTTACAAACAGTACATATTAAGATGCAAGGAAAATATAAAATTAAATCCCAATTAATTTTGGCATTTTTTTGCAATCAAAGCGAGGCAGTTCCTTCCAGGCCCGTAGACAAGGAGGAGGGCTTTAGGTGTTCAAACCGCCCCTCCCCCCCTTACGGTCCAGAAAGTATAAAGAAATAACACAAATGAAGCTATTAAATTCAAAATGTGATTTTTTTTAGATAAACTGTGATAATGATGTTAACTTTCTTGAAAACTTCGCTTAATTATTGAAAAATTTGTTTGGCCAAGTGAATGATTAATTTTGCTTAAAAGAGTCATAATCATTATATTGGAGTTCATCTGCAAGGAGATTGTATATTAAAAATCAGTTTCAATGCTCAAAAAGTCCCTGATATCCAGTAAAATATACTCGTATATATGAAATTATGCCTAGAACGAATATAATTTTGTAAATTGAAGAAATAGCTTGACATTTTTTATGCCATTGTACCCAGCAAACCATAGTAAGCGACTATGTTGAAATTCCGACTAATTCGTAACTATTCGAGTAAAATTTCCTTTTTTTCGAACTGTCTGAACGAAATCGTAACTTTTTCGTAACATTTTCGTTAGGACTCGTTACGAAATCGTTACGAAGTGGTGTCAACCCCTTCATACGATTTTCGTTACGATTTCGCAATATTTTTAACGCAAAATACGACTTCGTAACGATGTCATAACGAGTCTTAACGAAAACGTTACGAAGAAGTTACGATTTCGTTCAGACAGTTCAAAAGAAAGTAAAGTTTGCATTTCAATATGTTTTACAAACAGTCGCATAACGAAACTCTTTATAAATTCGTATAAAAAGTGAAACTGTTCCGATATTTGCATACAGCTCGATATAGTTATGAATTCGTCGGAATTTCGACAAAGTCGTCAACTATGGTTTGCTGGGTAAGCTTATTAGACCCAAAATTTTTGAAAAAGCATTCATTTGAGTAGGTTTTTTTTTCATTTTTAAAAGAATAAAGTGACATGAACCACAAAATTTAACACATTATGGGGTATTCCACGTAAAGCGAATGACTAAAAAGTTTGACAGTATTTGAAAGTATTTTATTTTGTTGTTTTCTTGGTATATAAGACATCTAAAATTTCCAACTTGGCACAAAAATTTAGCCCTGTGCGAAGCCTTTTCCAAATAACAGGTTTCGGAAAATCACGTTAAATCTAAATATGCTTTTTTTCGAAAAAAAAATTCTCAATAGAAAAAGTTTTTGTAAAACATTTTATACAGTCCAATTCTATAGTTATTTGATGATTTTTTAATCATGTTACCAAATTTTCATAAAAAAATTAACAATTACAGTTTTTTAAGCTTTTTTATTTAAGTTTTTTTTTTAATCTACGTTTTTTTAAAATTATTTTTATTATATTAAAAAATTACAAAGCAATTTGGAAGTTCACAAAATTTTGTTTTTAGTATTTTTAATTTGCAAATAATTTAAATATAAATCCACTACTGATTACATTCTTAAATATCCAAAAAAAGTTGCAGTTTGATTCTTTTTATAAGAATTTATCTAGATGAGTAATGTTTTAATATTAACATGAACTTATTTTCATGTGATATATTATATAATAAATTGGGTAGAAGATACTGGTGCTGTGCAAAAACCAGTTTTCAAATTACGGTTTTTGAAAAATAGTCTGAAATTTAAATATGACTTTATCGGAGTCGATTCCTCTACTCAAAAAATTTTATTAAAAAAAAATATATATAGTAATTGTTATTGGAATTGAGTCATGAGAAAATGAAACTGTTAAATTTTTAAAGATCTTAAAATATATTCTTATTAATTTATTTAAATTGTCGAAATCGTTTTCGAGAACAGTAATATTTTAGCCCTTAACGATAACTCTAACTAGGGTTCGCACAGGTTCAAATAGTTGTACACAAGCTGGGGATCAATAAAAGCGTAAGATAGCCAAAAAGAAACTAAATCTAAAGACTAACATTTTCTTTTTCTCCCGTTTATATGAAATGTCCATAAAAGTTGTGAATACAGCTTCACCAGATGAACTTATTACAAAATGTTTGCATTTTTCATAGCTGATTTTAATTTTGATTTTAATAAACTGCAAGAAATCTAACCTATTTTTACCGTTCACATTAATATTGTTGAATTAGTTAAATTTTTTTCCCACTCATTTTTACTTTTTGTGCTAATTTTTGGAATAATACTTTTTTAAAGAAATTAAAAATTCTCAATTTGGACCATTTTTCAACAAATCATAGGCAAAAATCAAAAAAGTTAGTACTCAAAATTGATTTGTAAAAAAAATCTCATCTCTCTTATGGTCATTTAAAAACAGGCGTATTCACAAATAGTCTTAAAAGAAAAGGGATTTGCTTAAAAATTTGCATAAAAATTTGCATATCCTTTCTTTCAGTTATTACTGGTATCTACTTATAGATTTTTTATCAAAACCCCCCTAAGGTAAATCCTGGCTACGGGCCTGGTTCCTACATTCCCACTTCTACATACTACAATGGTAATTTTTCTTTTTCAATTGAAGATACTGTGAATCTTTTTGCTGACTTCTTTAAGTCTAACTACGTATTAGCAAATCCGAATTTTGACGAATCAGTTTAGAAAATGTTGACTCATTATTAAACTTGGGTTCCGTTGTTTTGTCTGAAGAGGAGGTTGCTAGTGCGATGTTGAATATGAAAATTTCAGTAAAAGCAGATAATGATAGTATTTCATCTAGCTTACTAAATAAATGTGCTTTACCTCTATCTAATCCCTTGTGTGAAATTTTCAATAAATCTTTAAGGGCTGGTACATTTATAGACTGTTGGAAAATGGCATATATTACATCGGTTTTTAAAAATGGAAGTAAGAATGATGTCTCGAACTATAGACCTATCTCTAATAGATAGGATTTCTCCTCCATACATTTTCCAAAAGTATTTTAGATCCTTCCTCCGCAGGCAGAATCTGAAAACTAGTTCATTTTATAATCCACAAAGAACGAAAAAAATTAATTTTGTAAAAACTGAGTGGGCGACTCCAAATACAGCGTTTTTTTGGAAAGATTTTTTAGTTTTTTCTATATTAAATTTTAAATCTATCATTGCAATCGAGTTAAACTTGTAGCCAAAAACAGCTTGAAAACTACAAATTTTGTATTTTTTTTCATAATTTCGAATTCAATCTTTCAGCTAACCACGATAACGTTAACTTTTTCAATATAAAATGCAATTTTATTGTGTGTTAATTTATTTTATTTGTTGAAAACAAAAAAATTCAATAAAAAAATTTCAGAAATGCATTTTATTAATTTTTTCCTGAATAGATTTTATAGAAAATAAATCGAACATTTATTTATTTTGCTTTACTTTTGAAACAATAGAACTTTTTGTTGATCAGTAAGGAAATTGTTTTTGGTGTTCCTCTATAATTTGCAGCACAATCTGCTTCTCGGTTTCCACGGTAGTAATTTTTTTCATTTAATCTTGATATTCAATTTATTGCCCGTTCGGCTGCATTATTAACAACATTCACATGTTGCATTATTTCTTCGTCGCGTAAGTCATTTTTGCTGCTTACCCAAAAGCTCGGATCGATTTGCAAGAAATTTAAGGGATCTTTTTCACATATTTTTTCTGCAAACAATGACTTAAGGAATATTAATGTGTTTGACGAAACGAATCTATCGACGCTTAATTTAAAAACATCCACCGAGTCCGAAAGGATGCATTTTTTGGAAATATTTTTTTTTCTCAAATTCGGTGTCGATATGCGCTTGCTTGCGTTGTGCACTATTGCCATCCTTTTTTAATGCCGCCACCATAAGTCGTTTTGTTGTCACGTCAATGGATCTATCAAAAAATGCAAATCCGATAAGTGTCAAATACCGACAAGTATTCTAACAAGTGCCGGAAAAATTCTGTAAGAACATTTTCAGCAATATTCTCGTTTATGTGACATATTATGACATAGATTGGCAATAAGAGTTACGACGTGAACACATTGATTGCGGCTGCAATAATTTGACAAGCTGTCAAATTAGGAACGATTCTATATCGATGACAAAGCCGCAACGGCAAGGGCGGCATTACACCAGTTTCTCTCCATAAGAAATACATGTAAAAAAATTGACGGATGCCGCACGACCGCAGCCGCAGTCAATGTGTCTAGGCTATAACATAATTTTTTGGAGCAGCACACGGTATATTGGATTGGAACCAATATCGCATATATATGAGGACAACAAAAATATTTAGGTCCTGAAAACTCGCCAGATTCCTGATTGAAATTTAATATAGAAAATAGTAAAAAATATGAGTATTACTCATAAGCATGGATGCATTACTTTTGAAGATATAACATTTTACATATTATAGACACTTTACGGTTCACCTTCTGCGAAATAGCCAAAACAATAGCGCGATTTTTTGCAAAAAATTTTGTGTCTGTGGCGCTTGTTTTTCTTCAGAATATTATATAAGTATACAACCAACTTTAAAAATAAAAATCCAGGCATTATTTTTAAGGATATAAGTTTTACATTTAATAATAATTTCATAAAAATACCTACAAGTTGATTAAAAACCTTTAAATGAAAGGTTTTCTAATAGGGAAATTAAAATAAATGCAGCTAAAATATGTAAACTTTATGCTGCAAATATTTCAATGCAAAAAAAAAAAAATTCCATGAAATAAATCTATGCAAACAAATAAAGCCAAAAATTTTAAAAAATTTCATATTTTCCTATATATGCCTGCAAGTGGTTTGAAAACTTCAAATATCTAATTGGCGACAAGTTAAAATTAATCCATGCACAAAAATCTAGCCAAAAAAAAAGTAAACATTGTGCAGGACAACATTTCAACTTTCAATATTGAAAAAAATTAATATAAAAAAAAAACCGAACCACTTTGTAGTTTCTCAAAAGAGCATGAAAGAAAATTGGTGGAAGCTGCACAAATATCGGAACGCGTCAGCGCAGACAGCGCGCATTGTACAGATGCTCTTTTATTTTAATTACCAGACATCTAGTAGAAACACTTCAGATTTTGATACTCAAAATTTGAAAGAGCGAATTAAGACCTCTGTTATATATAGACAGTATGTATCTATATATAACAGAGGTTATATCTTGTTGTGGTATATGGGCATTTCCACAAAAATGTAAACCAAAAAAAAAAAAAAATATGTTTCGAATCCAATTTTTTTATCTAGTAAAATGCTGATATATATGAACTTCGCATTCTGAAAATTGCAATGTCTTAACTAATATTAAAACCCTCCTCTACTGAAGATATAGGACATGCCACCTTGTCAGCATCGACCATGGCCGAACTAAGATGTTAGTTACTCTTCTTAAGCACTTTTCTCTCTTCTTTGATTACACATTTTCTTAACGGAAATTTTGTCGCCTGGGTTATGGCGCGTGAGTAACGGCATATATTTTTTGAAAACTCAGTATATTTTTAACCGTTATGTGACTGACGAAAAAAACATCTTTATCAGACTAACGGAGTATCCGGGTATTTTCATATAATTTGTCTAGAAAAATACCGTGTAAATGCTTTAATATTCAGCTAGATCAATGTTTCGTTAATTCTACAATTTAAAACAATTTAGCTTGGCCCGTTAAAGTATTTATTATTGATCAAATTCTTTGTTTTAAATTGCAAAAGGTACCCGGGTACCTAGTCAGTCACATAACGGTTAAATAAGCTAAGTTCATCGGTAAAGTGGGTTTATTATGAAACTTCACGGTTTTCCCATTATTTAAAAATTAGAAACAAAAACAGGTTATATGGTAAAATTCGTCGAATTTTTACAATCTAAACGTGCTCGCAAAACACAGTTCCTTTTTTTGTCGCGTGAGTTACGCCCATATTTAGCACTGTTATCTTAATTAATTACAGAAACGATAATTTTGGTATATCATACCATTACGATTTCTTCTAAGGCTTATGCACATAAGAAATTTTTTTACATTAATAACAGAAACTTCCGAGAAAACGAAGCTTTAAGTCGTACGCATGTCGCGTGAGTTACGCTGGAAATGCCCATATATTGTAATTGTTGATGTTGTTGTTGTTGTAGTTGCTGTTGATTTAAAGCAAGTAGAGAAGAAGTAGCCCGAGTTTGCTGCAGTTTTTGTTGCTTTGAATGATGTTTATGCTGAATTTGGGGCTCTAGTTGGAGCTGTTGTTGTAATGCTAGGTGTTGTTTTTGTTGCTGATCTAAGAGCTTACGAAACTGTGTTTGTTGTTTTTCTCTCTGTGGTGGTTGTTGTTGTTGTTGAAGAGATATTTGAAATTGCTGAAAAGACTGTTGTGGATGTTGTTGTTGCAGCTGTTTTTGTAGATGAGCTGAGTATTGCTGGTGTTTTTGGTGCTTTTGCTCTGAATGCTGTTGAAGCTGTTGGTTTGACAGCAGTTGATTAGGCTTTAGCTTTTCTTTAAATTGTTGTTGTTTTTGAAACTCATCAGCTGTAATATTTGCTGAGGATGAGATTGAAGCAGAAGCCGGTGATGGTGAAGGCGAAGAAAGGGGAGTCGCAGACGCCGAATGAAGATGCCGCTTTAGTATTTGCTGCCGAAGACTTTGTTTTTCAAAAGGAGAGAGCGCAGGGGAGATCTAATAGAAGAACGTCTCGCAGAAGAACAACTCGCGCATCGAATTGTTTTAACAATTGTTTTAACTTTTTATTATTGTTTTGACTATTACAAAAGTTTGCTATATAAATAAGCAAGATAGTTGTTTAGTTTAGATTTGTTTTGTTTTGTTTTGTTTTGCATATACAGTGAATGTTTTTATTGATTTATTTTGTTTTATTTTTTTTACTTTATGCGATGAGCACAAGAATACGTTTAAAAGAATTAGAGAACATACGTGTTGACACCACGACGACACGATTAATTCTTCTTTTTGGTTTTTAAGCAATTCACCATGTTTCAGTTTTCCAATCAATTTAAGGTTGTTTGACACTTTAACATTCAGAATTAAATTTTTAGAACTAATAATTGTAACTTTTTCCGCCCGTCCGCAAAACATGCAAAATTTACTAAAAATTCCTAGTACGTGAACATACGTACTCATAAAATGCTGTTCTAATAAACAATGTTGCTGTTGTTTTGTTGCTGCATAACTTATCAAATGATCTGGTTAAGCTAACAAATTTGTACTTTTGGTTGCTTGAAATTTTATGCATAGTATGCATGATATTAATGTTGAATCGTTATATAAATATCATTAAAGCGAATGCTTCTAAAATATGCAAATATTTATTGGGTTATATTTGATTGCATGCATCTCTTACACACACCACAGGGTGCTTCAAAGAAATACAAATATTTTTTTAACTATTAAATGTAGACAAGTGTATTCATAATCTCTGAATGGAAACTAAAAAAGCCAAAATTTTATTACTTGAAAAACTAAAATTAAATTTGAGAAACTTAATTACTTAAGCTCAGTATGCTGTAGAAACGAAAACAAAATTACCATAAGAAGTACATTGAGTTTGTTGACAGCGAACAGGCAACGGATTTTTTTTTAGCTAGGTAGTACGCTGTTGGAAAAAAATTGTTCAGTGCTGCCAAGTTCACAATCATGTGTGGAGAGTTAAAATGTCATAATTTCGCTCGCAATTATATGCCCGTACATTTAATTGACGCAGAAATTTGATATTCAAGAATAAAAAAATAAGCAGTAAGTGTGTGTTGGTGTTGAATTTGTTACTAAACAAATTTATTTAGTTTACTAATGTGTAGTCTTGCCTTTTTAACCGACTTCAAAAAGGAGGAGGTTCCCAAGTTTGTCGATTTCTGTTTTTTTTTTATTTATTTAAATGTATGTACATCGATAACTCCTAAACCATATGCCTGATTGCCGTAATTTTTGGTGAACAGATATATATCATAAGCATGAAGGTGCCTGTAAAATGGGCGGTATTCGAGAACTGGGCGTGGCAATACTAGATCTCGTAATACTAGATACTACTGTATCTCGAACAATATTGACACTAGGGTACTGCAATTTAGTGTAGGAGTGAGCACAATTATTACAAATTACGGGCAAGAAAATGGGCGTTATTCAACAAATGGGCGTGGCAATATTAGAAAAACTATCTTAAATAATTTTGAGACTAGAGAACTGCAATTTAGTATAGAGGTAGGCATTATTATTACAAATTATGGTCAATAAAGTGGGAGTTATTCGACAAATGGGCGTGGCAATATTAGAAAAACACTGTATCTCGAATAATATTGACACTAGTGTACTGCAGTTTTATGTAGGGGTAGACACAGTTAATAAAAATGACGGTCAAGAAAATGGGCGTTATTTGACAAATGGGCGTGGCAATATTAAAACAAGAGTTTATCTCGAATAATATTGATACTAAGGGTCTGCAATTTGGTATAGAGGTAGGCATTATTAGTACAAATTACGGTCAAAAAAGTGGGCGGTATTCGACTACTGAGCGTGGAAATATAAGAAAAACAGTGCATCTCGAATAATATTGACACTAGGGCACTGAAATTTATTGTCGTACCGGGGTAGGCAGAATTATTAAAAATTACGGTCAATAAAGTAGGCGTTATTCAACAAATAGGCGTGGCAATACTAGATAAACACTATCTAAGTTAATATTGACGCTGGGGTACTGAATGAAGTAAAGGTGTAGGCACAATTATTACAAATAACGCTCAAGAAAGTGGGCGCTTATTTAACAATAGGGCGTGGCAATATTAGAAAAATACTATGCGTGTTGACAAAAAACACGTGACATCTGATTTAAATTTAAGTTACAGATATTTGAAATTACCAACAAACTTTCAGAATATAATAGAACAAATTTATTAAGAACAATTGTATTTATGTAGTTTAACACTTTTTCGAAAATTTATCATATTCTCTTAAAAGGAAGAAATAAAAACTTAAAAAAAAACCGCCTACAAAATCACTAAAAAGTAAAAAATAATTTTAAAATTTTCTTTTTAATTTCTTGGTCATATTTGACAATTTATTTAAGTATATTACTACATTGGATAACTTATTATTTGAATTTTTTTCTAATTTGTCTTACTATCATAAAAATATGAATTTCTTTATGAATACAAAAGCTTTGAAGTTGGCGCTTCTGATTAAAAGTCTGATTATATTAGCGCCGACCTTAAAAGCTTTCAAATAATAAGTTTTCCAATGTAGTAATATGCTTAAATAAATTGTCAAATATGACCAAGAAATTAAAAGGAAAATTTTAAAATTATTTTTTACTTTGTAGTGATTTTGTAGTCGGTTTTTTTTTTTTGAAAAGTTTTTACAGAATATAAAATAAAAATATGCATTTTATGCAGCAATAAAAAAATGAATCTGTCAAACAGAACAGCTAGTGCTTTTTCTCCACAAAAAAATTTTGACTACACCAAAATTTCGCGCGTAGAATTATATGCCCAAAAATTTTCGTTCCTACAGCATGCTAAGCTTTACTTAGGTGGCACTACAACCGTAAGTTGATTTTGGCCTCGTTTAAGAATTTTCGTCAGCCATTTCTGTTTTGCAACTGCTGGTTGCAGTTGGAATCTCCAAGTTTTGTCAGGTTGTCTTTTATTTGGTTCTTCCAAAGAGATGTGGTCGTCCTCTTTTGCGTTGACCCCCGCTAGATACCGAATCGAATATTTTCTTCGCTGTAGCGTCGTCTCCCATCCACTCAATATGACCTAGCCAGCGTAGCCGCTGGATTTTAATGTGCTTACAGCTCATAGCTCCAACATATTCGGTACTCGCCATCTTTCTCTCGAAGACTCCCAAATTATTTTCGTAAGAGCTGTTCAGCGCCCAGAATTGTGCTGCAAATAATAGGAGGGGCATGATAAGTGACTTATAGAGCGTGAATTTTTTTCGAGGTGTGAGGGCTGTGCTTCTCTATTGCTTACTGAGCTCTAAGTTACACCTGTTGGCAAGAGTTATCCTTCGTTTTAATTCTCTACTGATATCGTTGGTGGAGTTAATGATGGATGCGTGGTAGACGAAATCCTTCACAACATCGAAGGAGGTGTTGTCAACGGTGACGTGGGTGCCAATACGCTGGGACTATTTGTTTGTTGACACCAGATATTTCGTCTTACGAGTATCTGCGTTCACTGCAAGACCCATGCTACTCGACTCTTTTTCTAATTTGGAGAATGCTGCAATGACTTCACGTGCGTTATGACCAATGATATCAATATCATCAGCATACGCTAGTAGCATAACACTCTTATAGAATATTGTGCCGCTTTGTCTCAGATCAGCAGCTCGAATGATTTTCTCCATAACTAGGTAAAAAAAGTCGCACGATAAGGAAACACTTTGTCTGAAACCTCGTTTGGTAACAAATGGTGTGGAGACGTCCTTTCCGATTTTAACTGCTCTGCTGGTGTTGTTGAGTGTCATCCTGCATAGACGGATTAAATTTGCAGGTATACCAAATTCAGATGTGGTGGAGTATAGGTGATTCCTTTTTGGAAGGCGGCTTTGATTCCGAAGGCGGCTTTGTAATCGACAAAAAGATGATGGGTGTGGATTTGTTTTTCTAGGGTCTTTCCAAGATTTGTCGTAGCTTGAATATCTGGCCGGTGGTAGATTTTCCGGGTCTGAAGCCACACTGATAAGGTCCAATCAGTTGGTTTACGATTTGGTCTTTCACATAATACGATCGATAGGACCTAGTATGCGATATTTAGAAGGGTTATCCCATGGTAATTGCACAAATGGTGGGATCGTCTTGTGGATTTGGCAGAGTACTCTGAGGTTCCAATCGTTTGGAATGCATTCTTCTGACTATATTCTACATAGAAGGTTTCGAATGCACTTAAACAGAGCTTCGCCTCCGTTCTTAAACAGCTCAGCGGGTAGACCATCGACTCCCGCGGCTTTGTTGTTCTTAAGCCGTGTTATTGTTGTCAAAACTTCATTATAGTCGGGCAGCGGAACTTCAACGCTGCCATCCATAATTTGGGTTTCCGGGATATCATCTCTATTGGCGGGATTGTTGTCGTCATCGCCATTCAGCAGACTAGAGAAGTGTTCCCTCCATAATGTCAGTGTACTCTGGATATCTGTCACTAGATTTCTGTTTTCATCATTGCAGAAAGAGGCCCCGGTTTTAGAGCCATCGGCTAGGCGTCGTATCTTTTCGAAAAATTTTCGGGCCTCATTCCTGTCGTCAATCCAAACATGATCAATTTGGTTGTGCGTTTTTTGGTCAGGGAACATCCAGGTGGCCTTATGAATATTAAGATGCTTGAATCTGGTGCTACTTGCGACCATGTTTCGAGCTGCGGCGAAGTCAATCAGCCTTATTTCATTATCGGATGTGTTGTCGTGTTAGCGTTGAAGTCACCAAGCACAATTTTGATGTCGTGACGGAGGCAGCGCTCGTAGAATGTTTCTTTGGTCTCATCGTCCTTGTTCTCTGTCGGAGCATGCGTACATATTAGGCTTATATCAAAGAATTTAGCCTTGTTGCGAATTATGTCAAGTCGTTCGTTCACAGGTGTGAATCGCAGGATGCCGTAATCTTTTGCCAACTACAAATCCGCACCCAAACTAGTGCTTTTCCGCATGACCGTAGTAGATATCACAGGATGCTTGCCGAGAGCAACCCTGTCCCTTCTATCGCATTTCTTGGATTGCAGAGTGATATTAGCTTTGCATCTTTCTAAGATATCAATCAGTAGGATAGAGGCGCCTTCCCAATTAAGAGTTCGGACATTCCAGGTGCATATCCGTAGATGATTATCATTTTTTCGTTTGCGGTAGTAGTCATCAGATTTGGGAATCATTCTTCTTATATTTCTTAAACTTTTCATTGAAATGATTTTTTTATGTTGTGGTCTTCAAACCCAACGCACAACCAATTTAATGCCAGGTGACCCACCGCTCAGATAAGCCGTCAAACTAACGGATGCCAGTTTGCCTCGTTACCACGAGGAGGTTTTTGAGTCGACTTGGGACGATTCCGACATGGATAATGCTGGCCTTGCCAGGTTGAGGCAGTCAGACACGTTGCCATGCGAAGGTTCGTCCCCTGTTCTCCCATACTACATTTTAACTCATATAAAACACTTTTGAAAACTCATATAAAACATCTGAAGATGGTTCAAATTTCTCTTGAATCAAAGTGATTAAAGAGAATTCTTTAGAATTCTTAAGTGTACACTTGTGTTCATTGCAATCATGAGTTGTTATTTCTAAACCATACTTTAAATTGTTTCGTTCAAAGGAAAACATCAAAATTGCATTTGCTGAAGGATACTTGGCAGCTGCTAACACAGAAGACAACCCAAAGTCAGGCAAAACAATAAAATATCTTAAAGTAAGCTATAAATTGTGATAAATAAATGATAAATTAAATTCATTAAATATTTATAGGTTTTTCAACAGTTGCTCGTCATTGCTGTTTTTATAGGAATATTTTTTAGCCTCTTTTCTTCCTCCAATGGCTCAGTTTTTCGGTATAATATACATTTTTTTGATTTTTTGTATTTGATTTTTCAGTGAATATTTTGAAAACAGTATTAATTACTTACAGCATACAACTAGGTAATCAGGTTGAAGTTGATCCAGAAGAAATTCACGTGACATTCGAAGATGTTAAGGGATGTGATGAGGCAAAACAAGAACTTAAAGAAGTAGTTGAGTTTTTGAAAAGTCCTGAGAAGTTCTCAAACCTGGGTGGTAAACTTCCCAAGGGTGTTTTGCTTGTTGGCCCCCCTGGTACTGGTAAGACACTCCTTGCCCGTGCCGTTGCAGGAGAGGCAAATGTCCCTTTTTTTCATGCTGCTGGCCCAGAGTTCGACGAAGTTCTTGTTGGACAAGGAGCAAGGCGTGTCCGGGATTTATTTAAGGCAGCAAAACAGCGTGCACCGTGCGTTATTTTTATTGATGAAATTGATTCTGTTGGTGCTAAACGTACAAATTCAGTGTTACATCCATATGCAAATCAAACTATTAATCAATTGTTGTCCGAAATGGATGGGTTCCATCAGAATACGGGAGTAATTGTTTTGGGAGCAACAAACAGGCGTGATGATCTAGATCAAGCATTGCTACGACCGGGACGTTTTGATGTGGAAGTAAGTTTTTTCTAATATCGGTTCTTCAGTTCCAGTTTTGCTTTTAACTTACTTAAAGGTCGTAGTCTCAACTCCTGATTTCACTGGTCGCAAAGAAATTTTATCACTGTATCTAGCAAAAGTGCTTCACGATGAAATCGATCTTGACATGCTAGCAAGAGGAACATCTGGATTTACTGGAGCAGATTTGGAGAATATGATAAACCAAGCGGCATTACGGTGAAAATTATCTTCTTATAATGTTATTTAAATACTTATTTTTTTTAACTGAAGTGCGGCTATTGATGGAGCTGATACTGTTACTATGAAACATTTAGAAACAGCACGTGACAAAGTTTTAATGGGCCCCGAAAGAAAGGCTAGACTTCCTGACGAAGAAGCAAATCTTATAACAGCTTATCATGAAGGAGGTCATGCTATCGTTGCTTTTTACACAAAGGTTTGAAGTAATTATAGCCATATTATTTATATATTTTGATGTTTTATTTATGCAGGAATCACATCCTCTTCACAAAGTTACAATTATGCCTCGTGGCCCATCGCTGGGCCATACAGCTTATATTCCAGAAAAAGAGCGGTACCATGTTACAAAGGCTCAACTACTTGCCATGATGGATACAATGATGGGTGGCAGAGCAGCTGAAGAATTAATATTCGGCGCTGAAAAAATTACATCCGGTGCGAGCAGCGATTTAAAACAAGCCACTTCCATTGCAACTCATATGGTTAAGGATTGGGGGATGTCGGAAAAAGTTGGGCTTAGAACAATTGAAACTTCACAAGGTTTGGTAGCTACTGAAGCACTCGGTCCGAACACTGTTGAAACTGTCGATAGTGAAATCAAAAGAATACTTAATGAAAGTTATGAGCGTGCAAAGGCGATTTTGAAAAAACATGCTAAAGAACATAAAGCTATTGCTGAAGCATTATTGAAATATGAAACATTAGATGCAGAAGACATAAAAGCCATAATGAATGGATCAACATAGTATAATTTGGCCACAATTTATTATTTATGATAAAATTTTAAAAACTACATCCAAATTGAAAGTTTTTAAGTTTACCAGCATTGTAGTATGAATTTGATACTCCAAATTTTCTCAGTTTATCGGAAAGTATATTCTCAAAACGAATAAATTGCATTCAATATATACTGGTGATAGCCGCGAAAATTCGCGATGCTTATCTTCATTTTTATACCGAAGAATTTTTGCAAAATTATCCGAAGTTTTCGAAAGATTGACGAATGTTTCTATTTTGTTTTATAAGATCTGTTGTGAAATTGGTAAATTTGAATTAAAGAAATGATGAATTCAGATCAATACATTCCGGAAAGAAAGATTATCCCGAATTCTGTTAGTAGCTAAAGAGCTAGCTACTAAGCGAATATCACTTCAAGGCCGCCGAGAGGGGGACGGGATGGGGTGTTTTCTCTCGGGCCCGGTGTTTTAAGAAGCGTTTTCTCCCGAGCCCGGAGTTAGGCAAAATAAAAGTGTTTTTTGCTCTCACGAAAAGCATTATTTTTCTTTTATGTTACTTTGCTTTGTATCGACTATATCAAAAATTATAAAGATGTAAGCAAGGCGTATTCGGCTCTCGTTTTAATGCATATAATCCGAAGTTGTCATGATAATTTGACTTTAGTGTATCGTTGATTGTTTTGCCTCTGCAAAAGCACGAAAAGGTAAATTTGAATGAACAAAGATGAACCATTATATAAAACTATGATAAAACGTTATATCAAGTAGAATTATTTGTTAGAAACCACCATGATTTTCTGTAAGGTTTGTGTTCTAAGTATCTCATTTTTCTTCTTTATAAGAATAAAAACATCGTCATGATTGGGGAAGATAAAGTTATGCATTATAAATGTATATTTAGACGTTTTATAAAACCCTAAAAATTATGCTCAGGGGGAATAGGGGGCGAACCTTCACATGGCAACGTGTCTGATCGCCTCAACCTGGCGAGGCCAGCATTATCCATGTCGAAATCGTCTCAAGTCGACTCAAACCTCCACGTGGTGTTCCCTGGGCAACGGCAAACTGGCATCCGTCAGTTTGACGGCTAATTTGAGCGGCGGGTCACTCCTAGACCTTAAACATGGAATGTGCGCAGGGTTTGGGTCCCGCCACATTACTACTGCCCAATGAAAACTAAACCAGCCTCGGATAAGAACCCCAATTACGTTGACGACCACCGCAAACGAAAAACGGACAATGATTTACGGATACTGGAATGTCCGAACCCTTTATAGGGAAGGTGCCATTATCCAACTGGTGGAAGCCCTCAAAACAATAAAGGCTGACATCACCGCCATCCAGGAAATGCGATTTAAAGGGCAAGGCTGCTCTAAACAAGCACACTGTGATATCTACTACAGCTGCCATGCGGAGAGACGCGAATTTGGATTCGTTGTTAGCAGAAAACTACGCCACCTTGTTTCCCGGTTCACACCTGTCAACGAAAGATTGGCCACGATCCGCATCAAGGCAAAATTTTTCTACATCAGCCTTATTTTCGCGCACTCCCCGACGGAGGAAAAGGACGAAGCCGTCAAAGACGCTTTCTACGCTAGTCTTGAGGACGTATACGACCACCTTCCGGTCCATGACGTGAAAATAGTCCTCGGCGATTTTAATGCGAAAGTCGGAAGGGAAGGCATCTTTGGCCCCACTGTCGGTCAGTTCAGTCTTCATGAGACCTCCACGAACAACGGTCTAAGACTGATCGACTTCGCCGCGGCGCGAAACATGTAGTTAGTAGCACCAGATTTAAGCACCTCGACATCCACAAGGCCACCTGGCTGTCCCCGGATCAAAAAACGCGAAACCAAATTGATCATGTTGTAATCGACGGAAGGCATGCCTCTAGTGTTCTAGATGTACGTACATTTCGGGGGGTCAACATTGACTCCGACCATTATCTTGTTGCAGCCAAGATCCGCATGCGATTATGCAATGCGAAGAACATACGAATAGGAATGCAACGAAAGCTAGATGTCGCTAAGCTGCAATTACAACGGACTGCCGAAGCCTACTCCGCTCAACTCTCGGTTAAGCTCAACCAACCAACCTCTGGACCCGACGACGCCGGCGGACTTTGGGCGCATATATCCCACTCCATGCGCGCTGCCGCTGAAGAAGTCATTGGTTTCCGGCGCCCGCAACCTCGGAACCAATGGTATGATCAGGAGTGTCGCATTGCGACTGCAGTAAAAAACGCCGCATATAGAAAAACGCTGCAGTCAGCTGTAACGCGAGCCGTGCGAGAAAACTACCGCGAAAAGAGGAAGGAAGAGAGGCGGCTTTTCAGACGCAAGAAAAGAGAGCAGGAAAAGCGTGAGCGTGAGGAACTAGAGGTATACCATGGCAAGAAGGATGCACGAAAATTCTATCAACAGGTTAAGCGTCTAACCCAAGGTTTCAAGCCCGGAGCATCCACTTGTAGAGACGAAAATGGAGATCTGAATACGGATACGCAGTGTGTGCTGAGATTGTGGAGACGGCACTTCTCCAATTTACTTACTGGCGACGATTCCACCAATGCCGCCCATGGAGAGCGCAGTTCAGAGCTACCAATCAACAATGACGGAGTGGAAGTACCACCACCTAGCCATGATGAGGTTCGAGTTGCTATCCAACGACTCAAAAACAACAAAGCAGCGGGTGCTGACGGCCTGTCAGCTGAATTGTTTAAAACCGGCGGCGATGAATTGATAAGGCGCATGCATCAGCTCATCAGCAAAATATGGCTAGAAGAAAGCATGCCCGACGATTGGAACCTCTGCGTACTGTGCCCTATACTTAAGAAAGGAGACCCAACAATCTGCGCAAGTTATAGAGGTATCAGTCTTATTTCCATCGCATATAAGGTTCTCTCAAGCGTACTGTGTGAAAGATTAAAGCCGATTACAAAAACACTGATTGGACCTTATCAGTGTAGCTTTCGACCTGGAAAGTCCACCATAGACCAGATTTTCACGCTACGACAAATCCTGGAGAAAACCCACGAAAATGAAATTTACACACACCATCTCTTTGTCGATTTTAAAGCTGCGTTCGATAGACCGAGAAGGGATTGCCTATACGCAGCAATGTCTGAGTTCGGTATACCTGCAAAGTTGATTAGACTTTGCAGAATGACGTTGAGCAACACACGCAGCTCCGTCAAGGTAGGAAATGACCTCTCCGAAACTTTCAATACCGAAAGAGGTTTCAGGCAAGGCGATCCACTGGCTTGCGATCTCTTCAACATCATTATGGAGGGGATCGTAAGAAAGGCCGGTGTGCATCGTAATGGCACCATTTTTTATAAAGGTGTCCAGCTCCTTGCGTACGCTGATGATATTGATATTGGCAGAACCAAGAGAGATGTTACCGCTGCTTTCGCCGCTATCGAAAAGGAATCAGCCAAAGTGGGTTTGACGATAAATGAGGGTAAAACAAAGTATATGCTGTCTACAAACAAGGGAGCGCGGCGTTTAGACTCCCACGTTTCATCCGGCTGCTATAACTTTGAAGTAGTCAAGGAGTTCGATTACCTTGGCACCGCCATTAACACTAACAACGAAATCAGCCTGGAGATAAAGCGAAGAACAATAATTGCTAATAGGTGCTACTACGGGCTCAGTAAGCAACTAAGTTCCAGAGCCCTCTCTCGATCGACAAAACTAACACTCTACAAGACGCTCGTTCTACCTGTGCTGCTTTATGGCGCTGAGGCATGGGTAGTTTCGCAAACTGACGCAGCCGCTCTGGGGGTGTTCGAGAGAAAAGTTCTTCGCAAAATTTTCGGTCCTCTTCGAGTCGGCGATGACTATCGCATCCGAATGAACCACGAGCTGTATGAGCTCTACGATGACATTGACGTAGTTCGGCGTATAACTGTGCAGCGACTACGCTGGCTGGGTCATGTCCATCGTATGAACGAGGAAGCTCCAGCGAAAAAGGTGCTCGAGGCGAGGGTCGCTGGTCAACGACGACGAGGGAGACCATGCCTCCGATGGATGGACCAGGCTGAGGAAGCCCTAACCGCACTTGGTGTATCCGATTGGAGAAGGCGCGCGCAAAGCAGAGGCGCCTGGCGAGAGCTGATGAGGTCGGTTGAAACCCGGACACGGGTTGTTACGACCACCTAAGTAAGTAAGTAAGTAAAAATTATGCTCGATAAATCAGAAAATATGTTCCATAAAAATATTAGGTACAACGTAAAAATGAAACAAAAATAGACATTTTTTTGAACCAAAAACACTTGTTTTCAGTCTTAGTGGTAGTGTATAGTGTCCGACCGAATATTCAGTTTCGACCAGTTGGCAAGTTGTACTTACTTTCTGTTGGTAGCAGCTGTTCGGCCTTCATATAGTCGATACCGAAACTTAAAAATATCATATGACATACGACGAAAAAAAAATATTGAAAAATTTAATTAATATTTATTCTAATTTCAACAATTCTTTTTATTGTTATATGTATGAAATTTAACGTTTTCTGCTTACTTTTAATACAAAAAATTTATTTAAAAAATTTTTATCTTTTAATGGATTCTCAGTTTCGGCCAAATATTACAAAAAGGGCCGAATTTTCGGTTTTGGTCAAAATTTCATTTTTGCTTAAAACTTCAGTTTCGATCGAACACTAGCATGGATTAGTTTTCTTTTGAACAGAAAAGACTTGAAAATTAAAAAAAAAGCGATAATCAACCGAAAAATTTAACAAAACCTGCAAAATTAATTGGATCCTATAACCAAACTGAAATAATATTTGCCGGATTTTTTTTTTTTATTTTTTGAGCATTTTAAACATCAAAAGATGTTAAAAAACATGTATTTAATTGTGTAATTGTATAGAAAATAAGTTGCCATCACAACATTTTTTAAATCCATATTGACATTTTTGACATATGGGCATTTCCAAACTGGCGTTACGTACGATTTGTTCGAAAAAATATTAAAAGAAGAATGAAAAATTCAAGTTTTTAAAAAGGTTTTTTTATATTTGCGTATTAATTAAGTAGCACTATATTAAGCGAAAATTGCAACAATCGACCCTAAGGATTTAAAAATATAAGCAAAACTATGCTTTAGCATGACGTTATAAAAAACAGTAATTGGGTAGGACTTTTTAGGACCTTTTTTAGAAAGATTTTAAATAATATAAGTTTACTTTCCAAGTAATCAAATTTAAAAATCTTTTCCGGTTTTTTTATTATTAGGCTTAGTCATCTGGCGTGACGTTACGTTACGAAAAAGAAAAATTAAATTTGTGAAATAGTGCAGACGATTTGATCAGCATGGTAAATGAGTTTATGTTCAAATTGCTTATATCACTAAAATTAAAATTTTTTTTAGGATAATATCATTAAATAATAAGTTTTTAATAACTTTTATTTTTTGGGTCACTGTGGACTTTTTTCTGGAAATGCCCATATGGCAATACTTTACCAATTTTTAGAAGTTTTTCACTAGCGCAAACTTAAAATGCCTCATGAGACTGAGACCACAGTTTCATTTACGAATTATACGTGCTGTTTACACCACGATCTTGTGCTCGTGGATATTGTGCTCGTGGATATCATGCATATTTACTCACGTACAATTTTGTTGTTGCAAAATACGCTTTTGGTTAATACCCAAAAAACTAATAAAACTATTGTTCGCAGTCATTATTATTTTCTCCCAAAATTAAAATCGTAAAATTTAGCATTAAGTTTGTGCATTCTAACAAGCCATAGATGACCAAAATCCATTATCATTTGGTTAAATGGAAGCAGTCTGTACGCTGCGAACGCATTTAAAAAAATTGGTGATTGTCGATTTGAAAAACGACTTAAAACTGCTGCCAATTTTTCAATTTTCAACTCATTTCAGTTATCTTAGACTTTTTTGAAAGGTATTTTATAGTTTTAACGATTTCTGCAAACAAATTAGGAATTTTTGTTGGTTACTATTTTTTAAAAAAATTAAGAACTAACGTTTACACAAAGTTTATGAAAAATTGACTTCTCCATTGCGATAAACACACTTTATATACTTTTTTCAAAAATCTTTTGGCATAGTAAAATTTTACGTTAAGTTCTATTGTACAAAAGGTCATTTTGTTCTTAAATTCTCATATCCTAAGCATATTTAAAAAATTGTTAAAAGTCGGAATACCGGAATTTCTACTTTTTAACTTTAAAATTTTTTTAAACTTCTGAACCCTTCAAGAGCACACCTTCATTTTAAATCGTTGGAAAGGTAATGGAACGTGAAATGGAAAGGTAGAATGGAAATGAAAATAATGAAGAAAAAAAAAGCAAAATTATGAAAAAGAAAAAAAAAATTAAAGCACCTGTTGCTGGCATAGTTATAAACTTTGAAATTAAGAATGGGCCATTATACTGCATTTTTTTGAAAATTTTTATATTTTTCCCTTAAAATAGAGGAAATAACATTTCCAATGATACTTTTTTTACGAAAATCGGATTTAAGGCATAATATACGTGTAACAACTAAAAAAACGCATCTTGTTTAAAATTTTTTTTTAGATACAAGGAGTTATTCTGGCTTACCAAAAAAATAATTTAGAGCTGGCTCTAATTAGTGCCAGTGTAATACTAGTGTAATAGTTTTCAGGCTTTTATATAGAGGGCGCTGAAAATTACAAAAAAAAATACATCCAAAACGGTTCGACGGATATCGCCTTTTCCATGTATCTGAAACAAAAAAATCAAATGCCATTTTAAAATACAGACCACTAATTTAACATACCCCTACGCACGACCCCCGGAGGGTTTTTTAAAAATTATGGCGAAAGTTAAAGTAAAAACTTAAAAACGGGGTAGACTTTCGCGCGCTTTTTTGTCAATAAAAAAAACAAAAATAGTAGGTACTTGAATTTAGGGGGAATGCTTAAAGGACAAAATTCAAAATGATTTATTGAAATTTAACCAATAGATTTCGAGTTATCTATCGAACCGTTTTAAAGAAACTAAAAAAAAAAAAAGAACGAAATTGCCATCTCAGCCCTTGAAAGGACCTTGACCGAGCTTCTTATGATCAACTGTGTTGTGTGTGATGTGAAATGTTTGCACACAAATGATCGAGAACTGGACCTACATGTTTTACGCCGACTTCGAACGGCTTATGTTCTCAAGAAGCTTTTCATGGCAGTTTTATTCTCTGAGGATTGCCATTGTCTGCAAAGAGGTGACGGCCGAACAGAAAAATTAATTCAATTGAAAAAACTTTCTGTGTCAGGTGGAGGATTCGAACCTGGGTCCTCTGACGGAAGAGTCACACACTTTACCAACTACGTCACGGCCGCCGCTAAAGAAACTTGTTTTAAAGAAACTAGTTTTGAGGATATCGCGTTTAAAGCTTTTGTTTTTTGCATATATTTTTAAAATTATCGGTTTATAAACTTACTATTATTTAATCTTCAATGTCAGGTATCGTTTTAAAAACATGTATGTACAGCCAGCATCAAAAGAAAGTGTACAGCAAATGGTTCATTATTTACGAACTACTTTATCTTGAAAAAAGAATGAAACAATAAATACCTTTAATTTTTCAAAAGTGTATTAAAATGTAGTCTATTTTAACCAAAACAAAAAATTTATTTATTTTTTCTTGAACATAAAATTATTACTTGATGGCAAAAATGCTTAATATATATAATATATACTACTGCCGGAATATTATGCCATTCCTCAGTGATTGCGCGTTTTAAGGATTCTTTGTCACTAATTCTGAGTTTGCGGATCTGCCGGTCGAGATGTTCCCATAAGTGCTCGATGGGATTCAAGTCAGGTGATTGGGAAGGGTGATCTAACTGCTTTGGAGTTCTGTATGTTTTTGCCATTCTTTAACAATCCGTGCGGTATGCTTGGGGTCGTTATCTTGCTGAAAGACCCAATTTGACGCTAAGCATAATTTCTCGACACTTGTCTGCAAATTTTCTTTTAAAATGTTGAGATAATCTGTGCTGTTCATAGTACTATCTATGAACACAAGATTTCCAACATCACTTGCTTTACAGTCTTGGCTACATTCTGTTCTTCAAACGCTTTATTTTTATCTCTCCATATTTTCGGTACAGCTTTCCTTCCAAAAATTTCTATTTTACACTCGTCACTGAATAAACAGTTATTCCAAAAAATAATGTCTTCAGATTTATGCTTTTTTGCATACTCCAGACGCTTCTTTTGGTTCCTTTTAGAAATAAGTGGCTTTTTTCTTGGAACTCTACCATGTAAGCCATTTTCATGCAGAGCACGGCGAACGGTACTGGCACTTATGCCTGCTCCGAATGTTTCTGTGAGTTCCTCCGCTATTCTGACTGCACTTTCATATGGATTTGTCCTAACCCTTCGCACTATCGCTCTTTGTCCACGCCTGACAAAGTTGTGGCCTGCCGGAACGGGGAAGATCTTCTACACTTCTCAAGTTTTTGAATTTGTCTAGAATTTTTTTGACAGTATTATGACTTCTGTCGATAATACTAGCAATTTCCCTGAAAGATTTGCCTTGAGCTGCTAATTTTACGACTAAATTACGTGTTTCTATTGTTGTTTGCTTGCCCATGTTGAATATTAGTAAAAATGTTATTATTGCAATAATTATAACCGCACAGATCATTGGCATGAATACTACTGAATATAAGCAATGCTAATGCAACAAAAAATATAATTAGTTGAGAAAATACCGTTATAACAAGAGAACAATTAAAGATTGTGAGAGTGTACACTTTGTTTTGATGCGCAAAATCAGACCATTTAGAATTTTTTTTGAAAATTTCAAGTTGAACAAGAATGAAGAAAATTTTTGTTTTTGTCGAAATCAACATTTACTCAATGCTCTTTAAAAAACTGCAAGTAATTTTTTTGTTCCATCTCTCTTTTAAGATCTATTAGTGCTTAAATGTTTTTTTTTTGACGCTGACTGTATATTCTAGAAACTATGAAGAACATATTAAGCAAACAAAAAAATTTTTTTTTTAATTTTTTTTTTTGAATTTACACGTATATTATACCTTAAATTGACTCAAAGTAGACCCTATTTTGGTTGCGAAAAATGATTCTAAAAATTTATAACTTCGGATTTTGGTTTCTAATCAAAAAACCAATCCAAGAATAAAATTTGAGCCAAATCGCAACTGATATTACACTTCAATGTGAAATTTCCGATAAATTAAGCTCGGTCTTCCTCGGTGGTCTATGATTTTATAAAATATGAGAATTTCCTCTTTAAATAAGAATTTCAATACAAATTAGCAATGGTATATGTTAATAAAAAAATTATGCATACTCTTATATCATCATACTTTGCATACTCTTATATCATCATACTTTTTGCTTTCCATATTTTGCAATAATATTAACAGATATTGATTTACAACATTAATTAAAATAGAGCTTGATGACATTTGAAGAGGGATAATTTCTTGAGAAGTTATGTGTAAAAATCGTGCTTTTATTATACGGTTTTACAGTTTATTATACACATTATTACTATACAGTTATATTCATTATACATTGTTATGCATGAATACAGTATTTCATGTAAAAAAATTGACTTGCACTAATTAACTACTGTCATTTATTTTATGTTAAATCTATATATAAATAGGCGAAGGTAAAACAGTTCAGTACCATTTTCTCCTGTGTTTCTCAACCGATTTTGATGATTTTTTTTTTTTAAATGAATCAGAGTAGGGAGAAGGAGTGCACTGAATAGATGTTAAAGAAAATGCTAGCTTGAATACCCAGCGTCACTCGGGGGTGGCATGTCGAAAAGGTTGAATTTCGACCACTGGCGTACTCTAGTAATTATTAAATTGTATTTAAGTTGCAAAGTGACCTATGCCTTTATAATTGCTCCTTGCTCCTGTTTCCTCACATTAGCGCCTCATGTTTTCATCTCGCATTTCATAAAAGAAATTTAGTCGATAAATAAAATAAATTATTTTATTTAATAATTCAAGAGTATAGAGTTTTAAATCGAGTTTTGTGCTAGGAATAATTAAACAAAGGACAAGATATTAGAAAATTTCATAATTACTTTAAAGTAATTATGAATTATGAATTTCTTTAAAGTAATTGTGAATTCTTAACAAATGCAGAAATTATGCCAATAATAAAAGATGTTCAGAGAAGTTTTGTTGCAGTTTTAAACTAAATAACAAAATGCATCAAGAAATAAACAGCGGTTTCTTTTTAAAAATGAAAATTAAAAATTAAAATTGCGATTTATATAAAATAAATTTTTTGTGCTTAAGAAATTATTATCGAGTGGATTTATAAACAGTAAACACGACAATGTCTGTTGGCAACTCTATTAGTTTGAGTTTTCTATTATTTTCTTTACCTTAAATGCAACGCTGTAAAAAAACAACATGAAATGTCACTTGAGTATTTTAGCTATAAGAATAAAGTCACTTTTATATATATTGAATTATTAATGAAATAAATGCGTATTTCTTTGGATTACAACATTGGCGACGAGGATTAGGAAAGTCCTCTCTCCTTATTAGTTGGATTCGCTTACAACAGCGACTCTCTAGCCAGCAGAGCATGGACGACAACGTGCGAGCATTATTTCAGCAGATGCAGGAGCAGCACGAGCGCGATGATGTTGCACTGCAGAATTTAGTGAAACAGCTTCTAACTTCGCAGATTCAACCAGCAGCTAGCTCAAAAGTGGACACCGGTCCAGAGTTCGTCATTGAATCACTTGCGACGAACATCACGGAGTTCTGCTTTGATCCCGAACACAACCTCACTTTTGACACATGGCTTGCTCGATATGAAGACCTCTTTGAAATCGACGCAGCCAAGCTGAATGACGCAGCCAAGGTAAGGCTCTTGCTACGCAAGCTCAACACAATAGTGCACAGTAAATATATCAACTATATTCTGCCTAAACATCCACGCGATCTCAACTTTAAAGAGACAGTAGATAAACTTACAAAACTCTTTGGACTGCAAACGTCACAGTTTAATATTAGATACAACTGTTTGCAGATGACCAAAGACTCTGACTCGGATTTCATAACATACGCTGGTATCGTAAACAAACAGTGCGAAAGTTTCAAGTTAAATGAGTTAACTCTTGATCAATTTAAATGTTTGATTTTTGTAATGGGACTCAAGTCATCGTCTGATTTCGAAATTCGGACCAAAATGTTGAACAAACTAGACAATGAGACCGCAACCATTACGCTCGACGTTTTATCAAGAGAATGTCAACGTTTGATAAATTTAAAAGCCGACACAGCGCACATCGAAAATCCGAAGTTAGATGCTCAAGTCAATCGTGTACAAACTCACGAGCACAAAACCAAGTCGACGCCAAAATCTCCGTGCTGGTTTTGTGGCGGACTGCACTACGTCCGCGACTGCCCTTTTAGCAAGCATAAATGCGATCAGTGCCACGTCGTTGGCCACAAAGAGGGCTACTGCAACGCAAGAAAGAAAACACCGGTTACGAAGCAAAAACACGAAAATAAATACAAATCGTGTCCGAAGGGTTCTAGGAACGTCAAGTTGCAATCAAAAGGTATTTTCGTCACAAATAAAATTATTTCAAGTGCGAGAAAATACATAACTGGCGAAATCAATGGAAAAAATGTTGATTTAGAATTCGACACGGCATCTGACATAACAATTATCTCCAAGAAAAATTTTGAAAGGCTTCAAATATCAAATGTTGTCGATGTTATACATTCAGCACGCAGCGCAACAGGAAAATTGCCATTATCAGTGCAGTTTGACTGCCATGCCAAGTTCAGAGATAAGGAAACAACAACAACATGCTTTGTTACACCAATAAAAGATCTCAACGTCATGGGCATCGACTGGATTAAAGCTCTTCAGCTTGACGACATGTCCATCAATGCGATCTGCAATCAAGTCTCAGCTGGGAACCAGGGAAATGTTTTCGATGACAAATTGGGACTCTGCAACAAAACCAAGGCACATTTGGTGACGAAGCCCAACATACAGCCAGTTTTTCGACCAAAGCGACCGGTGCCCTATGCATTACAAAATCTCGTTGAGGCAGAGCTGCAGCGATTACAAGAAACCAATGTCATTTCGCCAGTAAATTTTTCCGAGTGGGCTGCGCCGATAGTCGTCATCAAAAAGTCAAATGGTAGCATACGCATTTGCGCCGACTTTTCTACAGGTTTGAACAACGCTCTCGAGACTCATCAATATCCTCTTCCTTTGCCGGAGGATATTTTTTCGAAACTGGCAAACGCCAAATTCTTTAGCCACATCGACCTCTCTGACGCATTTCTACAAATTGAAGTCGACGAAGAATCAACACACCTACTTACGATAAACACACACATGGGTTTATTCCGCTACAACCGAATGGTGTTCGGCGTTAAAGTATTTCCTGCAATTTTTCAACAAGTCGTTGACAAAATGCTCGCAGGTCTGTCAGGCGCGGCAGCATACATTGACGACATTTTTGTGTCAGGGAAAGATCAAAAAGAGCACGATAAAAATTTGGACGAGGTTTTGCGTCGAATCCAAGATTACGGATTTAAGTTAAAGTTCGCAAAATGCAAGTTTTCCGTGCCTGAAGTCAAGTATCTTGGATACGTTATCAATCAGTATGGACTTCAGCCTAGCTCCGATCGCGTTCTAGCCATCAATCAAATGCCGGAACCTACTAACATTTCCGAACTTCGATCCTTCTTGGGTGCCATAAATTTCTATGGCAAATTTATAAATAATATGAGGCAGCACAGAGGGCCACTGGACGAGTTACTGAAAGCAAACAACAGGTGGCAATGGACAAAAATTCATCGTAAATGCTTTAATGATTTAAAGGCAATTTTGAATTCGAATTTGCTACTTACGCACTACGATCCGCAACAAAGTATCATCGTAGCGGCAGACGCGTCAAATTATGGACTAGGCGCATGCCTTCTTCACGAATTTCCAAATGGTTCAATAAAGGCCGTTTGTCTGGCATCGCGTTCGCTAACTCCAGCTGAAAAAGCGTACAGCCAAATAGAAAATATTTTTGCTGTAACTAAGTTCCACAAAATGATTTTTGGCAGGAAATTCAAATTGCACACTGACCACAAACCATTACTTGCGATCTTCGGCAAGAAAAACGGCATTGCAGTTCATCAAGCAAATCGACTACAACGATGGGCAGTCAAGTTGTTGGCATATGATTTTGACATAAGCTTTATTTCGACGAACAGTTTCGGGTATGCTGACGTACTCTCACGTCTCATCGCTAAAAACATTAGCCCATCAGAGGATTACGTCATCGCATCAATAAAATTCGAAAATGAAATCCACCAAATTTTAGCAGACTCCCTCGAAAATTTACCAGTTACTCACAAAATGGTCAAATACGAAACGGCTAAGGACAAAGTTCTAGGTTTGATATTTGAATATGTGTCAAGTGGCTGACCAAGCAAAATTGAACTCAAACAGCTCTTCAATAGAAAAGACGACATCAGCATCATCGACGGCTGCTTTATGATTGCTCAACGAGTCGTCATTCCTAAAGTTCTTCGAAAACGCGTTTTAAAACAACTACATCGCGGGCATCCAGGTGTAGAGCGCACAAAATCAGTGGCTAGAAGCTACGTTTATTGGCCTCGTATCGACAAGGATATCGAAACGCTCGTGTATAATTGCAATAACTGCGCTGTTGCTGCAAAAATGCCGACGAAAACATAATTGCAACCATGGCCAACACCTGCAGCGCCATGGGAGTGTCTTCATATAGACTACGCTGGACCCGTCAATGGCAGCTATTTCTTAGTCGACGCGTACTCTAAGTGGCCAGAAATAATTCCAACAAAATCCATAACATCACATCAAACACTAGAGATTCTCTGCGAAATATTTTCACGCTTTGGACTACCAAAAGTTATTGTGTCCGACAATGGAACGCAATTTTCCAGTGCGCAGTTTCAAAAATTTGCTAAGGAAAATGGTATAACCCATCTTCGTTCTTGTCCATACTATCCGATGTCAAACGTACAGGCTGAGCGATTTGTTGACACCTTTAAGCCCGCTCTCCGAAAATTAAACGGAGAGGGAACGACAAATCAAAATCTTTTAACATTTCTGCAATGCTATCGATCCACGCCGAATCGAAACACACCAAACAGAAAGTCACCTGCTGAAATATTATTAGGCAGAAATATTCGCATCGGCTTGGACCTCATCAAACCGCAATCAACTGATAACACTAAGCAGAAGAACGCCCAACACATTGAGATAATGAAGCAACAGTTCGATCAAAAGCACGGCTCCAAGCAGAAATCTTTCTCTAGCCAGGACATGGTGTACGCAAGTGTATACACGGGCAATAACAGTTTCTCTTGCAAACCAGGTGTAATTATAGAACGTGTTGGAAAGGTAATGTTCAATGTCTTACTTGACAATGGAAGATTGATACGCTCTCATGCCAATCAATTAAGGATACGCTATTGCACTGACATTACATCGACATCAATTACGAAATCACCGTCAACATTAGCTGAAGCATTCGAAATATACGACCTTTCAACGACTTCGGCTCAGAACGAAGAAAGCATTCAAAGCACGGCAACAGTTTTAGACGACTTATCAGCAGTTGCGACACCACCGACTATCAAAAGATCTCAACGCTCACGCCGACCTGTAGATAGATTTGTGCCTGGATAAATTTCGGTATTATAACTTAAAACGGAAGGTGTTGGCAACTCTATTAGTTTGAGTTTTCTATTATTTTCTTTACCTTAAATGCAACGCTGTAAAAAAACAACATGAAATGTCACTTGAGTATTTTAGCTATAAGAATAAAGTCACTTTTATATATATTGAATTATTAATGAAATAAATGCGTATTTCTTTGGATTACAACAATGTCAAATGCAAGTTATTAAAATATATATAACAAAAACAAAAAAAAAACATGCTTGTTGTTAAGTAGGGGAAGTATAACTTCAAGTGGCTTGGGCTATCAATTTTTCATCGCCTGGTTAGCTCAACAGAAGTGCTCTGGCTTCACGATCGGAGAGTCCTGGGTTCGAAACGTGTAATTTGTTTTAAATGTGCACATATATTTCAGATTCTTGAGTGAGTTATTGTATTTTCAATGTTTGTGCTATATGGGAAGTAGGCGTTGTTGTAGGTGGACTTGCAAAATTTTTCGTAAGTGGTCTTATATAGTCCATTTCAACTTACAGGGAGCGTCAAAACAAAATGAACACCATATTTGTGAATACTTTTTACATTATTTTAATATTTTAAAAAGTAATTTTATAAAAAATTTCATTGTTTTTCTTACTAAAACTATACATTATTTTACAACAAAAAATTCACATAATTCACAAACGAAAAATACTCTATTTTCTTCGAGTCAAAACAATGTGTACACAAGACCGTATCACCAAACTAACCTATTTTTGACACCGGCTCAATCGTTTGATATAATATATATATTTATAAAAATGATGAATTTGAGTGGCTTAAGGTCCAATCTTTTATTTTAAACAATTTTTTAACGTTTTGTTTAAATTTGTTAATATTTATTTTCGATATTTCGCTCATCGTCGACAAGCATCCTCAGAAACTGTAAACAAATTTATAGAAACAATTAACAAAAAGTTTTTTACACTGACTACATTTAAAAAACTCTAAATTTTTTTAAAAAATTTTTAAATTGAACGAGTTACATTTAAAAATTAATTCACAATTTCTGAAAATCAAAAACAAAGGAATAAATTATTACTTATTTACTTATTTAGTTATACCTATTTTTTGTCAACTTGTCAAGTGAATTTTTTTCTATATACTTTCTATATATATGTGCACACTTGTCCGTATCTGTTTTGTAGTTAAGTCTCTTTTCTTTTGGGACGGTAACGATGTGAAGCATTTCCAAAGTGTATCGTCTCCTTATTGTCAAAGTTAAATTCATCATATAAAAAAGAGGTGAAAAATCAACTAAATAACTTAAAAAACGGAGGGCCCGCCGCAACACAGCAACAAAGATGAAGAAGTGAAAAAACAAATATAGCAACAAAATTAACAAAACGATTCAGATATATTCCAACAAAAATAAAAACAACCAACTTGAAAACATTAATTGCTTTTTTAACTACATGTAGAAGATCAGGACTGACACCAAACTTTATAACAAACATAACCAACAAAATCAGCAACATTTCTGAAAACATCAGCAGAATGTCCACTAACATAGAAAAAACACTTTCAGCACACATATCAACTTTCCAATTAAAAATATTAAATTTACTAATAAAACACAAACATCAATTGTTACAGAAATCATCGAAGACAACATAGACAACGAATACGCAGAAATATTTTTCAAAAGCGAAAACAAAATCAACGACAAGTTCACCACACGCACAACAGGAAGACAAAAATACACAAAAAAAAATACACAAAACTAAAAGAGCACCAGGTGGAGCGCATCCACATAAAAACACACAGATTGGTTTGTAAACAAAACAGATTTTGTTTACAAAATCAAAAAATGTTTTGTTTGTTTTGGTTGCTCTCACTAGGACCCAAACACGCGCTACCAACAACTAAGCAACAATTACCATTATACAAGTGCATCGCAGAGGGAGAAGACCTTATACAGACGATAACAAAAAAAAAAAAAAGAGGAACAATACACAGCGAGATCGAAGCTTACAGCAATGATACATGGACACCTCAACAAAATTAAAATTAAAGCAACTTTAAATAATTAAAGCAACTTTGGAAACAGTGAAGGCGACAAAAAAAAATTCCTAAAAGAACATGACAACATATTAATTTTAAATTCTGACAAAGGAAACATGACGGTCGCAATGAATAAGGATGAACATGAAAAAAAATTAGGATTTTAGTTAGGGATATTGGAACCTATAAAATTATAAAAAACTGCCCTACATCTACACTACAACGAGTTTTGCGAATATCTCGTTAAAAACAAGCACATTACAAGAACTGAGAAAAGAAGCATCTTTACAAACGTAGCAACAGCACAGAGAATTTATGGATTGCCTAAAATACACAAGGACAACACACCACTTAGACCCATCTGCTCTTCGATTGGTTCACCATCATTCGGACTCTGCAAATATCTGACAAAAATTTTAAAAAACATAACAAAGAACTCGACGTACAACATAAACAACGCGCTGGAATTTAAAAAGAAAATCGGTGACGCATACATTTATGATGATGAAGTCATAATATCATTTGACGTGATTTCTCTTTTCCCAAGTGTAACAATAGACTGAGCATAATTACTAGAAAATGGCCAGACATCACTAAACACACAAAAATCACGCGCTCAACAATTTTCACAAAAACATTAAATTTACCATGGAAATTAAAAATGACCGAAAACTAACATATTTAGACACATTGATACTAAGACTAGACAACAAATTAAAATTTGACTAGTTTCAAAAACCTGAGGCACTATGCTCCACCTAGGAGCTCGAGGAAACGATGATGAGTTTCAAAAACCTATGGCATCTGGATGGTTAATAAATTTTGACTCTAAGCATCCTAAACGGGTCATAATAAATACAACGACAAATTTTATTAAAAACGTTTTAGGCATCAGCGACAAAGATTTCCATACAAATAATATCAATAAAATCCGGACAACACTAAAAAAAAAAAATGAGTTTCCAAAAAAGACAATCGAAGACCTAATTAACAAATTTAAAGCAAGAAAAAACATGAAAGATAAAAACGAAACAAAAGCTAAACTTTATGAATCCTCGACTTATATTCCCGGTTTATCAAGAAATTTATAAAATCCAATTTGTATGACCGAGACAGCGTAAATATCGCACTAAAAACGAACAATACAGTACAACAACTTTACAGTAACACTAAAACGAAAATTGACAAGATAGAAAAATCAAACGGTACCTATAAACTTTCTTGTAACGGTGACGGGTCCAACGTATGTGATCAAATATATATTGGGATTACTAAAAATAAACTATAGACAAGAATTACTTCACACAAATCAGACCAAAAAACACGGAGACAATCAACAAAAAACAGCACTTTCGGCCCACTGTACAGACAAACTACTGGAAACGATACACTTTGGAAATGCTTCACATCATTAACGTCCCACAAGAAAAGAGACTTAACTACAAAACAGACACGGACAAGTGTGCACATATATATAGAAAAAATTCACATGACAAGTTGACAAAAAATTAGTAGACGTGATTTTTAAGTGATAGTCGTTTTTAATTTATTTCTTTGCTTTTGATTTTTAAAAATTGTGAATTATTGTTTAAATGTTAAATGTAACTCGTTTAATTTAAAAAATTTTTAAAAAAATTGTGAGTTTTTTAAATGTAGTCAGTGTATGAAACTTTTTGTTAATTATTTCTATAAATTTGTTTACAGTTCCTGAGGATGCTTGCCGACGGTGAGCGAAATATCGAAAATAAATATTAAGACATTTTAACAAAACGTTAAAAAATTGTTTAAAATAAAAGATTGGACCTTGAGCCTGACACTCAAATTCATCATATAAAAAAAGAGGTCAAAAATCAATTAAACAATTTATTAAAATATTTTGTTTTTTCAAAATAGGTCCGTATTTGCAACTTTGCAAATTTTATATATAGACGTGTTTGTATATTTTTCCTGATTTTTTTAAACTAATATTACTTTTTCTCGACTAATCACCCACTTTATCTTAGTTCCTAATATATAATAAAGTTTCAAAAGTGCAAAACATTAAGGGGGTCTTCTCATTGAGCAACTTTTTTTTCGACTTTTTTTTTTGCATTTATTTATAGCTTGGGTAGTTGAATAGAATATGCCCCTAAAAGGATTTTTAGAAATTCAAAATACCTTAGAAGATACAGCCTTTTTTGTGAAGCAAGGTCTTCGTCAAAATGAGCTATTTTTTTCGACTCATTTTCGAACGAAGCGGCATAAAGTAACCACCGAATTCCGTTGAAAATGTTTATTGTTAGGTAAAAACGTGTTTGCACACATATTCATACAAACATACGAATACACATTTCTGCTTATTTTAGGGGTTGAAGCATTTTTTGAGTCCAGGTGTTCAACTGAAAGCATCATTTAGTTCAGTTTGTATCGAGTTGAGCAACAGACGCGTGCGCTTCAGTGAACGGAAAAGTAAATTTTTCATAAATTTATTGTAATTTTTGTAATAAAAAAAAAAAAACGCCCAAGTGAGCGTCAGAATCGTGCTAAAAAACGTGGGTTTAGTGGAAATCAGCATCTTAGACCAGAGGATTCTGAATATACCAGTACATCGGCCAAGAAATTCAAGAATAACGAAGACGACGAAGTATCAATCAAAAACAATTTGAAGTATTGCATTCTCGAGTTCTGTTCTGTGTTTACCACGTTGTCAGCGTTGGTAATTTGTGCCTCATGCAAGCAAAAAATTGAGTTCTCAGAAGCCTCACCAAATGGAGTTGGATTTAAAATCGCTTTGAACTGCGCCTGCCCACGCACAACATATATTCCTTCGTCACCTATGATCGGAAAATCATATGAAATTAATCGACGCTTGGTTGTTGCCATGCGGCTTTTAGGGATTGGGCCAAAAGGTATAACCATGTTTTGTGGCCTCATGGACCTCGGACAAAGTTTGTCCAACAATCTGTACTATACTATCCTACAAAATTTGTACGTTGCTGGAAAAGCCATGTACGAACATGTCATTTCAAAAGCTATTGGAGAAGAAAAAGAGGCTATGATCGAAGCGAATCCAGAGTGCGATCCCACTTTATTTACTATGTCGGGGGATGGGACTTGGAAGAAGCGTGGCTTTGCTTCCCTTTATGGTGTCACAACTTTGATTGCCAAGCATACCAAAAAAATTGTTGACACTGTCGTAAAATCTCGTCTGTGTAACAGCTGCAAATATTGGGAAGCCAAGAAGGAAGAAGAGCCAGAGGCTTACCAAATTTGGCTTGATACTCATGACGAAGAATGCATCATAAACCATGAAGGAAGCTCTGGGAAAATGGAGGTGGACGCTGTAATAGAGATGTTCTCCAGGTCGTTTGAAACACACGGCATAAAATATGTAAAGTATATCGGCGATGGTGATTCGCAGACCTTCAAAGGTGTATTAGATGTCGACCCCTATGACGGTGACCCTATAGTGGAAAAGAAAGAATGCATTGGGCATGTGCAGAAGCGAATGGGCACGCGACTTCGAAAAATAAAAAAAGAAAATAAGGGCATTGGAGGCAAAGGTGCGGGCAAGCTCACCGACAAATTAATATCCGAGTTGACCACATATTATGGCCTTGCGATCCGCCGTCATCCTGACTCCGTGGAGGATATGAAAAAGGAAATTTGGGCCACTTTTTACCATAAGTGCTCCACCGATGATAAACCGCAACACCAAAATTGCCCCACCGGTGCGTCAAGCTGGTGCGCATGGCAGAAAGCATCTGCTGAAGGTACGTTAGATAGCTTTCACCACACGTATGCACCTCTCGACAAGAAGGTGATGGAGGTAATAAAACCAGCTTACGAAGCGCTGTCGGCAGATAATTTGCTTGAAAGATGCCTTGGATCTGAAACTCAGAATTCCAATGAGTCCTACAATTCTGTTCTTTGGTCACTTTCGCCCAAACACATCAACTCAGGCGCACGCACCATCGAAGTGGCCAATTTCATTGCAACGTGCCTCTTCAACGACGGTTTTATACCCATACTTAAAATTATGGGATTGATGGGTATTGCGATTGGCAAAAACGCATACGAATACGCACTATCTCGCAATGAAGACAGATTGAACCGATCAGAGACTCGAGCTGCGGCATCATCAAAAGCTGGCAGAACGGCTCGCAGAGCAGAGAGGGCAGCAGAAAGCAGTTTCTACGAAAAAGAGGAAGGTGGCCTGTATGGAGCTGGCATCGCCGACTAATATTTGTAAGTAAAAATTGTCAGCTCTTTAAAACTGCATTTAAACATTTTTGATTTTTTTTTTCCCAAAAAAATTACTTCAAACTTTAAACGCGTTTATCTCGAACCCACGTTTTTCGAACTGGCGGCCATGATATCTCCAGTTCAACTGAACCGATTTTCATGAAATAAAGTGGAATCGACGCAGAATTGTCACCATTCTCGGGTGAACCTCGACCATAATTTTAAAAAATTTTTTACTATTTTTTTTTTACACTAAACTACAAAAAAAAAACCCGAAATTGAAATCTTTTTTTGAATGGCCGCCATTTTGTCAAAAAAAAATCACAAAATTAAGCTTGAGGTTCACCCGAGAATTACATCTATACTGATTATAACCCCGTTTTTTTTTTCATTTCAGACGCTCCGGAGACCCGGAATCGTGGCCGCCGTGACGACACCTTTTTTTTCACCACCAACTTTGAAGTCTCATTACTTTTTGAACAGCCCACGTATCGAGGCAAAACAAATTTTTTTATTCACTTTGAACCTTTTGTAATACAATAAATAAAAAAAGTTTTCAATTATTCTTTGCGTTTTCAAATAAGAATTTTTTTAAAAAGGGTCCAAAAAAAGGGTTTTGAATGAGAAGACCGCCTTAAAGCTCAGAAAAAATCATTATAACTATGGGAACAAATAAAAACTATAAAATTGATTTTTAACATGGATCCGATCGATTTTATTCAAAAAATTATGCTTTCTATTTTTTATTTTCCAAATCTTTTCGGGATTCGAGCTGGCTGTAGCGGTTGCGACTATCTAGCTTCGCGAAAATGTGCCCCCAAACGATTTTTGTCAGTAACTGCTGTAGCTGACTTGTGCACAATCTGAACGAAATGCTCCGTGTTTTGCGAGTGGCAAGGATATTCTGTTGGAAATATAACATGAAATATATGACTTAGAATATAAAGTTAAAACTGTACCGGGTGATTAATGTGTATTGCAGTGCGTACCTGGAATTTTAATCAATTGGTCAGAATATTGCATATTAGTCTTGATTGTAAAATTGAAGACATGGCGGTTCAGTGATCTCAAATTGTGTCCAATCGATCATTTCAGTATATGAACTGCTGCTATAGTTTATGGAGGGCTGGTGGTTGGGTCCACAAAATTGTCGAATTCGACCTGGCACTTTTAAATTGATTGTTGCCATCACAACACTGGCAACACTCTTTTACCTAAGTCGTGTTTTTTATTTGTGCTCTTGGAATAAATTTAAAATTGTTAATATCAGTAAAATTTGTAACGGCACACAAAATGGTGAATTCTGGCTTCCATGTTTGATGGTGGCTTTGACTGGGAAGTTGAATCCACATGTGAACATGGAGGTCAGAATTCGCCAAAGCAGTGTCGTATGCAAACATGAGTGACATACTGCTCATACCACAGTGCACTTTGGTCCACAGTGTGTGTGCACTTTGTAAGTTAAGTTCGCTACTAAAAGTGTATCACACACTTCGCCAAATACATAGAATAAGTGTAATTATTGAACGCACCCTGGTGTATAATGCATATGTCAAATAAAATTGACAACGCGCAAGCGAATGGCGAAACTTCCGCCCAAGAAAATTCTTTTTCTTTTGAGATTTTGGACAGCGTGGGAGACAGCAGCAACATTCACAACATCCACGAGATCGGCCAGCATCTTCAGAAGAACAAGGTAAGAGTTTGGTTTTCTTCCGTATAAGGCAAGCCAGCTCTATAAAGTTTTGTTTTTTTTTAAGCACCAGGATTGCTACCTCAGCGGCGCACCATCAACTGCAACAGCAGTGGTGCACCAGAACTAGCCCAACAGCATAGTCTTCAACAGGTCGGGTTGTTGGTCTGACAACAATGGTGCAAGCTTCATCAACAGCCACAACAAACACAGCAACAACAACAAAAACTGCAACAGCAGAAACGCAACTGCAACAGCAGCCAACACCGTGGTTAGAGCAAGGCACTGCCACATCGACTAGCAGCTGCGGCTAACAACGACACCAGCAACAACACAAAGCGCCAGCAGCAAACAAGCAGCGGCGCATCCACCGAACTTGAAGAGCGCACCAGCTGCACCTACAACAATAAATGTGGCCATATCCTCATCAGCGCCCACAAAGTGGCTCTATAAGTGCCAACCGCAGTGGCGTCCACGAGTCGTCAACAAAATTACCATGGTAGTGCAATTAACCGGTAGTGCTCCACCGACAATTAAAGCGCCATCAAGCACCCCAGCGGCACACCCCAAAGTAGCACAAAAACACAAGCAGCGGCGCATCCACAGCACAAACAGCAGCATCACAGCCTACCACGCTCCGCACCGCACCACCAGACCCACAACCAAAAGTCAATAAGTATGGTGCAAGCATCATCAACAGCCACAACCAACACAGCAACGACAACAGCATCATCAACAGCCACAACCAACACATAACAACAGCAGCTCAGGACAACAGGTTTTTTGTTTCATTTTATTTTTGTATGTTCGAAAGATTTCTGGCAAAGCTAGGGTATTTTTAAGGGATAAATTAATTTTTACACGTACGTATATATGTATGTATACATACTACGACAGACTATAAAGGAGTTTTCTCCTCTTAGCTCGTAAAGCAGCGCCACACAATTTTCGTTCTCAGTTTTAACACTGAATGATTTAAAAGATTCATCAAATATGGCAGGAATATGTTGAATCTATTTGTTGTGCTGCATATGGTGAAAACTTATGTGTAAAGAATCTTTAATTGCGTAAAGACCATATTAATTTGAATAAGGATTGCTTTAGGATCAATTTAGTTTAAATCAAAAATATTTTCATTTAATGCTTTAAGCTGTTGAAAGCTATTTTCTTTCTTTGTAAATTCTGAATTTGTTAAATAATTTTGAAACTTATAAACTTTGCGTTGTCTTACAATAGATGGGTCTGTAGTCATAATTAGCATTTGGATTTTCTTACTTATTTGATATATATATATAAAAAAAAAAATGCATCGTTATCAGCGTCGCATTCATAGTGTTTACTTTTCATACATTATTATATACATGTAAAATTAGGGTGTATCATTCAGTTATCACTATACCTTACCATTACATACGTTTATTTAAAAATGAAAACAATTAAGAAAAAAAATAAATATATAAAAAAAAAAAATAAAATTATTTCATATAAGATATATATATATTTTATATATATTTTATATTTTTATTTAAAAAAAAAAATATTAAATAAAATGTTTATTAAAAATAAAAATAAAATAACACATAACTTGAATATTTAAGCTAAACTTAACCTACAGAACTAAAATAGGTATAATACTAACAATAAACCCAATAAATAATAATAAAAATTCCAAGTTCCAATTGACATATTGAACGAGTAGGACGCGAAAGTGAACTGACGTGTTTTTAATAAGTGTCGTGGGGTACGCGCTTTTATTTAACAATTTATTATAAACTAAAAACAAAAAGAAACAATACAACTACATCAGATAAATAAAAATGAACTGCTTAAAATGTAATGAAAAAATAGAAAGAAATTACGCTAATAAAATATCGTGCTCAGATTGTAATTGTTTTTTTTCATTGCAAGTGCGTTAACATCAATTCGGTCGACATTGACTACATGGGAACAAACAAAATTAAATATCGTTGCGACAAGTGCAGTGCTCTTCGACGAAAATCCCTTCAACAATTGTCATCAGCAACACCAACTGTAGCAGAAACAAACCAAGAAGACAAAGCAGGTAATCAACAAACAGCAGCTGTAGTTGGGCAACAAATACCTACAACGTCACGGAGGGGTTTGGAGCAGTTGAGCGCTGAACATGGAACAGCTGATAAAACGATTCAAAACAAAAACACGTATTCTTCTCCTGGTGTGAAAGAGGCAGATCTACGTAATGCAGCAAAACATAAAACAAACACAATTAATAAAGCTACAGCCCCAACTGGCGGTCAGCCACAAACTGACAAAAATCAACATATTCACGCAGCAGCAAGTAAAACAAATCTGGCAATAATAACTCCTACACTAAACCAGCAATCTTCGTTAAAAGAAAATACATTCGTATGCTCTGACGATGACCGAAGTTCAATTACTCTTCAGTTGCTTTATGAAGAAATCCTAAGTCTTAAGAAAATAAATAATGAGTTCTTAGGTACTCTTGGTCAGCTTAAATATGAGAATGATCTCTTGAGCAAAAGAGTTACTAGCCTCGAAAATAAACTTAACTGGAATGAGCAAAAGCAATTAGAAAATGTAATTGAAATTGTTGGCGTACCAAATATTAATAACGCTAATGCAGAGGAATGCGTTCAGAAAATAATGGGAGATGCTCTTAATATGTCAGTACCAACAGAGCAAATCAAGAGATGTTTTGTAAAAAAAATCAACAAGAAGAGAAGCAATAAAAATATGCAAGAAGCCGACAGCGAAATTCTGTGCGTTCATCTATCATCGTATGAACTTAAGAAAGCCATAATGAAAACCAAAAAAAAAATCTACGAATAAGCTGAATACATCATTGTTTACAGATGGCCCGAAGAAAAATATTTACATCAATGATTGTTTTACTAAATATAACAAAGCTCTGTTTATGTCCGCTAAATCAGCCCAAAAGCATAGGAACTACAAATATTTATGGTTTAGTAATTCTAAATTCTTTTTGAAAAAAGATGATGGAAGTAGGGTTGTTGTTGTAAGATCCTTTGAAGACCTCAATAACATATAGTTTTCTATTAAAATAAAATTAGTTTTTATACCGAAATGAATAACAATGAAAATTATCTTACCAACAACAATCCTACTATTGTCGCCTTGAATAATTTTGATAATATTCCTATGCTAAGCCATCAGAAATTATTAGTTGTTCATCAAAATATACGAAGCTTGCGACAAAACTTCGATACCTTTGTTTGTAACCTTCAAGCACTTAAGTACTTGCCAGATATAATTTTTTTGTCTGAAATCTGGATTTTTTCGTTCGAAATCGATGATTTTTATATTCCCGGTTATGCCTTTTTTGCTAATACCAATGATTCGTATTCTGCAGGCGGAGTAGGTGCATTCGTTCGCGATTGTTTAAATTCTGAATTTAAATGCTGGAATCTTACAAGTGCGGATGTATTAAAAGTTTCTCTATGTTTAAACAAAGATATTTATAACTTTATTTGCTTTTATAGATTGCATTCTCATGCCGTTTCCTTATTTTTAGAGGAATTTTCAACGTTGCTAGGGAATGTTCATTCAGCTAACCTTGTTTTACTAGGAGATTTTAATATAGATCTTCTTCACACCAACCAATCTTTAAATACATATATGACTCTCACGGCTGAAAACGGGCTTACGTCCTTCGTAAATGAGCCTACTAGACCTGTGTCAGGAACTTGTCTTGACCATGTACTTGCTCGTTTCTCTAGATTATCTCTCAACTCTTGTTTTGGGATTAACCTGGATCTTCAAGTGACTGATCATTGCTTAACGGGTATACTTCTGAGTAGAACTGGGTACCAAATAAATTATAACCATAACTCTCCTGTTAGCGTCAAGCAAATTAATTTTTTAGAACTAAATTATGCCCTGCGCTCTGAAGATTGGGAGCCTGTTTATGCAGAACAAAATGTATCTCAGGCGTATAGCTTATTCTTAGGCATTTTAACCAATCATATTTATAACTCCAGTTGTACAACCATTCTTAGAAATTCAAACCGTATGTTAAAACCGTGGATGACTCTTGGTTTACTTAAGAAGGTTAAGCTAAAAAATAAACTTTAAAAAAAAAATGTGCCCAGCATCCTTTTAATCTCATTTTAAAGCAGCTTTACGCTCGTATATGTAAAAATTTAAAAATAGAAATAAAATCTTGTAGGAATAATTACTACCAAAACCAGATTAGAATTGCACAAGGTAACTCAAAAAAAGAATGGGAAGTTGTAAATAATATTTTAAATCGCAACATAGCCAAAAACGCGGAATCGATTGTTATTAATAATGGATCGAGAATCATTACTGATTTCAAACAAATTTCAAATGAATTTAATAATCATTTTGCAACATGTAGGCAGCTTCAGCCCTCGATGGATGCCTGTTTAAGCTCTTTGAACAATCCGGAACATATTTCTATGCGCAGTTTTTATTTTGAGCCAATTTCTGGTCTTGAGTTATTGAAAATAATCAAATCCTTAAGAAACTCGAATTCTTCTGTCTGTGACGAGATTTCAAACAATATTCTGAAAAATGTTGCATACAATTTAGTGGATATTTTAAAACACATATTTAACTTAAGTGTCCTATCTGGTACATTTCCTGATCAACTTAAGGACGCAATTGTAATCCCACTTTTTAAAACAGGCTGCCGAAAAGATACCAATAATTACAGACCAATATGTTTGCTGTCTTCAATTTCGAAAATTTTTGAGAAAGCCATTAGCTTTTAGCTTTTAGATTTTAGCTTTTCTAAACAGTCAAAATTTTTTCAGTTCTTGTCAGTTCGGATTTAGAGCTGGTCTCTCAACGGAAGACGCTTTGCTCGATTTCTGTACATCGGTTTATAAAGGTCTTGATGATAAAAAAAGTTGCGCCGGACTTTTTGTGGATATAACAAAGGCTTTTGACATGGTCGATCACAATTTACTTCTGAAAAAATTGCATAATCTAGGTTTTCGTGGTTTTATTTACAATTGGCTTATGTCCTTTTTGACTTGTAGAACACAAAGAGTAAAAATTTGTAACGAATTAAGTGACTCTAAATACATAAATTTAGGAGTTCCCCAGGGCTCTGTCCTTGGTCCGATTCTTTTTCTAGTTTATATTAACTCTATTTTTTCGCTTAACTTCGTTGGTAAAGTTACTGCTTTTGCTGACGATCTTGCTATTGGATATGCATCAGTTAATCCCCTTAACTTAATTGCAGATATAAATCATGATGTTTATTTACTTAGAGTTTGGTTTGCAAATCACAAATTACTTGTTAGCAAAAAAACAAAGCTCATTTATTTTAGCTTAAATGGTATAGTGTCGCCGGATATTGATATCTTATTTCACGGATATGATTGTTGTCGTTTTTGCTTAAAGTCGTCTACGAGAGATAACCTCGGTTTAACTTTTAATAATAGAAACCCTTGTAGTAATAATTGTTTTGTTATAGAAAAGGTGCCTTTCTATAAATATTTAGGAGTAATGGTTGATCAACAGCTTAACTGGAATGCACATATTACATTGTTGAAGAAGTATTTTCTTTCTACAGTAAGATGCTTTTATAAGCTAAGACAGTTTTGTTCCGAGAGTACATTAACTAAAATCTACTATGGGATTTTTCACTCCAAATTACAATATGGTTTGTGCTGTTGGGGAGGAGCATATCTGCATAATATACGTCCCTTATTAATTTTTCAAAAGTCTGCTGTCAGAATAATCTGTAAAGTTAATCGTTTGTCTTCATCTATTAATCTATTCAGACGTCTAGAGATTTTACCGTTAAGGCATTTATATTATTTCAAAGTTCTTAAAATATTCTTCAAAAGAAGTGGCTACATGCAGAATCCAATATCTGCTTCTTACAACCTAAGAACGAACCAAAATTCAACCGTTACTGTTCCTGTTTTTCGCACAACACAATATCGAAATTTTTTTTCCATATTATCTTGCAGACTTTTTAATAAACTCCCTGCAAATATACGAATTGAAAGAAATTTCATTACTTTCTTAAGGAAAATAAAATTGTGGCTGTTAGAGGTGGATCACTCGGAAATCGAAATTTTGTTGCGCTCTGTTTCTTAAATTTGATTTGTACTATAAAAAAAATATTTTTCTTTCTTCTAATAAATTATAAAAAAAACTTTTCTTTTTACTGCTTGAATTGTTAATCTTAATTTTTACCCCACTTTACATTTATTTATAAACACTATGTATTAAGTTATTTTGTAGTGGCATTTAACATATATTTTTAATATTAAAATGTCATTAACTATTCTCATAAGTCAACTAGATACGATTGTATATTTTATAGGATAATCTTGTCAAAACTTTTACTATGAGAATAAAGATTTAATAATAATAATAATAAAAAATAAATAATAAATGTACCATGAAATAAAAATAAACAAAAATAAAAATTTTTTTATTGAAATAAAAATCAAATAAAATAAAAGCTTTTTTAAGATAAATAAAAATAAAAAAAAGTTTTTTATTAATATAAAATTAAAAATAAAATAAAAGTTAACTCAAATTTTTATTTAAACCAAATAAAATTAAATAAAATTTTATTTAAATAAAATGAAAATTATATAAAAGTTTTTATTAAAACTAAATTAAATAAAAGTTTATTAAAATAAAAATTAAATAAGATTTTATTTAAATAAACAGAAAAAACAGGTTTACTTCAGATACAAGGCCAGTTAAATTTAACATTATATAAAAAAAAAATAAAAAAAGGAGAAATAATTTTTTTTCTGCTTATGTAAATTTTTTATATTTTTATAAGATATGATTAATTAAAAGATATTGTTAAGATGAAAATCTAAGTTTTTCTTATTTGGTTAGGGAGATAATGGTTGCTTTTGGGGAGGTCTATTTACTTTGCCCCAGGGTCCTCCATGGTAGGGAGGGATGCGTGGGCCGACCCATAACATCTAGCTTGAGTGTTGGTTGGTAGATGGGTGAGCCAGGGGCTCTCAACCTTTTCCAAATTTTTCTTAACGTAAAATTTTTTTTTATTTCAGGTCTGGTAAATTTTGTTGTTTCGAATCTCGACGCGATATTTTTTTTATTACATGCACGTGAATTATTTGTACGGCGAGGGTACAATGGGTTGGCCACCACGAACCCCCCACATCTCCCGAACTGCTAGCACCTTGGCTTACTAGCACGTGCAGTCGTGGCGAAACTCGTGTCCGCGGGTCACCGGACCAGGGGCGGTGGCGTCGGCTAAGGTAAGCAGGCACCCTGACTACTTTTCTGTGCTAAAACCACAGGGGTGCATTCAACGTGCACCCTCAAAAATGTAAAAGTCAGGGCTGCTGCTTCAATGGTCGGCCTCACCGCGCAGCGCTGCCAGATGCGACACTTTAAATTTCGGTTTTTATCAAGTTTCCGTGGCTCATCTCCGCTCCGCTACAAATTATTAAGCAAAAAATATTTCGAGTCGGTTTGCTAAGCATTGCTGAGGATCTTCAGTTCTATTGTTCCTGTTGTTCATCTTCAAAGCATTTATAAATCCTTTTCAAAATAGTTGATTGCAAACTATATATATTACTGTGTTTTCATGCAGAGTTAACTCGGGGTTAGGGTTTTCGTTAAGTTAAAAACATGGCGACGCTAACTCGATACTGTTTACATGCAAAACATCGAGTTGAGTTCGACTTGTCAAATTAACTTCATATTTGCCATATTTATTTCCAAACAGTTTGTGTTTCACAATGGATATGAATAAAAAAAATTGAAATTTTGTGCATAAATAAAACAAAAGGAATGGAGCAAATGGTAGAAATATTAACAAGGCAATGCACATCGATGGCAGTACGAAAAAGAAATATTTTTAAATCAAGAGTACGCGTTTATTGCATTCCACCGAAATATTCATGGAAACAATTAAAATTAAAAATTGCAAGCTACATCGAGTTGATTCCAAAAAGAACTCCTAAAAAAATATGGATGAAAGAGCGAAGCAAGGACTGGTGACACAATATTGTCAATAGCTACAATTTTGATGAGTGGATGCAGAACTTTCGAGTGGATAAAGAAACGTTTCAATTTTTATGCAATCGGTTGAAACATGAGCTTCAACCTGATCCCGGTTATGTCCGAGAGCCTATTTCTACCGAAATGAAAGTAGCTATAGCCCTATACAAGCTCGCTTCTTGCTCAGAATATCGTGTAGTTGGTAATCATAAAAGCTCACTTCATCAATGTCTCATACAATTTTGTGCTGCCGCTACAAAAATTCTTCTTCCTGAAGAAATAAAAATGCCTGACGTTGAAAATGCAAAATTAATCTCATCAAAATTTGAAGAAAAAAGTGGTATTCCACAAATTCTAGGAGCAATTGACGGGTGTCACATACCAGTGAAGCCCCCTTCGCAGGGCTACAGAGATTTTATTAATAGAAAATCTTGGCCGTCGATAATTCTTCAAGGATTGGTGGACGTGAATTATTTGTAAGAACACAAACTTTTTTGTAAGACCAATTAAATGAAAATAACAGGAATTCAAAAGATTTTTAGATATAACTGTTCAACATCCGGGATGCACACACGATGCAGCTGTAGTTAAGGATTCCCACTTATATAAGAACTTCAATGACTATGCACGGGTATTAGCACAATGTTTCAGAAAAAACATTTTAATAATTTTTATACTGTTTAGGATTCAAAAATAATAAGCAGAATGGAAATTAAATCTTTCATCATTGGTGAACCCGCTTATCCATTACAAGAATGGCTGATTAAGGGTTATATCTCCAAAATCTCCCGAAGAAGAATCTTTCGATGTGTATTTGAATAAGGCACGTATTGTCGTAGAAAATGCGTTTGGACGATTAAAGAGCAGGTGGAGAATCCTTCAAAAAAGAATTGATGCAAAAACAACTCTAGCGCCATCAATTGTTGCAACGTGTTATGTACTGCATAATATAGTAGAAAAAAGGAAAGTGCAATTTCTTGAAAGCTGGAATGATGACAATGTGGAAATAAATAGGACCTATCCTCAGCCACAATCTCGCACTTCAGACGCATATGAAAACTCATCAGCAATCTCAATCAGAGATCATCTTAAGATTTATGTTGCTGAAAATTTTCCATTAATACAAAGTAGACTATTTTGAATACACATAATATATTTTATTAGCATTAATAGTCTCTTCATTTCTTTAATCACAGATGTATTTAAAGTAAAACTTTGTACTTTATTAATAATACCATATTTGAATTCAAAACAATTTCAAAATAAAAGTATATAAACATAAAAGCAAATATACGTACGAGGTTGTTGCAGAAACCAAGTATTATATATATCAGAATTGAAGCCAACAAATATTTCGCTTACATTTTATGGATTCTGATTTTGAGGTATTATGTTGGCATTAATTCGCATTGGTTGCAGTCAATATTTTAGATGTTACAAAGACTGACGTTATCCGATGACACCTAAGCGAAATATTTGACGATTTCAATACTGGTTCCAATACCACTTAGTTTTTACAACAACCCCGATTGTGATTATTTTTAAAAACTAAAAACATTTCATTAACTTCATTCGAATATCTCAAAACTAAAAATATTGAATTTGTTTGAAAAATTAAATATAAAAAAAAATCACATTCTAAGCGCAGTTATTCATTTAAAATGCACAAATTCATTTAATTCCCCTTGCAACGTTTCCTTTCTTTAACTTTTGTGTTTTCATTCATTATTTCTTTTAAATTTTCCAAGAAAGTTGTATTTGCTTTTTGCAAAATTTCTTCAGTTCCTTTAAAGAATTTATTCATTAACTCATCTTCTTTTTCGGAAATCAGTGTAAACTCATATTCGATGAGCTCTCGTTGCTCTGACATGAATTGCTTCGTTACGGATTTAAAATCATTAGCTAGCTCTACTGCAGTGGTGTTCTTTTTACGTCGCTTTGTTGGAGGACTTTCTCTGTAATATCTTCGATGATATCATCACTTTGTGTTGAGATTTGTTCCTGGCCACCTGTCAAAAGCAAATGGAATACTTATGAATCCTGAATTAAGCAAATATTTTTACCCTACAGTTCATTCCACGTTGTCACTAAAAGCAAAAGTTTAGCTGTCTTCCTTAACGCACTTATGCAAAGCATTAGTGTGTTTTCCTTTGAACTGATGCCTACTAGATTCACATGATACCTACTTAAAATAACAATGTAGCTGCGCAGTTTTGGTGAATCTGGTAAGCACCAGTTCAAGGAAAACACACTGATGCTTTGCATAAATTCGTTAAGGAAGACACACTTTATATTATTGGAGTGACCACCTAGATTTGTAATTAGAAACTTACCTTCGTTATGGCAACCCAAATTTGATGTATCTATCGCATTTGCCAACATTGAGCAAGAAGGCCTTACACCATGTTCACAATGTTCACTTGTAGTTTTTCCTGCTCCACTACAATTGTTTACTTTTTTGGCGGTAATATAGTTTTTCTTCAGATTCTTCCACTTGTTTTCAATATTTATTGCATTTTTGTCATGTATTTTAAATTCACTTTCAACAATCTTGTATATATCACTTCTTCTATACTTTTTCCCGTCCATTATATCTAATATTTTCTTTTCTTTAAATATTTCTATTAAGAGCAAGATGTCGTGAGCACTCCAAAAAACTCGTCCAGCCGCCATTTCTTTAGTAATAAATGCCATAATGCATTTTGACGGATAGAACTCAGCTAGATCCAGCAAGTTTCGTGGAGTTGACTTGGATTTGACGAAACTCAACTAAACTCTCGTTTACATGCAGGGTTAACTCCGAGTAAACCCCGAGTTAACTCTGCATGTAAACACAGTATATATTTCTTCGTTTGTATCAGTTGTTTCTTATTCAGCAACAACAATTTTATGCTTAGCTTGTTGAAGCGAGAGCGAAACTTGGTTTTTATTTTCAGTTGTATTTTGACGCTAGTTCGCTATTTTGTCGCTCCTGCTTCTCAAACTGTTTGGCAAATAATATGTCATTTGATTCTCAAACTGTCACTGAAGTTGCCATAGTACTTTTATTGCACTTTTGTTACACTTGTAAATTTTATTACTTTCATAAAAAATGTACTGCAATTTTCGCAACTGCACTGTAAAAGGTGAATCTGACCAGCTGGTTAATTGCTGGTTGTGTGATGCTTTTTTTCACGTAAAGTGTGCAGCACTGAATGCGAGAATTTTTGATGCACTCAATGAAAGTAAAGGACTTCGTTGGTCTTGTACAGACTGCAGATCTACTGATGTAGATATTTTAAAGCTTATAAGGCAATCTCGAAGAAGCTTTTTAGAGGTGTCTAAGGACTTGGTGGCGGCTCAAGCCAGATTGGCTGATTTAGAAGATTTGTTTAAAAAATTTAAAGTCATGGATGAAGCTTTTGTTTCCCATAAGCCTAAACGACCACCCATGAATCTTCGAAGTTCTGCAAAATCTGCTAAGCCTGGCGCTATATCCATACCTCCGTCTGTTAATAATAATAATTTAATTTCACTTTTACCTGTTTTGAACTCACCTTCCAAAGCGCAATCAACTGAGTCTGTAAATAAAGATAAAAATGCTGAATATATTGCCCCTACTAATGAGGCTGCATCAGCTGATCTGAATTTACATCCGGCTGAGTCTTCTGAAGTAGTACCAACTATAGTCATAAGTGATGATTCTCCGGATAATTCTGGTAAGAAAAAAACTTATGCCGAAACCTGTACTGCTACTAATACTATTCCTTGAACTTCCGTTATGAGCTCGGCTTTAACTGGTGCTATACCAAAACAAATATTGAATAAAAGCATTAATCTGCCGTCTTGTAAAGAACTCGTGGTTGTCCAGCCTTCTAGATCTATATTTGTATCTCGTTTTGCTCTTGATACATTCGAAGAAGACGTTTTACATCATATAAACTCTAAATTGAATCATGTTAACAGGAATATTTCGGTTTACAAATTCAAGTTTTCATATGAGCGCACTGTATCTTCTTTCAAAATAAATTTGCCTGGGAATCTCTTTAATACGGTATTAGATCAAGTTTTTTGGCCTGAAAATACGTTGATCCACGAATTTATTCCTAGATCACAACCTAAAACTACACTGGCTACTTTACCTGTTCGTACTACTAAACAAAAAAACTAGATTGTTGCCTTGCATTCCTTATCTTATACCAAAATATTCGAGGATTAAATACAAAGTTAAAATATTTACATATTTTAAGCCACAACCTATTGTTTGACATAATTGTTTTCAGTGAATCTTGGCTTAATCCTAACACCCTAAATACTGAAATTCTATCTAATAATTTCAATATTTGCCGCAAAGATAGAAACGCTATTGCTGGTATGTCTTTTAATGGCGGTGGAGTTTTAATTGCCGTTAAATATTCGTATTTCTCACAAAAAATAATAATTCCTGAGGCATCTGATATTGAATTTTGTTGTGATTTTGTAAAGTATGTTGCGTTAAATCTTAATGTAACATGTTCATATATTCCTCCTGTTTCCAACGTAGAGACATATTTGAAACATTTGGTTTCGATAAATAAAGTGTGTTTAAAACTTCAGCCTCATGATCACATTCTAATAACGGGTGACTTTAGTGACTTTAATCTTCCAAGTGTCTTATTGCCTTCGTCTGAATGCTCATCTGGTAATTCATTTTTAAATGAGCTTTCAAGTCAAGGACTTTTTCAATTAAACAGCCACTTTAACAAGAATAGCCGTTTGTTATATCTTTTATATTTTGACGACAGCAATATTATTTCAGTTTCAAGGACAGATCCACTCGTGCTCCCTGAGGATCCGCACCATCCAACTTTAGAAATTGCTCTTAATTTTCCTAAGCAATCTGTAAAGAATCGTATTGCTCAACCTCCTGCTGAGTTAAATTTTAAAAGAACCAATTATGATTTGTTAAAAAACAATATATCTAATATTAACTGGACATCCGTACTAAATATCGTTAATACACGACCATCGCCAGAAAACCTTGAATGATTGTTTTCTATCATCAGTACCACAGAGAAAAGCCCGTTTAGCATCTGGTCCTGTATGGTTTACTAAAGAACTGAGAAAATTAAGAAACTTAAAATGCATGCATTATAAAAAATTTCAAAAAACTCATAGCATTACAGATTTTGGTTCTTATACCTCTATTAAGTACAAGTATCGTCAATTATGCAAGAAATCTTACGATATTTATTTAATAAAAGTAAAATTTAACATCAAATCTAATGCTAAATCATTCTGGAACTTTGTCAACACAAAACGCAAGATTGATTGCTATCCTTCTTTTATGAAATATAAAACTGTTGAATCGGATAGCGAGAATATCATTTGTAATTTTTTCAAAGCGACCTATTCATCTTCATCCTATGATAATCTAAGCTATCCATTTAGTGTTCAATCTGGGGATATTTGTCTCCCAATAATTGATACTAACACGGTTTTATCATACTTAAAAGCTCTTAAAACGTCATATAAAAGTGGTCCCGACAATATACCGTCATGTATACTAAAATATTGCTGTGATGAATTAGTAACTCCAATCACTTTGCTTTTTTCTTCTTCAAAATAAAAAACTCGAGATGAACAGCTGATTTTGACAACTAGCCCGCATTTTTCTGCTTTCTACTTCATTCTTCTCCGAGTCGGCCCTAACTTAAAATTTTGCCATGCATGAAATGTACTTGAAAACATTGCGGCTCCCATGAATGGCAAGTGGCGGCTTTTGACTAAAAACCAGAATGGTGCATACACTCTCACGGCATAAGTAATAATAAGGTTTTGACAGTTCGAGCCAAACGAAAAAGACCGATTTCTCTCAAGTGCTACAACTCAAGTTTTCTCTCAACTCTCAAAGTGAAGTAGCAATCGGATCGCAGTGTTTGTACGATGCGTAAAAGTTTGTTTTCTTTCTCTTTGCTCTCTTTGTTGTTGTTTGAACTCTGCGTTGATGACCACTGTTGTAAACTCCCGAGACTGCCCAAATCAACAAAAAGTTTAGAAAATTAATAATAAAAATAGAAAGCATAGTTCTTTGAATAACATCGATCGGATCCATGCTAAAAATCAATTTTATCGTTTTCATTTGTTCCCATGGTTACAATGATTTTTTCTGAGCTTTAATTTTTGTTGCATTTTTGAAACTTTATTATATAATAGGAACTAAGGTAAAGTCAGTGATGAGTTGAGAAAAAAAATAATATTATTTTAACAAAAATCATGAAAAATTTGCAAAAAATAAACAATCGCGAATATATATACAACTTTCAGATCGGATAAGAAACATCTAAGATATAACAAAAACAAAAAAGTAGCACCATAGAGACCTATTTAAAAAAAATATTTTTTTCGAAAATGTCTAACGATTGCGCCGGTGCACAGTCTGAGAATTCACGAATCTAGCTGGACAAAATTAATAACTCCAGAACTAGTGAGCCAAATTTCCTGAAATTTGGTATAAGGGTAGGTAGGATATTTTTTAAGCAACAGGTAACATGGGCGGGATACGACAAAGGGGCGTGGAATCGTTAATAAAATACTAAATATCTATCATGAATGTTGATGGAAAGTATTATTTTATTAAGATTGGGCAGCCCTTTGATAGCAATTTCAGCACAACTCGTTAGAAGCTCCGTTTGCTGCGTAACCAATTAGAGTTTTTTAAAAATCAATGTTTCCTCTTTTAAAAAGTTCTTTGATAATGCATTCGTTGCTTGAAATTTGAGCAAGAGCAGTAACAAATGTCGTAGTTTTTTGCAAATTGGACTTGTATGCTTAAGGGAGTATTCCTGTTTGGAAGGCTGTTTTTGGACCCTCTTTGAAAAACTTCTCATTTGAAAACTCAAAGAGTTATTTGAATTCTGTTTTTTTTATTGTATTATGAACATATTAAATTAAATAAAAATTTTGTTTTTTTCATTTGTACGAGGGCTGTTCAAAAAGTTGTCGGCCTTCAAAGTTGGGCGTCGAAAAAAAAAGTATGCTGCTTGAGGCCCAGATAACTTGACTTCGGATCATCTGAAATGGAAAAAGTAAACGGCGTTAGATTCAGTACAGATGTAATTCTGGCCCCTAACTCAATCGTAATGAAGCGATTATTTTTTACAAAATGGCGGTCATTGAAAAATGAAAAACCGATTTTGGGTCTTTTTTTTGTAGTTTAGTGTAAAAAAAATAGTAAAAAATTTTTTAAAATTGTGATTGAGGTAGGGACCAGAATGGTGACAATTCTGCGTCGATTGCACTTTGTTTCATCAAAATCGGTTTAGAACAATATATCATATATCACCAGCCCCATTAAGAACTCCTTCCTCTTCTTCAAAAAATGAGGAGTCAGTGGCTCTTTGTGCTCTTCGGGCAGTTCTACCATCTTTTGATGCGGCCAGAGCTCTGGCTTCGGACCTTTTCAAACGTTCTTCATTCCAAGACATGGCGAAATCATATGTAACGTTGCCAGTCGGGATGCCCATTAGGTTCATTATTTGAAGTATTGGCAAAAAACCTTCGTTAAATATGACAGTTGCAATATAATTGGCAATCTCAATAGTGCGTGTCCTCATCTCTTTCGTGTTGGTTAGCACGAAACTGGCGTTTCAAGGGACGAGTTTTTCGATTGCTACCAGTGTTTCTTTTAATTTTATTTCTATTACTCTTTCCATCCATTGTCTTAAGCACAAACAATTTGCATTCAAAAAGTAGCTAAATTAAGCAAATCGCATTTTGGCGAAAACATTGCTGGACAAAAAAGGCCATATCTCATGAAGTATTTCGAATTTCAAAAACCCTTTTAGGACGATATTGTCAAATACCCAAGCTATAAAAATATGAACAAAAATGTTTGCCAACCAGAAATACCTCCTTAAGTTTTTTGTCAAACATAGGTGGATTCGTCCACACAAATTTAGGTCAGTATGAATTTCATCTGTTGCCAAAATAATAATAAAACTCATTATATAATTTTTTAACAATACTTAATTAGTTTCTAACATTTAAAATTTATCCGTATCTTAAAATTTGACCTCCAAATTCGGCTTTAGTACTAATAGTAAATAGTTCAAACACAAAGAAAAGTAGTAATAGCAAGGGAACAAATATTATCGTCATTCCTTATGTTGACAATTGTGATAAAAATTTCAGCCGTCGATTTTATTTTAACAGTTTTTCAAAAGCTTTCTCCATTTCCTTTCTTTGTATTTTTTTTTTTTTTTTTGTATATGCACTTTGCATTTTCACAGAAAAGTTCGCCGTGACCCAAAAATTGAAAGTTATTAAAGATTTATTATTTAATAGTATTATCTTAGATAAACATTTAAATTTTATTAATTTAAGCAATTTGAACTTAAATTCTTTTACTATCATGATCAGCTCGTCTGCACTGTTTCACAAATGTGATTTTTATTTTTAGCAAATGTTTAGTAAATGTTTCGTAAACTTTTTATTTTAATAAAAATGGAAGGCAATGGCTAAAAATAATGAAAAATGGTCGAGGCAAGGAGAGGCAGAATAAACTGCATTTTTGTCTTAAATTTTAATTACCCAACTGAATTACAATGGAAATTTAAGTAACGTAACGCCAGTAACGTTACGTCAGATGACTAAGCCTTATAACAAAATAAACGGGAAGAGATTTTTAAATTTGATTACTTGGAAAATAAATTCATATTATTTCAAATCGTTTTAAACAAAGTTTTATACGTAAAGTCTTGCCCAATTCGCAGAGTTTTGCAAATTTTGCAATCCAAGTCGAAAACTACTTCTGTTTTTTGTAACGTCACGCCTTATATCTTTAAATTCTTAGGATCGATTGTTGTAATTGTTATACTTAATATAGTGTTACGCATATTACTACGCATATACAAATAAACCTTTCTAAAAATTTGACTTTTTCATTTTGTTTTTTTAATATTTTTTCGTACAAACCTTAAAAAAACATTTTTTTTACATAAAAAACAAATTTTTGTAAAATCGGACGTCGGATTAACTTTTTCTGAAACCGTAATATTTTGAAGAATTTTGGCTAAGTATCGGATCATCAGATTCAAGTTTGAAAAGCGTAACATTTCCGACATATCCAAACATTTGTGTACATCCAAGTGTGTTGGGAAGAAATGTTGAGGGGGGAAAAATAGGACCAATTTATATATTTGACCCCTCTAGGAGCTCGGCTACGTTCAATATAAACTATTGAACAGGTGGCAGATAGGGGGTAGGTGTGTTCGGAATAAATGTTGAAAAGCAAAAAATAATAAGACCAACTCACATATTTGACCCCTCTAGGCGTCCAGCTACAGCCGATATAAACTATTTTCGACAGTTTTTGTGTTTTTTGTATGGGAACCCACAGAAGGGCGGCATAAAACGGATAGATGTGTTCGGAAAAAATGTTGAAAAATAATAAAAAATAATAGGACTATCTTATATGTTTGACCCCTCTGAGTTCGCCCCTTTGAGTTCACCTACGGCCGATATAAGCTATTCCCGACAGTTTTTGCAGTTTTTGCGTTTTTTGTACTACTCGCACAGGCCTTCAAATAACTTCTACGTCTGTGCGATTTATAACAGTTAATTTGCGCTTTAGGCCACGTGCATAGTGAAGCATATAAGCGTTTCGTTGCAAGTTGGTTGCACCAAACGTATATTTTGTTCGTTCGTTTGTTCGTAGATAATAGATGTTCGTTCGTTCGCAGAAAATAATTGTTTGTTCGAACAAAATAGATGTTCGTTTGTTCGTCCGCAGAATATAGTTGTTCGTTCGTAGAAAATAGATGTTCGTTCGCAGAACATAGATGTTCATTCGTTCGTTTACAGAAAATTGATGTTCGTTTGTTCGTTGTAAATAGTTTTTCGTTCGTTTGTTTGTTCGTGCAAAATAATTGTTCGTTCGTTCGTTTGTTCGTAGAAAATCGGAATTAAAATTTTGTTCGTTCGCAGAATTTTCACAAATGAAAATACTATGTTTGTGCAATGCTTTGGGCATAGATATATAAAAAAAAACAGAAACACCAAAAACACCAAATTCTTGATCAGCGTCATTCTCATCAAATCGGGATTGTGCATGTAGGATTGTAGCAAAATTTACATATTTCCAGACTTATTTGTTATAAACACATTTAATAAAGAATAGCGATTTTTTATAAAAAAAAAAATAAGCGATTTTTTATACATTTGTATTGCTAATTGCTTGACTTCAGAAGTCATGTATCAATCCGATTTGGTGATTGTGCATAGAAAGTATCAACACTGGTAACCATTCTTTTAAAATTGGGTGAGAAAGAGAACCTACAGTCTTAAAGCGACACTGCTATCTGTCCTTATATCTTCGCTGTTAGTTCGTCTCCATTAGTGATTGGTGATTACTCTGAAAAGTTTAAGTTGTTGCAAAAATCCCCGCACATTTTTAAATGCAAACATTTCTTTTTAACAAGTGAGAAACCTTCATTTAACAAGAAAATCTTGCAGACTAACGGAAAAGTTGAATTCTATATTGTCGCCTTATGTCAGCTAAGATAAATCGCTAGAATAAATTGAGGCTAACGAATTCACCGCATTTTCGATTTTATTGAAACTAAATATTTTTGCAAATTTTTAATTGCCACTTTTCTGTATTGCTGATAAATCTGGGACAACTAATAAGAAAGGAAATTATTTGTTGGATAAATAGGATAAATTTATCAAGGTTAAATTACGGCAAGGTGCCGTACGACAAGTACAGCTTGCTATATCGTCTGAACTCCCCCTATTTGAATCGAGACAAACGCTCTTACAAATGAAAGCTTTCAAATTCGCCGCCTTACTTAATTCTCCCAAAGCTTTGCCGCCGCTGTTTTCTTCAAAAGTTCAGTGATTGATGGGCGTCTGCGTAGCACAACTAGAAGCAGAAACAGGAAAAATTGTCAAAGAGCTGACAATGGCGATATAATTCAGGTGTCTAAGATTACCAAGCATTAGGTTAAAAACCAAGCATTAGGTTAAAAACATACACTTAAGTACTATTTTTTCTTTTCTAAAAAGCATAAATTTTGCGGTATGAATCGAAATTGGTATTTTGATCATCAATTTCAATATTTTTTAACCTTAGATTGCATCAGATTTAGAAAAGGGTAAAAAATGTTACTTTATAAATGAAAACTTATAAACATTTTGTTTTTTTTTTAAGGTTTAAGGCTTGCACAAACTTGTGAAAGAACAAACTTTTAAAAAATTTAAACAATAACCAATTCAGAATATAATTAAATTTACAAATATACGAAACCATATTGTAACGAAGCTCCCAGTCTTCCGGGTCCATAGCTGAGGTAAGCTCGCCGGATTCCGAGGTCCAGTACATTATTTATAATAAAAAATAAAGAGACGTACAGTTATAGTTGATATTTCTTTATTGGGGCTTTAAGCCAATAATTTCAGAATAAGGTGATGCCGAGAATAACCGTGCCGCGCGACTTCCTTCACTCGTCTCCTCCTCCTTTTCTGGTGGCGAAACGTACCCGACGTGGCAACTGGTAGGTGTCTCGAGGATGGTCCGTCGTGGTCGAAATGTCGTCTCGTGTCTCTAGTACTCCTGCGTACATTATACCTCTGTGGCCCTGGCTCTTCCTTACTTTCAAGGCCCTTCTTATGTGCCCAGGCTGACGCCCCGGCTACGTATATGACAAACTAGGAGATATCCTGCTTATGTGCCCAGGCTGACGCCCCGGCTACGTATATGACAACCTAGGAGATATCCTGCCTCTGTGCCCACGCTGACGCCCCGGCTACGTATATGACAAGTTAAATTTACCCTACTTATGTGCCCAGGCTGACGCCCCGGCTACGTATACGACAAGTTAAATTTACCCTACTTATGTGCCCAGGCTGACGCCCCGGCTACGTATACGACAAGTTAAATTTACCCGACTTATGTGCCCAGGCTGACGCTCCGGCTACACATACAACAAGTTAAATTTACTCTACTTATGTCTTTGTCCTTCCGTCTCGGACAGTCCTCACCTTACCTTCGTTGCCTTACCTTCAATTCCCAGCAATTCCCAGTCGCGTGCACTCCAGTTCGAGGTCCGTCAGCAACTAAATTTTTAATCGCCTGTCAGCAAGTCTACCACTCTATTGCTGGCCGTTGTTCTTCTTCTTCTTATCATTAAGCATGCTGTCGCACTCGTTCTCGTTCTCGTTGCCTATGCTTCTTGTATGTTACTCCGTTCGTATGTCGTACTATGCTGCTGCTTTGTTTCTCTTCTGCTTAGGTTATGTAGGCAACGTGTTATTCTCGTAATCGTTTTTATATGTACATTCATGTTAGTACAGGGTGTTTTCTTAATTATTTATATACATTACAAATGTTTATATTCAATTCTTCTTAATAATAATTTACTTGATTATTACACAATGCAAAATAATGTAACAGGTAAGTAAGTAGATAATTAAAGTAGGTAAGTATAAGTAAATAAATTAGGGTAAGTAAAAATATAAGTTCATGGTAAGTAAAGTAAGTAAGTGTGAGTGAGAAATGTTTGAATAATAATAAAGTAAATAAGAGACTCTCTTCTTTTACATAAGCAACTATAAAAAACAATAAAATAACAGAAAATATATTTCTGGTGGACTGCGTCGCTGCACCTTGTGTGGGCAAAAGTTACCGGCAAGTTTTGCTCGTCACAATATGTCATTTTAGACTTAAGGTTCGTTTAATAAGTTTCATTTAACTTTTTTAAGTGAATCCTGTGAAATTAATTATTTTTAAAAATTAAAATTTTTGATATAATTTGGCATTTGTAACTTTCCACCAACGTATGCAATATTTTCAATATATGGCTTGGTGTAGAATAGGTGTTGTAACATTTTTGAAAGTCTTAAAATCTGGTGCATTTTTGAGGAAAAAGGCGTATTTTTCGGCTTTTTGGTGGATTTTAGAATTCAAAAGTTGGTAACACTGAGATTTTTATTACAATAACACAAATTTGAAGCTTTATGACAGAAAAACAGTGTTTTATTTTCGCCTTATTATAAAAGCAGTAGATTCCGGAAACAGAAGGAGTGTCAACGAGCTGACAACGCCGCAATCCATAGTACAATTTCGGGGGTTTGAGTAGTATGGCGTAGTATGGATAAAATAATTACATACTCTTTGTTCAAGTAAACTTACATTGTATATGTTTTTGTAATTTCTTTTTTTAAGCGTCTTTGGAAAGAGATTCGCAAAATATATTTTTAATGGTAATTTCTCATATATTGTTTTCAAAAAATTATAGTTTGCACTCTTAAATTTTTTTTATTAATACGAAACATTAAATAAACAAAAGTAATACACAGGGTTTAACCAGAACGCTTTTATATGCGCTAAAATTTACTAAAGCTTAAAATAAAAATTTACTGACAATCAGTCCATATTACTCATTTTCTTCATTCACAACGAAAAAAAAAACACTTAAGAATTTCTGAAATGAATCGCAGAAACATTTGAAGGCATATGAACTAAATTATGCGTCATCTTGGTAAAGATATCTTCTTTACTTTCCACGTAAGAGAACATTTTTTTTTTATAACTTCATCTCAATAAGTTTTACAAGAGAAGGACATACTTCAAGTTTTTTCGATGTCGCCGTGTTAGGATACAACTATTTCAAAAATAGTGGCATATTTCGGTACTTTGAAAGAGGTGAAGTATTTCCTCATGCATGTGAAAATCTTAAAATGTTTCTCGACGATATTTTCTTAGAAAATATTTAAATATACTTAAATTATAATTGGTATGATATAAATTCTTATACACATATGTATATTAATGTATATTAATAACTAGTAAGGATGGAGCTTCGGCAGGGTACCGAACCTTAAATACCCCACCGCGGCCATATTGAAGTATATTCGAAGTCTTTAGCCACGACCAGCTTTGCCATATGTTTTTTTGAAAATTCTGTCACTTTCAAAAAAAAATCCTGTATTTTTATTGAAAATACTGCTCTTATAAAAGGACTAAAAACAAATATTTTAAAATTTTTTTATTATAACATTTTTAATATCACAAAAATATCACTTTCTTATTAGGTATAAATCTTATTATCTAACTCTGAAGCTTTCCACGGAAGCCAAATACCTTGGAATTATCCTTGATAACAAGCTGAGCTGGAAACGCAACACAGAGGAAAGAAGGAAAAAAGCACTGTGCGCTTTGTACGCTTGTCAGAGGACATTTGGCAGGAAATGGGGACTGCGACCGCACATAATCCACTGGATGTATACAGCGATCGTGAGACCCATCCTTGCCTATGGTGCTCTCGTATGGTGGACGATAACGCATAAAAAAAGCTACCTTAGCTTCCTAACAGGAGTTCAAAGGTTAGTGTGCATAGGAATAACAGGAGCCATGAGATCTACGCCACAGGCGGGTCTAGATATGATGCTAAATCTTCTTTCCGTAGAAGAAGTCCTTAAATGTTCGGCGACCAAGAGCGCGATTCGCCTCAACGAATCACGAGCCTGGAAAAGCAGCACATTCGGACACGCATCTATTCTAAATCTCTTTGGAACCGAGGAATCGAAAAGAGCAACCGACTATATCATACCCAGTGTAAGATTCGGTACAGAATACACCACATCCATTCCCAGCAGACAAGAATGGGAAGAAACGGCTGTAGAATCCTACGGCAATCTCCATTTATATACTGATGGTTCCAAAATGGAAAACGGAACTGGATCGGGTGTATACTGTGAAACGCTACAAATCAAAGAGTGTTACAAACTCCCGGATTACTGTAGCGTTTTTCAGGCAGAAATATATGCTATTGAAAAAGCTGCACGGGCCATTTACAGGAAAAATCTTACCCCTACAAGGGTAGTAATTTTTGTGGATAGCCAAGCGGCCATCAAAGCACTGAGCAGTAAAACGACGAAGGCTCGAACGGTGCAAAACTGTAAACTTGCACTGAACAGTATCGGCAATACCCACAACGTCACTCTCTGCTGGGTTCCCGGACATAGCAATATTGAAGGGAACGACGCAGCAGATGAACTGGCAAGGCGTGGAGTAACCGCAAGTACAAACAGAGCTGACACAGATGTGCACATTCCAATAGGCGTCGTCAAAAGGAGTATAGAACTAAAAGCCAGAGATATTGCCAACACAAACTGGGCTTCCAGAGGTGACTGCAACATATCTCGAAGGCTTTTGCCTGAGCTAAATGAGAAAAGAACTAGAAGCCTTCTGCTTTTGGTCAAACGGGAAATCCGGATCCTTGTTGGAGTTCTAACGGGTCATTGCCCCATTGGGGTAATGGCCAATAGAATAGGTATAACAGCGCCAGACTTTTGTCGGAGCTGCAAAGACCCGGAGGAAATAGAAACAATAACTCACCTACTATGCGAATGTCCAAGTCTACAGAATCGTCGACTCCGACACATGGGGAACAGATTTTTCAAAGACTTGGAAGAGTTGGTGAACACACCACTGCTAGACATCTGGAGGTTCATAAAAAGCACAGGATGGTTTGAGGAACAAATCGGAACAATGGTTTAACTTGGTACCACAACTATAAAAAGGGATTCGTAATGGACCTATAGGCCCCCGCGGAAGCGCCGGTAACGGTGCACGACCCTTCATACCTAACCTAACCTATTAGGTATGTAATAAAATTAACAAAAATAAATTAAATAATAAGTTTTTAAAGCAATTCATTCGCAATGTTGAGATCTTTGAACATATCGCACACTAAATACAAAATAGTCACAACTCAAAATTTACAAATTGTTACTTTGTAATTTTCAACTATTTGTAGTGATCATATACATTGATTGTAGCACATCAAATAAATTTTGTACACATCTTCTTTCTCTATAGTTAAAAAACAAAATTGTGTCTCATTGCTTTGTAAGGAGCTCCATCAAAAATAGAATTGATTTTGGCTTCACCTAGAAATTTACAAATATTGAGTTGTGACTGTTTTGTATTTAGTGTGCGATATATAGTTACATTTTTTTTTCATAAACAATTTTTCCAAACTTCTTATGACTATTCAAATCACAGAATCACATTCTAAGAATGTATTAAAATTAACAAAAATAAATTAATGGGACATGACACCTTAAAATATTTTTTTAATGTATTAAGATACGTATTAGTTCACTAAGAAATAAGATACAATTTAAAAAATTACACACCTATTATTAGGTAAAAACAATACACAAAAATATTTTTTTAAATATTTTTAATCACACATGTATATGGCTACTGGAATTTTTTTAACAAACATCAAAAAATCACTGCGGGCGTGATGCGGCTCACTGCAACATCTGAACACAAAACAAAAAACGGGGTCTTCATCAATATCAAAACCGCCGTGGAATGTACTAGAAGAAAAAATGTTTGTCGAAAAATTACGAAGTGTCGGTGTTTTTTTCGAAAAAAGTGTTTTTTCGTACTTAAAATTTCAGTACGATCGGTAGAGTAGTTTTTATTTTATCACGCCCGCAATGAGTTTTTTTAAAAATATTCCAGTAGTCTCATATGTGATTAAAAAATTTAAAAAAAATTTTTTGTGTAATTTTTTTAACCTCAAAATATATGTTTAATTTTTCAAAATTATATCATATTTTTTATTCAACTTATACGCGTTTTAAGCCATTTAAAAAATTTTTGGAAGGTGTCATGTCCCCTTAACTAGAGATTATTAAAATTATATAATCAAAATATTTCTTTATTTTTCATAAGCCATTTTCCCAAACTTCTTCATCATTTCTGCTGACGTTTCGAAATTTGTACAATTCTTATCATTTTTTCTTAAAAAATCTTTTGTACGAAGAATCCCACACAAGGTGGGAATTTCTAATTTATTTCTTATTTTTGTTTTGTTTTTATTTATTTGAGAAAAAATCCGTTCAACATTTGCTGTTGCTACTGGAATCGATAAAATTGCATAAACAAGTTTTTTTAGTAATGGAAAGACTTCGAAATTATCTAAACTACTTTCCAAAAAGTTTCAATATTCTTTTAATTTATAAGATTTAAATCTATGAAACTTAAGTGGCGCAGCTAGTGCCATTCATCGTCCACTTCTTGCCTTTCTTCATATTTAATTACATTAGAAAGAAAAGTACACAATCTTAAAATAAAGATATATTTTTTATTTAACAGTTGAAGGTGCTAAAAGTTCTACACATTTTAGAAAAGCACTGTCAAAGTCAAACTTTTTTAACTGTGACTAGAGTCTAAATATTGAAAAATTAAGTTAAAACATTAAATAAATAACAATTTCCTTATCTTATCAGGTTTTGTTAAGTATTTGTCCATTTGTAATTTGCAAAAGACTAGCGAAAAGAAATTAACAAAAACGATGACAGCAACAATGTCAGGAATAGCGCTGACACATGATCAAATTTTTGAAAGGATGTAAAAAGTAGTAGCAACTTTATTTGCTACTTTTATATAAGTACTTACATATAATTTATAAACTTAAAATTTCTATTTTTTTTTATTTAACGAAAATTAAAAAACTGGATTAAAAAAACCTGCCCAAATCCTGGGAGAAATAAGATCCTGTCTACCTGCTCAAAATACTGCCAAAAACAGGATTGACTGCCCATATGGTAACGCTGGCCACGACATACACGATGACATTCAGTTTTATATATTAACGAAAGTTTTCCTACTTTGATGACGTCACTTTGTATAGGAGGTAGGCGTGGTTTTGATCCGATTTTGACATATATCATAGAGATGGTTCATGTTATATATCAAAGCTAATGTGCAAAATTTCAAGACGTTTCATTAATTTTTGTGGATTTTTAAGAGATTTTACGTTTAAAATAAAGCAAATTTGTATGGGAGGTAGGCGTAGTTTTCATTCGATTTTGCCAAATATCATAGTGGTGTTTTATGTTATATATCAAAGCCTATATGCAAAATTTCGAGACATTTCTTTAATTTGAGCAGATTTTTAAGAGATTTTACTTTTAAAATAAAGCCACTTTGTATAGGAGGTAGGCGTGGTTTGCATCCGATTCTTCCAAATTTCATAGCCAAGATTAAGACGGAAGAGAATTAATTTCAAGGCATTTCTTTAATTTTTGTGGATTTTAAAGACATTTTACGGTTAATATAAAGTCACTTTGTATGGGAGGTAGGCGTGGTTTTCATTCGATTTGGCCCATTTTTCGAACTTGATCTTCCTTTTTTAAAAATCAATTAATATTTTTAATTTCATCGCCATAGCTTTAAAATTGCGGCTGTAATCGTGTCGATAGACGGACAGACGGACAGACAGACGGACACACGGAAATCGACTCAGGAGATGATGCTGATCAAAAATATGTACATTTTGCTATACCTGCCACGCCTCCTTCTTGGCGTTACAAGCGGAATGACAAAGTTAATATACCCCTTACGCAGTACGCGTTGGGATATAAAAATCATTTTCTGTTTGTTTGACTTTAATACAAATCTAATCGGCTGAAAATTCGCTCCAATTTAAAACGTGTATTACTTCCGTCCTAGATAGATAGGTTATTACTTAGTTTTAACCACACCCCCTTTTACCGGCCACTAATCAATAAAAATGCAATACTTTCGAACGTTTCGATTGTATGATACTAAAATTTGGTAATTTAGCTTGTACTTTCGGCAATGGGTAACCAAAAATGGGTTTTTACACCCTCTTTTACCGCCCCCAAATCAATGAAAATGCTATACTTCAGACGGTTTTGGTCGTATAAGACTGAAATTTGGTAGTTAAGTTTGTATGCTTATCGTCGGCAACTGTACTAAAAAATTGGTGTGGTACATTATAATTACACCCACTTTTAATGAATCATTAAGACTTCAAAACTCCTGGTCCGATTGCGCTGAAATTTTGGCAGTAGATTGTTTCCGAGCACGAGATAGTTTACAAGAAACCCTCTTTCGCTACACCCCCTTTCACCGCCCACAAATATAAAAAGTATGATTGCTTTAACGACCGCGGACAACTGGGACCTGCTAGTATAATATAATTATGCATACTTATGTCAATCTGAATCACAACTAATATTTAAATTGCTATGGAAATTACAATATTTTCCTCGATTTCGGAAGCAGCCTCATTGTCGCTTGTATAATTTATTGGTGGTTCCTTCAATAAATTTAATACTTCTTCTGTAATTTTGCTGTTTTTTGTTTTTGGTGGAATTAAACTTGCAATAAGAGTATCTGACGAAAATAACAGTCTCTGTAGCAAATCGGTCCAAGTGTCGATTCGAGATGTCTTCCGTGTGAATAATTCTCGGTATTTTCTACTGTTCTCATTTCTTGTGCTTTCTCCGAGATTTGTTCTATTGGAAGAATGCAAGACGACACGATATTTTTCCATGGCAGAATATTTTATGGACACTTACTGGCATTGGATACCATGATAGTTCTGTAATGTACAATTTCCTAGTAATTTTTTTGTGCTTCTCGAATTTGTCGATATTTATTGGATATGTTGTAGGGTTGTGCTTAACAGTTCCGGAGACGGAAAGGACATGGAACGTTTCCTTTAGAGAGCGGAACTAGTTCATTTAAACATGTCCGCGGAACTATCTAGTTCCTTTGTTTATTTGATCTGCTTGAGCTGCTTGTTTGTTGAACGTGTCTTTTATAGAGCGGAACTAATAAATGGAAACATGTCCGCAGAACTATCTAGTTCCTTTATTTATCTGTTTGAGCTGGTTGTTTGTTGAACTGTAGAGGAAATTTATAATACTCTAAGTATAGTTTTAGCACAACGCTCAGACCTTAAACCAAATTGAACACAATGTTTTGTTTTTTTTCAGTGTTTTCATTTCAAAATTAAAAAAATAAAGGAAAATATTCGTAAATTATTTAAAAAAGAAACTTTAAAAATTTGCTAAAAAAATTCATATAGTTAAAATATTAAGTAACAAAATTGTAGCATAAGAAAATATATAAAAATTATCTAATAGTTCCGCGGACAGTTTTGCGAACAGTTCCGCGGACATCCTCATTATATTATAAAATAAAACAGTTCCGCGGACATGCTTACTTTATAACATAATAAGCATGTCCGCGGAACTATCAGTTCCGACAGTTCTCTGTATTAGAGGAAATGTAACAAAAGCATTCTAAATATCAGTTCATGATTGTTCTCTTTCTTATGTTACAAGCAAAAACAAACAGAACAATGCATACAACAAGAATGACGATATATCATATTGTCTATTATTTCATTCATTCTCTCTCACAAGCATTATCGTTTTGCTTGCCATCACTCAAACAATTCGTCTAAGCAGTAATATGTGTGCGGTAAGTGCGAAAGAGATGTCGGCTTATGTTGCTCATTAGAAAAAATTTTATTTCAATCGGAACTGTTTGGACATGCTTAAATCATACAGATGGAACGATTGGAACTATGTCCGGTAGTGAACATAGTTCCATGAACTATACATGTCCGGAACTACCCATCCCTAATATGTTGCGTTAATAGTCTGCAGTCGCGAAATAAATACGCTAGGTATGAATTTTCTACTATGCGTTTTTCGCATATATTTATTATCATAGCATAAAGACCGTTGATCTTTCGTAAAAAATGTGAAAATTATCTGGGCTACAATTTTTTTAACTTTGGATCCGAATATCTTCTGATGCGTACATAGAATAATAAGGGACTTTTGGCATTTTATTTATTATGCCTCAAGTAATTTGTATGCACAAAAAAAAGATACCAAATTGCGTTATAATGAAATGCTACAATAACTAATATGAGTTTGATTTTTAGAAGAAAAGGCGCTTTAGAAAAAGCTTTTAATTTTAGATGTGCGCAAGCGTGTGCATGAAAGTTTTTGTGTATTTATAAACTATAAACATCCATCTTGACGATAAACGTAATATAAAGAATGGCCAATAATCGCCTTTATTAGATTTAGTCTATTTAATTTGATTAATAAGTTTTCAAAAAACTAATATACTCACATTTTTAAGTCTGAATTTCTGACAAGTGAAGTTACTAAAAAACGAGAAATCATATAATTAAATTACGACTTGTAATTGTATTTAATGCCTGCACTTTAAAAATTTTTAAAAACAATTTTAATCACGCCCGTTACTTTAATTACGGTTCAAATTTCTACTATTAAAATAATTTTATACTTTGTAAAATTCATCAAGTTTGCTTGCCGTTTATGCCGAACCTGTTGGTTTTTGTTCATCATATTCGTATTAAAGGAAGAATTTTATATGACATATAAAAAAATTATTTGAATTAGACAACTTCCTTCTTAGTGCTATGCAAATATCGTATAAAAAGTATGAGATAAGAAATAAGAAATATAAGAAATCTACCTATAGATTTCAGATTCTTGAGGGAGTTGTTTTGTATAACTTCAATACGAAAAGAATATAGCGCTTTAAAACATTGTGTTATATGGGAGGTAAGCATGGTTGTGGGCAGATTTAAAAAAAATTTTTCGACAATTTCTAATAGAGGTAATTCCAATTTATGTACCAAATTTCATATATCTACGATGTCTCCTTCTATTTTTCCCAAACTTTATATGGGATGAATCCACTGTATTGACACTTAAAATGACACTTTTATTCACCAAAACAAATATTTTCTTACAGTTTAAATCAATAAATAACTGCTAAGAATCTCAAGGTGTTCATTTACTTCCTTCTATGAAAAAAACATCAGGAACATCACCGTGTTTTTCGAGCTTTTGATGACAACCTGCCCTTAATATTTCAACCAGGGTTTTTTTTTCAATTATATGCAATAACTATGGAGTTCAGCTTTTACAGCCCAAACAAATTAATGTGGTAAAAATTTATTCACCAATGAAGGGTTGGGCTCAGGGACAACGCAAGACACATAACAACTTTCCATGCATATGCATACTTAGATCTAATTAATTACATAAAATATTGTAGAAACCCCATTAACCTCAGTTTAAATAAGATTAGATAGTGTGGTAGCTTATCAAATGCCTTACGAAAGTCAGTGTAAACACAGTCGATCTGGTTAACCGAATCAATCAAAGTTAAGCAGAATGTTGTAAAATCAAGAAAATTAGACACAATGGATCTACCATTAACAAAATCATACTGACGAGTTGCTATGGCTTCCCCACAGTGAATTTGGAATCGATGAGAGCTTATCGATAGGCCTATATTTACATCATTAATTCAATCTTTTTATATCAAGGACTTATAAATGATTTTTTCCAAAAAAGTGGAAAATAACTTTCGTAAATTGATTTTTTGAATAATAAACAAAGTGATAGACTTAAAAGGGAACAGCATTGTGTTAATATTGCGGCAGGATTTTTTCGGTCCAGTACTAAAATCGTCAACAATCGATCCAATATAGTGAATCATATATCGCTACCTTATAGAGATAGAGAAATGCCCTATCTCAAAAGGGAGAAGGAAAAAACTTTATAAAATATAAAGTTCTGTAGTTTCGAATTTTTTGTAAACGAACTTATTTATTAAAAACTATAAGTATATTATTATACATAATAAGTATAATATTATGATGTTACAACTTTTTTACTGAAGAAATTGCAGAAGATTTTTTTATCAAGTTTTTTCTTCTATAACACTAGTTTACACGGAAAATGTATTTGGCTAAAAAGGTGTTTTTAAGACTAATTTGATGTCGCTGATCACAAAAATGATATTAATTTAGTTTTCCAAAGAAGCGTTTTTGAGATATCAGATATTAACCCAGGGTTTCAACTCCTTTGTTTTGGCAAAAAATCTCAAGAACTATGTATTCGAACTTCACATTATTGATACCAATTGAAAGGTGAGATCTTCTTCTTTATAACCATATGCCATGTGTGTCAATTGCATTAGAAGTTTTTGAGTTACAATCCTTCAAAGCATAAAAAAAGGTTTTTTTTTTTCGATTCTTAAATTTCATATTTTTATTTGTCATGTTTGGCTGTAAGAAAATTTTATAATTTTTTTTCTTTGACTAAGAGTAGAAGAAAATTGTATTACAAAAATATTAAGTCTAAGTTTGTTTAAATCGAAGTAAAAATGTAAAAGTTAAGACGTATTAAGTAAAAGCATACAAATCAGTTTTCTACATATTTGCTCAAACTTTTGGTCGGAAATATTCTTTTTATTAATTATATTAATACCTACATAATATTAAATGTATGTAATAATTAAAAATTGTTCTTTCAGTTAAGTACTCGTGAAAACTCCAAATATTGTAAACAAGTGTTATGTAAAAAAAAAATTGAGTTAGGGCCTTTCTCTATTAAGGTAGCGATATGTTCTCCAAAAAAACCTTGGGTGAGGAATTCATATATCCAAAGTAATTTTAATCAGGATTAAAAGTATCTGAACATTCTTTAAAAAGATTGGCAAGTAGGCTTCGAACTATGACGGAATCGTCAGTTAATTTAGCAAGAGTTCTGAATGTAGAAGGGAATATATCGGATTTCCTCTTTGTGTTTATGAATCCTCAAAATTTCTTTGGAGAGACAATATTCTCAGTATTGCGATCAACGCTATAATTCAAAACACTTTCAGAATTACTGACAGGATTCTTTTAATTTTGGAATTTAAAAGATTTCCCGATATCTTTTCAATTGCAGACATGCCAATCCCGCTATTGTGGCTCTGAAATGTCATGCTATTCCATTTTTCACATTTTAGTACTTAAGATTTCAAAACAGACTGGAAATTTCAGTGACATAAATATGCAATATTTTTTATACATATATTTCACATGATATAGTGAAATATAGTCCAAGTCAACTGATCCAACACTGGTTACTCGACTATTTTTAAAAAAGTTGATATTTTTATCAACAGTTCAACGTATTTGAATCTCAGAACTGAACTGCTTTCAAAAAAATCTTCTTTCAAAATGGCGGCCATATTTTCTTGCTACCTATAGCAATGTATGCATTTGTGTTAACTTATATTTCCCAGGTCCTATTATTCATAGAATGATGAATTAAAAACTATAATATAAGCACACTTTGGCCTTTAATCTGATATATAAGAAATGCATATGAAATAGTTTCTTCGTGTAAAAAAAAAATTACATTTTTGTATTCAAAACGTGATATCCTGCAATTTTAAGAATTTTTTTTTATAGAAAGCAGTAAGTTGCAGCGTAAAAATTTTTTCTAGAGTACATTTCAACTAGTTGTTAAGCATAATTTTTTTTTAACATTCTGACTCATCAACTTTTTTGTTTTTATACTCTTGAAAATTTTTGTTTTGAGAAATTTCCTGACCTTGGGGTCGAATATCTCTGGTGGGCTCTAGAGTGGTCCGAGGTTGTATGGTCAAATATTTTTTGTGTTATACTGTTCGCGCCGGCTTCTAAAATTGTTCCTTTTAATAAGAAGAAACAATTGCAAAGTTGCAGGCTGATCGAATAAGGAGAAGGCGTGCCGCATCCTCTATCTATAAAGGTATATAAAACAGTTTGTCCTGACTGACTGACTCACTAACTAACTGATCGACGCCCAGACCAAACTACTGGCCCTAGAAACAGAAATTTGCTAGACATCTGCTAATGATAGCGTAGGCCCCCCACTAAAAAAGGATTTTTGGAAATTTGGTCCTAAAGGGTTAAAATTGGGTAATAGGCTTTAAAAATAAAGTCGTCCATATCTCGGAGGAACGAATTGGTATTCTGTTTAATTTATTTTAGTGTCAATAAAAATGACTAAATTCATTTGCATGATTTTTAAAAATGTTACGAGTCTTAGGAGCTAAAGGGTTAAAGTAAAATATTTAGGTTCAATTTGGTAAACTTACTAGAATATAAGTTCTAGAATTTTAATATCTGACCGCTAAAGGGTTAAAAAGTGTTTTTAAAAATTAAAACATTTTCAATTTAAAGCATTTCTAAAACAAATAAATTGGCGAATAGGGTCTTTATTTAGATAACGTATCTCATAAATGCCTAAAAATTCATTTTGTGTATTTGTAAGTCTGATTGGCTAATGATTAATACAAGTTCCAAGATGTTTTTACGGTTTTGACTGAAAATATTCACCCCAATCGTGAAATATTTTCTCCCGGGAGTTGTAACAGGGAGTTTCCGTTTTTAAGATAAAGTTGAAAAGCTTCAAAATCGTGGTCTTCATCTGGTTTTGAAAATAAAAATTTGTGAATGTGGTGATCTTAGGAATTATTTAAGTTAGTCAAATTGGTAAAATAATTTTTGTAAAATAAATTTCTGATGACCAAGTTAAAAAACCGCATGTTAATTTTTTAAAAAAATTAAAAGATTGTATTTAGTTGCCGATTTCTCGATAACCGGAAAAGCCATGGTAAAAGTTTATTTTGACTAACATTTCTCTAAATTTGCAGCATTCCTTGGCACCATGCCCAGTATAACCAAAATTCCAACCATTTTGTATCGATTAAAAGCTGTCTGCTATCTCGAATGTGAATTTTATTCTGACTATCTTTTTAACAGAACAACGCACAGTGGTTTCTTCTCATACAACGTTTGGAATAAAATAGGAGAAGTCTTCGTAGACCAATGAAATTAAGTGTGTAAGTTGAAATTAGATCTATTAGAACAAATACAAAAATATTTTGTCATCCGCCAAAAACCACGCCTACCTCCCATATAACACAAAAATTTAAAAAGATATATTTTATTTTTCATTGAAGCTACATCAAAACAACTCAATCAAGAATATAAAATATATGTAGATTAAAAAAAAAATTGCCACGCCCACCTCCCATACAAAATTTGTATAGCATCTCAGGCATTCTCAGACACTCAGAACGACTCGTGGTAGATCGATGAACTTTTGTATTTAAGTTGTAATTAGCTCTATTAGAGCACATGTTAGAGTATTTTGAAATCCACCCACAGCCACGCTATCTCCCATATAACAAAATTAAAACAAATTTAAAACTCTTTTCTTGTTGAACCTATATTATACCTATATTTTCGGATATTTTCATACAATTTTTTTTCATGTTTACCCATTAGGTCGAACCTGCTAAAATTTTCAAAAACTTGTTATGCAATATAAAAGGCCATTTTATGCAATATAAGTGGCGGCCGTGGCGTAGTGGGTAGAGTGTGCGACTCTTACGCCAGAGAACCCAGGTTCGAATCCTCCATCTGACACAGAAAATTTTTTCAATTGAAATGATTTTTCTGTTCGGCCGTCACCTCTCTGCAGACAATGGCAAACCTCAGAGAGTAAAAATTGCCATGAAAAGCTTCTTGAGAACATAAGCCGTTCGGAGTCGGCATAAAACATGTAGGTCCAGTTCTCGATCATTTGTGTGCAAACATTTCACATCACACACAACACAATTGGTCATAAGAAGCTCGGTCAAAGTCCTTTCAAGGGCTGAAATGGCCATTTCGTTTTTTTTTTTTTAAAAGGTCATTTTGTGTACACAGTAACTAAAATAAAAAGTTGTTGAAGCATGAAAAAGATTGTATGAATATATTCGAAAAATCTCAATTTTGCAGTGAGTTTGGTGGCACCGGACTAAATTATTGCGTGATTCCAAGTCCAGTATCAGATTTTTCACCAGATTTAACATCAAAATACATGGTTTGTGTTTTTTTTCAGCAATTCCCAAATGCATATTTCTTTTTAAAAATATAAAAACTTAAAAAAAAACGAATTGCGAGCAGAACCGGGCCCGGCTTAGACAATTTTTGAATTTTTAGTAGCTCAAATTATTTCCTTCGCAACTTACTATTCCGCGGGGCACGCCGGATCCCAAATATTTAAGCATTTTAAATACACATCTGGCTGAGTCTAATACACTATATATTTTTAATATCAAAAATTTTTATTTTATTTGAAATACACTTTGCGGTGCTCCACTTTGGCGGCACGCCAAAACTAATGATTTAAAAAAAAAAAAAAATATAAAATAACATAACATAAATATTATTAAAAATATTATTATAATGAGTCGGAAAGGAGATATTGACAAAAAATTGCTTTTACGCGCCATTTTGCCAATATGGCGGTGCGAGCGGCAAAAATACGAGGTGGCAAAGTTGAAATTCGGAAAGAGCTCATCGAAATATATAAAATGTATCCATTTTCAAAACTCCCGGAAAACTTTCTAGGTAAAACTACCAAATGACTGTATCAGCCGTATTAGCTGTAGCAGCCAAATTTTTTTTAAATGCTTATTAAAAGCCTAAAAGATTGCAGTGAATACAAGCAACTATTGTCGGAGCAGTTCCTTCCGAAAACCGGATTAAAATCATGGCTATTTTTGAGAGGAAAAAATTTTGCCGTCATTCACTGCTCGTCCAAAAGAATTGGGAAGACTTATCGTAGATTTTTTTAAAATATGTTATTGAAACATTTAAAAACTTTGATTAAAAGAAAACGAACAAAAATTACAACATAAAAAAAATTATTAAATTTCACTTTGAAACAACTGTGCAACGTAGAAAAAAATTCGTAAATGCTATTGTCTCTGACAGAGTATTATTTGTAAAATTGCATAACTTTCCTGTTTAAAAAAAAACTTGGTTCTAGTTGTAAACAGAAAAGCATAAAAAATCATTATTTTTTACTGTTTTCCATAAAATACTACTTTGTCCTTGTGGACTGGTAGGACATCCTTTTTTCTCAAAATTATTTTTTGGTAGACTGTCAACTCATATTAATAAATATCATAATTAATTCGAAATATTAATAATATTATTATTATATTTATTCCTTATTAAAAATAAATTTTGTTTGCTAAAATTGTAATTTTATATTAAATTATTTATAAGTGTTTTAATGCAGGAAAAATAATAAATTCATATTTTTCTGAAATATTTATTTCGATTTATCAAACATAATATTGAATTACATTTATTTTAAACCAACATAAAAATTAACAAGAACAACAAATTCATCACCAAATATATCAAACAAAAAATTCTGTTCTGCTGTCTTTTTTTAGTTGTTTAGCTGTTTAAATAGTCTTCGATTTTTGGTTTTGTGTTTTTTTTTAATTACACGTTTAGAAATCCTGGAATATATTTTAATACAAGCGAAGTATTACAACGATTTTTAATTCAAAAAGTATTACATTTAATACTATTCAGTATTATATTTACTTGTAATTCAGTAGATTACAAAATTTTTAAATAAATTTTGTATTAAATTTTAATACAATTCTAATTACAATGATATTTTATACCTGCTGTATTATATTTCAATACTTTCCGCTTTAATTTTAATACTTTTTCTGTTAACAAAGCTTTATAAACAATTTTTGTGAAACATTTTTTATTTGATTATGGCGCACATGCAACTACTACTTTACTACTTTCATTTCAATGATAACGTGAGTTCGAAACCTACAATAGGTGATGATTTAAAAATTATAAGTATGAAAAAAAGATATAAATTGTGTACTCTAATGTGCAATAGAATTGAATTGACGAACTGAGCTGAACTGATTCTAACACAAATTTTTATTAGAAATTAAATGTAATATTCGGTAAGTATTCAAATGTATTCCCATTCGTATTAAAATGTTTTCCAAAATTTCTAGCCGTGTAGATTTCCACCTTTTTTGAGAATTTAACTTTTCGAACTTTGTCCTGCATGCGCCTCGCCTTTCACTTATTCGATCACTCTGAAATTTTCTCATCAGCTCCTTTTTGTCAAAAGGAACGGTTTTAAGGGGCGGCGCACAGTTTAACGAGTGGGACAAAATTAGATATGGAAAAAAATGTTGCAAGTTTGTAAAAGTAAGTATGCAAATTTATAGTTTCGAATCTTAATTATATGAATCTAAAAGAACTTTGTGATATCTTTCCATTTACGGATTGTATTTATATGCTGTCATGAAAATTTAACGAAATTTAAGTTTTTATAGGTTTCTACTGTATATTTTCCAAAATCGGAAAAATTTTAATATAAATCACATACAAAACTTTAACAAAGAGATATTTGACAAGTTTTTGTTAAAATTAATACAGGCAAAAGAATAAAGAAACAAATTTTCATATTCCACATAAAAGGTCTTAAAACTCTAAAAAACCCTACATTTCTAAGAAAAAAGACATTTTTGTTGTTCTTTAATTTTGAATATGTTTTATAATAACACTTTTTGAACACAGTTCCGAAGGTTCTACTGGGACAACTCAAAATTAAGAATTTTATGACGTTTTTTCTACAGCATGTTTTGGCAAAAACGAGCAAATTTATATGGGAAAACAACAAATTTTTTATAAAGTTTAACACGCAATTAAAGAAAAAGGACAGTTTTGTTTTTCTCAACACATTCCCAAAGGTTTTGATGGGACAACTCAAAATTTAGAATCTTACGAGGTTTTTTCTAGACCATGTTTTGGCGAAAATGCACATTTGAAATGGAAATCAACATGTCCACGAAAGTTAAATATCTAGGGGTAACTCTCGATAGTAAACTGAACTGGAACGAACATGTTGGAGACATGATTCAAAAGGCCAAGAGGGTTCTGTTTCAGTGTAGACGCGTTTGTGGTCTAAAATGGGGGCTAAACCCAGAGGCTATGAAATGGATCTACACTATGATGGTTAGACCTGTCATCACGTATGCTTCGGTGATCTAGTGGACAAAAGTCACTCAGAAAACCATTAAGAAGCGACTAGACTAGAGTCCAACGGCTGGCGTGTGTTGGAATAACAGGGGCAATACGCACCACTCCAACAAGCGCAATGGAGGTTTTGTTAGGTATGCTACCGTTGGATTTAGAAATAAAGAAAACGGCAGCGCTAACAGCCCTCAGGATGTTGCGAAATGTTACGTGGCATGGAGCAACAGCCCTCCATGGTCATATGCGCATCCTGGACATGGCACAGCGAAATGTCAGGGAGACGTGTATGCCTATGGACGGAAGGCAGAGAGTGAGAATAACAGAAAAATGTTATAAAACTCTAATTACAGATGGATCCGTTTGTGAAGAAACCGCTGGTAGCGACATCAGTATATTCACAGACGGCTCTGATGAATGGCAGAGCCGGGTCAGGCGTCTACTCAGAAGAGTTGAACCTATCCTGTGTACTGATGCTGGGGAGGTTCGTGTCTGTATACCAGGCGGAAATGCTTGGTGTAGTGCATGCGCTGGACCACTTGATAGATGGCCGGGTAAATGGCAAGAAAATTGTCATTGTCCTTGATAATCAGTCGGTATTAGGTGTATACAACGGACAGATATTACTTCCAGGTTGGCCATAGAATGTCTTACCAAACTCAATAGGTGCGCTCAGACAAATGAGCTCACACTTATGTGGGTGCGAGGACATTCTGGCATAGAACAGAATGAAAAGGCTGATTCTAGCAAGAGAAGGATCAGCAGAAGAATTCTGTGGACCAGAACCACGTATCGCCATAGGCGACAACATGGTGGCAGGCCTTATTAAGCAATGGACGAACTCGGAACACCGTACAAGGCGGGAAGAAGCTGGTAATTGCAGGCAATCAAAGGCGGCCGTGAAATGGTCAAGTAGTGAGGCAGCAAAAGTCACCCGATACAATCGGAAGACTTTAAGCTGGCTTACTGCACTGGACACAGGACACGGTCCCTACATGTACTATCTCAGGAAGATGACTCTGACCGAGGACGATGCGTGTAGGTTATGCCTAGAGGAGCCGGAAACAGCAGCAAACATTCTGTGCCAGTGTCTGGCGGTGGCAAGCATAAGATTGTCCATTCTGGGACGTCTATTTATTGACGAAGCCGAGATTGGTCAACTGACCTACAAGGACATGCTTGAGGTGACAAGGGGTGCTTATATAAGGAGCATGCTCACTTATGAGTGCTCCGAGCAGTAGCATCCTTCGTCAAATAGGGGATGAAAAGGGACCCACTGTGGTCTGATTCGGCCAATCCCCGACTTACTATATATTATATATTATTATATAACGAAAATGAGCAAATTTATAGGAAAAAAACAAATTTTTTATAAAGTTTTAAACAGAATTAACCCTTATGTTCGGAACCAGGTCTGGCCAGGCCTATTGTCACGATTTAAAAATTGGAGATATGGAATTGATGCCTTACAGTTGATCTCGTCTACTTGTCGGTATCGGTGTTGTTTTTTTTTAGTGTGTGTTGTAATAGTAATTATATAGTGGAAAATTTAAAATTTTGTTAAATCGTTTGTATTAAAAACTATTAAGAATTGTATTTATGTGTTTTTAAAAGAAAGAAAATTAACTTTGTTTAGTGTTCTTTTAGTGATTACATAATTTATGTTATTAATATAGAACAGTTTTTGTTGGACTTCACACAATCTAGTGTTTGTATGCCTAATTTTTTCTATTCCTCTTTGTGCGGTGTTTGTTTATCTGTTGTGCAGTGAGAGTCTCTAGTGTTGTTATTGTGCTTAACACTTTGTGTACGCTGCATTTTACTGTGCCAACCCTGAAAGCACATTTTACATTTAAAAACGCTCACAAAATAATTTTAATTTTTTTCCAATGGATTATTTTTCCATTGATAATATTGCTGCTTGTTCTCTGAACGAGCAATGCAAAAGCCAGAATATTCTGTACCCTATGTTCAGCTGTTCTGGCCCATGTGAGCGAATGTTCCATGCTTCTTGTGCTGGTATTTCTAAATCGTGCCTTGACGATTTAATGTCAGTCCGATCTGGTCTTCGCTGGTATTGTGCTTCGTGCAGGGCCCTTTCCCCGGATGAACTCTATTCTAAAATAAAGCTTTTTGGGGAAAGCCTTAACTTATTAAATAATAACTTCAGAGAAATTGTTTAATTTTTTAGCTAAGTTAGTGCCGCACCCACTACCAGGGTTGAAATTACTGTTCAGGATAACATTTCGGTTCCTTCGTCCATGACTGCATCTTCCGGAATTTTGTTTCAGTTTCAATTCAGTTTCATCAGAAAAAGACCTTAAAAGCTCTAAAAGACAGAGGAAAAACAAAAATAAGCGTCAAAAGGCGTCTTCCAGACCTTCCAAGGCAGAGCAGCCCCCAGCAATGCCATCAGAAAATAATAATACGGTGATTTCATATACACCATCTTCTATTCCTCCATTGACTAGTAGTCCAAATACGATTTCAACTACGCCTAACAGTCATTTGACTTTAAGAGCAGTTTCGAGGACCAGAAAGGTTTTCATTTCACGTCTTCAGCCCGACACATCAATAGAAAATATAATGTCGTTTGTTAGTGTTGTATTATTGTCGTATTGTTGTTTGTTAGTTAGTGAACTCAAATGCATTCTGTTCATGCAAAAAAATTGGTAATAAGCCTTCCCATTCTTCTTTTATTCTAACAGTTGCAGCCGAAGATTTTAAAACTGTTCTAAAATCTAATTTGTGGGCCGATAATATTCTTGTTACTGAGTTCAAGCCAAAAAATAAGTTTAAAAGGGTGACTCAAGCCGCCCGCCAGACTCAAAAAAACTAAATTTACTATCAAAATGTAAGGGGACTACGTTCTAAGACGCAGAGCTTATTTCTATCAACTCAAAATTGCTCTGAGGATATTATCGCGTTAACAGAAACGTGGCTGAACGGAAGCATTACTGATTTGGAATTGTTTGACAATAGTTTTCAAGTTTTTAGAAAAGACAGATACACTGACAATATTTCTTCTGTCGGTGGTGGTAACTCCGCCAGGTTTCGGCCTGCCTGTCCAAAGCCAGGATAAAGGAGGAGGGTTGGTTATGGGATACGTCCCATGCTGTAAAAGGCTAGAGCCAACCAAGAGCTCGGGGTGGCGCCCATCTTGGTAGCAGGTCAATATGTATAGCATATTGAAAAAAGCCTGCGATGGAATATCAATGGTCCATAAAACTTCTTAGCACGGGGATAGTCAAACCCGTCGAAGAAAAATGAGGTGACCTTATCTATCTACGGCATGGAGACATGGCCTATATGGTCAACAAAAAGGCAAAAAATGGTGTCTTAGGGCACAAGGAGTGTCACGTATGTGGGCACAAAGGTCGACCTGTGAGGCTGGGCACAGGTCAAATTAAATCGTAGGCACTTCATATAGGGTATGGTGATAAAACCATGCCTTGTATGGAAGTGCCAGTCAGATACGAAACAGTGCTATGTGCACGGTCAAAAACAAAAGTTCTTATATATCCATATAAGAATTTTTTGTCTCCTTGCTGGGATGTTGTAGACCCCCATTTTCGACGGGACCGAGTTGCCCAGGTGACTATCATGGGTTGGCCCTTCGGGGAGACTTGTGCTGGCTGTGGTTTGTGCACATCGCTTGCACAGGTCTAGATTGACCGGCGGGGTCGCGCAGTTATACGACCGGGCTGGCATACCTGCTTAGTATGCAAGAGATTGGATAGGTCTCGATGTCTCAACCAGTAGATGGTAATGAAGGTACGCCATCTACCGGTAGCTAAACTGGTACTATTAAGGGCAGTATGGAATTATTATTGCATACTGCTTTTACAGAATAGGGCACAGAGTAATGCTATTGTGTTTGTGAATGTGAAAACTAGTACGTGGTTGCTTTTCTAATGTACTTGTAAATTGCAGGTCTGGAAGAGTATTTCAGGTGCACATCCTTTTAGGATGTGTATTTTTTAATACGGTTGATCATTCATGACCTATAACTCCAAAGTTTAGAACCCAGAGGGATTGAGCTGTAGTGGCAGGGGCCCTCTATAAAGAAACATACATGGGATTTCTGTCGGTGGTGGTGTCCTTTTGGCTGTGAGGAACTGCTTTGTCAGTTTTATTGTTGACATTCCCTGCTCTTCTAATATTGAACTAATTTGCGTTAAAGTTATACATTGTAACTCTAATGTATATGTTATTAATGCATATGTTCCTCCTAAGAGTAGTGTACAGGTCTATGCAAGCCTTGCGGAGTGCATAGATTACATAATTGATTTACTTGACGTTAATGACGACATTTTATTATTGGGCGATTTTAATCTACCTGATTTAAAATGGCATTCTTCTGACGATGATACGTACTATTGTGCATCTAATTCGAAGACCCGCCAAGAACATATATTTGTTGATAATATATGTTCAGACTTACAACAAGTGAGTTGTATTTATAATAGTCTTGAAAGACTTCTTGACCTGGTCTTAACTACAGACAGTAACAATGTTGTTGTTAAGAGGGCCTTTCATGCTCTAACTACTGTTGATGAATATCATCCACCATTGAGTATTTGGTACAAATCCAGAGCAAATATATCAGAGCAAATATAGTAAATTCTAATTCAGCAGATAAGCTTTATGAATTCAATTTTAAAAAAGCTGACTTTTTGAAGTTGAATCAGTTGCTTCACGGTAAACTTAATGCAATTTTAGAATATATAAAAGAAAATTGCCTTGATGACTCCATACATTTTTTTTATATGGAACTCTTTGCTGTGTTTTCTCAATCAGTACCTTATAGTCTCAAATTTGCGAGGAATTCTGCGTACCCGTGGTACACAAAGGATTTAAAGACTCTCGCAACAACAGGAATAGGGCATGGAAGAAATACGTCTGTAGCTTAGGCTCAACCGACCTAGAAACTTACAAACGTTTGTTTCTGGAATTTGAAAATCGCTCAGCTACATTATATCACGAATATTTAGATAATGTTAAGCTGAGAATATTGACAGATCCAAAGAAATTTTGGGGATTCGTAAACACAAAGAAGAAATCTGATGGATTGATTTCCTTCTTCATTTAGAACTCCTGAGGGATTTACTGACAATCCCCTCAAAATTTGTGGCCTATTCGCCAATCTTTTTAAAGAATCATTCTGTTCAGATTCTTTTACTCCTGATGGAGAGTACTTTGAATATATGAATTCCGAACCCAGAGTATCTTTGGAACATATATCCTTCACTCCAGAGGATATTTTAATGTATATTAGATCGATCGATGAGGAGTTTGGTGCTGGACCTGACGGTGTTCCTGCCGCAGTGTTAACACAATGCGGTTCCGTTTTGAGTCAACCACTTTCTTTATTATTCAATAAATCTATTAACGAAAGTTATTTTCCACTTTTTTGGAAAAAATCATTTATAAGTCCTATTTTTAAAAAGGGTTGCAGGAATGATGTTAGTAACTATAGGCCTATCGCTAAGCTCTCATCGATTCCAAAACTTTTTGAGCGGATGGTGTATGATCGGGTGAAAATTCACTGTGGGGAAGCCATAACAACTCGTCAGCATGGTTTTGTGAATGGCAGATCCACTGTGTCTAATCTTCTCGATTTTACAACATTCTGCTTAAATTCTATTGATTCTAGTAACCAGGTCGATTGTGTTTACACTGACTTTAGTAAGGCATTTGATAAGCTACCACACAATCTAATCTTATTTAAACTTGAGTTAATGGGATTTCCACAATATTTTGTGAACTGGATTAAATCGTATTTGGTGGAGCGATCTTATCAAATACGTTTCCGAGGCGCATTGTCTTCTGAATTTATTGCTGGATCAGGTGTTCCTCAGGGTAGTCACCTTGGTCCTCTTCTGTTTATTTTAGCTATCAATGATGTAACTCAGGTCATTGAACACTCTCATCTGCTTATTTATGCCGATGATATGAAAATATACAGAACGATTAATTCTAGAGATAATTCAGATCTACTCCAGTCTGATCTAAAATCCTTTGAAGTTTGGTGTTCTAAAAATAATATGCTTTTAAATCCAGATAAATGCCAAACTATGCCCTTTTCGCGAAAAAGGAATAATTTTATTTTTGATTTTAAGATTAAAGATACTGCCTTGAGTCGTGTAGACACCGTCAAAGACCTAGGTATATGCATGGATTCTAAGCTGTCGTTTAACATTCATATTGATAATATTTGTAAAAAAGCATCTTCAATGCTTGGTTTTGTAAAACGCTGGGCCAAAGAATTTTATAGCATGATTACAACTACTGCGTTGTAAAGGGTGTTTTTTTTAGAGGTATAGAACTTCGAATTGAAATAAAACACAAGAAAATCGTTTTAATGTCCATCAATTTGGCTTTATTGGAAGGATAATTTTATGCCATTAATGTTTAAATATAATTTCGGGCATGTGGCATCCGCGGCTGGCTCGAATAAATCTAATTCTACAGGTCCAATTTTCAACCACTTTTTCGAGCATATGGGGCCGTATGTCGGCAATAACGCTACGAATGTTGGCTTCCAAGTCCCCTAACGTTTCTGGTTTGCTGGCGTAGACGAGCGACTTCACATATCCCCAAAGAAAATAATCCAATGGTTTCAAATCACACGATCTTGGTGGCCAATTGACAGGTCCATTCCGCGAAATTATGCGCTCATCGAATGTTTTCTTCAATAAATCGATTGTGACGTGCGCTGTGTAGCATGTAGCGCCGTCTTGTTGGAACCACAACTCATCCACATTCATGCCATCCAATTCGGGAACAAAATAGGCGGTTATCATGGCTCTATACCGGTCTCCATTAACGGTAACTGACTCTCCAGCATTATTTCGGAAGAAGAATGGCCCAATGACTCCACCAGCCCATAGAGCACACCAAACAGTCAGTTTTTGTGGATGTAATGGCGTCTCAAGGGTCTCATGTGGATTCTCTTCACTCCAAATGCGGCAATTTTGCTTATTGACGTAGCCATTCAACCAAAAATGAGCCTCATCACTGAACAAAATTTTGCGATGAAAATCAGCATCGAGATCAATCTCATTTTCGGCCCATACACCAAAATCACGACGCATTGCATGGTCTCGCGGCTTTAATTCTTGCGCAAGCTGGATCTTGTAAGGTCGCAAGCCAAGATCTTCCATAAAGTTGATGGACAAAGCTCCAATTGCTGTGCACGGTGGCGAATCGATTCATTCGGGTCCTCTTCAATATTTTGCTCTACAGCGGCAATTGTTTCTTCGGTGCGCACTGTTCGACGTCTCTGCGGATGCGTTTATCACATAGAGTAAACGTAGTGCGAAAACGATCCATGGTTAACCGAATTAATTGCTCTGATGGACGATTATGTCGACCATAAAATGGACGGAGCTTGCGGTAAACTTCGCGAACTGAACCATTATTTTCGAAATAAATTTGCACGATTTGCAAGCGTTGTTCTTTTGTCAACCTGTTCATGATGAAATGGCAAATCAAACTGAACATAAATGACATTAGAGTTGCCAGATTTGACCACAAAATGCCAGTTTTATCTCTATTCGAAAAACAAACCTCTAAAAAAAAACACCCTTTATTATGCAATCGTGAGTCCTCACTTAGAGTATGTAAGTCAAGTTTGGTCCCCAAGTTACAATGTGCATGTTGATCGAATAGAAAGAATCCAAAAACGTTTTGTTTAGTTTGCTCTAAGGGGCTTAAGTGGAACTGACATATAAGACCTTCCTCCTTATGAGGATCGTTTAAAACTATTAAAAATGCAGTCTTTAGGTGATCGAAGGAAATCGGCAGATATCGTATATTTACACCAGCTCATAACAGGTGTATTCGATTCTCCAGAACTTCTTTCTCACATAAATTTTAACACTAACCGTAGAAGCAGGAGAAACGCTAACAACTTAATTTATTTGCCATTTAGTAGAACAAATTATATGGCTACTGCTCCTTTAAGTCGCATGAGTTCCTTTGTTAACAATTGTAGCGTTTTTGATGTTAATTTGTCAAAAGGTCAACTCAAAAATAGATTAAAACTAGTTGTGTAATTAGATCTATGTATGCGCATGGTTAGTTGTTACGTCTTGTGTTGTCCCTGAGCCCAACCCATTTATTGGTGGGTAAATTTTTCCCACATTAACTTGTTTGTGGTCACGGGTATCCATAACATTGATATTTTCAATGATTACTGGGTAGTGGCTTTAGATGGGTTAATGCTGAGGAAGTGCGATATAGCTGTAGTAGCTGCACTCTATTGTTATTGCATGTAGTTATAATCGCCTCTGGTGATAATTTCTTAAGGTATTTGAAAACAAAAATTCTTCATATAAGTTTTGGTTTTTGAGTTATTTTAATTCTACTATTTACACTCATTCGTTCATATTATAGGTCTGGGTAGACCTACATATATATAAGAGTCCGAGCAACTCTAATGAATTTGAATGCAAATTCCAAGATTGTAGTTGGCCATTCAGTTGAATTATTTTTCAAAGTTCGAAGAAGCTGCTGTTTTTATGAGAATTTCAAGCAGCATTGCCAATTTGTGGGTTATTCCCCAAAATCGGAGTTTGAAAATGAAATTTATTGAAGAAACTGAGAATCATATTATAGATAAAACACAAAGCAAAAAAGACTTAGTTTTGTGGAAAATATTTTCAAAAAGCATGAAAAAAACAGTTTTTCCAACATTCTGCTTCATAAGCACCACAAAAATTTTCTATATAAATTTTTTAAAAAATTTTAATTGTTGCACAGGTCTCTAGCAATAATTTGGCTTTTACAAATTGAAATAATATCAATTAGTCGACGAGTTATAGCCAAAAAACCATATAAGCAATATGCTGAAAATCGGCATTTGACTGCAAAGTTCGAAGGTCGATTAAAAAAAAACACAGGTGCGTCGTTGGACACACGAGAGAAGCGAAGCTTTTTCGCAGTTAAATATATTTGATAGCTTAATAATTTTTTATTTTTAATAAATCAACTTTTAAATTCAAAAATTTAAAATAACGTAAAATAAATTACATATATACAGAAAGCATATTTCCTGCTTATTTTTTTATTGTTGAATATCAAATTTCCACGCCAATTACATATACGGGCATATAATGCCAGCGACTCTCCATTTTAACTCTCCACATAGGTTGTGAACTTGGCTGCACTGACTCATGCATACGTTTGTTAATTCCATATTTATTGATATCATCTATTTTTTTGACACTTAAAAACGCACTTGTCAACGCACTTGTGGGCATTGCTAATTTTCTTCGTACCAACAGCATAGAGTGTAAATTATGTAAATTACAGAGGTTAACAGAGTTTTTTTCCTTCACGTTTTTAAGTAAAGTAACTCTGTTAACACATGCCAGCGATTTAGCAGAGTTGATGCAATCTCTAGATAATAATTTACACTCTATGCACTACAGCACTACATCACTACAAACGCATTCACAACACAAACAAACCGATGCTGGAGACACCTTGTGGCAAATAAAAGCAAATTTTTGATATTTGTAGCATAGCAAATACACAATCCTCTATCTATTGATAGATGGTGACGATCTACTGGCAGCATAGCTTCTGTTATAATTAGGATTGAATTAACAACTTTTTCTAACAAATCTTTGTGGCCTAGTGGATAGCGTATTGGACTCTCATTTAAGAGGACGTGGGTTCGAACCCCACGGGCAGGCCGAAAAATATTTTTAATAATAAAGAAATTAAAATTTTCTTGTTGAAATAAGCGCTAGCAACAAAGAAACCATCAAATTTCCAAGAAAAAATCTGTCGAAAATTTTTCAGATTTCACTCCAAGCAAATCACAGAACGAGGAGTAAAAAGCTTCGCTTCAAAAATTCGAACTAACATAAACAAACGCCGCGATACGGGTCTTCTAATTAAGCCTCTATTTTCACCCCTCACTCTCAGAATCGACCTAACTTTTGCTAACCTGAATTTGTGCCACAGTGTAATTAAACTTCCACTTTGTGTACGCTGCATTTTACTGTGCCAACCCTGAAAGCACATTTTACATTTAAAAACGCTCACAAAATAATTTTAATTTTTTTCCAATGGATTATTTTTCCATTGATAATATTGCTGCTTGTTCTCTGAACGAGCAATGCAAAAGCCAGAATATTCTGTACCCTATGTTCAGCTGTTCTGGCCCATGTGAGCGAATGTTCCATGCTTCTTGTGCTGGTATTTCTAAATCGTGCCTTGACGATTTAATGTCAGTCCGATCTGGTCTTCGCTGGTATTGTGCTTCGTGCAGGGCCCTTTCCCCGGATGAACTCTATTCTAAAATAAAGCTTTTTGGGGAAAGCCTTAACTTATTAAATAATAACTTCAGAGAAATTGTTTCATTTTTTAGCTAAGTTAGTGCCGCACCCACTACCAGGGTTTCTGATGAAATTACTGTTCAGGATAACATTTCGGTTCCATCGTCCATGACTGCTTCTTCCGGAATTTTGTCAGTTTCATCAGAAAAAGACCTTAAAAGCTCTAAAAGACAGAGGAAAAATAAAAACAAAAATAAGCGTCGGAAGGCGTCCTCCAGACATTCCAAGGCAGAGCAGCTCTCAGCAATGCCATCAGAAAATAATAATAATACGGTGATTTCTTATACACCATCTTCTATTCCTCCATTGACTAGTAGTCCAAATACGATTTCAACTACGCCTAACAGTCATTTGACTTTAAGAGCAGTTTCGAGGACCAGAAATGTTTTCATTTCACGTCTTCAGCCCGACACATCAATAGAAAATATATTGTCGTTTGTTAGTGTTGTATTATTGTCGTATTGTTGTTTGTTAGTTAGTGAGCTCAAATGCATTCTGTTCATGCAAAAAAATTGGTAATAAGCCTTCCCATGCTTCTTTTATTCTAACAGTTGCAGCCGAAGATTTTAAAACTGTTCTTAAATCTAATTTGTGGGCCGATAATATTCTTGTTACTGAGTTCAAGCCAAAAAATAAGTCTAAAAGGGTGACTCAAGCCGCCCGCCAGACTCAAAAAAACTAAATTTACTATCAAAATGTAAGGGGACTACGTTCTAAGACGCAGAGCTTATTTCTATCAACTCAAAATTGCTCTGAGGATATTATCGCGTTAACAGAAACGTGGCTGAACGGAAGCATTACTGATTTGGAATTGTTTGACAATAGTTTTCAAGTTTTTAGAAAAGACAGATACACTGACAATATTTCTTCTGTCGGTGGTGGTAACTCCGCCAGGTTTCGGCCTGCCTGTCCCAAGCCAGGATAAAGGAGGAGGGTTGGTTATGGGATACGTCCCATGCTGTAAAAGGCTATAGCCAACCAAGAGCTCGGGGTGGCGCCCATCTTGGTAGCAGGTCAATATGTATAACATATTGAAAAAAGCCTGCGATGGAATATCAATGGTCCATAAAACTTGTTAGCACGGGGATAGTCAAACCCGTCGAAGAAAAATGAGGTGACCTTATCTATCTACGGCATGGAGACATGGCCTATATGGTCAACAAAAAGGCAAAAAATGGTGTCTTAGGGCACAAGGAGTGTCACGTATGTGGGCACAAAGGTCGACCTGTGAGGCTGGGCACAGGTCAAATTAAATCGTAGGCACTTCATATAGGGTATGGTGATAAAACCATGCCTTGTATGGAAGTGCCAGTCAGAAACGAAACAGTGCTATGTGCACGGTCAAAAACAAAAGTTCTTATATATCCATATAAGAATTTTTTGTCTCCTTGCTGGGATGTTGTAGACCCCCATTTTCGACGGGACCGAGTTGCCCAGGTGACTATCATGGGTTGGCCCTTCGGGGAGACTCGTGCTGGCTGTGGTTTGTGCACATCGCTTGCACAGGTCTAGATTGACCGGCGGGGTCGCGCAGTTATACGACCGGGCTGGCATACCTGCTTAGTATGCAAGAGATTGGATAGGTCTCGATGTCTCAACCAGTAGATGGTAATGAAGGTACGCCATCTACCGGTAGCTAAACTGGTACTATTAAGGGCAGTATGGAATTATTATTGCATACTGCTTTTACAGAATAGGGCACAGAGTAATGCTATTGTGTTTGTGAATGTGAAAACTAGTACGTGGTTGCTTTTCTAATGTACTTGTAAATTGCAGGTCTGGAAGAGTATTTCAGGTGCACATCCTTTTAGGATGTGTATTTTTTAATACGGTTGATCATTCATGACCTATAACTCCAAAGTTTAGAACCCAGAGGGATTGAGCTGTAGTGGCAGGGGCCCTCTATAAAGAAACATACATGGGATTTCTGTCGGTGGTGGTGTCCTTTTGGCTGTGAGGAACTGCTTTGTCAGTTTTATTGTTGACATTCCCTGCTCTTCTAATATTGAACTAATTTGCGTTAAAGTTATACATTGTAACTCTAATGTATATGTTATTAATGCATATGTTCCTCCTAAGAGTAGTGTACAGGTCTATGCAAGCCTTGCGGAGTGCATAGATTACATAATTGATTTACTTGACGTTAATGACGACATTTTATTATTGGGCGATTTTAATCTACCTGATTTAAAATGGCATTCTTCTGACGATGATACGTACTATTGTGCATCTAATTCGAAGACCCGCCAAGAACATATATTTGTTGATAATATATGTTCAGACTTACAACAAGTGAGTTGTATTTATAATAGTCTTGAAAGACTTCTTGACCTGGTCTTAACTACAGACAGTAACAATGTTGTTGTTAAGAGGGCCTTTCATGCTCTAACTACTGTTGATGAATATCATCCACCATTGAGTATTTGGTACAAATCCAGAGCAAATATATCAGAGCAAATATAGTAAATTCTAATTCAGCAGATAAGCTTTATGAATTCAATTTTAAAAAAGCTGACTTTTTGAAGTTGAATCAGTTGCTTCACGGTAAACTTAATGCAATTTTAGAATATATAAAAGAAAATTGCCTTGATGACTCCATACATTTTTTTTATATGGAACTCTTTGCTGTGTTTTCTCAATCAGTACCTTATAGTCTCAAATTTGCGAGGAATTCTGCGTACCCGTGGTACACAAAGGATTTAAAGACTCTCGCAACAACAGGAATAGGGCATGGAAGAAATACGTCTGTAGCTTAGGCTCAACCGACCTAGAAACTTACAAACGTTTGTTTCTGGAATTTGAAAATCGCTCAGCTACATTATATCACGAATATTTAGATAATGTTAAGCTGAGAATATTGACAGATCCAAAGAAATTTTGGGGATTCGTAAACACAAAGAAGAAATCTGATGGATTGATTTCCTTCTTCATTTAGAACTCCTGAGGGATTTACTGACAATCCCCTCAAAATTTGTGGCCTATTCGCCTATTTGATGGAGAGTACTTTGAATATATGAATTCCGAACCCAGAGTATCTTTGGAACATATATCCTTCACTCCAGAGGATATTTTAATGTATATTAGATCGATCGATGAGGAGTTTGGTGCTGGACCTGACGGTGTTCCTGCCGCAGTGTTAACACAATGCGGTTCCGTTTTGAGTCAACCACTTTCTTTATTATTCAATAAATCTATTAACGAAAGTTATTTTCCACTTTTTTGGAAAAAATCATTTATAAGTCCTATTTTTAAAAAGGGTTGCAGGAATGATGTTAGTAACTATAGGCCTATCGCTAAGCTCTCATCGATTCCAAAACTTTTTGAGCGGATGGTGTATGATCGGGTGAAAATTCACTGTGGGGAAGCCATAACAACTCGTCAGCATGGTTTTGTGAATGGCAGATCCACTGTGTCTAATCTTCTCGATTTTACAACATTCTGCTTAAATTCTATTGATTCTGGTAACCAGGTCGATTGTGTTTACACTGACTTTAGTAAGGCATTTGATAAGCTACCACACAATCTAATCTTATTTAAACTTGAGTTAATGGGATTTCCACAATATTTTGTGAACTGGATTAAATCGTATTTGGTGGAGCGATCTTATCAAATACGTTTCCGAGGCGCATTGTCTTCTGAATTTATTGCTGGATCAGGTGTTCCTCAGGGTAGTCACCTTGGTCCTCTTCTGTTTATTTTAGCTATCAATGATGTAACTCAGGTCATTGAACACTCTCATCTGCTTATTTATGCCGATGATATGAAAATATACAGAACGATTAATTCTAGAGATAATTCAGATCTACTCCAGTCTGATCTAAAATCCTTTGAAGTTTGGTGTTCTAAAAATAATATGCTTTTAAATCCAGATAAATGCCAAACTATGCCCTTTTCGCGAAAAAGGAATAATTTTATTTTTGATTTTAAGATTAAAGATACTGCCTTGAGTCGTGTAGACACCGTCAAAGACCTAGGTATATGCATGGATTCTAAGCTGTCGTTTAACATTCATATTGATAATATTTGTAAAAAAGCATCTTCAATGCTTGGTTTTGTAAAACGCTGGGCCAAAGAATTTTATAGCATGATTACAACTACTGCGTTGTAAAGGGTGTTTTTTTTAGAGGTATAGAACTTCGAATTGAAATAAAACACAAGAAAATCGTTTTAATGTCCATCAATTTGGCTTTATTGGAAGGATAATTTTATGCCATTAATGTTTAAATATAATTTCGGGCATGTGGCATCCGCGGCTGGCTCGAATAAATCTAATTCTACAGGTCCAATTTTCAACCACTTTTTCGAGCATATGGGGCCGTATGTCGGCAATAACGCTACGAATGTTGGCTTCCAAGTCCCCTAACGTTTCTGGTTTGCTGGCGTAGACGAGCGACTTCACATATCCCCAAAGAAAATAATCCAATGGTTTCAAATCACACGATCTTGGTGGCCAATTGACAGGTCCATTCCGCGAAATTATGCGCTCATCGAATGTTTTCTTCAATAAATCGATTGTGACGTGCGCTGTGTAGCATGTAGCGCCGTCTTGTTGGAACCACAACTCATCCACATTCATGCCATCCAATTCGGGAACAAAATAGGCGGTTATCATGGCTCTATACCGGTCTCCATTAACGGTAACTGACTCTCCAGCATTATTTCGGAAGAAGAATGGCCCAATGACTCCACCAGCCCATAGAGCACACCAAACAGTCAGTTTTTGTGGATGTAATGGCGTCTCAAGGGTCTCATGTGGATTCTCTTCACTCCAAATGCGGCAATTTTGCTTATTGACGTAGCCATTCAACCAAAAATGAGCCTCATCACTGAACAAAATTTTGCGATGAAAATCAGCATCGAGATCAATCTCATTTTCGGCCCATACACCAAAATCACGACGCATTGCATGGTCTCGCGGCTTTAATTCTTGCGCAAGCTGGATCTTGTAAGGTCGCAAGCCAAGATCTTCCATAAAGTTGATGGACAAAGCTCCAATTGCTGTGCACGGTGGCGAATCGATTCATTCGGGTCCTCTTCAACATTTTGCTCTACAGCGGCAATTGTTTCTTCGGTGCGCACTGTTCGACGTCTCTGCGGATGCGTTTATCACATAGAGTAAACGTAGTGCGAAAACGATCCATGGTTAACCGAATTAATTGCTCTGATGGACGATTATGTCGACCATAAAATGGACGGAGCTTGCGGTAAACTTCGCGAACTGAACCATTATTTTCGAAATAAATTTGCACGATTTGCAAGCGTTGTTCTTTTGTCAACCTGTTCATGATGAAATGGCAAATCAAACTGAACATAAATGACATTAGAGTTGCCAGATTTGACCACAAAATGCCAGTTTTATCTCTATTCGAAAAACAAACCTCTAAAAAAAAACACCCTTTATTATGCAATCGTGAGTCCTCACTTATAGTATGTAAGTCAAGTTTGGTCCCCAAGTTACAATGTGCATGTTGATCGAATAGAAAGAATCCAAAAACGTTTTGTTTAGTTTGCTCTAAGGGGCTTAAGTGGAACTGACATATAAGACCTTCCTCCTTATGAGGATCGTTTAAAACTATTAAAAATGCAGTCTTTAGGTGATCGAAGGAAATCGGCAGATATCGTATATTTACACCAGCTCATAACAGGTGTATTCGATTCTCCAGAACTTCTTTCTCACATAAATTTTAACACTAACCGTAGAAGCAGGAGAAACGCTAACAACTTAATTTATTTGCCATTTAGTAGAACAAATTATATGGCTACTGCTCCTTTAAGTCGCATGAGTTCCTTTGTTAACAATTGTAGCGTTTTTGATGTTAATTTGTCAAAAGGTCAACTCAAAAATAGATTAAAACTAGTTGTGTAATTAGATCTATGTATGCGCATGGTTAGTTGTTACGTCTTGTGTTGTCCCTGAGCCCAACCCATTTATTGGTGGGTAAATTTTTCCCACATTAACTTGTTTGTGGTCACGGGTATCCATAACATTGATATTTTCAATGATTACTGGGTAGTGGCTTTAGATGGGTTAATGCTGAGGAAGTGCGATATAGCTGTAGTAGCTGCACTCTATTGTTATTGCATGTAGTTATAATCGCCTCTGGTGATAATTTCTTAAGGTATTTGAAAACAAAAATTCTTCATATAAGTTTTGGTTTTTGAGTTATTTTAATTCTACTATTTACACTCATTCGTTCATATTATAGGTCTGGGTAGACCTACATATATATAAGAGTCCGAGCAACTCTAATGAATTTGAATGCAAATTCCAAGATTGTAGTTGGCCATTCAGTTGAATTATTTTTCAAAGTTCGAAGAAGCTGCTGTTTTTATGAGAATTTCAAGCAGCATTGCCAATTTGTGGGTTATTCCCCAAAATCGGAGTTTGAAAATGAAATTTATTGAAGAAACTGAGAATCATATTATAGATAAAACACAAAGCAAAAAAGACTTAGTTTTGTGGAAAATATTTTCAAAAAGCATGAAAAAAACAGTTTTTCCAACATTCTGCTTCATAAGCACCACAAAAATTTTCTATATAAATTTTTTAAAAAATTTTAATTGTTGCACAGGTCTCTAGCAATAATTTGGCTTTTACAAATTGAAATAATATCAATTAGTCGACGAGTTATAGCCAAAAAACCATATAAGCAATATGCTGAAAATCGGCATTTGACTGCAAAGTTCGAAGGTCGATTAAAAAAAAACACAGGTGCGTCGTTGGACACACGAGAGAAGCGAAGCTTTTTCGCAGTTAAATATATTTGATAGCTTAATAATTTTTTATTTTTAATAAATCAACTTTTAAATTCAAAAATTTAAAATAACGTAAAATAAATTACATATATACAGAAAGCATATTTCCTGCTTATTTTTTTATTGTTGAATATCAAATTTCCACGCCAATTACATATACGGGCATATAATGCCAGCGACTCTCCATTTTAACTCTCCACATAGGTTGTGAACTTGGCTGCACTGACTCATGCATACGTTTGTTAATTCCATATTTATTGATATCATCTATTTTTTTGACACTTAAAAACGCACTTGTCAACGCACTTGTGGGCATTGCTAATTTTCTTCGTACCAACAGCATAGAGTGTAAATTATGTAAATTACAGAGGTTAACAGAGTTTTTTTCCTTCACGTTTTTAAGTAAAGTAACTCTGTTAACACATGCCAGCGATTTAGCAGAGTTGATGCAATCTCTAGATAATAATTTACACTCTATGCACTACAGCACTACATCACTACAAACGCATTCACAACACAAACAAACCGATGCTGGAGACACCTTGTGGCAAATAAAAGCAAATTTTTGATAGTTGTAGCATAGCAAATACACAATCCTCTATCTATTGATAGATGGTGACGATCTACTGGCAGCATAGCTTCTGTTATAATTAGGATTGAATTAACAACTTTTTCTAACAAATCTTTGTGGCCTAGTGGATAGCGTATTGGACTCTCATTTAAGAGGACGTGGGTTCGAACCCCACGGGCAGGCCGAAAAATATTTTTAATAATAAAGAAATTAAAATTTTCTTGTTGAAATAAGCGCTAGCAACAAAGAAACCATCAAATTTCCAAGAAAAAATCTGTCGAAAATTTTTCAGATTTCACTCCAAGCAAATCACAGAACGAGGAGTAAAAAGCTTCGCTTCAAAAATTCGAACTAACATAAACAAACGCCGCGATACGGGTCTTCTAATTAAGCCTCTATTTTCACCCCTCACTCTCAGAATCGACCTAACTTTTGCTAACCTGAATTTGTGCCACAGTGTAATTAAACTTCCACTTTGTGTACGCTGCATTTTACTGTGCCAACCCTGAAAGCACATTTTACATTTAAAAACGCTCACAAAATAATTTTAATTTTTTTCCAATGGATTATTTTTCCATTGATAATATTGCTGCTTGTTCTCTGAACGAGCAATGCAAAAGCCAGAATATTCTGTACCCTATGTTCAGCTGTTCTGGCCCATGTGAGCGAATGTTCCATGCTTCTTGTGCTGGTATTTCTAAATCGTGCCTTGACGATTTAATGTCAGTCCGATCTGGTCTTCGCTGGTATTGTGCTTCGTGCAGGGCCCTTTCCCCGGATGAACTCTATTCTAAAATAAAGCTTTTTGGGGAAAGCCTTAACTTATTAAATAATAACTTCAGAGAAATTGTTTAATTTTTTAGCTAAGTTAGTGCCGCACCCACTACCAGGGTTTCTGATGAAATTACTGTTCAGGATAACATTTCGGTTCCATCGTCCATGACTGCTTCTTCCGGAATTTTGTCAGTTTCATCAGAAAAAGACCTTAAAAGCTCTAAAAGACAGAGGAAAAATAAAAACAAAAATAAGCGTCGGAAGGCGTCCTCCAGACATTCCAAGGCAGAGCAGCTCTCAGCAATGCCATCAGAAAATAATAATAATACGGTGATTTCTTATACACCATCTTCTATTCCTCCATTGACTAGTAGTCCAAATACGATTTCAACTACGCCTAACAGTCATTTGACTTTAAGAGCAGTTTCGAGGACCAGAAATGTTTTCATTTCACGTCTTCAGCCCGACACATCAATAGAAAATATATTGTCGTTTGTTAGTGTTGTATTATTGTCGTATTGTTGTTTGTTAGTTAGTGAGCTCAAATGCATTCTGTTCATGCAAAAAAATTGGTAATAAGCCTTCCCATGCTTCTTTTATTCTAACAGTTGCAGCCGAAGATTTTAAAACTGTTCTTAAATCTAATTTGTGGGCCGATAATATTCTTGTTACTGAGTTCAAGCCAAAAAATAAGTCTAAAAGGGTGACTCAAGCCGCCCGCCAGACTCAAAAAAACTAAATTTACTATCAAAATGTAAGGGGACTACGTTCTAAGACGCAGAGCTTATTTCTATCAACTCAAAATTGCTCTGAGGATATTATCGCGTTAACAGAAACGTGGCTGAACGGAAGCATTACTGATTTGGAATTGTTTGACAATAGTTTTCAAGTTTTTAGAAAAGACAGATACACTGACAATATTTCTTCTGTCGGTGGTGGTAACTCCGCCAGGTTTCGGCCTGCCTGTCCCAAGCCAGGATAAAGGAGGAGGGTTGGTTATGGGATACGTCCCATGCTGTAAAAGGCTAGAGCCAACCAAGAGCTCGGGGTGGCGCCCATCTTGGTAGCAGGTCAATATGTATAACATATTGAAAAAAGCCTGCGATGGAATATCAATGGTCCATAAAACTTGTTAGCACGGGGATAGTCAAACCCGTCGAAGAAAAATGAGGTGACCTTATCTATCTACGGCATGGAGACATGGCCTATATGGTCAACAAAAAGGCAAAAAATGGTGTCTTAGGGCACAAGGAGTGTCACGTATGTGGGCACAAAGGTCGACCTGTGAGGCTGGGCACAGGTCAAATTAAATCGTAGGCACTTCATATAGGGTATGGTGATAAAACCATACCCTGGGATTTCTGTCGGTGGTGGTGTCCTTTTGGCTGTGAGGAACTGCTTTGTCAGTTTTATTGTTGACATTCCCTGCTCTTCTAATATTGAACTAATTTGCGTTAAAGTTATACATTGTAACTCTAATGTATATGTTATTAATGCATATGTTCCTCCTAAGAGTAGTGTAGAGGTCTATGCAAGCCTTGCGGAGTGCATAGATTACATAATTGATTTACTTGACGTTAATGATGACATTTTATTATTGTTCGATTTTAATCTACCTGATTTAAAATGGCATTCTTCTGACGATGATACGTACTATTGTGCATCTAATTCGAAGACCCGCCAAGAACATATATTTGTTGATAATATATGTTCAGACTTACAACAAGTGAGTTGTATTTATAATAATCTTGAAAGACTTCTTGACCTGGTCTTAACTACAGACAGTAACAATGTTGTTGTTAAGAGGGCCTTTCATGCTCTAACTACTGTTGATGAATATCATCCACCATTGAGTATTTGGTACAAATCCAGAGCAAATATATCAGAGCAAATATAGTAAATTCTAATTCAGCAGATAAGCTTTATGAATTCAATTTTAAAAAAGCTGACTTTTTGAAGTTGAATCAGTTGCTTCACGGTAAACTTAATGCAATTTTAGAATATATAAAAGAAAATTGCCTTGATGACTCCATACATTTTTTTTATATGGAACTCTTTGCTGTGTTTTCTCAATCAGTACCTTATAGTCTCAAATTTGCGAGGAATTCTTCGTACCCATGGTACACAAAGGATTTTAAGACTCTTCGCAACAACAGGAATAGGGCATGGAAGAAATACGTCTGTAGCTTAGGCTCAACCGACCTAGAAACAAACGTTTGTTTCTGGAATTTGAAAATCTCTCAGCTACATTATATCACGAATATTTAGATAATGTTAAGCTGAGAATATTGACAGATCCAAAGAAATTTTGGGGATTCGTAAACACAAAGAAGAAATCTGATGGATTTCCTTCTTCATTTAGAACTCCTGAGGGATTTACTGACAATCCCTTCAAAATTTGTGGCCTATTCGCCACAATTTCAATAATGAATGAATTGAATATTATTATTCAATAAATCTATTAACGAAAGTTATTTTCAACTTTTTTGGAAAAAATCATTTATAAGTCCTATTTTTAAAAAGGGTTGCAGGAACGATGTTAGTAACTATAGGCCTATCGCTAAGCTCTCATCGATTCCAAAACTTTTTGAGCGGATGGTGTATGATCGGGTGAAAATTCACTGTGGGGAAGCCATAACAACTCGTCAGCATGGTTTTGTGAATGGCAGATCCACTGTGTCTAATCTTCTCGATTTTACAACATTCTGCTTAAATTCTATTGATTCTGGTAACCAGGTCGATTGTGTTTACACTGACTTTAGTAAGGCATTTGATAAGCTACCACACAATCTAATCTTATTTAAACTTGAGTTAATGGGATTTCCACAATATTTTGTGAACTGGATTAAATCGTATTTGGTGGAGCGATCTTATCAAATACGTTTCCGAGGCGCATTGTCTTCTGAATTTATTGCTGGATCAGGTGTTCCTCAGGGTAGTCACCTTGGTCCTCTTCTGTTTATTTTAGCTATCAATGATGTAACTCAGGTCATTGAACACTCTCATCTGCTTATTTATGCCGATGATATGAAAATATACATAACGATTAATTCTAGAGATAATTCAGATCTACTCCAGTCTGATCTAAAATCCTTTGAAGTTTGGTGTTCTAAAAATAATATGTTTTTAAATCCAGATAAATGCCAAACTATGCCCTTTTTCGCGAAAAAGGAATAATTTTATTTTTGATTTTAAGATTAAAGATACTGCCTTGAGTCGTGTAGACACCGTCAAAGACCTACGTATATGCATGGATTCTAAGCTGTCGTTTAACATTCATATTGATAATATTTGTAAAAAAGCATCTTCAATGCTTGGTTTTGTAAAACGCTGGGCCAAAGAATTTTATAGCATGATTACAACTACTACGTTGTATTATGCAATCGTGCGTCCTCACTTAGAGTATGTAAGTCAAGTTTGGTCCCCAAGTTACAATGTGCATGTTGATCGAATAGAAAGAATCCAAAAACGTTTTGTTCAGTTTGCTCTAAGGGGCTTAAGTGGAACTGACATATAAGACCATCCTCCTTATGAGGATCGTTTAAAACTATTAAAAATGCAGTCTTTAGGTGATCGAAGGAAATCGGCAGATATCGTATATTTACACCAGCTCATAACAGGTGTATTCGATTCTCCAGAACTTCTTTCCCACATAAATTTTAACACTAACCGTAGAAGCAGGAGAAACGCTAACAACTTAATTTATTTGCCATTTAGTAGAACAAATTATATGGCTACTGCTCCTTTAAGTCGAATGAGTTCCTTTGTTAACAATTGCAGCGTTTTTGATGTTAATTTGTCAAAAGGTCAACTCAAAAGTAGATTAAAACTAGTTGTGTAATTAGATCTATGTATGCGCATGGTTAGTTGTTACGTCTTGTGTTGTCCCTGAGCCCAACCTATTTATTGGTGGGTAAATTTTTCCCACATTAACTTGTTTGTGGTCACGGGTATCCATAACATTGATATTTTCAATGATTACTGGGTAGTGGCTTTAGATGGGTTAATGCTGAGGAAGTGCGATATAGCTGTAGTAGCTGAACTCTATTGTTATTGCATGTAGTTATAATCGCCTCTGGTGATAATTTCTTAAGGTATTTGAAAACAAAAATTCTTCATATAAGTTTTGGTTTTTGAGTTATTTTAATTCTACTATTTACACTCATTCGTTCATATTATAGGTCTGGGTAGACCTACATATATATAAGAGTCCGAGCAACTCTAATGAATTTGAATGCAAATTCCAAGATTGTAGTTGGCCATTCAGTTGAATTATTTTTCAAAGTTCGAAGAAGCTGCTGTTTTTATGAGAATTTCAAGCAGCATTGCCAATTTGTGGGTTATTCCCCAAAATCGGAGTTTGAAAATGAAATTTATTGAAGAAACTGAGAATCATATTATAGATAAAACACAAAGCAAAAAAGACTTAGTTTTGTGGAAAATATTTTCAAAAAGCATGAAAAAAATAGTTTTTCCAACATTCTGCTTCATAAGCACCACAAAAATTTTCTATATAAATTTTTTAAAAAATTTTAATTGTTGCACAGGTCTCTAGCAATAATTTGGCTTTTACAAATTGAAATAATATCAATTAGTCGACGAGTTATAGCCAAAAAACCATATAAGCAATATGCTGAAAATCGGCATTTGACTGCAAAGTTCGAAGGTCGATTAAAAAAAAACACAGGTGCGTCGTTGGACACACGAGAGAAGCGAAGCTTTTTCGCAGTTACATATATTTGATAGCTTAATAATTTTTTATTTTTAATAAATCAACTTTTAAATTCAAAAATTTAAAATAACGTAAAATAAATTACATATATACAGAAAGCATATTTCCTGCTTATTTTTTTATTGTTGAATATCAAATTTCCACGCCAATTACATATACGGGCATATAATGCCAGCGACTCTCCATTTTAACTCTCCACATAGGTTGTGAACTTGGCTGCACTGACTCATGCATACGTTTGTTAATTCCATATTTATTGATATCATCTATTTTTTTGACACTTAAAAACGCACTTGTCAACGCACTTGTGGGCATTGCTAATTTTCTTCGTACCAACAGCATAGAGTGTAAATTATGTAAATTACAGAGGTTAACAGAGTTTTTTTCCTTCACGTTTTTAAGTATCTCTAGATAATAATTTACACTCTATGCACTACAGCACTACATCACTATAAACGCATTCACAATACAAACAAACCGATGCTGGAGACACCTTGTGGCAAATAAAAGCAAATTTTTGATATTTGTAGCATAGCAAATACACAATCCTCTATCTATTGATAGATGGTGACGATCTACTGGCAGCATATCTTCTGTTAAAATTAGGATTGAATTAACAACTTTTTCTAACAAATCTTTGTGGCCTAGTGGATAGCGTATTGGACTCTCATTTAAGAGGACGTGGGTTCGAACCCCACGGGCAGGCCGAAAAATATTTTTAATAATAAAGCAATTAAAATTTTCTTGTTGAAATAGCGCTAGCAACAAAGAAACCATCAAATTTCCAAGAAAAAATCTGTCGAAAATTTTTCATATTTCACTCCAAGCAAATCACAGAACGAGTAGTAAAAAGCTTCGCTTCAAAAATTCGAACTAACATAAACAAACGCCGCGATACGGGTCTTCTAATTTAGCCTCTATTTTCACCCCTCACTCTCAGAATCGACCTAACTTTTGCTAACCTGAATTTGTTCCACAGTGTAACTAAACTTCCCTGCTTAGTTCGAAATAGTGAAATAAAAAAAAAATCTGAAAAACTTTGTAAACAGTTAATTTAAAATCTATTTTGATATATGTGGTCAGGGCAGAATATTCAAATAGAAAGTTTTTAGTATTGAATTACCACTAAGGGCCCATTTTTGTCAAAAATGCCCTATTTTTGTATAAATTTTGGTCCTTTTACAACTAAGCCAATATCATTCCTGCCAAGTACTCTTCAACATCAAACTAGTTGTTGGAAATCATACCAAATACTCATAGCTCAAGCAAAAGTGCCATAGCTCATTGCGACTACTTGCGTATTTTTGCTATAGAAACGCGGTGATTGTTTCTGAATATACGTTCTGTTCTTGTCGCTGCTAGAAGAGAAGAAGGACTACCACCGAATTATTTTTAATAAAAAAAAAAAATTGTTTTCTTTCTTAAATGCGACAAACAATTTTTTTATGGAACTCTGCGGTGCGCTTTAAGCAATGGTGTAAGAAATAAAATAACACACCTTGTATATAAAGTCAACTTCTCCGAAAAATTATTAAAAAGTTATATATCAATTAATATGTCGTTTATATATAAACAATTATATAAAACAATTATATAAAACCAATGTGTTGACCTTCATTTCGTATTGTATTGTGTAGTGTTACCACATACTTCAGAATTTACAAATAATTCAATAATAACATAAATCAAACAACAATTTTTAACTTATGCTTAAGTGGCAATCCTGTAAAAAGTGCTGCTCATTCACTCTCGAACATGTTCAAACTCTTTAGTACGCAACTTGTTGGTAGAACGTTAAGATCCCAATAAACATTGTGGCGACGGGTGATTCGTTAACGAATCGCTTGTGAATCGTTATTTTTAAAGTTTTCGAATAGTTTCATACCAATTTTAATAGAATAGAATTTATCAGAGGTTGGTTTGATGCTTAATGAAAGCACCGATTGAAATCATGACTTTCCTAAACTCCATTTAAGATGTTTTGAAACAAAACGCATTTTTTTCCGACTTTTCAATATACAAATTTTTTTAAGAAAAGTATTTTTTATTGACTTTCTTTTGTTAATATGTCATTTAAGCGAATATTTGTTTTTAAAATTTTATGTTTTTTTTTTTAATTTAAGTGAAAAAAAGACTTAAATATAAATTTTCATAAATTTTTATGTAAAAAAAATTTTGTGAAATATTTTTTCTTTCGTTATGTTATTTTGTGCTTATTCTTTATATAAATAATTTCCACTTATAATTTTTTCAAGATTTTCATATGAATAAGTTCTCGTTAACAAATTGCTTTTTGTTGTTTTGGCGACTCGTTAACGAATTGCTATTTTTAGGTTTGGCGACTCGTTAACGAATGGATTTTTTTGGTTTTGACGAATGCTTAACGAAGCCGAAAAAAGTTGTTCAAAAAATGATAAAAAAAATTATTTTTAACTTTTGAAAAGCCAAATCTTTAAAAAAATACCTAAATAACAAAAAAAAAACAAACAAAAAAATTTTTTTTGGACCAAGTTGGGGTCCGAACCCATCTCCGCGATTGCTGGCTTTTATTATCAAGCAAATTAAGCAAGATATATTCAGCATCTGAAATAGCCGATTAGGTAAGGTGCCGCACTAGCATTCAGATGACGTGGTTTCAATTCTTGCCGTGATAAGTTTGAAATTAGTTTTTATTCTTTTTTTTATATGATTTATATGATTCGTTATCGAATTACTTTTTTTAGTTTTGGAAACTCGTTAAAGAATTGCTTTTTATAGTTTTGGCGACTCGTTAACGAATTTATTTTTTCGGTTTTGACGATTCATTAACGAAGGAGGAATTTCTCTCGATCGCGATATTATAAATGAATCGCTACTAATAATTGCTAAAGAATGAAATGTACGAGAATGCGATTCGTAAACGATATCATTAGTGAATCATTTTGTTTGTTGGGATCGTCCCTACTACGTACGATGGCGAGTCAGAATATGAAGCATACTTAAAATATTGAAATCAAGCATGATACAATAATAAGGTAAGGTAAGGAGAGCCACCATACCGACCTCGAATGTCAAAATTTGTTTTAGCATTGCCACTTTTCTGTATTATTGATAAATGTGGGACATATAATAAGAAAGGATATTATTTGTAGGATAAATAGGATAAATTTGGACAAATGCATTTACGATGAAATAAATTGCTGTTTTGTGATTCTAAAGCTTTGTTTTCAGTAAATTATTGCATAATAGTTTAAGTTTAGCTTTTTGTGTTCTTTATTTCTTATATAAAATTTTTATTCTAATGCCCACTTTAAATGTAATACATAATTTTTTTTTTGCCGTTTGACGGGAAAACTGTTGAACATAAATCAAAAATTAGTTTTTGAAAATTGACACATCGCTTTTATTTCTTCTTTTTAGTCTTTTTATTTAATTTGCTGGAACTTTAAAATATTTAAGTTTTCCTTGTTTCGCGTTATGTGACAGATCTTTTTGACATTATAAAAAATTTTTAAATTCACTATAAATATAAACATATTAACAAATTACAAGAACTAAAGTGCACTACTGTATCAAAGAACGATTTTATAGCGAATCCCCTATGGGCAAATGGCGAATGGAAAACCCCCAAAAGAATTTCCAACTTTTTTAATAATAAAATAATGTTCATTCCCGTTTGCCAGTGGCTACATTTAATAACTTCACTTTCGAATTCACTTTGAATAAAATAACTATAATAGAATAACTTTGAAATAAAAAAAAAAATTAAAAAAATTGTCTGAAAAAAGGAAACAAAGCGATATTTTTTAAAATTTATCGCCTGTCGAATGTGTTACACATTTAGTTAACGAAGTTATAACATGTCGCCACAGCTAAGCAATTCACCAAAAATGCAAAAAACAATCACGGATTATTCGTGGATATTTTATAAGATACGGCAGCACAGTATTTTATAATTTTGACATTCCAGGTCGGTGTGGTGAATTCTTACCCTACCTTATTATTGTATCATGAAATCAAGTTGCGTGTTAGAAGTATAAAAACATTTTTGAAGAGTATGAATGAGTAGTACTATACAAAATGATGCGTATATACTCGAGTCTGCTCTGTTTATAACTACTTTCTGCAGATCTCTGGTGGGGGTCTACGCCATCAGCAGCAGATGTTTACCAAGTTTCGTGTTTCTAAGGCAGGTAGTTTGGTCTGGGCGTCGATCAGTTATTCAGTCAGTCAGGACTGTTTTATATACCTATAGAGATAGGGGATGGCACGCCTTCTACTTATTCGATCGGCCTTAAATTTTGCAATTAGCTTCTTATAATTAAAAGAAAAACTTTTAGGAGGCGGCGTGCTACCTTGTCTGAAATCGAATAATTAGGACCAGCCTAGTGGGTGCGGGTTAAAAAATTTGAAATTTATTCACAATAAAGGACATAATCACCCCAATTGTGAAATATTTTCTAGCGGGAGTTGTAAAAGGGAGTTTCCATTTTTAAGATAGCAGGTAGATATCTCATTTTTTATTTTAAGCTCATGAATACTGACGGTTAATGATCAAATTTGCATCAAAAATTTCCAAAAATTTTCTGAACTTTATCTTAAATACGGAAACTCCCTTTTACAACTCCCAGAAGAAAATGTTTCATGATTGGGGTGAATAACTTTATTTTGTAGTAAAAACTTCAAGTTTGACAATTGCTTCGTTTGGAAGATACAGCCCTTCAAACTTCGTGGAAATTCACCACATAGTATGTAAAGGGTCCGCCAAATAACTTTTTTTTTTTTTAAAATGCAAAACAAAAAAAACTACTGAATATTTTCTCAAATTTCTTTTTTTATTTGAATGTTCAATCCTTCCGGTTAATAATAGAAAATAATTTCATTCAAATGGCTGCCTTGGCTGGCAATGCAGTAGCCTACACGATCGGTCCAATTTTTAAGCACATTATCGATTGTGTGCAGCTGTATTTCACCAATGGCTTCACGAATATTGTCCTTTAAAGCGTCAACTGTCTCTGGCTTGTCGGCGTAACACTTATCTTTGAGGGCATCCCACAAATAATAGTCCAACGGTGTCAAATCGCAGTTCCGAGGTGGCCAAACGACATCAGTTCTGCGGCTGATAATGCGATCTTCAAAAATAGGGAGCAAAACATCGAGTGTAGCTTCGGCTGTGTGGCACGTAGCGCCGTCCTGTTGAAACCAAATGTTGCCAATATCCTCCTCTTCAATTTTTTGAACAAAAATTCGTTCAACATGGCCCGATAACGATGGCCATTGACTGTAACGGCCACTCCTTGCTCATTTTCGAAGAAAACTGGCCCAATTATGCCTCTGGACCGAAATCCGCATCAAACAGTGACTCGTTTTGGGTGCATCGGCTTTTCAATGTATGCGTGCGGGTTTTCTGTGCTCCAAATGCGACAATTTTGCTTGTTTACATACCCGCCAAGATCAAAATGAGCTTCATCTGAAAAGATGATTTTTTTGGCAAAATCGGCATCTTCTGTAAGTCGATCGCAGGCCCACTCAGCGAAGCGAAAACGCATTGGATGGACAGTTGGCTTCAACTCCTGAACCAATTGGACTTTGTATGGCGTCATACCAAGGTCTTTATGCAAAATTCGTCTCAATGATGTCTCCGAAATGTTCAATTGTTGAGAACGACGATGAATTGATGTTGATGTCACTTCACGCACACTTTCTGCTACAGCAGCAATATTCTCGGGTGTACGCACTGTTTTTGGCTTTTCACGCTTTGGATTATCGATGAGGATGCCAGTTTCTTTCACTTTTTTCACAAGATAACACACATTCTGCAACATTACCATAATTTTCAAAGTAATGTCGCAATATTTCCCAGCGTTGTTCAAGCGTATACACAACCATATTCGTTCAGCGGAAGGATAAAACTAATTATCTGTCAAATCAGACATGTGCTAAGTGTTACAGTTCACGAAATAAGCACTAGTTGAAAAAAAAAACGTTAGATGGCGGACCCTTTATATAAGGGTGGTCGTAGTATTTCGGGTGGTCGGTTGTTTCAAATTTTAATAATCGATGGTTGTTGATTGGCTCCAAATGCCGAAAAAACTTGTGTTCTATTTGGCCGCCTCCATACAAAGTATGTCAATAAATAAATAAAGGGTCCGCCATCTAACGTTTTTTTTTTCAACTGCTTATTTCGTGAATGGTAACACTTAGCACATGTCTGATTTGACAGATAATTAGTTTTATCCTTCCGCTGAACGAATATGGTTGTGTATACGCTTGAAAAACGCTGGGAAATATTGCGACATTACTTTGCGACATTTACTAGTGACGTCATCGGCTTGAGCCTCTTATGTTAAATAAATGTTTATAAATTTAATAAAGTCGGTAAGTATTAGGTGCGTGTATTAGATTTGCATAAGAAGTTTAAGTAGTAGTAGTACAATAAAACGGGTTCTGAAGATGCAAGGAAAATGTGCAAGGCGCTACTGGTGTGTAGTTGAGGGGAGGGGTGAGGGGGCGATGGGGTTATGGGTGGTGAGGTAGCGCGGGGTGGGGATGAGTGGCGTAGGGGTATGGGGGCAAATGGCGTGGGGCGAGTGGCGGTGGCACGCTGACGCCCTCCGTCCTCCGTCCCTTCGCCCCTCCGTCCGACCGTGCGTCCATCCGTCCGTTTGCGGTTTTTCGATAAGCATTTGTATAAAATATAAAATATAAAATTCTTGTTTTATCAATGCTTAGCAAAATAACAAATTGTCTTCTGCGGTTTTGATAAGTAGTTGCATAAAATATAAAATTTTTTGTTTATCAATGCTTGGAAAAATAATGAATCGTCTTCTGCGGGTTTTTTTTTTTGATAATATAACCATTTAAATAAAATATTAAAAAACTGTTATAAAATATTTTTAAAATAATTTTTATTAAACATTTAGAATTCATTTAGAATAATTTTTCATATTTAATTAAGAATTTTTCTAGTTCGCACATTTAATCTTCAGTTGCTAAAAGTTCTTTCTGTCGACTACAAGTGCGCTTAAAGTTAATTCTTAAAAGAGACACAAGTGAATTGTTTAAAACGATCAATAAACATTCAATAAATAATTATAAAATAATTAGTGTAAAATACAATAAAAAGTGATTTAAAACAATCTGAAATCAATAAACAATCAATAAAGTGATTAATAAAAAAGGTCGTAATTTAAATACATTAAATACAATTTAAAACAGTCTTTAAATAAAAAATTAAAAATGGATCAATTTAAATGCAGCGAATGTGATTCCACTTTCGGCAGAAATTCCGAATTAAATCGGCACATTCGGATAAAGCATCAAGATCAACCATCACAACATTTTAAATGCGATACATGCAAAAAGTTTTTTTCGCGAAAAGATAATTTACAAAAACATCAGAGAAATCAACATGCTGCATTAACCTCAAAAGCAACAGCATCAACATCATCTCCATCATCAAATGTGGTTCCAAGTCTTCGGGCTATTGTGGAGAAAACAATTTCGTATCTCTATTGCAGCAAGTGCAAGAAAGAGATAGTAACTAAGAATTGGGCTTATCACATCAGGACAAACGAACATAAGAGAAATAGCGGTGAAATAGTTAACGAGAACGTAACAAGAATCACCTCAATATTTAATGAGCGGATAGAATCATTTATGATTAAAAATCATAAGGAGGGTTTATTGATTCCCGAAGAGTTTTTAGCAAACATCAGAGAAATAGTTTTAAAAACACTTGAAGAAATGTTGGAAAAACACACCAACTTTAAATTAAATATGGAATTGTTTTGTGAATACATCAAAATGAGTGAAGATGAGGCAACAATAGACCTTAAATCACATCAAACTAAAATGATCATGGTGCAACAGGCTACAAATTTGTATGAGAGTTATGTTACAAAATGCAATAATTTAATTACAAAGATGTCAGAGTTTCAAGAACGTGATAGTGGTTGGACTCTTAAAAGAATCTCTCATTTGGAAATAAACGTGAATCAATACAAACCAATTAAAGGTTCACAATACATTAAATTACCAAAAATACTAGGAGATAAAAAAGCTTGTATAAATGTGCAAAACAATGACGAATACTGCTTTAAATAGGCAGTAATCTCAGCCTTATATCCTGTTAATGATAACTCTAACAGATGTTTCAGTTATAACATCATAGATATAGATGCAGTTGAAATAACGCTAGACAACAGCATCACTCTCAATTTTGAAAGTCTTGTCATTCCAATGAAAGTGAAAGATGTAAAAATTTTCGAGGAAAATAATCCCGAAATAAGCATTAATGTCTTTGGATTCGACGAGGACCTTAAAAGTATCGTGGGACCCTATTACTATACAAAGGAGGAGAAAAACACTCATCTTAACCTACTATTGCTACAGGAAGGAGAAAAATTTCACTACATCTAGATTAAAAATATTTCAAGGTAAATATCATATTTATACATTTTCTTTTTTTATTACTTGGTTACTTGCTAACTTACTATATACATTTATAATACTTTTATAATAAAAGAATCTTAAAATTTATTTGTTTTATTTATATTTACAGACTTTTACGCAGTCAACTAACAGGACATCCTAATAAAATGCATTTATGCAATGTCTGCTTGCAGTTTTTTGATTCCGTTTGATTCAGTTTTTTGATTTTTTGAATTGTTACCAAAGTGCCGGATGCAGAAAAAAGTACAGTGTATTTTCAAAATTTTAAACATAAGTTAGATATACCGTTTGTAATATATGCAGATTTCGAGTGTTTCCTAACACCGGAAAATATTCAGAACTCGGGATCTTTAAAAACTATACAAACACATAAGCCGTGTGGATTTAGTTATTATATTAAGTGTAGTTTTAATAATTCTTTAGATAACTTTAGATTATATGTATACAGGTGAAGATGCCCCTCAAAAATTTATTGCTTCTGTAGTTGCCGATGCAAGAGATATTTATAGTAATTATCCTAATAAAGTTATTCCAATGAATTTCCTCACCCCAGTAGAATTAAATATTCAAAATAATAGTAGTGATTGCCATATATGCGAAAAACCGTTGGGAGTTGATAGAGAAGCAGATTATTGTCATTTGCCAGCTCATAATGATTGTAATCTAAACTTTAAAATTTCAAAATTCATTCCTATATTTTTCCACAATCTTTCTTCATATGATTGCCATTTATTCATTAAAGAACTTTCAACGATTCCCGGAAGAATAAACGTAGTACCAATTAACAAAGAAATATATGTATCAGTTTCTAAACATATTCATTTTGATGACGGTGATAGCGTTGAACTTAGGTTTTTAGATTCATTTAGATTTATGGCTTCAAGTTTAGAGAGTTTAGCTAAAAATTTATCGATTTCAGATTTTTATGTTCTAAGGTCTGAGTTTACCGATGAAAACGAATTTAATCTTATAAAGAGAAAGGGAGTATTTCCATACGATTATTTTAATTCCATTAATCGACTTCAAGAGGAATTTCTACCTTCAAGAGATAAGTTTTTTAATAAATTAACGAATGAAGAATGTAGTGTTGTTGATTATGAACATGCTCAAAAAGTGTAGACAACTTTTAGTTCTAATTTCAAAGACTACTTGGAACTATATCTCAAGACAGATGTTTTATTGCTAACTGATGTATTTGAAAATTTCAGAAAAGTATGTAAATCTATTTACAATTTAGATCCTTGTCAGTATTATACAGCACCCGGGCTATCTTGGAGTGCAATGCTAAAATATACTAAAATTGAGTTGGATCTATTAACTGACTGACATTGATTAAATTCATTCAAAGTGGGATAAGAGGAGGCATAGTTCAGTGTTCAAAACACCATGTTAAAGCAAACAACAAATATATGACTGATTTCGATAGTGGGAAGCCTTCAAATTATCTCATGTATTTAGACGCTAATAATTTATATGGATGGGCTATGTCTCAGTATTTACCCGAAGGAAAGTTTGAATGGGTTGAAAATATTGATTCGTTTAATTTAAATGAATATAATGATGATTCTGACGAAGGTTTTATTTTAGAAGTAGACTTGGAGGTTCCTTTTGAACAACATACCTTACATAATGATTTACCGTTTTGCGCTGAAAACAAAAAAAGTCCTACAGGTAAACATCAAAAGCTTATTATTGATTTATATAATAAATCAAATTATATCATACATTATACTAACTTACAACAATGTTTAAGAAATGGCTTAAAGCTTAAACAAGTACATAGAATTTTAAAATTTAAACAATCTCCCTGGCTCAAGAAATACATAGATCTAAATACTTTTCATAGAACAAACGCTAAAAATGACTTTGAAAAGAACTTTTTTAAATTACTAAACAATGCTATCTATGGTAAAACCATGGAGAATGGAGGAAAGATGTTAAAATTGTTTCTGCGTGGGAAAGTAGAGGAAAAAGATTGGGAGCTAGAAGCTTAATTGCTAAACCAAATTTTCATAGCTCCACAAGGTTTACAGAAAATATGACAGCAATACAACTTAATAGAATACATACCCTATATGATAAACCAATTTATATAGGGTTTGTAGTTCTTGAACTATCTAATAATTTAAACCAATTTATATAGGGTTTGTAGTTCTTGAACTATCTAAATGGAAAATGTATGATTTCCACTATGATTACATGCTTCCAAAATATAATGAAAACTTGAGTTTGTGCTATATGGATACGGATTCATTCATATATTCAATTAATACCGAAGATTTTTATAAAGATATAATACCCGATATTAATTTGAAATTTGATACATCTGACTATAAGCCTAACAATCCATATGGTATAGAACAAAAAAATAAAAAGGTATTAGATTTAATGAAAGACGAAAATAATGGGAAGATAATGAGGGAATTCATTGGACTAGGATCTGAAATTTATTCTATAAGTGTTGAGGGTGACAACGATATTAAAAAAGCAAAAGGTGTAAAAAAATCAGCATTAATGAATCTTAGTATTAATGATTATAAAAAATGTTTATTTGATAAGAAAATTTATTATGATAAAATGTTTACTTTTAGATCTAAGATACATATTATATATACTCAAGAAATTCATAAAATTGTGTTAAGTTATTTAGATGACAAACGATTTATTAAAGAAAATGGGGTTGACACCCTTGCATGGGGTCGCTATAGAATTAATTAAGAAAATATATTTTTTAATCAAAACTATTATATAAATAAAAAATTATATATATATATATATATATATGTATATATATAAAAACAAAATCGTTTATAAATTCTTTATTTGTGTTTGGAAAAATTCATTGATAAAATATTTAAATTATTCTCCTAATTTCGCTGGTTAGAGGTGAGTATTCAATTAAACAATCGTGAATTACCAAACAGTAGGCTGATGTTTTATCTGGAATTGGTTTGAGTGATTCGGTATCAAATTCAATTCGTATATTAATAGGTCCAACTTTAACTACCTCATTTTGTTGTGTTACATCAACAACAATTAGCGGAGCAATAGCCTTGAATGTACTGACATCTAACAATGGGTGAGGTTCCCGCATATAATAACTTTGTTGAAATTTTGCATATTTGTTATTCATACTATTATATTTAAATTGTGTTCTTTTTAAGCAATTAGCAATCTTTATATAGCAGAAAAGTCTTATTGAAAAACTTATATTTTATGCAACTGCTTATCAAACAGCCTCAGGAAGCAATTTTTTATTTTCTCAAGCATTGATAAAAACAAAAAATTTTTTACATTTTATGCAACCGCTTATCAAAAAGCCTAAGGAAGCAATTTGTTATTTTTTTCTATTTTATACAACTGTTTATCATTTGTTATTTAACATACTATGTAATATTATATTTTTGAAATAAAAATTGTAAGCATAACTGACCACAAATAACTGTGTTGTATTTTTGTTTTTGTTCATAGTTGTAATATATTGGTGTCTTTAAGTAATTTATGAGTTCTAAGGGGGGTTGCAAGTTTCCAAAGTTATCAAAATATTCTTTATAATTTTTATTTTTATAATAAGCTACCCAATGAGTACCAGGTCCGTTAACATCGTCTAAATTAAGTATACCACATTCTTGAGCATAGGGTTTTGTTGGTAAAGAATCTCTCATAAAAATTCCTCTAAAATATTTAAGACATTTACAATATTTTATTAAATCGACATCGGTTAATGGTCTTTTAGGTAGCTTTCTTAAGAGTTTTTTTAATGTGGACGTAAAAACAATCCATAACCTTGTTTATATGGTTTGAGATATAATCCTTTACCCATAGCTATTGATTCCATATATCTATTGTGACGAGTAGCTTCAGCTAATCGTTCTTTTCCATTTTTTATATCATTTAAAACTTTTGCAACGGCTGATCCTCCAGAAGCTATACCACCAAGAGCACCCAGTGCTGTTAAAATTGGTATAAGTGGTAAGACTCCACCTATTTTTGGAACTGGGATTACTCGCGGTATGTTGACTTGAGATTTTTTGCGTTTGAAACTTGACTGAACAGCTTTATAGGCTATTTTATATGCATCATTGAATGAATTTGGTTTCTTCTTTATCAACATTTTGACACCCCTTTTAACAGCTAACGAAAAGAGTTTCTTTCCATTCACTTTGGGTTTTTTATACTTTTTGCGCTTGTTTTGCCTTCTTTTCGCTTTACTTTTTTCCTTGTTTCTCTTCATACCCATTCCAAATTTAATTTTTGCTTTCAATGCATTTGTTACGAACCAAGCGTTGGCACGTTCTTTCAAATCACTATCTTTGGATGTAACTCTTTGCCAAGCTTTTTCAGATAAAATTTTATCAGCCTGACGTCGTGTGTTTATATCTTTTGATTGTGAATATGCAATATCGTGTTCTCTACAAGCTGCATCCAATGGATTAATACCTTTATCACCTCTTTCTAAACGTTTTTGAAGTTTTGTTCCTGGTCCACAAAATTGATATCCTGGTAAATGAAGTTCAACTGGTAATGAATTTATTAAGTTGTTTATGAAACCATATCTTCTTTTCAACTGTTTCTGATGAGCACTATCTTTGTATATTATACCCCTTTTCAAAATAAAATTAACATTTTTGTTGTGAGTATAAAAGGAGAATGATGATTTTTAGTATATATGATTGATTTATATTCCAATTAATATAGTATTCAAAATGAGATTAATTAAACAACGTATTCAGCTTAATGTTAATAATGTTGACTTATTTAATGAGAAAATAAGCAAAATTGTTCACAGTCCTCTTTTACCTAATTCAATACGTGCTTTATTGGTTGGACCATCAAATTGTGGTAAAACTAACGTTATGATTAGTCTTATTGTAAATCCAAATGGTTTAAAGTTTAAAAACATACATATATTCAAAATCCTTATATCAACCAAAGTATGAATATTTGAAGAAACTCATTATGCCGATAAAAGGAATATATCTTTACACTTTCTCAGACAACGAAGATGTTATAAGCCCAGATAAAGCTAAACCCAATTCAATTTTCATTTTTGATGATGTTATTTGCGGCAAACAAAGCACCATACGAGAATATTTTTGTATGGGTCGTCATAAAAAAATTGATTGCTTTTACCACCACTTTTTCAATAAATTATTCAATTAATTATGTATTATTCAATAAATCTATTAACGAAAGTTATTTTCCACTTTTTTGGAAAAAATCATTTATAAGTCCTATTTTTAAAAAGGGTTGCAGGAACGATGTCAGTAACTATAGGCCTATCGCTAAGCTCTCATCGATTCCAAAACTTTTTGAGCGGATGGTGTACGATCGGTTGAAAATTCACTGTGGCAAAGTCATAACAACTCGTCAGCATGGTTTTGTGAATGGCAGATCCACTGTGTCTAATCTTCTCGATTTTACAACATTCTGCTTAAATTCTATTGATTCTGGTAACCAGGTCGATTGTGTTTACACTGACTTTAGTAAGGCATTTGATAAGCTACCACACAATCTAATCTTATTTAAACTTGAGTTAATGGGATTTCCACAATATTTTGTGAACTGGATTAAATCGTATTTGGTGGAGCGATGTTATCAAATACGTTTCCGAGGCGCATTGTCTTCTGAATTTATTGCTGGATCAGGTGTTCCTCAGGGTAGTCACCTTGGTCCTCTTCTGTTTATTTTAGCTATCAATGATGTAACTCACGTCATTGAACACTCTCATCTGCTTATTTATGCCGATGATATGAAAATATACAGAACGATTAATTCTAGAGATAATTCAGATCTACTCCAGTCTGATCTAAAATCCTTTGAAGTTTGGTGTTCTAAAAATAATATGTTTTTAAATCCAGATAAATGCCAAACTATGACCTTTTCGCGAAAAAGGAATAATTTTATTTTTGATTATAAGATTAAAGATACTGCCTTGAGTCGTGTAGACACCGTCAAAGACTTAGGTATATGCATGGATTCTAAGCTATCGTTTAACATTCATATTGATAATATTTGTAAAAAAGCATCTTCAATGCTTGGTTTTGTAAAACGCTGGGCCAAAGAATTTTATAGCATGATTACAACTACAACGTTGTATTATGCAATCGTGCGTCCTCACTTAGAGTATGTAAGTCAAGTGTGGTCCCCAAGTTACAATGTGCATGTTGATCGAATAGAAAAAATCCAAAAACGTTTTGTTCAGTTTGCTCTAAGGGGCTTAAGTGGAACTGACATATTAGACCTTCCTCCTTATGCGGATCGTTTAAAACTATTAAAAATGCAGTCTTTAGGTGATCGAAGGAAATCGGCAGATATCGTATATTTACACCAGCTCATAACAGGTGTATTCGATTCTCCAGAACTTCTTTCTCACATAAATTTTAACACTAACCGTAGAAGCAGTAGAAACGCTAACAACTTAATTTATTTGCCATTTAGTAGAACAAATTATATGGCTACTGCTCCTTTAAGTCGAATGAGTTCCTTTGTTAACAATTGTAGCGTTTTTGATGTTAATTTGTCAAAAGGTCAACTCAAAAGTAGATTAAAATTAGTTGTGTAAATAGATCTATGTATACGCATGGTTAGTTGTTACGTCTTGTGTTGTCCCTGAGCCCAACCCATTCATTGGTGGGTAAATTTTTCCCACATTAACTTGTTTGTGGTCACGGGTATCCATAACATTGATATTTTCAATGATTACTGGGTAGTGGCTTTAGATGGGTTAATGCTGAGGAAGTGCGATATAGCTGTAGTAGCTGAACTCTATTGTTATTGCATGTTATAAGCTTTTGATGTTTACCTGTAGGACTTTTTTTGTTTTCAGCGCAAAACGGTAAATCATTATGTAAGGTATGTTGTTCAAAAGGAACCTCCAAGTCTATTTCTAAAATAAAACCTTCGTCAGAATCATCTTTATATTCATTTAAATTAAACGAATCAATATTTTCAACCCATTCAAACTTTCCTTCGGGTAAATACTGAGACATAGCCCATCCATATAAATTATTAGCGTCTAAATATATGAGATAATTTGAAGGCTTCCCACTATCGAAATCAGTCATATATTTGTTGTTTGCTTTAACATGGTGTTTTGAACACTGAACTATGCCTCCTCTTATCCCGCTTTGAATGAATTTAATCAATGTCAGTCAGTTAATAGATCCAACTCAATTTTAGTATATTTTAGCATTGCACTCCAAGATAGCCCGGGTGCTGTATAATACTGACAAGGATCTAAATTGTAAATAGATTTACATACTTTTCTGAAATTTTCAAATACATCAGTTAGCAATAAAACATCTGTCTTGAGATATAGTTCCAAGTAGTCTTTGAAATTAGAACAACTAAAAGTTGTCCACACTTTTTGAGCATGTTCATAATCAACAACACTACATTCTTCATTCGTTAATTTATTAAAAAACTTATCTCTTGAAGGTAGAAATTCCTCTTGAAGTCGATTAATGGAATTAAAATAATCGTATGGAAATACTCCCTTTCTCTTTATAAGATTAAATTCGTTTTCATCGGTAAACTCAGACCTTAGAACATAAAAATCTGAAATCGATAAATTTTTAGCTAAACTCTCTAAACTTGAAGCCATAAATCTAATTGAATCTAAAAACCTAAGTTCAACGCTATCACCGTCATCAAAATGAATATGTTTAGAAACTGATACATATATTTCTTTGTTAATTGGTACTACGTTTATTCTTCCGGGAATCGTTGAAAGTTCTTTAATGAATAAATGGCAATTATATGAAGAAAGATTGTGGAAAAATATAGGAATGAATTTTGAAATTTTAAAGTTTAGATTACAATCATTATGAGCTGGCAAATGACAATAATCTGCTACTCTATCAACTCCCAACGGTTTTTCGCATATATGGCAATCACTACTATTATTTTGAATATTTAATTCTACTGGTGTGAGGAAATTCATTGGAATAACTTTATTAAGATAATTACTATAAACATCTCTAGCATCGGCAACTACAGAAGCAACAAATTTTTGAGGGGCATCTTCACCTGTATACATATAATCTAAAGTTATCTAAAGAATTATTAAAACTACACTTAATATAATAACTAAATCCACACGGCTTATGTGTTTGTATAGTTTTTAAAGATCCCGAGTTCTGAATATTTTCCGGTGTTAGGAAACACTCGAAATCTGCATATATTACAAACGGTATATCTAACTTATGTTTAAAATTTTGAAAATACACTGTACTTTTTTCTGCATCCGGCACTTTGGTAACAATTCAAAAAATCAAAAAACTGAATCAAACGGAATCAAAAAACTGCAAGCAGACATTGCATAAATGCATTTTATTAGGATGTCCTGTTAGTTGACTGCGTAAAAGTCTGTAAATATAAATAAAACAAATAAATTTTAAGATTCTTTTATTATAAAAGTATTATAAATGTATATAGTAAGTTAGCAAGTAACCAAGTAATAAAAAAAGAAAATGTATAAATATGATATTTACCTTGAAATATTTTTAATCCAGATGTAGTGAAATTTTTCTCCTTCCTGTAGCAATAGTAGGTTAAGATGAGTGTTTTTCTCCTCCTTTGTATAGTAATAGGGTCCCACGATACTTTTAAGGTCCTCGTCGAATCCAAAGACATTAATGCTTATTTCGGGATTATTTTCCTCGAAAATTTTTACATCTTTCACTTTCATTGGAAAGACAAGACTTTCAAAATTGAGAGTGATGCTGTTGTCTAGCGTTATTTCAACTGCATATATATCTATGATGTTATAACTGAAACATCTGTTAGAGTTATCATTAACAGGATATAAGGCTGAGATTACTGCCTATTTAAAGCAGTATTCGTCATTGTTTTGCACATTTATACAAGCTTTTTTATCTCCTAGTATTTTTGGTAATTTAATGTATTGTGAACCTTTAATTGGTTTGTATTGATTCACGTTTATTTCCAAATGAGAGATTCTTTTAAGAGTCCAACCACTATCACGTTCTTGAAACTCTGACATCTTTGTAATTAAATTATTGCATTTTGTAACATAACTCTCATACAAATTTGTAGCCTGTTGCACCATGATCATTTTAGTTTGATGTGATTTAAGGTCTATTGTTGCCTCATCTTCACTCATTTTGATGTATTCACAAAACAATTCCATATTAAATTTAAAGTTGGTGTGTTTTTCCAACATTTCTTCAAGTGTTTTTAAAACTATTTCTCTGATGTTTGCTAAAAACTCTTCGGGAATCAATAAACCCTCCTTATAATTTTTAATCATAAATGATTCTATCCGCTCATTAAATATTGAGGTGATTCTTGTTACGTTCTCGTTAACTATTTCACCGCTATTTCTCTTATGTTCGTTTGTCCTGATGTGATAAGCCCAATTCTTAGTTACTATCTCTTTCTTGCACTTGCTGCAATAGAGATACGAAATTGTTTTCTCCACAATAGCCCGAAGACTTGGAACCACATTTGATGATGGAGATGATGTTGATGCTGTTGCTTTTGAGGTTAATGCAGCATGTTGATTTCTCTGATGTTTTTGTAAATTATCTTTTCGCGAAAAAAACTTTTTGCATGTATCGCATTTAAAATGTTGTGATGGTTGATCTTGATGCTTTATCCGAATGTGCCGATTTAATTCGGAATTTCTGCCGAAAGTGGAATCACATTCGCTGCATTTAAATTGATCCATTTTTAATTTTTTATTTAAAGACTGTGTTTGTAAAATTACGACCTTTTTTATTAATCACTTTATTGATTGTTTATTGATTTCAGATTGTTTTAAATCACTTTTTATTGTATTTTACACTAATTATTTTATAATTATTTATTGAATGTTTATTGATCGTTTTAAACAATTCACTTGTGTCTCTTTTAAGAATTAACTTTAAGCGCACTTGTAGTCGACAGAAAGAACTTTTAGCAACTGAAGATTAAATGTGCGAACTAGAAAAATTCTTAATTAAATATGAAAAATTATTCTAAATGAATTCTAAATGTTTAATAAAAATTATTTTAAAAATATTTTATAACAGTTTTTTAATATTTTATTTAAATGGTTATATTATCAAAAAAAAAAAACCCTCAGAAGACGATTCATTATTTTTCCAAGCATTGATAAACAAAAAATTTTATATTTTATGCAACTACTTATCAAAACCGCAGAAGACAATTTGTTATTTTGCTAAGCATTGATAAAACAAGAATTTTATATTTTATATTTTATACAAATGCTTATCGAAAAACCGCAAACGGACGGATGGACGCACGGTCGGACGGAGGGGCGAAGGGACGGAGGGCGTCAGCGAGCCACCGCCACTCGCCCCACGCCATTTGCCCCACGCCATTTGCCCCCATACCCTACGCCACTCATCCCCACCCCGCGCTACCTCACCACCCATAACCCCATCGCCCCCTCACCCCTCCCCTCAACTACACACCAGTAGCGCCTTGCACATTTTCCTTGCATCTTCAGAACCCGTTTTATTATACTACTACTACTTAAACTTCTTATGCAAATCTAATACACGCACCTAATACTTACCGACTTTATTAAATTTATAAACATTTATTTAACCCCTTCAACCTTCGCCGTACCTAAATTGCTTCAACCCATATTAATGCATATATTTTCATATAGCAAGTCATATCATTTCAGCTAAAGTCAGCTAGCAGAATTTGAGTCATTGCTATTAGGTATTCGAGGGTTAAGAAAAACATGCAAACACTGATAAGAACTCGCTTGACTACCACTACCGATAATGTAGTGCATACAATTATTATCAACGCTTAAAGCAAAGGGAGTGACGTCATCGGCTTGAGCCTCTGAGCCTCCTAATCCAGAACCAACATATTATACCTACTACTGTTTGGTGCGGATTTCGGTCCAGAGGCATAATTGGGCCATTTTTCTTCGAAAATGAGCAAGGAGGGGCCGTTACAGTCAATGGCCATCGTTATCGGGCCATGTTGAACGAATTTTTGTTCACAAAAATTGAAGAGGAGGATATTGGCAACATTTGGTTTCAACAGGGCGGCGCTACGTGCCACACAGCCGAAGCTACACTCCATGTTTTGCGCCCTGTTTTTGAAGATCGCATTATCAGCCGCAGAGCTGATGTCGTTTGGCCACCTCGGAGCTGCGATTTGACACCGTTGGACTATTATTTGTGGGGTGCCCTCAAAGATAAGTGTTACGCCGACAAGCCAGAGACAATTGACGCTTTAAAGGACAATATTCGTGAAGCCATTGGTGAAATACAGCTGCACACAATCTGTGTAGGCTACTACTGCATGGTCAGCCGAGGCAGCTATTTGAATGAAATTATTTTCCATTATTAACCGGAAGGATTGTACATTCAAATTAAAAAAGAAATTTGAGAAAATATTCAGTAGTTTTTTTTTTGCATTTTCAAAAAAAAAAGTTATTTGGTGGACCCTTTAGAAATAATAGTCCTACAGGAATAAAATACCCAAGCGTAAGGTAACGTAGCGCTACGTTGCCAACAGTCACGTTAAAACCTGTAGCTCGTTCCTGTAACTCATACCGATCAGAGTTACCGACTTATATTACCGATTTGACGTCACTCTGCGTCTTAACTTACCGATTTTTTTACAGGAACGAGCTACTCTTTAAAGAAAAATGTGTACAAGTCGTTACCGAAATCATAACGTGGCGGAACGTAGCGTAGAAGTCTGTAGAAAATAGATTTCTACGCCTCGCCATGCTACTTTAAGTTTTTTGACAATTCGACAACTGCGAGACAAGCGAAAAATTACTCGAAACGAAGATATATATTTATGTGGAAAGTTGGAAAAAAAATGTCGGTCATGCCCATCTCCCACATAAATGTTTTATTTTTATGGGGACGGGCAAATGTGGAAATAGGGGGACTAGGGTTCAATTTAAAAATCTGAAAAAACAGTAGTTTTTAGACATTTGGAGCCAATCAACAACCATCCATCATTGAAATTTGAAAAAAGCCATATAACAATCACACAAATACACATACTATGAGGCGAATTTTCACGAAGTTTGAAGGGCTGTATCGTCCAAACGAAGCGAATATCAAACTTAAAATTTTGACTGCAAATATGCCAGATCTCTTATATGCCAGATTAAAGGACAAAGAGGGCTTAATATTATGGTTTTTAATTCATCATTTTATGTATAATAGGAGCTGAGAAATATAAGTTTTCACATATGGGCATTTCTTCGAAATGGTGCACATACTTCACATAAATGCTTGTAAGAACTTAAATTTTCCACAAATGAATTAAATTCTTACATAAAAAAACACAACTCAAATTTTTAAGAGACACTAATGTATATGTATTATTTACAATGTCTTTCTTAAAACTAAGAAAAAATATGAACAATATGTTAACAACAATCAAAATAAGAGTTAAATAAGAAAAAAATCATTGGATGTAGGCATTTTTTTATTTAACTGCAATAAAAAAGTTAAACAAAAAATGGTTTTTGCATTTGTAACATCATTAGATTAGATTTATTTCAGATTTATGTTGACATATTTGATTATATCTTTTGCATGCCGCATTAACAATATAACAACTTAAGAAGGATAAAAGCAATAACTTAATTAATTACATTAAATTAAATTATATTTAATTAAATTTAAGCTACAATTATTACAAAATATGTAAATATGAAAATTAAAAAAAAAAAGAGCAAGTAAAAAAAAGCAGAACAAAGAAAATAGGTAGATTATGAATTTAAGGAATTAAGAGAAGTATTCTCATATTAAATGCTTTAATTTATTTTTGTTATACACGCTTTTAATATGGTTGGGTAAAGAATTCCAAGATCTTATAGCGCAAACAAAAAATAATCTACTGGAATTGACGAAATTGTATCTAGGGATCAAGAGGTTCATATTCGTACTAGATCGACAAAAACTAATTTTTTCATACAGGTATTGTGGGTTTTGTGTAAAGACTAATTTGTGCAGAAAAATGCAATGTCTTGCTTCGAGGTAAATAAGTAAGTCACATCCAAGTAACCGTTTTCTATAGAAAGAGATATTATCGAACCTCCTTAGACCATACACGTAACGGGCTGCATTGTTAAAAGCGACCAGGAGCTTGTGGGAGGACCTCGAGTCAAGCTTACAAAATACAACATCTGAATAAGTTATAATAGGCAGCAGTAACTGCAAAACAAATTTTCTCCTCGTTTCGACTGGCACAAAGCTGGAAGTCATTCGAAGGTTGCGCAGGACATAGTAAATTTTGCTGAGACAAGAATTAATATGATCCTCACAGAATAGAGAGGAGTTAATTTGAGAACCGAGATTAGTAACTTTTTTACAATATTTCGCTTTACATTATTTAGCAGAATAGGAGGCAAGTTATCAATTAAAAAAGGTATTTTCGAAATCGGCAGGACATATGACTTAACAGGGTTCAAAACAAGCAAGTTTTGTTTTGCCCATTCAACTACCAAAGCTAAGTCCTCATTTACACTCACACATAGATCTTCATCTAAGCCAATGGGTCTAGACAGGTACAATTGTAAATCATCAGCATATGCATGCATGACAACATGGTTGCATTTACTAAAAATATCATTAAGGAACATAGTGAATAGCAACGGGCCAAGAATGGAGCCTTGAGGCACTCCCAGGTTCCTTTGATTTTCCATTATTTTAAACCCTAATCCTTTGAGACCTGCCTACTAAATAGCTTCTTAATAAACTAACCACAGATTTCGAGAAACCAATGTATTGTGCAAGTTTTCTACATAAGATTAAGTGATTGACTGAATCGAATGCTTTGGATAAATCTAACAAGCAGAGCAATGTCAGTTCACCCCTGTTAAATGGTACTCTTATTTCATCAAGAATTTTGACTACAGCAGTAGAGCAACTATGTCCAGACGTGTTTAAATAGTAGGATATCTGCTCAGCCATTAGTGACTCACAAACCGTAGACATAGAAGACAACAGGCTTATCGGACGAAAATCGCAAGGTTCGGAAGCATTACTTTTTTTTTGCTAAAGAAATGATAGTGTCCACTTTCCAAATTTTTGGAAAACAAGATGTTGTAATGCAATGATTTATTATGTGTACAAGTGGACTAAGAATATATGGCAAAATAAGTTTTATAAATCTAATTGAAATACCATCATCCCCAGAAGCATAAGATTTTATTTTCCTTATGCAGCGAGCTACGTCCAATTCAGTAACTGCGTTGAAATAAAAAGCATTAGGGAACTCTGCTGCCAAACTATCAAATTCGGGCAAACTATGAGTATTGGCTATGGAAATTCCAACAAAGTAATCATTCAACCGATTTGTGTCAATACTACAAGCTTCATTGTTCTTTTTTGATATGCCTATACTTTTTAAGTTACGCCACAACTGCTTAGATGGCAAAGATGGATTCAGCTTGGACATGAGAAACTGTGACTTTGCTAACCTTACGTATTTCCCAGTTTAGCATGGAAGGATTTCGTTTCCATTTGCTGTAGGTTTTATTGCGATTTTTTAAGGCCGCTTTAACAGGCAGTGTGAACCAAGGGCAAGTGCTATTTAAAACGCGCCTTCTTCGTAACGGAACGTGCGTATCGAAAAGATAATAAATCTTATCGGTAAATATTTTTAACTTGGCGTCTACCGACTGCAGAAACCAGCATTCAGTCCAATTTATACCGACGACATCATAACGTAGAGCGACGTGATCAACAGCCTTCAAATCACGATATGAAACGAAGGATACGGAAGCATCTGGTGTAATACTGACATCTAAAGTACAGAAAATGAGATCATGATCTGATACGAAGGAGATTTGATGAACTAGTAAAATCGATGATGCATCAGAGGTAATGCAGATGTCTAGTAAGCTTGGGGAAGCATTTCTTGCAAACCTTGTAGGTAATGTTGTTTTACAACAGTGAGACCAACTTCAGAAATTCTGTCAAGGAAACCATTGGCAAAATTATCGTTTGCAAGAAGATTTATGTTGAAATCTCCACACAAAAGAAAATTTGTGTAGTCTAGAACGCAGCTAGATAATAACGCGAATAAGGGCTCAAGACTACAATTCCGTTTTGGATTGTAAACACAAGATATAAAAGCTTTAGTGTTGTTGTCCTCTTATTTCTAAATTTTTGTACTCCACCTGTGAGTTGCTAGACTTACCAAGAAGATGTACTTTAAGATAATCCTTACAGTATATTGCAACGCCTCCGCCTCTCTTATCCAACCTGTCACCACGAAAGAGTTTACAATTTTTTATGTTAAGGTAGGAATCGTTAACATCTACATGAAACCATGTTTATGAAACACAACGTCCACTGATGAGTCTTCAAAGGCATGTCTGATGCAATCCATCTTAAAATGATTAAGACTTCTTGCATTGAAGTGAACGATTTTTAACCCTGCGTTTTGCCGACAAAAAATTTCAATAACAGTTTTTTATTATCGTTAGTGTCTAAATCTGTGTTATTTGCAACAGGCATAAATTATTTGTTTACATAAAAAATAAGATATAATAAGTAAGTAAGTAAGTAAGTAAGAGTACGAGTAAGAGTAAGAGTAAGAAAAAGTGAGAAATATTTTAAAAGAAAAAAGAAGAGGTAATATGAGTATATGAAATAATAGAAAATTAAAATATATGTTAAAAAAATGCTATAATTTAGTAAATGACTTTTTTTAAGACATATACAGGGTGAGTATGTTAGAGAGGTCAATCCGAAAACCGGAGGTTCCTTGGGTCAATACAAGAAAAAAATTGTATCGTAGGGGGGGTCTATTTTCACCCCCCTCCGAGATAGGAGTAAAATAATGTAAAAAAGTCGAATTTTAAGGTAATATCACTTTTAGCGCAATAACTTTGAAAGTATGATAGCTTCGTAAGATTTAAGTGCAGTTTTGGAAACACAATTTAACAGGTCTAATAAAAAAATAAACAAATTAAAGTTAACTCGTTTGGTAAAAACAATTTAAGCTGACCAAACTCAAAAAATAATTTTTTTCACGAAAAAAATTAGTACGAATGCGATTTTCTCTAAAGTTTATCTAGAAAAAAAATTCAGTTTATTACGTATTTATGTTCTCTTAAGTGTTCTCTAAAACTTCCGAATACAAAGTTTTTACCTCAGGTCAACAGGTCATCTGTTTTTTGAGTTTTAATTTGTGCTTAAAATACCTATGTAAATTACAAAAGCTTACATTGATATGTAAACAATAGAAAAAACAAAAATTTACTTTGCAGTGTAATGTTTTTGTTGTAAAATTTTCTGTTGATTTTAAAACTAACGCTACTATTATAGTAAACAACAATAAAAGAGAGTTGAATGCCGATATTATAATTACCGTTTTAAATAGTAAATTTGTATTTTCATTTCGTTTGATTTGTCACTTCTTTCCAGTGCATTATCAAGGTAAGACACAATTCAAATTTGTTAATACTTTTATTTAAAAAAAATCACATTCAGTGAAATAACAAGATGAGCTTCACAATTCGGGAATACGCAGACATAATTTTTGTGTATGGATACTGCAATGGGAACTCATCCATGGCGGAGTTGGAGTACCGACGAAGGTTTCCAAATCGACAAACACCTTGCAGACGTGCATTTTCAAATGCGTTCTTAAGGTTGCTCAACACAGGGTCTGCATTGCCTTCGTCACAAGGGAACCATGCTAGCGGAGGAGATTCTGCGTTAGTTTTAAAATCAACAGAAAATTTTACAACAAAAACATTACACTGCAAAGTAAATTTTTGTTTTTTCTATTGTTTACATATCAATGTAAGCTTTTGTAATTTACATAGGTATTTTAAGCACAAATTAAAACTCAAAAAACAGATGACCTGTTGACCTGAGGTAAAAACTTTGTATTCGGAAGTTTTAGAGAACACTTAAGAGAACATAAATACGTAATAAACTGAATTTTTTTTTTAGATAAACTTTAGAGAAAATCGCATTCGTACTAATTTTTTTCGTGAAAAAAATTATTTCTTGAGTTTGGTCAGCTTAAATTGTTTTTACCAAACGAGTTAACTTTAATTTGTTTATTTTTTTATTAGACCTGTTAAATTGTGTTTCCAAAACTGCACTTAAATCTTACGAAGCTATCATACTTTCAAAGTTATTGCGCTAAAAGTGATATTACCTTAAAATTCGACTTTTTTACATTATTTTACTCCTATCTCGGAGGGGGGTGAAAATAGACCCCCCCTCCCATACAATTTTTTTCTTGTATTGACCCAAGGAACCTCCGGTTTTCGGATTGACCTCTCTAACAGACTCACCCTGTATATGTATATTATACATATATATATATTATTGTTAGACATATATATGAAATATGTTAATAAAAAAACGAAAAAAGAGATTTTTTAAATATTGGCGATCATAATAGCCATATCACTGATGCTTTTAGCATGAACTACACCTTCAAATTTTCATGTGACTCTCCTCTACTTCATGCATTTAAATTAAAATTCTTTCAGTGGGTTTTTTTAATTTTGCCATTAACATAAAAAATTGGGGCCAATCGAAAAAAATCATTTCGATATTCGGATTCTATGGAATATTTCACTATAGAGAATGTTATCGCCATTCGTTGTGGTGAAAGTTTTCGTAAGTTTGATGAGTAGTGTTATTTGGCAGTTTCTTATGAAAAAGGCATAGAACACGTTATTTATATCGTAAGTTATATTAAAATGGAAGTTCCATGGAAATTTCACGTTGTTCTATTGTGTTTGTTCAACAATTTCATGAAAATTTGACCATGTGAACAGAGCTAAACAAAAATTAAAGCTTTTCTGACTTTAACAAGAAAACCAACCAGTGGCGATACGTTATAACATGGATGCAGTCGCGTAGCGTGGGAGAAAAGGGGGGCGGTCCGGGGCCCCCGGGCGGCACTTTAAGAGGGCGGAAAAATCACAGATATAAAAATGTTCATATACTCGTATATATCATATATATGTTATAAACATAAAAAAATAGCCGTTTATGTATTCAAAAACGCATAAATTGATGAAAAGAGTTAAAAAAGTAGACCGCGTCTAGTTTACCGACATGTACTTACTTCGTTGTCAGTGCTGTCATTACACAGCTAATAATTGCGTAGGAAAGTGACTAGATGTGCTAACTTTTTGTACAGTGTGTACAAATGCTGTATAAACAAACCAAAGGATTTTCGATAGTGTGTTATGTCTTTTGAAGTTAATGAAAAGACAAGTGTTATTGTTTATTGACTGTCTTTTTATTGAATGTCCATTGTCAACTAAGCTTATGTTACGCAGTCTTAAACCGCTGCAGCTATCTTAACATGCATACACATACATACATAATAATTATTATATTGGAGAGTATGGAGTGTAAATGCAAACATCCAAGCCACGTGGGAATATGCTGAGTATGCATATCCCACAACTGAGCTCACTGTTAGCTAAACAAGCGAAGGAAAGTTGCTGACCACGCAGATTCCACGTCATATTGTTCAACTTACAGATTGTATCCTATATAAACTAACAGGTTATTCAATAAGTCCGTAGGATAAGTAAGACAAAAACAAAATTTTTAATACAACTCGATTATATTGTTCAACATAGCTGCCTTCGAGAGCGATACAACGAGTATAGCGATTTTCCAACTTTTTGATACCACTTTTATAGTACGCTTTCTCTTTCTCGTCAAAATAGGCCTCATTTTGAGCGATTACTTCATCATTGGACTTGAATTTCTTTCCAGCAAGTATTCTTTTGAGATCTGAAAACAGGAAAAAGTCGCTGGGGGCTAAATCTGGAGAATACGGTGGGTGGGTAAGCAATTCGAAGCCCAATTCATTCAATTTTGCCATATTTTTCATCGGTTTGTTACACGGTGCATTGTCTTGGTGAAACAACACTTTTTTCTTTTGCAAATGTGGCCTTTTCTTGGCGATTTCAGCCTTCAATCGATCCAAAAGTGCACAATAATAGTCGCTGTTGATGGTGGTTCCTTTTTGGAGATAGTCGATGAATATTATTCCTTTTGCATCCCAAAATACAGACGCCATCACTTTACAAGCCGACTGTTGGGTCTTTGCTCGCTTTGGATTTGGTTCGTCGACTGCTGTCCACTCAGCTAACTGCCTGTTTGATTCTGGTGTGTAATAGTGAAGCCATGTTTCATCCATTGCCATATATTGGCGATAGAATTCGATTTTATTGCGGGTTAACAGCGCCAAACACACCTCTGAAGCATCAATTCGTTACTGTTTTTGGTCGACTGTGAGATCACGCGGCACCCACTTTGCACAGAGCTTTCGCATACCCAAATGTTCGTATAAAATGATAAAAACACTACCATCTGATATCTTTACAATGTCAGCTAGCTCGTACACCTTCAATTTGCGATCGTTCGTTACCAATTTGTGGATTTTTTTGATGTTTTGTGGAATAGCAGTCTGATTTGGGCGTCCACTGCGCCCTGCATCATTTGTGCTGGTATGACCACGTTTAAATTCTGCAATTCACTTTCCTACCATTTGTCTCGATGGAGCAGAGTCCGAATAATGTTTATCAAGCCATTGTTTGGTTTCCACTGTATCTTTTTTTTCATCAAAAAGTAATGCTTTATCAAAACTCGAAATTCACTTTTTTCCATTTTTTTCAATAACAATAGTTGCACAATTCTCAAAATGCTATAACTCACGAATCAATTGTCAGATTGTTGTCAAATTTTTATACGTATCGTTTGAAGGTTGGTACTAAATAAAAATCATATGAAAAATGGACTTTTTGAACGTACTGTTACACCTCCCCTTTTATTAAAAATGAACTTACAAGGAAAGGTCCCCAGGTGTCACTCGCCGATTTTAATGATTTTCGGATATGGGATAGGGGACAAAAATCTAAGGGTGACGCATTTTTTTATAAGTGCTCAATCGATGGCTTAGGGTTTCAAAATGGCGTTTTAAAATCAGCGGAAATTTCGTTTTTTCGCCATAATTTAACTATTTTCCATAGAAGTACACATATTTGGTATCAAACGAAAGGTATTTAAAAAGCGCACATGATCTTATTTAATTTTTAGAAAAAAGTTTTATTGTTATTTTGTTGTTAAATTTTTAACAGTATTTAGTAGATATAATGAAAAGCCCGTACTCGAAATTGTTTCATTTTCACTTATGTTTAATTTCGGCTAATTCTAAAGGTTACCTTTTTTTGTATTTTTTTTACTCTTACCTTTTTATATTAAAATTTTCTTTATTGGAAAATGCATGAAAACATGTGAAAGGAAATTTATAATGTAATTTTTGATTTAAATTATTTTTACAAAAAAAGACTTTTACGTTACTTTTTGAGAAACATTCAATATTTTGGATCATTTTGGAAAAAAAGATTAAAAATATAAATACACAGCCTTCTAATAATTTTTATGAAATAATTGTATTGAACTTTACGAAAGAAAAGAATTAAATGAAATATATTTAAAACCAGAGGAGGTATTTGTATCGAAAGTCATATCTTTAAATTTCGAATGATTTTTATTCATTCTTCGGCAATCAAGTAAAAAGCACATAGTTTGTATGGAGGCAATGTAAAATATCAAGATCTCGGATCAAATATCTACACATACGCAAATTCAGAGAAAAAACAAAATTCGCTATCTATAACGTTATCTATAAGTCGTTATCTATAACAAAATATATTATTTTTAAGATAATAAGTGCATTTTCCAATAACGAAAAATTTAATATAAAAAAGTAAGAGTAAAAAAAAAACAAAAAAAAGGTAACCTTTAGAATTAGCTGCAATTAAACATAAGTGAAAATGAAACAATTTCGAGTACAGGATCTTCATGATATCGACTAAATTACATACTTGCTTAGTTGGCTGTAACAACCCGAGTCCGGGTTTCGGCCGATCTCATCAGCTCTCGCCAGGCGCCTCTGCTTTGCGCGCGCCTTCTCCAATCGGATACACCAAGTGCGGTTAGGGCTTCCTCAGCCTGGTCCATCCATCGGAAGCATTGTCTCCCTCGTCGTCGTTGACCAGCGACCCTCGCCTCGAGCACCTTTTTTGCTGGAGCTTCGTCGTCCATACGATGGACATGACCCAGCCAGCGTAGACTCTGCACAGTTATACGCCGAACTACGTCAATGTCTTCGTAGAGCTCATACAGCTCGTGGTTCATTCGGATGCGATAGTCATCTCCGAGTCAAACAGGACCGAAGATTTTGCGAAGAACTTTTCTCTCAAACACCCCCAGAGCGGCTGCGTCATTTTCCGAAACTACCCATGCCTCAGCACCATAAAGCAGCACAGGTAGAACGAGCGTCTTGTAGAGTCTTAGTTTTGTCGATCGAGAGAGGGCTCTGGAACTTAGTTGCTTACTGAGAACGTAGTAGCACCTATTAGCAATTATTGTTCTTCGCTTTATCTCCAGGCTGATTTCGTTGTTGGTATTAACGGCGGTGCCAAGGTATACGAACTCCTTGACTACTTCAAAGTTATAGCTGCCGGATGAAACGTAGGAGTCTAAACGCCGCGCTCCCTTGTTTGTAGGCAGCATGTACTTTGTTTCACCCTCATTTATCGTCAAACCCACTTTGGCTGATTCCTTTTCGATAGCGGCGAAAGCAGCGGTAACATCTCTCTTGGTTCTGCCGACAATATCAATATCATCAGGTATCCTGATGAGGTATCAGTAATTCTTTTTCAGTTGATTTTATTATTATAGATCTGATGAATTCTAGCCGGAAGCTATATTGAATTGATGCGCACATGTTCTCGCATAGGAATTACAATATCTTGGTGAAAGTTATCTAGTCTTAATATAAGCCAATCCTGATTTCTTTGATAATCGAGAATACAATTATATTTCTTGATGAAATCAAGGCCTAGTATTTCATCTGAGGGAATTGGGAAGTCGTCTTGAACAACATGAAAATAGTGTTGTGTTAACAAGTCTTCGATTTTTAGATCGCCATTAATTTTACCTATTGTATGTGTTATACCTTATGCTATACCGTTAAGGTTTATTTTTGAACTAGTATCAATGCAACTTTTCTCTGTTTGTTGATTTTTGATAACCGAAATATCCGCACCTGTCTCAATCAACCAAGTTGAGACTTTATCACTGAATGTTGATTTTGATGATATAAAGTGAGCAAGATTTAAATTAATATTGTATATTTTATTTTTTTTGTTTGCATCTATTGAATACTTGGGGGTGTTACGTTTCCCGCATCTTGCGTAATGCGCACATTGCCGTTATTTTAATTGGCACTGTTACTATTATTATAACCGCGGCGGTTATTACCGTTACCTCGGTGGTTGTTATATTCAGCGCGTGTGCGTGCGCATCCATGATTTGGGCCGCTTCCGCGTGCACAACTGCGTTGATATCTTCTACAGTTACTATAATTGTAATTGTTTCCACTACTGTTATAATAGTTTCTACTTCGGTTTGTTCCAAAATGTAGTATCGCATTTTGATGTCCATAGGTCCCGGTACAACAGTTCACAAATTTGGCTACAGCCTCATTCATGTTGTTGAATGTACCGGCCTCCATTACAATTTTTACTTAATCATTGCTAGTATTTTTAATTATTGCTCTTATGGCTGTTTTAGTTGAATACTTCTCAGCCAATTGTGGAGTGAACCCATCTGATATGTACGCACTTTGCAGTTTTTGTGTAAGTTCTTCTGCTTCCTTGACATATGCATTTGCTGGCTTTGCATTTTGTTGGATGTTCATTAATTTAGCACTTGTTGTATACTTATTTCTGATTCTTTGATCAAATTTATTGCGGTGCCTTTCAATTTAGTTTTGATTAAGTTAATCGCTATGGCATTGTTATTTTCGTTAACACTGTTAACTTACTCCAATGCTGCTAAAAAACTTTGCAAGTTTTCATCAGAGAAATCTGGTAGGATTTTGGTGGCTATTGACATAATTTAATCGGTGATTGTGGCATGTTACTTTCTGTCTTATTTGTTTTTTCTAATTCTAAGTTTACTTCTTCTTGAAGTGAATTGGATATGTCAAGGACTACCTTTTTTAGAAGCTATTTTGAGGATTTTGTTTCTATAATCATTAAAAAATTTGTTTGCTTCCTGTTTTTGTGTGCTTGTTAAACGTGAGTAATTTACATGTAATATTACTCGAATGCTCTCTAAACTGCTAATTAAATTTTAAATGTGCTTACTTATTGTTTCCTGAGCTATAGGTCTGTTTAGATTTAGACATATGATTCATCAAAATTTTCTTGGAAAGAATGAACTTTCTTGACAGTATTTGTCCATTCCATATACGATACACTAAATTCTAAAAAAAATTTTTTTTTTTGTTATAAATTATCTTGAGAAGCTTCTCTTCTTAGATATGTTTTTTTAGATTTCTGTGAATATTATAAATATTTAATAAACATTGACCTAACAGAATAATTAAAATAATAACCAATATAATATGAATGATGAAGAGGTCAATTTTCCCATTGACCTCAACTTCATTTACCTCATTGGCATTTGCATGGTCCAGTTTATTTTTGTTTAAGCGCATTATGTCCAAAAGTCATATAATATGTCGGAGTATTGTAATTTATTATTGAATATTGTTTTTTTTTTTTTAAATTTTAATGATTAAACAACTATGTAATTTATGTTAAGACTTACAAGAATATATATATAATCATTTTGAAATAATTAAGGAATTTTAAATATATTTTAATATTAATAGAGTGACATACAGTCGAAGTACGAATATATTAATGATGTGAGGTTTTCAGGATCAGTTCCAGTGTTTGTTGTTATTGAATTTTTGTTGTTGTTGTTGTCATCCTTTAATTGTGTCTGCTGTGTGCTTTCCGAAGAAAGCAACTGAAGGAAAAACAACTAACAACAACAATACCCTATATATAGTATCAATCACATAGCAGACTAGACAGCTGTTTCGTTGGCCGCTACACCAACTCATCAGTAGCCTTTTTTCGTGATTCTTGCTGTGATCCACTAAGCTCTTAATTTTCTACTTGTTTCACGAATGCACTTAGTAAATTAGCCTGAATTGCAGTACGAGAATACAAATGATATGAAAGCAGCTTAAAGTTCTTCTAATTTGTGAAGCATTCTTTCAGGGAAAGTAAGTTCTATTATTCGAACATAGATCAAAGCTTTTCTAAATACTCAAAGATTTTGTTGTACTAGTCGTTGTTGCTCTTCTATTTCACAGTCGATCTTAGCTTCAGCAGTTAGCTGATATTAAACTATGACGACATGAAGATTTGTTTTTTTTGAAAACTTAGATTTTTAATTTATTGTGTGTAAACACACACAAATAATCACATTTTCAACGGCCGGGCTTTGCCATAGAATTTAATTGTAAATTAATAACGACCGTCTTTCACAAGTTTTAAGTTATGTGTTTATATAACTCCAATAATTTTTCAATTATTAAAGGTTATATTTTATCGAGCTCAAAGTCAATGTTGCTTTCCGAAGAAAGCAACTGAAGGAAAAACAACTAACAACAACAATACCCCCTATAGAGTATCAATCACATAGCAGACTAGACAGCTGTTTCGTTGGCCGCTACACCAACTCATCAAAAGCCTTTTTTCGTGATTCTTGCTGTGATCCACTAAGCTCTTCATTTTCTACTTGTTTCACGAATACAATTAGTAAACGTGATTTTGAAAAAACTCAAAGAAAATTATAGGCAATAAAACAATTTCTTTTTGTGAAATAATTACATATGTATATCAATCTGCAATACCAGCCCCATAAAGAACTCCTTCCTCTTCTTCAAAAAATGAGGACTCAGCGGCTCTTTGTGCTCTTCGGGCAGTTCTACCATTTTTTGATGCGGCCAGAGCTCTGGCTTCGTACCTTTTCAAACGTTCTTCGTTCCGAGACATGGCGAAATCATATGTAACGTTGCCAATCGGGATGCCCATTAGGTTCATTATTTGAAGTATTGGCAAAAAACCTTCGTTAAATATGACAGTTGCAATATAATTGGCAATCTCAATAGTGCGTGTCCTCATCTCTTTCGTGTTGGTTAGCACGAAACTGGCGTTTCAAGGGACGAGTTTATCGACTGAAAAAAAAAAAAAAAATTTTTATCAAAACTGTACTTTTATCTAACTAACGCTGAACTAAACGCTGCTAGCATTCGAATACCTAAGCTCTAAAATGTGTATTAATTTATTTTTAAAATGCGTATACAAACAAGTTATTACCTACTAAAGAACGCGTTAACGAAATTCGGTGGTTGCTTCAAACCGTTGCATTCAAAAAGTAGCCAAATTAAGCAAATCGCATTTTGGCGAAAACATTGCTGGACAAAAAAGGCTATATATATGCAAAAAAAAAAAAATAAAAAAAAAATTGTTTTTGCCTACCAGGAATACTCCATTTATGAAGATTTTATAACCCATATATTTGCCATCGAATGTTGGTAAAGTTAGATTTGGCAATCGATTGGTGTGCACCGTAGGAAACGAAAATGATTGGTCATTATGAGACGGACTTTTTCGTTAATATATTAGTAAAAGTATTTTAGATTTTGTCAAAATATAGAGTTCATCTAAATCTGCACGTCCGACATCAGTTGATTGGGTTCGTTCAATATGATTTTGATAATACCCGACTTGCTTATAATAGGAATCCACAATACCCATCCGGCACTTCAGTTCAGTGAACGAAAAGATTGAATTTGATTCAACCAGAATTTTTATGCGCGTTATGCTGCCTTTGGATGACGAGCGAAGAGTTTTTAATTCTTCGAGAGAAACCGCTGGGAAGGTATCATCTTCCTTGCCTGGATTGTGTTAAACTAAAAATATGCTAACGAAACAAGTGAGAGTCAATTGTCAAGCTAAATGACAAAAATTTTTGTTTTGTATTTATGCTTATGTGAAGCGCAGTGCACTTATGTGAATTGCGTTTATGTGAATTAATTCGAAGATGTCGTTGCTTATGTGAAGGTGACGACCACCTATGTGAGAACACGTAAGTTCAAGAGAATGCGTCTCTTACTCCCACGAAAACTCGAAACACAAACACGAAGGTGGAACTCGATATATGAGGAATACCAATATGAGCTGCAAAGCACCGTGCAAGTAAATAGTTCTGCAACAAACAACGCTTTTGCGCAATGCAAATGGATTGCAGCAAGCAAAAAAAAAGAAACACGTCTAGCAACAATTAATAACGGTTTGCAAATGGAATGATGTTCAATTTATCCTTGAGCAAGCAAGAAATATAACGGAATTCCAATTGTTGCTGGAGTCCAATTCGATATTTTATAATAATGGCATATATCAAGTGTACAAAATTGGCAACATACCTGGAAGAGTTAAATAGCTTTAACTCCCTTTTAATTATACGATGAATTTTTGGATTATGGTTAAAATTAATTTGCTGGTTAATAAACAAAGCGTTGTTGATTGATCGAACGGAATCAGTACAATGTTTAATGAGTATATTAGAGAAAGATAATTAGGTACAGAGTTCCAAAACATATAAGTATAATGAGTTGAGTGTCGAAAGAGTATATAACAAAATTAAATATAGGGTGTTGCAAATAAAGTGAATAAATAAAAGTTTACTTTAACTTTACAAGAAATGTTGAGAATTTAAAATATTAAAATCAAAATTGCAAAAAATCTTCAAAACGATGGGTCCGAACAAAATGATTTATCAAAAATAAAAATTGGCGAAAAGTACCAAAGTACCAGAATTGTGATTTTTAAATTGTCAAAAAAATCTTATTTTTAACTTTTCGAAAAAATCTTATTGTTAACTTTTCGAAAAAAATCTTTTTTTTTTCCTTTTCGAAAGATATCTTTTTTTTCTGGTTTTATTAAAAAAAAAAATCGCAAAAAGCTATATGAATATGACAGTATTTCCATAAATTGCAGTGAAAATATTTTCTAAAACTATGATTAATATTGGCACAAAAAATTGTGCGATTACGTAAAATAACCTGATCGAAATGAACGTTTTCCGAGAAGTATACCGTTTTAAAAATTTTGAGTTAGTGTCTTTTTACCAAAAAAAAAAAAATCCCAAAAATCTAAACTATAAAAAACAACGTCGCTGGTGCTTAAGTCATAATCTTGAGCTATTTTATCCAAAAAATTACAAAAACCAAAATTCGCAAGCGAAAGTTAAAGGTGTTCAAAGTTGACTTTTTTTTTAAAATATCCTTAAAGTGTCCTCTTCTGGCATATGGAACACAAAAAAAATTTAGTGGTTTAGTGGAATATGACACGAACTGAGTTGATAGTGAGAAATCATTGTTAATGGTACAGCGTGAGCCGTTTAAATCTGATATATAAAAACTTGCCTTATATCGAAGTTATAAGACGGCAAAAAGTAGGTTCCGTTTCAAAACTAGTGCTATCCCTTCATACTGTCAGTTAAAATTCTATAAATTTAAAATTCAGATATTTTAAGAGTTTAATGAAGACTAGACTTAAGGCTTCTTTAATAAGGGTTTTAAACTATTTTTTTTTTATCTACAGCTATAGTAAGAGTTTTCTTGACTTATCTCATTCACATACAAATATGCATTGAAAAATCAAATCTTGTCTTATCCGTAGTGGCGTAAATCCTTATTATTTCCTTTATATAAGTATGTCTTATTTTTTAATTTTGGTAAATAGGTGTTGGTAATAAAAAACAATGGGCAACTTAGCAGTTTAATCTTCAATATATATCAATAATTCCGCGACTTACACTATTTAAAACAAAAAAGCATTAATATCTTAACATTTAAATAGACGAATAAGACATCTTTTGAAAAGGAACGAATCAATTTTACAAAAATATTGTTCATTTTTTTTCGAAAAAATTTTGCAATCCCAGGTTTGTCAAGCTATCAGTCCCTGGTTTTAGGGTAAAATATGTATTATACCAAAATAAATATATTTAGCTCCGAGGAAGCCAAATATAGAGACACAAAAACAAAACTTATGTGTTACTATAAAACACGGAGGAGGTAGCGTGTTTTTGAGGGATTCTATAGCTGCAAGTTGAGTAGGAACCTTCGAATTTGTTATTAATACCATGAACATATTCAAATACTTGGCTATCCTACGGTGAAATATGCCGTAAAACTACATCTACTTCCAAAATTTGATTTTAACAAGGCAATGATCCGAAGCACTCTGTCCACATAGCACATGAATGGTTATTGTATAACGCTCCCAAGTAGTTCAAAATGTCAACCCCATTGAGCACCTTTGGGATGAAGTAAAGACCAGGTTGAAAAATGCCAATCCAACCAGCAAACCCGAACTTAAGAGAAGAATTGATAAAATCTGGCGAAATATTTTATCTTCCATGACCTAAAATTGGTAAACTCGGAGCCAAGACGTTTACAGGCAGTTCTTATTGCAGAAGGTGACAACACAAAATACTAATATCATCCATTTATTTTTTGTTTCTTAATTTCTTATCGTTTCATTATGTTATGTACACTCAATTTTGTTTCAATAGAAAGGGACTTTTTTTAGATTTTGCTTAAAAATTACTATTATTTACTTTTTTGATGGTCGAAATCAAATATACTAACTAAAATATGTTAACTAAAATAAAAGTTAAAACAAAATTTAAAAAAATGGTTTTATAATGTTTAACTTAAACTTTAAAACGTTTAAAATTAATTTAATATATTCAATGTGTGAAGTTTTTGAGATAAGAAACAATGTTCTTTAAGGCAAAGTATCTGTTACTTGAGTTTATAACACTGCTTTACAGCTGGGAAATACTAAGAACGCCACATGTATGGGTGAGTTCGTTTGGATAGCCAGAACACAAAAATCATAAAATTGTTTTTTTATTTGTAGGGTTTTGAAGATAACGGTACTTTTGTACTTCTCGAGAGATGATTTTCTTCAAATTTACTTACAGCTGAAACTGCTTATCCGATAGAAATAAATAGTACATAGCTGAAAAGGCAATTACATTTCCTTTCCATTGATATACTGATCGTATCGATCGGATAGAAAATGTTCAAGTGATAGCTCGTCAAAGCTAAAATTTCTTGCAGTTTTCATGTTTTTTTTCTAAAATTCTATTTTTAAGTAACTTGTTTTTTTAGAAAAAGTTAAAATCAGGAACATTTTATATTTTTGAAGTTAAGTGTATTTAATTACAAACATTTTAAGACTAACTTGGCCAAAACCGGATGAAAAATAAATTTTTTAAAAATAATTTTGTAGAAAAAGTTTAATTTCAATTTCAGTGCTTGCACTATATTTATACCCCTACGTTAAAAAAACGTTAACGGGGTATATTCATTTTGTAACTCCGTTTGTAACGCCCATAAAGAGGCGGGGTAGGTATAGAAAAGTATATATATTCTTGATCAGGATCAACACCAGAGTCGATTAGCCATGTCCGTCTGTCCGTCTGTGATCACGATTCCAGCCGCAATTTTAAAGCTATGTAAACGAAATTCGATATTTAAGATTTTATCCCCAAAATGAAAGTCAAGTTCGTAAATGAGCGAAATCGGATGAATACCACGCCTACTTCCCATACAAAGTGACTTTATCAAAACGGTAAAATTTATTTATTTATTTATTTAGCCAAACAAGGCAATATACTTATTCTAACTTATTTTCCTAACAGGTTGTTGTTGTATTTATTTATTTTTTTTTATTTTTTGTTTTTCTCTCCTCTTTCCTTGTTTTAGGTGTAGAAGATATGCAATTCTCAGTGGGCGTAATCCGCCCACATGAATCGACACATTTTCAAAAACACGTCAAAAAGAAAAGACAAGAAGAAGAACGCAGGGGGAACTTATATGTATACTAAGCTTACATACTAACAGATTTTATACACATAGTAAAAATATGTACTAATTTTTAATACTATGCTAAAATATTCTTTTTTTTTTCTTTTTTTTTTTTTTATGTTTATATTTGCAATCTGTCTTATTTAAAGACAATAAGCTAATTTTATAATATTGATAAATTGACATTAAATCATACATTTCCAATGAAATGCATGAGAATATATTACAGATTAATATTATGCAAATTTAGTTTAAAAAAGGTAAATCTAAAATATGTGCACGCTTGAGTCTTCTCGTCTCTTCGCTGTCATCTAACAAAGAAATCGCCAATATATTTGAATGGTTGCTGAGCCTTTGCAAGTATCTTGTGCTGTATCTGGTGATTTCGTTTTTAACAGAAGCAACTTCTAGATCCCTCTTGATTGTATTGTTGGAGACAAACCATGGTGCATTTGTTATTAGTCTTAGAGTTTTTGATTGGTATCTCTCGAGTATTTCTACATTTGAGTTTCTGGCTGTTCCCCATAATTGAATTCCGTATGTCCAAACCGGCTTCAAAATAGCTTTATAAATCCGAACCTTGTTTTTGAGCGATAATTCCGATTTATGACCCAAGAGCCAATACAGTTTTCGATTTTTCAAGTTTAACTGGGTACGTTTTGCTTTGATATGTGGTTTCAAAGTCAGTCGTCTATCTAATTTTAGTCCAAGATACTTTACTGAGGCACTTTTCGGAATAATTTTACCGCTAATGCTAACAGGTGGGCACTCTCCTTTCCTTAATGCGAACGTTACATGTGTTGATTTTTCTGAATTGACTATGATTTTCCACTTTTCAAGCCAGCTTGTGATCTGGTTAAGTTCATTTTGTACAATAGATGATGCAGTATAGGGAGATTCGTGAACACCGATTATTGCAGTGTCATCTGCATAAGTGGCTATTGTGACGTTATCAGTTGTTGGCATGTCCGAAGTAAAAATTGTGTATAGGACAGGTCCAAGCACGCTACCTTGAGGTATTCCAGCTAATATTTCTTGCATATCAGAGATGTCGTTCCTAACCTTAACATAGAAATGCCTGCCAGAGAGATAGCTTTTACAGAAGCGAAAATATGGCGCTGGTAGCATTTTTTTAATTTTGTACAACAGACCTTGGTGCCATACTCGATCAAACGCTTGTTTAACGTCAAGAAACACAGCTGAGCAGTATTTTTTGGTTTCAAGACAGTCGGATATAACATTCACTATTCTGTGGCATTGCTCAGGAGTACCATGCTTGTGTCTAAACCCGAACTGGTATTCAGGAATGACATTTAGGCGTTCCAGAAAATATTCTTAAGATGGAAAGCTGAGTGGGAGAACAACTAAATTTTGTTTAGGTATGGGTGGTAGACGGCAATGTAAGAAGAGGCATTTGGATATGGGAGAATAGAGTTAATATTACAATGCGGGTTTTACTTATTTAACATTAAAATTTTTGATTTACAATTTTTCTACAAATGCTAGATCAAGGAAATAGAAAAGGGATCAGAATGGTGAAAAGGAATTGGAGAAGATTCTGAAGTGAATTGGTGTTTAATAAGGGGGTAGTTATGTAAAGGAAAGTGATTTGGAAAGAGAACGCTTGAATCTGAATTTCGATATTGGCGGTGTATAATGCTCGATGATATTATTAAATATTTTACAACATCTATTCAAGGGCTCGTTCAATGCGTAAATAGTGTTGTGATCCGATTCTTTTAACAATTTTATATACCTTGGTCGCCTTATTGGTTCATTAAATAGTACCTTGCTCGAGATGTATTCGCTATCGATGTTACCAGTAATAACATCGAATGTAAAGCATGAGCGAAGTAATATTCTCCTTGATGACAGCGACATTAAATTGAGGATTTTAAGTCTACTCTCGTATGGTGGTAAATTTGTATAGTCACGAGGATCGTATAGGTCCCTCAATGCAAAAACAAGAATTGTCTTTGAATAGATTCTAGCCTTTCACTATGCACTACAAAAGCTGGGTTCCAAATTATGCAACAGTATTCTAAGATTGGTCGTACTAATGTGCAGTATAAGGTTTTAGTTACCCAAAGGTTTTTGAATTCTTTTGCACGTCTTTTTATGAATCCGAGCATTTTGTTTGCCCTGGATATGATATGATCGTAGTGAAGGTTAAAGCGCATCTTACTATCAAGAATTATTCCAAGATCTGCTATGTGGTTGACCCTTTTAAGTTCTACCTTATTTAGCATGTATCTGCTATATGTGATTACGTTTTTACGGGCAAAACTTATAACGTAGCACTTATTTATATTTAAATAAAGTTTATTTTTCCTTCACCACTGTTCCAAAGAAAACGCTTATTCTGTAAGAATACTGAATCCACTTCTGATCTAATGTTATAGTATAATTTTAAGTCATCTGAATATAAGAGATGGGGGACATCATGCAAAACTTAAGATATGTCTGCATTAAATATGTTGAAGAGAAGTGGGCCAAGATGGCTACCTTGAGGTACACCCGACGAGACAACAATCTTTTTAAACAAAGTACCCTGAAATTTTACATATTGGGATCTTTCACAGAGATAAGACTTGAGCCATTTCAGCACAGTACCTGATATACCAAATTTTTCTAGTTTCTTAGCTAGGATTTCGTGATCAACACGATCAAAGGCTTTACTAAAATCTGTATAGACTGCATCTATTTGGTGGCCCTTTTCCATTTTAGTAAGAATGTCTGATGCCATGATTGCAAGATTTGTGGTTGTTGATCGTCCTTTACGAAAATCATGTTGCTGCTCGTTTAAACACGGATTAATTATGCTCGTGAGTTTGGAACATATAATTTTTTCAAATAGCTTTGGAATTGCTGACAATATTGCAATACCCCTATAATTTTCAACTGATCTCTTGTCGCCATTTTTATAAATTGGCGTAAGATGACAAGATTTCCAAAAAGTTGGGAATACACCTGTATGCAAGGATTTGTTAAAAATCATATGTAACGGCGTAATTAATTGGTCTAAACATTGAACAAGTGAAATTGGTGGTATAAGGTCTGGACCTCGAGATTTATTTGAATCTAATTCTTTAATGGAATTGGTTATGTCACTCCATGTAATATTAATTTCACAAACAAATGTCGGTCTACTAGTTATACTGGCAAATGTAGGTTGATTTTGGGAAGTAGTTGAACAAAAGACTTCTTTAAAATGATCCGCAAAGAGATTACAAATTTCCTGTGAGTTAGATGAAGTAACATTGCCTTTAAACATGAAGTTTGGGTATCCGGTCGATTTCCGTTTTACATTTACAAAATCGAAGAATTTTTCGGGTCTTCAATAATCCTTTCTCCAATTAAATTGGTGTAAAGCCTATAAGCCTCTTCGAATTTAATGGAGAACTCCTTAGACAGCTCTTCGTATCTAACCTTTACCTCATCACTTACAATGACGCAATTTTTAATGACTCTGTAAAGTTTATTTCTTTGATTTCTCAAATTTCGAAGATTTGAATCAAGCCACGGTTCCGATAGTTTATTTTTTTTCTTTATTTTTGGAACATGAGTATCAAATACAGAAAAGACTTTTTGATAGAAAGACGATACAGCATCGTCCAATTCTAGTGCAGACAAGTGGTTCCAGTCCAAACAATTTAAGTCATTTTTAATGTTATTGTAATCGGCATTGAGAAAATCGTATACAATAGAATTATTGAATGACTGTATAAAAGTTATGTTGTTAGTACATAACTCAGTAGTAAAAGCAGTATGGTGGAGGATATTGGAAAATATCTGCTCAGCCTCACAGGTTGGACTAACCTTTACTTCGTCATATGAGTTAGTAAAAATCAAATCTAGCCAGCGATTGTTTCGGTTTGAAGCAGGAGCAACTTGCTGACAATCATTACTATAAAAAGTACTTAATAAATCGAAGTCGACCGCATTGGACAGGTTAATTGGAAGGAGATGGTTGTCATCATCATCGTGCACAAAAGATATATTGGGATGGTTGAAGTCTCCAAAAATAATAATTCTATCATCTTCGTTTAACGCAGCTGTTATTGATGTTATGATTTCACATAATTCATTGTAGGAATTGTGGGTTGAATTCGGAGGAATATAAATAACACCTATGTATACGGAAGCTTTTTGATCTAGCCTTATTTTGATTATTTTGTGCTCAAAGCATTTGGAGGAGCAGGTTACAATCAATTCACTAGATAAGGAGTTATGTGTGGCAATTAGGACACCGCCTCCTCGAGACAGGCCGCAGCTTGCATAGTTTCTGTCATTCCGGTATATTGTCCAGTTGCTATCTAGAATTTCTTCATTTTTGATAGCGTCATTCAACCACGTTTCCGTAAAGACAAAAACATTGAAATGACAAGATTTAGCTTCAACAAACAGTTTATTGAGTTTGCCTCTGATGCCACCACAATTGTGGTAGGATATATTAAAAGACGCAATTGAAGGTAGTGTATTTCGGGAGGCTGGATAATCGGACATTGCTTTAGGATGAGAGTTAGGGACAATAAAAATTTTTGAAGTTAGAACGAGCTCTTTGTAAATGCCATATATACTTTGAGCTAGTATGCGATGCAAATGCCGTGAGGTCGTTTTCAACATCAGTGGGTGAAATGTTGAGGCTTTCATGGAAGTTAATGAAAATTTTTTTCAGCTCGACAGGGTCGGTAGGAAGACCTTCTTGTTGGATGGATACCATAGCACTTGTTCTTGTTGTACCTTCAATACAGACTGAGTCAGACTTATTATGTAAATAAGACAGGTATAATCGAACATTATCATACAACCGACGGTCTCTTAGACGAGACATAACGAAACGACCCTCACTACTAACGTCAGCGAGATTTTTTGTGAGCTTCGCATTAGGTGGCAGAAGAGGATCCAGAAAGGCTGGTGTAGCATTAGTGAACGTTTGAGTATTAGTGAAAGTAATTAATGGAGAAGGTATGTTATTGGAGGGTGTGATTGCTGGTGAACGTGGTGCAGTAACAGGTTGTGTAGAAGTAGGCTTAGGTATGACTATTGCGGGCTGTGGGGTTGGATTTAGTGTATGGGAATGGACGAAATTAGGATATTTATATGAATAAGTTTTATTTTTTTCGTCGTTATTGAGGTTAAACGAAACCCGTTTAACTTTAGGATAAGGGAGTTGCGACGATTGAGTAATAGGAAATTTAGAAGAAGATAACAGTTGAGAAGATAGTTTTGACTGTGGAGAAAACTTTGGGAATAAATTTGTTTTATATGACCAGTTTTGATCTTGAGCTGGTTTTGAGGGTGTTCTGGCAGGTGGGCTTATATTATTTTTATTACTATTAATATTAGTAGGCTTAATAGATTTAATCATAGGCTTAGTGATAAGCTTAATACTAGGTGCCTTAACTTCCGTTTTTGGTTTTTCTGTCCATTCAGTTATACGAATGTTTCCTTTCGTTCGCATACCTGCACTAGAAAACATCCACGCATATGCCTTGGGTATATTAAATTTAAAACTGCTAGCCTTGGATCGTTTTGACGACTTTTTATGGCAGTCTGAGATGGTTAATTTGTACTTCTTTTTGAAGTAATTTTCTACCCAAGTTGCATCTGTAGTTGTGGGGAAGCCTTTAACGAACAAAGCAGTGCTATCACTTTGGTTTCCTGTCTTCAGTTTTTGAATTCTGTGATTCCATTCTGATGTGGTCCAAGAGGTTCCAAAGTGATTAATTATTTTCCGAGGTGCAGCAACAGGTGGTTGTATTAATGGTGTGGGTGTTGGTTGGCTAGGTTGCGAATCCGAGTTAGATGGTAAGGGACGCACTGAAGAGGATAGCACGGAAGCTTCCATGATTTCATCGAAGAGGGAGGATGAATTGTGTTCAATGGCTTCTGTCACATTGATTCTGTTGGTTCCAGTACTGATTGCATCAGATATTTCCTCAAGCGACTCTCTAAATAAGACAAGATCGTCACTTATTTCATTTATTTTGTGATACAAAACTTTGATAAGTGGATCTGGTACAGTTGGTGATTGTGTTGTTTTCTCCGAGGTCGATTGCAGCAAGATGTCGACGTCATTTCTTAAGCACGCGATATTTTCAGTTACATTTTTTACTGAATCAACTGTGTTTATTTTCTCAAAGTTTGTGTCTATTGATTTATTTATAGCACTTATTGCGGTTTCAACACAGTTTATATCGTTTTGATGGTCTATGACATAGTTTAAGATTTTGGTTAAGTTCTGGTTTAGTGTTCCGAGCTTTTTATTACTTTCATTTTTTGTCACTTCGACAGCACTGCTGAGGTCTTCTATTGATTTTAATGCCTCATCAAATTTCGATACTAGATCGACTGTCTTTTTCAAACACTGTTTATTTTCCGACCGCACTGAGTTTGTTAAGTCACTAAGGCATTTTATCGCGAGTAGAACATGCGTGAGTGACAATTCTTTACATTCATCGCAGTAAAACGAAAAATTGGCCCGATGTTCGTCAAGATAAGTTAAGCTTCTTTTCGATAAGCCTATGCAAGAAGTGTGGAAAGATTTTCCACAAAGGCCTTTGCACGTTATCTTGGGCGCCTTACGGTCCTCTGCGGTACAAGAAGGTGAAGCACAGATTTTATCCATTTTTGTTTTAATTGCTCTTATTGCTATTTTTTATTTTTAACTTTTTTTAATAATTCTGTTTGTTTACAATTGTTTGTTTATAATTCTGTCTCTTTAGCAGAAAAATGCCAATACACAGCAGTCAGAGGTTGGGAGCAATAATAGCGCAACAAGATTTTTTTTTTTTTTTTTTTTTTATGAGTAAAGTTGACACAGTGAACGAGAAATATCTTGCAGAATTCGCACTTTTATTTAATTTCGGTCGTGTTTTATAGTACTGTTGAACTGATTATTAAATAGCCCACTGAACTTTTAGCTGTGGTCAAGTGAAACCACTAAATTCGCACTTTAGAATTTATATTTATTGAAGTCCACGAATAATATGCAGTTTAATGCAATAATTCACGAAAGAAATTTGAACTGAAATTTAACACTGCGGAGCTTACAATTTACAACACGTCCGAACTCTATGACAGTCGATACACTGATGAATCTCTTAGAATTCCACAATATTAATTTATAGACTTGAAATTTCGCACATATTTCTATTTTTTATAAATTTAATTTAAAATTCCAATCAGAATTCGAAATGACGAACCAAACAAACAAAAACCACGTTTGACATTAAAAACCGCAGTGAGGAAGAAGAAGACGACACAGCTGTTAACAATACCAACAATAACATTTGGTTTTCTTGTCAAAGTTTACGATTCAGTTATTTTGTTAGCTTTGTGCTTAAGTCCTGAAATAAAAATGTGTCTCATTAATCCCGATCAATTTTGCTACGTAATCCTGATAATATTGCTACCATCTTCAAATCGGACCAAATACAAATCTTGGCAAAAATCGTTATTTCAAGTCCATCAATTAATATTGTGAAATTCTAAGAGATTTTACCGTTTTGATAAAGTCACTTTGTATGGGAAGTAGGCGTGGTATTCATCCGATTTGGCTCATTTACGAACTTGACTTTCATTTTGGGGATAAAATCTTAAATATCGAATTTCGTTTAGACAGCTTTAAAATTGCGGCTGGAATCGTGATCACAGACGGACAGACGGACATGGCTAATCGACTCTGGTGTTGATCCTGATCAAGAATATATATACTTTTCTATACCTACCCCGCCTCTTTATGGGCGTTACAAACGGAGTTACAAAATGAATATACCCCGTTTACGTTTTTTTAACGTAGGGGTTTAAATATAGTGCAAGCACTGAAATTGAAATTAAACTTTTTCTACAAAATTATTTTTAAAAAATTTATTTTTCATCCAGTTGTGGCCAAATTAGTCTTAAAATGTTTGTAATTAAATACACTTAACTTCAAAAATATAAAATGTTCCTGATTTTAACTTTTTCTAAAAAAACAAGTTACTTAAAAATAGAATTTTAGAAAAAAAACATGAGAATTGCAAGAAATTTTAACTTTGACGAGCTATCACTTGAACATTTTCTATCCGATCGATACGATCAGTCGATCGTATGGTTTGGTTACCATATCAATGGAAAGGAAATGTAATTGGCTTTTCAGCTATATACTATTTATTTCTATCGGATAAGCAGTTTCAGCTAAAAGTAAATTTGAAGGAAATCATCTCTCGAGAAGTACAAAAGTACCGTTATCTTAAAAACCCTACAAATGAAAAAAAAAAAATTCATGATTTTTGTGTTCTGGAGGTCAAAATTAACTCGCTTATATGTGTGGCGTTCGTGGTATTTATCTAAAATTATTATTTGTAAAGCAGTGTAATCTATTTTCATTAGTTCAATGAGACTGTTCTTCAAAAGTAAGAACTATTTCCTTGGTTTAAAGAAGCGATTCTTTGGCTGTAAGAAAAAGTTCCTTTATTTTGTAGAACAGTTGAAATGTGTATGAGCTTGTTCTTAATACGTTCGTCAACCGCAGACGCTATAGCATTCATTTTCAGAGTAATGCAATATTGCATGTGTATTTTTGCAGCTCACTGAAATTTTGAGCGTCCGTGAACGTTAGAGTGGTCCTAATTTTTTTTTTCGGAAGTAACGAATTACGCATCGGAATTTTGTTCCTTAACATGACAGAGGTAAGCTGCGAAACTTTCAGGAAAAAATATTGATATTTAAACATGCCTCAAGCGACTTTGAAAATCTGATTAATATGGGAAAATAGTGCTGTTTTAACGAAAAAAATCCTAATTACATTTTTACAAGTTCAAATTTTCAAAAAACTGGTACGCACTTCGTTTTTCATTTAATTTTTTATTTAAAATGAGTTAGCAAACATGAAAATCGGACTTAAATTACCAGAAACATGATTTTTAATTAATGGAAAAAAATCGAATTTCTTTTTTTGTTATATTAAAAAAATCGCAAAAATCCAAATTTTAAAAAGATTTAATGTAATGGCATGGAAATATTTTCTCAAACTTTCCCTACAAAAAATGGTGCAAGTAAGTATCAGAATTTGGTTTTAACGAATTTTTTTGCGAGAAGTATGCCTTTTTGTAAATTTCGAGTTTGAATATTTTTACGAAAACAATTCCCAAGAACCTAAAAATACAAATTTTGAAAAAGGCAAACAGGTACTGAAATAAAAATTGTTTTGAGCTATTTTGAGCAAAAAATTAAAAAGCCAAAAATCGGAAAAAATGTTATAGCTGTTGAAATTTGACTTTTCTTCCAAAACCCTTAAAATGCCCTTTTCTGGAATATCGAACACAGAAAAAATCGTAAAAAAATCACAAAACAAAGATTTCTCATTTGGAATGACTTCAGAAAATTTTGGAATTCCAGGATATATTATATATTTTATATTTGGGAAATTTGGGTTGCCCAGGCTTAAGTTATAAAATCCTCCAAGTAAGTTTTGTCATACGCTTTTATTCCGTTTTATATAATTAGTTCTTTACTTAGTTATAAATTTGCAACACCTTTCATTTGTACAGGTTGTTCAAGATTATAGAAGAATATATCCAGACCATAATCGCAACACATTATCCCAGAATTACGACAACAGGCAAATATTAAAAGCAAGTATTTAAAATATTTGTAATTTTGAAGGGTTTTCGAAATTGAACACATTTGGAAATATATCAAAAATAAAAAATTAACAAAACAAAACATTAATTGCATTTTTTAGTTGCACTAAAAGTGGATTTTTGATTTTTGAGGTTTTTTATTATTTTTTACTCTTAACACAGGGTAATCCAATTTTTTTTTTATATTTTGGCAATCCTGGAATTCCAAAACTTTTCAAAAGAAAATCAAATATATTTCTAAGAAGTCATTTCAGAAGAAAAATCTATGTTTATTGATTTCTTATAATTTTTTTTCTGTGTTCGATATGCTATTTTTTTTTTTGTTATTAAAAAAAAGAAACGAATTGACCAATTCAGGCCTTGAAAGGAGGTAAGCTCGCAGCTTACCGCTGTCATGTTAAGTAACAAAACCCCGGTGCGTAATTCGTTACTTCCGAAAAAAAAATAACGAACGCTTCAAACGATCACGGACGATCAAAATTTCAGTGAGCTGCAAAAATACACATGCAATATTGCATTACTCTGAAAATGAATGCTATAGCGTCTGCGGTTGGCGAACGTATTAAGAACAAGCTCATACACATTTCAACTGTTCTACAAAATAAAGGAACTTTTTCTTACAGTCAAAGAATCGCTTCTTTAAATCAAGGAAATAGTTCTTACTTTTGAAGAACAGTCTCATTGAACTAATGAAAATAGTTTATAAACTCAAGTTACAGATACTTTGCCTTAAAGAACATTGTTTCTTATCTCAAAAACTTTACACAATGAATATATTGAATTAATTTTAAACTAGTTTTAGTTAAACATTATAAAAATAGTTATTTAAATTTTGTTTTAACTTTAATAACAAGTTTTCGAGTGGATATGAGTAGGCAATCGTACGTATATGCTCAATTTTGTGTCATTGAAAAGGGGTTTTTTTTTAGTTTTTGCTTAAAAAAGTTTATATTATTTATTTTTTTAATGGTGCAAATCAAATACACTAACTAAAATGTGTTAGCTACAATAAAAGCAAAAAAAAAAAATATTCAAAAAATCTTGTAATAATGTTAAAATTAAAGCTTTTCATACATTTAAATGATGTATGCTTTAATTAAGTTTGTAATTCTGTGAGTAATTGTAGGTAAAAAATTCGTAAATTTAAAGAACTGATTCATTGAAGGAAAGTACACAGTTTATTGTTCTAAAGGGGTCTTTTTGTCAAGAATTTTCAAGTTGTTTTTGGTGTAGAAAGGTGTAGAAAGAAAAAGGATATCCATAAAAAATGATTAAGAATTTATTGGCCGCAACACTTATTCATTAGTAGTCTTCTGTAATTTGTGTTGTCACTAACTTAAAGGTGTTTGTTTAAATCAAATAATTTTTTTTAACATTAAAAAAAATCGTTGTTTGAAGAAAGAACGAGTAACTACGTTTTGTAAAAACAAGTTATTAAAAATGTGTTTTATTTTTATTTTAAAATTTTACGCAGAATGATCAGTACTTTAAAAAAAATGAAACTTAAAAAATGTTGTCCTTTTGCCTTGTTCATTGAAATAAATTAATTTCACTGTGTGCATTAACCTCTTTAATTTTAAGAAAAATATTTGGTTCAGTGTTACTAACTGGAATCAGGTCTTTGGAACTAAAAAATACATTTTTTTTTCTGATAAAAGCTAATAACTTATAATTATAGTAATTTTGTCTACAAAAAATTGCATTATTCGTGTTATTTATAAAGGGCCACAATGCATATCAGCAATGGACACTCTTGTATTCAGACGACGATAATGTATTTCGGTAGTTAGAATCCTTTACTTTTAGGGTGGTTAGCATTGAAAAATACTACACTTGCTTGCAATGAAACCATGTATTTTATGGAAAGTTTGCTTAACAACATAAAAGCTTTTTAAGGACGATTTCAGTTTTGCTTTTGGATAATATTGATTTTTAACAGAAAAATTGGGTAACTATTAAAAAGCTTTAATACAAGCAAGGAGCCCATGTCGTAAGCACTGGCTTTGTTCGGCAAGTAACTTTAATAAGTTTAAATAATAAGAACTTTTAAAGATTAATAACTCAAATCAAGAATAATATTATATATCGATATATATAATGGATTTCGTAATTGTTCCCCTGTAAATGGATACACAAGAACGAAAGTGCGAAATTGCAGAGGTCAAACAGTTATATCGAAAGCTTAAATATTACAACATAAGTGAAAATCCTGAAAGTTATAAAATTGAACAAGTTTGTTGTTTAACTATTTAAAATAAAGAAAGACAAGCGATTTAAAAATAAAAACTACTTGCAAATGTTTCAAATAAAATAAATATGCGCGAAAAAATTATACTCTTGATATAAAAATACCTATTATAGAGTTAACAAAAAAAAAAAAAAAAAAAAAACAATGAAATGAATAGTTAAAATATCTAAAAATTTTATGTTTGTATACGCTGATCAATGTAAAATTTATTTAAATATGTGAATTTACTTTTTTCGTGTATTTGCATAACCGAAACGTGTACATAGACACCGAAGAAGAATTACATAATCAACAAAAAATTTAATGAACATACTTCACGCTTGCCTTCTTTATTAAACAAGATAGAAGTGCAGCTTCTCTAATTACGCGATAAATAAGTACCTGCATTTTAATCCTAACGAATTTATCAAACGTTTCAATAATTTTAATAATTATGATTGTGTAATGTTCACATTCATCTTCTACATTTAAATATTGTTTGCTTGGTTGACTGAAAGGTTGAGTTATTATAAATGATTAAAAAATGATTAAAAAAAATAAAGTTCCTTTACTTCAAGACGTCAGAAGTTATAGCATACATTTTATATTGAGATCTCTATCATTGCGGTTATTTTAACAGGATATTATTTATTCGATTATAAAATTGGATTATAAAAATCAAGATAATATAAGAGACAGATAATAAAGTTACTTGAATCAGGAAGTATCTTACTGTGCCTACTAGTGTAATTATTAACTCACACTGAAATATATGTCAACTACATAAAAAAAAGGAAATCGTTTTATGGGACCAACTTTTGTTGAAATCTATGCAGAACATTATAGTTAATTACCAGAATGAATAAAATGAAATTCCATTCAACCAAAATAAAGGCTGCATGATCCATTAAAGACATCAGAATAAATGCTAAAAATGCATTTTAAGCAATTTCAGCGAAGAGTCAGTGGACCAGGAGCATTTGGAACCTTCAGTGATCAATGGTATGTTCAAAATTATTATTATTTTATGTAAAGACTCAAAGAAATAAATATTGTGAATGTTAATTGTTAAATATTTTAAAATAAACCAATTGCTTTGATGTCATAGATGATTGTTTTAAATGTTGTAATGAGTATTTAATATAATTTGAATTTAGAAATGTTATCGATCACTGAATAAGTTGTTTGTAATTGTTTTTAATTTTTTTTTTCTTGATTCACAAAAGCAATCGTTTTGATCAGTTTCAAGACGGGATTTGATTAAAATATATAGTATATGCACAATGACATTAAGCCTGGAATACCAAACAAATAAAATTGAAGTTCATGTGATGGAGGCATAGGCAAACCTCCATGAAAAAAATGTCAATAATTTTACCGGTAGTTAATATATTGCAAAATGTACTGGCTCTGGAAGTGTTTTTGTACTCAAACTTACAAGTACATACATCCATATTGTACCTGAACAAAATTAGTGACAATATAAATCTAATCAATTTTAAAAACATAATATTAAAAAATAAATTATTGTTTGCTTAACTTTTCTATATTAACTTAATATAGAAAATAATAAATTATAAATTGTCTCATCGTCTGTGAATATGCGACGCACACAAGATAAAAAGTGGTGTTTTTGAAAAAAACTATGTAACTTTTGATTCAGAATAGGCAGACTCAACTGTTTTTTTTTTTTATTTATTAGCTTGATTTAATACGACAACCTAAAAAAAAATTAAAGATTCAACTTTTTAATTTTTTTGCGTTAAACGCACATGGATAAGTAGTGCCGGTATAAAGTACTATTATATTCTCCTATTATACATCTCCAAAAATGGCGAAAACCGCCTCTTTTTCAAATTTCACCCTTTATCCGCTAAATATAAGCAATATAAAATATGCTGTAAAATGTTGGCGCAATCCGCACTTTTATTAAAATTTACTTGTAAGCTAATATAAAATTATGATAACGATATAACATATAAGTAAAGACTATATTTGGCAAGCAGATTATAACTGACTAAATTAATTTCAATACTGAATATTAGGTGTGTGTTCCGTACTCACTTCAAGTAACTTGAAGTTACTCGAAAGCGTTTCTTTACACATTTTTCCAGAACGAGAGAGAAGAGAAGAAGCAAAAAGTCACTCTCCATTACCCGCTGATTGCTGATTGTTAAAGTAAAAAAAAATTAATTGTTGTGCTGTGTTGTGAAAAAAATAATGCAATTAGCAAATTAATAAAAATAACGTTAAAATATGCAAAATGTACGAAATGGAAGTGTTGATTTTTTAAATATACTACTACCAGATGCTTCCAGCTCATCTGAAAGTATTGTAATTTTGCATTTTTTAAATATATCAACCATCCAATTAAATTTTTATTTAATTTCAATTATCAGCTGTTGTGCTTGAAACTTACTTGAAGCAGCATTACCAGATGGACGATCGCATCGTCATTTTCACGATTTGAGGCCAAAACGACGATTGAATGGTTTAAGATCACAAATGTCGATTTAAGAGCACAAATGACTTTTTATATATGTTTATTTTATTTTGTGTTAACACTACTTTTTTTAATTCAAAACTGAAAAATGCATAAAAATATTCACAAATAAACAATTGCATAAAAAAGTCAAAAGTCATAAAAAGTCAAAGTCGCTTAAGAAAGTAACCCATCTTTTTCATAAAAACTATGAGTATCTCACAAAAAATGAATGTTTCACATCAATCTTTCTGAAATGCACTACTGTATTCCCTGCTATATTTATATTAGGGTATACTATTCTTACCCTAATATTGTGGTAAGAATAGTTACCTCAAGCACCACCAGATGTCGCTAAATACGCTGTGGCGTTGAAATAACGGAAAGCTAATAACTTGAAAAAATCATTAATCACGCGTTTTCTGAAAAACCATGTTTTCTACACTGGTCTCCACGACATCTCAAGAAACACTTTACGAACTGGCTTGGTTTCTTTTTTATTTTAAAGTAGATACAATTTATTGGATTCTTTACCTTAATTCGAATAATATTGGCCGGTTTTTTCATCAAATTACAATAGTAAGTAATGGAGCTTCGGCAGGGTACCGTAGCTAAAATACCCCCGCTGCCGAATTAAAGTATATTCGAAGTCTTTAGCCACGACAGTCACGATGACATTCAGTTTTATATATTTACGAAAGTTTTCCTATTTTGATGACGTCACTTTGTATTAGAGGTAGGCGTGGTTTTTATCCGGTTTTGCCGAATATCATAGATATGGTTCATATTATCATATATACCAAAGCTCATGTGCATAATTTCAAGACATTTCTTTAACTTTTGTGGATTTCTAAGAGATTGTAGTTTAAAATAAAGACACTTTGTAAGAGAAGTAGGCGTGGTTTTCATCAGATCTTAGCAAATATAAAGATGGTTTATATTAATTGTCAAAGCTCATGTGCAAAACACAAGGAAATCGACTCAGGAGGTGATGCTGATCAAAAATATATATATGTTTCTGTACCTGCCACGCCTCCTTCTTGGCGCTTCAAACGGAATGACAAAGTTACTATAGTCCTTACGCAGTACGAGTTGGGGTATAAAAATGTAAAAAAAATGTGCTTAATATTCAGATGTCCACCACTATGGTCATTTTCAACTATTTCTTTAATTTATAGGTGTAAGCTCCAGTTAATATAATATAATTTTATAATTTTATAAAATAATTTTATTTTTATTTGTTTTATTTTTGATGACCTGGTCTTGATATGCGTTGGAGACCATTTGTATGTTTTTTATCAACGCATGTTTTTATGTTTTTTGGGTATGTTTTTTATCAACGTGATGCTTGACGGTCTATTGACACTTCACATTACACGTTTGTTCACCAAAACAAATATTTTCCTCTAGTTTAAGAACCAATAAATAACTGCAAAAAAACTCAAGATGCTCATTTATTTCCTTCTATGAAAAAAAAAATCAGGAACACCTCCGTGTTTTTCGAGCTCTATATGAGTACTTAGTAAAAACCTTAAGTAAAAACTTAAATCTTATGTAAGTATGACGATTTTATGACTTAAATTACGATTTTTAGAACGGGCATATGACGATTTTTAGACCCTAATGACGATTTTTGAAAAGACTTTTGACGATTTTAGGCGAAGAGTCTCTGGCAACCGTGACTTGAAGTCGTTTCCGTACTTTTTGACAAATTTTCTCATTTTGACATATAATGAAATTACTCTCTATTACTCGAAGTTATTATTATATTATCACAACTAGACTGTTTTTGTTGAAATGCCACTAAGAACAAAATGTTATTACCAAATTTCGTGCCCATCAACAGTATGATACGTAAACCAAAATTGTGATATCCATAAGAAAAAAAAAAGTAAAAACTAACTAATAAACGCTTTATTGTTAAATAGTATTAATATTACATAAAACAATAGTTTGAAAGCGAATTTTATTTATTCCATTAATAAAGCTTTTACTTCATCATCCAACTCAAGCATTTTTTTTTAATCTCAGTGAAGTAATATATGGGTTTGTAATATGAGTAATAATTCAGCTGTTTCATATGAATATTCATTAAACTTATTCGCTAAATTTTTCATAGAAGTTGAATAAGTTCGATTTAAACACCAGTACTTTTTGAGACTATTTCACAATTCTCGAAAAAATCTAGAAGTGTTACCATCATTACTGGTCCCTGAACCATGCTTAACGAAATCTTAAAGAAGGCCCAGTCTATTAAGAGATTCGTTTTGTATCCTCTTCTTAATAATCACTGCACTTAAAAACAATGTAAATGTAAACAATGTAATTTTTTTCCATTTGATGACAGCTGTCTGATATTTTTGAAGCGAAGCTTTTCACGCCCGTTCTGTGATTTGCTTGGAGTGAAAACAGAAAAATTTTCGACAGATTTTTTCTTAGAATTTTATATGGTTTCTTTGTTTCTGTGTTTTTTACAAGACAATTTAATATAACAAATATAAAAAAATATTTCTTCGCCTGCCGTGGGTATTCGAACCCGTAAACCTTTGGTTGGAAGTTCTATACTCCATCCATTGAGCCAAACACTATCTTTATACTCAAGCATTGATTTAGTATTAACTGCAACTGAAGCTATGTTGCAGTACATACAATAATCTATTAATGTATTTGTGTGGTTTGGGTAGCTGCTTAGCCACTTGCTACAAGAGTTGATTAATAGATTTTTATGGTTTGGGTAGCTGCTAAACCACTTGCTACAAGAATCATCAGTATTGCCACTTTCCACAACTGTGGTAAATCTAGCACTTTTTTAGTTTCTACCACTTTTATCACCCACTATTTGCATTTTTCCAAAATCTATATATTTATATAAAAATGATTGAATTATAATTAGAATTTTAGAAATTTATTTGCATATATTTTATTTTTATAGAAATTTTATTGCATATATTTTATTTATTATTACATTTAATATTTTATTTTAGAACTGTTTTAAGAACACTATATGAGAAATATTTGCAATAAAACTACTTCTTATGATTTGTTTTGCTGTAGGACTTCAGTCTTAAGGTTTTTCCTTAAGAAGAAAAATATATTCCAAAGTTTTTTAAAATTCACCACTCGTTTTAGACTCAACCTACCACTATTTAAAATTTGCAAGTGACAACACTGGTCATCATCCTCAGTTTGCTAGTGCCATCTGTTAGCGCCATCAACTGTTAACATAGCTGCAGTTATATATATAATATTAAATCAACATCAAAATGTAACAGAGCTGTTTGGATCGGTGGAAACAGTGTCGACTTATTAATCAGTGGTTCATGGGATCGACAAGGTGGACAATGCAATACTTTTTTTTATGTGAATGCGTTTATGCTGTTGTTGGTACATGGTTTTGTTTTCTTTTTGCATAGTGCGAAAAAAATTAACAATTGCCCACAAGTGCGTTGAAATAACAATGACAGTAACATAAAAAGCTTCGCTTCTCTCGTGTGTCCAACGACGCACCTGTGTTTAGTACCTCATTTTATTTTGCATTATTAACTTGCTGTAATACTTTTAAATCAAGCATAATAAAAAATTCTATGGGATTTGATGTGATGTTCTTTTAAAACATACTTTTTTTAAATATTTTACAAAAAAGTATTTTGTAATATATTTGAAATTAAATTCATACTGTCCTAATTATTGGTTTGTGCAGATTTGCTCTTTTTTAAACAAAATTTCTCCTTATTTGTATCAAGTTGATACACTGCACTTTGTTACGTGCTAAACAAATTGTGCGCATAAACGGAATGCTAAAATATAACAAAGATCACTGTAAAACTGTACCACCCCTTTTACGTAAACGCTCATAACTTTGCGATTGGGTCGAAAAGGGTTCTAGTTTTAACATTTTTATAAAATGTTAACTCCATTCTTAACAAAAGTATAAACTAGAACCGTTAGCAAGCCTTAGGGTTAAAAATATTTATATTTTAGTTTCAAAATTAGTGAAACTTTAGCACTATTAAAGAATAATTAACAACTTTTATGTTTTAGTACAATATTCAAAAGCTTTGTGCATTTATTTGCGTAAATATTACAGTTGTAAGAATTAAATAGAAATATTACTAAGTTTACTTAAGAAATCTTCGCAAATTTATTTCGGTCTCAACTGTTTTTGGCATATGAAAGGAGAATATTTCCTTAATTAAAAATAAAAAACTAGAATTTTTTGAAAATTCTGACAATGATAAATTGATAGATAGACTTTTTGGCTATACAAAAAAAAAAAAAAAAAAAAAAAAATAATAAAAAAAGTTATATTAAAAAAAAGGTTTTTACACCGATTAGTAAGATTTTACACCGATTTTAATAAGAAGCAAGGCAGTACAAACAAAACAACGAAAATAACGCGATACAAAGCTTAGCGTACATTGTAGCTATGTAAACAAAAAACTGTCTGCAGTTTTACTTCATTTTACTTCCGTATTTGCTTAATTTTTTTGTCCAATTTTAAAATCTGAAAACAAAAGGCGAGTGGTAAGACATATTTTGTAAGAAAAGTATAAGCGTTGTTACTTTTTTATTTCTGGTGTTTTTAAGAGCAGATGCATTTAATAAATTAATTTTAGCTACACACATCACTTCCAATTCAACATCCAATTTTCTTAAATATTTTTGTTTACTCGAAAGATGTCAAATTAATTATTAACAGCAAAATAAAATAAGAAGCAGTGCAATCACGGTTGCCACCTCAAATTTCCACAAAAAAACCTTTTTTCCACAATAGCAAAAATTAATAACCACGAAAATTCCCACGGTACAAAATTGACAAAAAAATCCCATCGCAATTAAAAAAAACCACGAAAAATCCGATTTGTATATAAATTATCCCATTCGTATTAAAAAAACCACAAAAAAATCCCACGCATTTTTAAAATAACCACGAAAATCCCACACAAATAAAAAAAAACACGAAAAATCCCATTCGTATAGAAATAAACCACAAAAAATTCCTCCTCTAATAAAAATGAATACAGTAAATACCAAGGACATAAAAAATTGCCAAAAATGTAGTAATTTTTATATTTAAACGCATATAAAAGAACAATTAGTAATTGAGGCCCCTATTATGTATTACAACTTTACTAAGTTGACAAGATACAATACATTGTTTTTTGTATAACATACAGGTGCGGATTTCGGGGGGGGGGGGGGAGGGGGAGGAGGAGGAGTTTTGGTGGTCGAAGAAATTCCAACGAAATTCTCGGAAAACCTGCATTTAAATGTGATATACTTGTGTTTATTATGAGGCTATGGGTACCAAAAAGAAAAACATTGATTTTTCATAATTTATTTTTAATATTCATACACCTATGCTGCAACCGTTTGTGGCTGTTTCTATATCTAATGCACTGAGTTCTGGGGCTCTATTCCGTAACTGTGCAACAAAATTGTGTACACAAAATTAAAAATTTCATATATTTGCAAAACTATCAGTTTAACTACCGGCCGCGTAGGAACTCCGCGTTCAGTGCGCAGATCGGCGACTCGGACGCGTTGATCCGAACCTAAATACGTTTTCTCGACTCTTCCTAACCGCCACTCTGTGACCGCAAGGTTGTTCGCATTTATCACCATGGAGTTCTTTTAGATAGTCGATTTTCCATATTTGGCAGAACTTTCGGCTATATCCGGTTCATTGGGAGCCAGCAAAGGTCCCCCTACGAGAAAATGCGCTGGAGTTAACGATGCATAATCATAAGGATCTGAGGAGATGGGGCTGAGAGGACGTGAATTCAAACATGCTTCGATACGCGACAGCAATGTTGACAGCTCCTTAAACGTATATTTCGTGACTGCTGCGACTTTTCGGAAGTGTAGTTTAGAACTTTTAACTCCCGCTTCCCACAAACCTCCCATATGGGGAGTACCTGCAGGAATAAAGTGCCAAGTTTAGTGCTGGTGGACAAACTTGGACACCACCTTCTCTTGCGAATCCTCGAGAAAAGTTTTAAAATCTTCTTTCAAGGCTCGCGAGGCATCAACAAGGTTGGTTCCATTGTCCGAGTACATTTTCTCCGGACAACCTCTACGGGCGACAAATCTCGAAAATGCTGCCAAAAAAGTGGCAGCGCTGAGATCGCTTGTAGCCTCTAAATGAATAGCTTTCGTCGCAAAACAGACAAAACACAAATATAGCCCTATTTTTTAACAATCTCTTTGGCCTCTCCGCGGGTTTTTTGGTTAAGGTGGAACAGTTTTTCGACAGGTGTTAGTCGATTATTGGAAATGTAAATTGCTGAAAACAGATTCCTGAACGAAGGCCATGCTAAATAATCACCGTGAAATAACTCAGTATCACACGGTGGCAAGTTGATATTATGGCGAGGCATTGCCAGCTCAACTTGCGAAACATCAACTTCATTCAGTCTCTTCGCCGTGGACAACTTATTGCTATGTTCGTTCATCTTTGATAGACATCGAACATATGTTTGATAATATGAGCGATACTTCACTTTGACTAGGGTGACGTTTTCATCCTCTTCGCCACTTGCTACCATTAATTTAAGCAAGCAACCGTCATATGAAGTCTTTACGTTAGTCCGTTGAGACTTCAATTCATCCTCTTGAATTTTCAGAGCCAAAATCGTATGCTCATCGTGAGGAATATCATTGAAGTCCTTTTTCATATCACAAATGGTGTCGGCATTTCTCATGAAAGAGATTAGTTTCGCCATTATTTTCTAATTGAAAGAAACTTGAAAGCACTATAAAAAACAATGAAATCCGGAAACATTTTTTTCTAATAAGTACAAAATTCTTTTGGGATTCGATAAAGTAAAAAAACTGTCTAATAAGTAGAAAAGTAGGTATGATATGGGCATTCTGGCACAAGGAGCCAAAGGAGCGCTTGCTTATCTCGTTTTTGCGGTTTTGGTGTGTGCTTGCGGTTGCGGTTTTGGTGTGTGCTTGCGGTTGCGGTTTTGTCCGTCTATGGTTTAGTTTATCTACGCCTCTGCCCCATCCCTCAGTCCCCCACCCCTCAGTACCCCAGTCGCCATCCCTCAGTCACCCGTCCCTCAGTACCCCCTCCCTCAGTCCCCCCCCCCCCCCCCCCCTCCCTCTGGCCCTATCCCTCTGCCCCTGTCCTCCCGACCGTTCGTTTGCGGTTTTTGATAAGCAGTTGTATTAAATTTAAAATGTTTGTTTTTCAATGCTTGCCTTCTGCGGTTTTTTGATAAGCAGTTGGATAGCAGTTGTATTAAATTTAAAATGTTTGTTTTTCAATGCTTGCCTTCTGCGGTTTTTTGATAAGCAGTTGGATGTAATATACAAATTCTTGTCCGTTTGCGGTTTTTGATAAGCAGTTGTATTAAATTTAAAATGTTTGTTTTTCAATGCTTGCCTTCTGCGGTTTTTTGATAAGCAGTTGGATGTAATATACAAATTCTTGTCCGTTTGCGGTTTTTTGGATAAACAGTTGGATGTAATATACAAATTCTTGTTTGTCAACGCGTGGGAAAATAATGATATGACTTCTGCGGTTTTTTAGATAAGCATTTGTATAAAATATAAAAAACAGTTATAAAATATTTTTTGAATAATTTTTATTAAACATTTAGAATACATGTTACAATACAATCTTAATGTCTTATCACTAATAGGAAGTCCATCGTAGTTCTTTGAAGATAGCTGCATATAAATTATAGACTTTTCTTGTAGTTTGATATCGTGACCACAAAGTTACACAATTACAAATGTCATACATTTCCTTATCTGAATTTTCAGCATAACAACAGTCTACCCTATGTAAACCATGAATCGAATATTTAAAATGAAGAGATGATCTCATTTCTGTAATCATGTCCTGAAAAGCTTTGACATGATCGGGATCTATGAATTTTTCATATTTAATTAAGAAATTTTCTAATTCCAATGAAGAAACCATAGTTGTTTGTTTCAAGTGAGAGGTATACTATAAACTAATTTTATTTTTTAAACTCTACTTTATTAAAACCACAAACCGCGATAATGTTAATGATTTAGAAATGATTTTTAAAAGTCGCGCTCTAATGGAAAAAACACTATAAAAAGTCAGAAAACTTATAAACATATCACACTCAGTTTTTGAAGTTTTTTGATGTTGAAGCAAACGTTAATAAAGTCGTGAAAAGAAAAATTATAAACACTTAAAATGAGTGAAATATTAAAGGACCTGAACAACATTAAATTGAAGCAAAAAACAGGATTCGCAAAGCATTGTTTAAGGCTGTCTGATGTCCCTCTAAATGAACAAATACGAATTCTGAAAGCGGAACGGAAAAACACCATCTTTGGAACGAAAATCATGTTGGAACTGGAAAAAAATGTAATCTTTCTACCACAATGCTACAATGAATTAAAGGATAAAACTCTAGAGGTGATGAACAAAGGATCGTTTACATTTAAAAAATTGATGGTTGGAAACAACAACAAAATTGATTTTGAGTTTTATAACGCTGATGAAAAACAATAAATTTAAAATGTTGTAAATAAAAAAACAAATTAAATATTTTAATGTTTTTATTTTAAATGTAAAATATTACTACGCTTAAAAATATGAAATTTATTATCAATAAATTGAACAAATCCATATAATGATTTTTTATTACATATAATATTCTTTAGCGTGTCCACTTTTTCATATTTATAAATAATTCCCATCAGTTGCTTTAGGAATTTATCTTCAAAAAACCATTCGATATCGCTTCCAATATCCATTTTAGAGGTAGCTTCATGCATCAAGTCAACAGTTTCATCATTTAACACTTCGTCATTACACCATTGTTGAATTATGTCTTTTAGTCTAGTCACTTCTTCATTAATTTTGAAATTTATTTCAAAAATTGACTGTTTCTGATAACTTTGTCCAGTTATTGTATATACATCACTTCTAAAGAAATTCATAATATTTAAGTCTTCATTTTTAATCCGTTTACTGCAACTAGCGGGTTCAACTTCTTGCTGATTATATTCTTCAACGCTTTTCTGGGCGTCTTTATGCTGTTCTTGTTGTTGTTGTTTTTTAAGGCTTTTTTTACGTTTTATTGATTTTTTTAGTTTTTTTAATGCAGGTTCTTTAATATCATCAATTGGTATTTCTTCATAACATTTTAAAAAATCACTCTCAAAATCGTGGTTTTGTTGGTCTTCTTCATTCTTATTAACATCATCATTATTAGTTTCCTCCAACACTTTATCCAAATTTTCATAATATGTTTGAAGATCACTCAAAAAATCCACATCCTTGTCAGCACCCCAAAATGCATCCTTATTCATTTTTAGTTAGTTTTTAGTTGTAAGTAAGGTGACTTTTGATTTTAAACTAATAGGTTCTTTCATTATGATGTAACTATTTATAACGAAAATACTTTTCAGTTCATGTTGTTATTATTTTGCGGTTAATTTTATTTTTATATATGAAACGAACAATTTTTACAACGACTTAAATTATATATATTTGTATAAAGTTGAATAATTTTGTTCGCTTCATCTTCCATGCGAGCAAATGATGAACATCCACAAGTGTCTGGTCCAGATCTACAATTATTATCTGACCACGGGCAGTCTTCAAAATGTTCGCCAAATCGCGAATTTATTTTTTTCAAATTGTTTTTATATTCTATTTTCGTTTGAATGTTAATAAGCCTATCCTTTTCATCCTCCGGTATGATATGTGAAAATTTTTTTAAAAAACTATAGATATCCTTGATAATAGACATTTTTATTTTAAAACTACTGTATATTCATATGAAGAGTTTGATAATAAGCGTTAACATCAATGATTGTTGGTTTTATAGCATAATTTGAACGTTGATATAATTCTTGTCTAGTTTCATTATCATTTTGATTTATTTCATCATTATATTCAAAGCAATATATATTAAGTGTGAGTAATTCATATTTGCTATAGTAGGAACATTTAATACGTATTTCAAATGTTTCATATTTCAAATTAAAGTGACGATGAAAAACTCCTGAACTCTCATAAATGCCACCAATTTGCATTTCTTTCTCTATAAGATTTCTCCTGAAAGCCTCAATTGCATCTTCAACAGAAAATTTCCTAGTAGGAGTTGGAGTATTTCTATGATAACGATCTACATTCTTTTGATAGTCTGAATCATCATCATAAGTAGGTACTCTGTATGGATCTCTCAATGTTGTGGTCGGTGATGGAGTGATCGTATTAATATTATCATATTTAACATTTTCCAATTGAAGGGTTATGTTTACTTTTATCTGAAGAGAAGTATTCGGGATCTGTATGACAAAACTAACTTGTTTTCCATATTCAATATTGTAAAAAGTTGTAGTATTTTCACGTCGTTCATGTAAATAATTTCCAATTTGATAGCATGTAATGTGACGTATTTGTAATATTACGTAAGCAATAAATATAATGAATAAAAATTTTCTTGAGCTCATGTTTCTATGTTGAATCTTTCCCTAACCACAACTATTTAAGTAATAATCATGTTTAAAGTCTGTATATAGTCTTTTACATCAATGATTCCTACATTTAATGGTTCATAATTTGGATCTTGAATTCGAATTCTTTCAATTTCACCATTGCTTAGAATCATTTCAGTTTCTGTTTCCCGATATTCAAGGCATTTAATGCTCAATCTTCTCTCTTCAAATCTACTATCATAAGTACAACGAATTGGAATATCTACATTTTCATATTCAAGGTTAAAATGTCGATAAAATACTGCCTTAGAATCAATAATTCCACCAATTTCATTTTCTTTAGTAATTAAATCCTTACGAAAGGCTTCTATGGCTTCATCCACACTAAAAAGTCTAGAGGATATTCCTTGAGTTGTACTCTCAAATTTAACAGTTGTTGTTGTTGTTGTTGTTGTTGTTGGTGTTGTTGTTGTAGACAATTCTCTTTCTATCTCAGTACTTGATAGTTCATTAAAATATATTGGTTCCGTTTCTTTCAACAACAATAATGATATATTAATTTTCAAGACATTATTATGAGGTAGAGTTAAATTAAATTCAATACTTTTAGAGTTTTCATTTATAATAGGGATGGAAGTGTTTTCCAATTTCCAAAATGGTACACTGTACACATTTCTTAAAAAGAATATTAATGTTAAAAATATAATAAATTTCATTTTATGTTTTGTTCTTAGAGATATACACGTTCCTAAATTTCAGTATAAAATGATGATAATATCTAATCTGGTTGGTTTTATATATCAAGTTTTTATTTATTTATCATACAGATTATTATATAACATGTATTCATTTAAAAGTAATGCTGATTTTAAAGCACATCGTATTTGACGTTGTTTCCTTGTTTTGTTGTTGTTGTTGTTGAAGTGGTATTGACATTGACATGTTCTTGGATACATATTATACAACATTGATAAGTTAATTTCATCACATTGTGGAATATCTTCGATATTGAAAACATGCTGTTTTAAAAATTCTTCAATCCACTTTTGTTTCTCTGTCCCCTTTACGTATACTTTTTTATTTTTCAATAGAGGTTTTAAATATCTTTGGGTGTTTTTAAATGAGTCGCTTCCATAGTCCCATAATAGATTATGATGATTTAATTTTAACCAATTGGATTGACGTTGATCATCTTCACATAAATCCTTGAATTCGAATGGAGCTTTTATGTGGAAACAGTGGAATTCATCTTCACTTAATACAACTGCTATCTCCTTAAAAACAAAACGATTATCGTAGATTTTAAAACCTTGAACATCAACAGTTGCAGACATTGTGTTAAATAAATGGAAATAGTCTTCAGATCACTTATATATAGACCACATGTATGTATTTTTTATTAAATTATTTTTTTAATAGCATTTGTGAGTGGTATATATTCATACATTTTATCGTGAATAAGCATACAATAAGCTGATGTACTTGGAGGAACATTCGCCCGAAATTTTAATTCAATTCTAATATCTATTGGACCTCCTTTTACACTCTCATTTTGATGAGAGACATCTAAAACAATTATTGGTGCAATGTTGACAAAATTTTCTGGTGATAAAAGTGGTTGTGGAGAACGTCCATAGTATCCTTGTTGAAATTTTTGATACATATCATAGAGTAAAGCGAAACGATTATGATCAAATCTAATGTTGAGATCGTCATAGGGATATATATCAGAGTTAAGATGAACTTTTACATCCGATAAGTTACAATGTATGAACTTATTGTTGTTTCTAAATCCTAAAATTATATATCGTGGTCTTTCATTTTCACCTGCTAGTTTGACATTCCATAAAATATTTGTACTTTCTACAAGAGAAGGATTATGATAAACATCCCAACTTCTAAACGATATATTAAGTGGTAGTTTACTATTTATTGTTTTTAACATTTTCAATCGGTAATCATCTGAAAGTTGAATATGTGGTACTTTCCATGTGATATTCAAGAGCTTTAATACAAGATTATCAGTGGTAGTAGTTGAACTCATAACGTTTTTGTCATCTTTAGTTCGCATCAAAATCAGTTCATGTTTACAATTTAAAATTAATTTATCAAAATCTTCAGCAAATCCAAGTAAGGTCTTTAAAGGAACACAAAAATTAAAATGTCCCGTTTTAAGTAGAATATTATCTTTTTCAAATGGACACCATCCAGCGTTTTGAAGATTTATACTTTCAAATGCATTAAGTGATACATAATTTTTCATATCTGATGCAATTCCCAATTGTCTTGTACGATCAATTTCTACCCCATTCATCTCATATCGAATTTCATCAAATAAATATGCTATACAGTTGTTCAAGAGTTTAACAGTTTTTGATATAGAATTATCGCTGTTGGATACAAATCCCTCAATATACAAAAGACTCTCACTTGGTAATACATACAAGTCCTGGTTTTGTATTGGTATACGTATTTCATCATCATTTTTAAATGATTGTAAATATGATGTATAGCTGTGATATTCTTTTTTCACTATACTCTCGTCGAAAAATGGTTTGTATAGAACATTTATTACGTCACTCATATTGGTTTTTTAATTGTAATCCAATGCTTTCTAAAAATTCTTTATTCGATTTAGTTAAATAAATTCTATGTCTTGACCTTTTAATAATTGGTTTTTTATTTAGATTTGATTCTTCTTTTGTTGTTTTTGTTGTTGTTGTTGTTGTTGTTAGTGGACTAGTGAAGTGGTTGTTATGTAATTGCTTTTTATTAAAAACTATCATTCTTTATATAGGCTTTAAATGTAATCTTATTGATATTTTTTCACCGCGAAAATTAATTAGGTTACCACCTTGATCTACAACTTTAAGAACAAGAGTGCTGATTTGTTTTGTGTTAACTGGTAAATATATAACATTAACTGGTATTTCTGTAATTTTGTATCCTGGACTAACTCGAAGGGAGAACTGATGAATTGTATGCACATTTATTCCATTTATATATGATCCATTGATAATATTACACTCAATTGATATTGTATTTATTTTAGAAATATCTACCGGATTATCAGAATAATTTTTAACATCAGGTTTCAATATTCTGTTACTGAATCCTAGTAATGATCCAATTGAACAACTTCTATTGAAGAAAATTGGATCCTTGGAACTATAAATTTCTGTTTGCAATGTGTTATAGTTTGCTTTTATATCTAATAATCCAGAGTTATATGATTCATATTCATCAACAATTTTCTCAGATAAATCTGTGAATTCATACGTTCCTATTGGTATCACAATAGTCTTGTCACCAATATGAAACAAATTGTTTTCTTCATCCACATTTGGAATAGAATGATAAGAGTCGAAGCTAATCAAACCACAAACATAATCTTGCTTAAGTTCTATAGGTGGAAAATAATTTGCAACAAGTTGTGATGAATTTCCATTTATTGTTAAAGTAAACGACATGTTGTTGAACAATCATTAAGTAGTTAACTAAAATATTTTTCTTATACATTATTACATTTATATTAAATCATTTGCATCAATCCAAGAATTATGATCTGAAGAGAAACCTAACCATTTAACAAAAGCTCTATTATTACGTTTTCTTAAAATTTTTTCAACTAAATATGTTTGTGGAAATTTGGTTTTTATTAATTCATATTCATAGAAACCTCCTTTGATTTCATTTCCTTGATAATCTTCAAGTATGTATGTAGTAGGGTTTGTATTTTGAATAGTTTTGATTTTAAATATTTCAGTTGTCCAATTTGGTGTATAACCTTTTTCAAATGTATGTTTATATTTACTTATTCTAACATTATCATTTAACTTAAATTTTGGTTTATGAAAAATTTTAGGATTATTATAAACAGTTTTCAGTATAAATTTTTCATTTGAAGAATTTACTTCATTGGGCGTCATCTTAATAGTTCTATGAAATGTATTATTATATTGGTTAACTAGATTTTTATAGTTATCAATCCATTTGTATGTCCCATTAAAGCTAAACTCCTTCCACATCATTCCCTTTAAAGTTCTATTGAAGCGTTCCACTATCGATGCTTTTAAAGTTGAAAATGTTGAATAATGATTGATACCTTTCAATGTCATTAATCTTTTAAAATGTACATTGTAAAACTCTTTTCCATCATCCGTTTGGAGATGTTTTGGTACACGGTTACTTGTTTTGAAAATATTTTTCATTGCGGTTGTAACGCTTTCTCCAGTTTTATTTTTAATAGCCTCCACCCATGCCTTCTTTGAAAATGTGTCAATAACAGTAAGAAGGTAACGATAATTCATATTGACATTACTATATGGAATCATTTCCACTAAATCTGCTTGCCATAAGTCATCAATTCCTTTTATAATTACATGTCTTCTTTTAAAATTTTTTCGTGCTTGTTTATGCAGCTCTTCAACTATGTCTCGTTTATTATTCATTGTCATATATCTCGTTATTGTAAACCTTTTATTTGTGGATATTTTATTTTTAATTTTTTAACATCGTCTACATTAGGCTGATTTTTTCCGACTACATATTTAAACAAGAAGTCTTCAATTGTCTTTAAATAATCATTAACTTCTTCAAAGCTTTCCTTATATACAGATTTTATTCGATTATCAATTGCTGCCTCAATTAAATCTACATCACTTCGAATGTTATCATTCAGAGCAACGTTCAAATCTCTAATTTTATTTTCTAATCTATTTGTTATACTGTTAAGATTCTCCATGACAGTATTTATATCTATTATTTTCTTTTCATAAATGTTTGTTATCTTATTTAGATTCTCAAAGAAAAATATACGTGAAATGGCATCATTATCATCATTTGGTAAACCTAAATTGGTAACTCTTTTCATATGTAAATTTAGGTTTTTATTTTCATCTAAACTCCAACCGATTGTATTTCGTAAAATTGCTTTGATATTTGCTTTGCTATTGTTATCTTTCGATGAAGAATGACCAAATTTATCAATACTTGAATACATTTTAAGCTATATAATTATATTAGCTTCTTTCAGCTCTTCAATGATGGATATTATTTCGTTATTATGGTTATTATGTCCAGCAGTTGATGATGATATAAGTAATCGTAATCGTTCAACTAATTCATTAGGATCATCCCAATATACATAATTCGATTTATTGCTAATGGATTTTAAAACTTTAAGACCTTTTCCATGTATCAATGCGTTTGGTAAATTGAACATCTTTCTTATTATACGTTGATATTTATACGATTTGGTGCCTTTTATTTGATCATTTGAGTTATAATTACGTTTATGAGCATTTGTAGATAATAGAATGTCTTTATAATTTTGTAAATCCCGTTTAGTGAAATGAAGGGGATTTGTATGAAAAACTAATTCAAATAGACCAGGTGTCATCTGCCATTTATATTTTCCAACAGAAATTTTATTTTCATTAGGGATTTTTAAAAGTTCTTTTCCATATCTCCATCTCCCCAATGAATCTATATTAAATCCATAGACTTTATCCAATTTTTTACTATCTTTAAGTATTTGAATGTTATGTTGCAGAGAATTTTTTTTTCGGGTATTTTGTAATTGCTTAAGGTGTTTGTAATCTATATTTATTTGATCATTAGCCTTACGCTTAAAATGTTTATGCTTTGTCCATAGTTCTCGATCATTATCAATATTTTCTTTAATTATATTTTCTCGTTCTATTTCGATATCCGTATCACTATTATTTTGTAATTGCTTAAGGTGTTTGTAATCTGTGTTTAATTGATCCTTAGCTTTACGTTTAAAATGTTTATATTTTGACCATAGTTCTCCATCATTTTCAATGTCTCTTCTTACTTTGTTTTCTTTTTGTACTTCATTTTCAATCAAATTGTTAATTTTCTCATTATTACTATTATTGTTATTACTATTTTTTGAGTTGAGAATTTCGTTTGATATAACAGGACGATAAATTTTTTTAATTTTATTTTTTAATTGTTTTTTAAATTTTACATCTTTTTTTATTTTTAATTTCTTATCTCTTGCTTCTCTTTTGTTAGAGCTAACAATATTTTTTGTTTTTTCATACCTAACAGGTACTAAGTCATTATCAATATCATGAATGTTGACTTTAGTACTCAACTTGGAGATTTTATTACCATATTTCTCTTGTTTCAACGAACGTTTCTTATTATTGTGAAGATTTCTTAATCGCTGTTTAAAATTTTGTTGTAATCCTTTGTTTTTTCGTTTTGTAATAATTTGTTTTTTAACCCTTTGTTTTGTTTCATTTTCAAAGTCAGATTCAGACTCTGTTTTATCGAAGTCAGATTCTGACTTCACATTGTAATTAACATAGCCTTTGTTTTCTACATCAGCATAATTCTCATTTTTTAAGTCTTTATCAATTTGTACTGTTTGAATGTCAGGCTGCTTGGTGTTCGAACGTTGATAATATTTTAAAGACTTTGCTAATTCATTTTCAATGTTGGGTTTTATCTTGTTTGTATGCAAATATGGCTTGTTATGCCTTAGTTTATTTTTGTTCAATGAACTACGCTTTTTTAAAATGTTCTTATCATTCATTGTTGTGTCAAGTGTTGATAGATATTGTGGATCAACATTCAAGTGTACATTTTGAGTGGATTGTTGTGGTAGGTCATCATCAATAGCATTCCAAAGCATTTCATCAATATTCTCTTTTTTGGGTTTAGCAAGAACGTTAGTGTGTTTTTTTTCTTTGTTATATTCATTGTGTTCATCTTTATTAAGCTTTCCAATTATTTCATTCAATGGTTTTGAAATGGGTTGAAATGTATTTTCAAGCAACTCAACTCGATCTTTTTCACCTAATTTTATTTCCTTTAGTTTTTCCTTTAAGATTTTCCGAGTGTTGGCAAGGTTTGTTAAAACATTGAGGTTTGTATTTTTCATGATTATTGTTTCTGTGTGCTGTCTAAAATCAGATCTGGTGTATATCTGATACCGATCTGGTATATATCTGATACTGATCTGAGGTGTAACAGGTGGTGATGTGATTTTTATATATGTATGAAATTATCAAAACCTTTTCGATATCGACCCTTGTTTATAGTATCATCTTTATTTATCACAACAAAACCATACTTTTCTTTCCAACATTCATTACAAATCCTTATAAACATTTTGAAATCCATGTCTCCAATAACATGATCATTAAAAATATGCTTTAAATTCATTTCATCTTGTTTGAATATAATAATCATGTTTGCATTATCACGTATTAAATGCTTAGGAATTTTTGTATAGGTTTGACACAAATAAAAACAATCAATTTGCTTATGACGACCCATACAAAAATATTTTCGTATAGTGCTTTGTTTGTCGCAAATAACATCATCAAAAATGAAAATTGAATTTGGTTGAGCTTTATCCGGACTTATAACATCTTCGTTTTCTGAGAAAGTGTAGAGATTTATTCCTTTTATCGGTGCAATCAGTTTCTTCAAATATTCATATTTTGGTTGATATAAAGATTTTGAATATATGTATATGTTTTTAAACTTTAAACCATTTGGATTTACAATTAGACTAATCATAACGTTAGTTTTACCACAATTTGATGGTCCAACCAATAAAGCACGTATTGAATTTGGTAAAAGAGGACTGTGAACAATTTTGTTTTTTTTATCATTACTTAAAAAGTCAGCATTATTAACATTAAGCTGAATACGTTGTTTAATTAATCGCATTTTGATTACTATATTAATTGGTATATAAATCAATCATATATAATACAATCATCATTCTCCTTTTACAAACACAACCAAAATGTTAATTTTATTTTGAAAATGGGTATAATATACAAGGATAGTGCACATCAGAAACAGTTGAAAAGAGGATATGGTTTCATAAACAACTTAATAAATTCATTACCAGTTGAACTTCATTTACCAGGATATCAATTTTGTGGACCAGGAACAAAACTTCAAAAACGTTTGGAAAGAGGTGATAAAGGCATTAATCCATTAGATGCTGCTTGTAGAGAACACGATATTGCATATTCACAATCAAAAGATATAAACACACGACATCAGGCTGATAAAATTTTATCTGAAAAAGCTTGGCAAAGAGTTACATCCAAAGATAGTAATTTGAAGGAACGTGCCAACGCTTGGCTCGTTACAAATGCAATGAAAGCAAAAGTGAAATTTGGAATGGGTATTAAGAGAAATAAGGAAAAAAGTAAATCGAAAAGAAGGCAATCTAAGCGCAAAAAGTATAAAAAACCTAGAGTGAATGGAAAGAAGCTCTTTTCGTTAGCAGTTAAAAAGGGTGTTAAAATGTTAATAAAGAAGAAACCAAATTCATTCAATGATGCATATAGAATAGCCCATAAAGCTATACAATCAAGTTTTAAACGGAAAAAATCACAAGTTAACATACCACGAGTAATCCCAGTTCCAAAAATTGGTGGAGTCTTACCATTAATACCCATTTTAACAGCACTAGGTGCTCTTGGTGGTATAGCTTCTGGAGGATCAGCTGTTGCAAAAGTCTTAAATGATATAAAAAATGGGAAGGAACAATTATCTGAAGCTACTCGCCACAATAGATATATGGAGTCGATAGCTATGGGTAAAGGTCTATTTCTCAAACCATATAAACAAGGTTATGGTTTGTTTTTACGTCCTCATCCAAAAAATTTTTGAAAAAGCTACCCAAAAGACCATTAACCGATGTCGATTTAATAAAATATTGTAAATGTCTTGAACATTTTAGAGGGATTTTTATGAGAGATTCTTTACCGAAAAAACCTTACGCTCAAGAATGTGGTATACTTAACTTAGATGATGTTAACGGTCCCGGTACTCATTGGGTAGCTTACTATAAAAATAAAAAATATAAGGAATATTTTGACAGCTTTGGAGACTTGCAACCACCCAAAGAGGTCATCAATTACTTAAAACCGCCTATATATTACAACTATAAACAAAAACAAAAATACAATACAGTTATTTGTGGTCAATTATGTTTAAAATTTTTATTTCAAAAATATAATTTTACATAGTATGTTCACTTTATGCTAATACAAAAAATAAAAGATTTATCTTAATTTTATGTATAACATTTTTTATTTCAATAAATTGTTATTAAATAACATATAAAAATTTTTAAGGAAAATAATGCTTGGGAAAATAATGAACTGTGCTCTGCGGTTTTTGATAAGCAGTTGTATAAACATTTTTATTTTATCAATGCTTAGCAAACTAACAAATTGTCTTCTGCGGTTTTAAATTTTTTAAGGAAAAAAATGCTTGGGAAAATAATGAATAAAAATTTTTGTTTTATTAATGTTTGGGAAAATAATGAACTGTGCTCTGCGGTTTTTGATAAGCAGTTGTATAAACATTTTTATTTTATTAATGCTTAGTAAACTAACAAATTGTCTTCTGCGGTTTTTGTTGATAGAATTTTGTTAAAATTTTTACTATATAAAGCAGTCTAATTTTTAAAAACAACACAGTTTCAACCTAGTTAACATACAAAAAACAAAAAAAAAAAAAAAAACATGGAAATTAACAATATGGAATTGGATGAGGAATTTGATTGTAATCCTGAGAACTACATGATCATCACCCCGGAACCTTCTTTTCGGTTGGCAACGACGGACTCTCATATCGATAACTATTGTCATTTTAAATATCTATGGGAACATCCCCGATTTGCAGATGTGTTTAGATTGGCTCTTCAACCAAATATTGAAGAGCTTTGTGAAGAAAATGTGAGGATTATGGACGATGGAAATGGCGTCCAGAGAGACACAATGTCGGAAACAAAAATTTTATTCATTGATCAGTATAAAAAACTAATCGTTACTAAAGTAGATGTAGTAACCATAGATAATGAATGTAATGTAATTGATTCTAATATATTTTTTTGTGAACTATCTTTCAGAAGATTGCGAATTTATTCTGAAGATATAACCTTTTAATTAATAAACAATTATTTTAAATATATGAAATTCGTTTGTTTATATTTTTTTTTTTGCTATTTATTTTTAGTTTTCAGCCTCTTAATACATTTTTATTTAATAATCGATGGTGTCCCCATGCAAGGGTATTAACACCATTTTCTAATATATAACGTTTATCATCAAAATAACTTAAAACAATTTTTTCAATTTCTTGTGTATAAATCTTATGAATCTTAGATCTAAAAGTTAACATTTTATCATAATAAATTTTCTTATCAAATAAACATTTTCTATAGTCATCAATGCTGAGAGACATCAAAGCTGATTTTTTTACCCCTTTAGCTTTTTTGATATCATTATCGCCCTCAACACTAATAGAATACATTTTTGACCTTAAACCAATGAATTCCCTCATTATTTTTCCATTATTTTCATCTTTCATGAAACCTAACACCTTTTTATTTTGTCGTTCTATCCCAAAAGGATTGTTGGGCTTGTAGTCGGATGTGTCAAATTTTAAATTAATGTCTGGTTTAATATCATTATAGAAGTCTTCAGTCTTAATTGAATAGATGAAAGAGTCAGTATCCATATAGCATAAACTTAAGTTCTCTCTAAATTTTGGAAGCATGTAATCATAATGAAAATCATACATTTTCCATTTAGAGAGTTCAAGAACTACAAATCCTATATAAATTGGTTTATCATATAGGGTATGTATTCTATTAAGTTGTATTGCTACCATATTTTCAGTAAATCTTGTAGAGCTATGAAAATTTGGTTTAGCAATTAAGCTTCTAGCTCCCAATCTTTTTCCTCTACTTTCCCACTCGCAAACAATTTTAACATCTTTCCTCTTATCTACATTCTCCATGGTCTTACCATAGACAGCATTATTTAATAACTTGAAAAAGTTCTTTTCAAAATCATTTTTAGCTTGCGTTCTATGTAAAGTATTTAAATCTATATATTTTTTTAACCATGGTGATTGTTTAAATTTTAATATTCTATGAATTTTTTTAAGTTTTATTCCATTTTGTAAGCATTGTTGTAAGTTTACATAATGAATGATATAATTTGATTTATTATTCAAATCGACTATAAGTTTTTGATGTTTACCGATCGGACTTATTTTATTTTCTGAACAAAACGGTAAGTCATTATATTTGTCATGCTTTGCAGAAGGAATCTCTAAATCAACTTCTAAAATATATCCTTCATCAGAATCATTAGCATGCTCATGTAACTGAAATGTTGATACGTCATCAAGCCATTCAAATTTTCCTTCAGGTAAATATTGAGACATTGCCCAACCATACAAATTATTGGCATCTAAATACATGAGATAACTTGAGGGTTTTGTAACATCAAAATCATCTATATATTTATTATTTACCTTAACATGTCTATTGGAACATTGTACAATACCTCCCCTTATTCCTTTTTGAATGAATTTAATCATATCTATGTCTGTTAGAAGGTCTAATTCAATTTTAGTGTACTTTAACATTGCTCCCCAAGATAGTCCGGGAGCTGTATAATATTGACAAGGATCAAGATTGTAAATTGATTTACATACTTTTCTAAAATTTTCGAAAACATCAGTAAGCAGTAGAACATCTGTTTTTAGGTAAAGTTCTAAGTAATCATGTAGTGTTGTACAATTAAAAGTTGTCCATACTTTTTGTGCATGTTCATAGTCAGCAACACTACATTCTTCATTGATTAATTTATTAAAAAACTTTTCCCTCGGAGGTAAACATTCCTCTTGAAGTTTTTCCTTTGAATCAAAATAATCATAAGGAAATATACCTTTTTGCTTCAAGAGATTGAATTCGACATCATCGTTAAACGTAGACCGTAAAATATAAAAATCTCTGTTTGATAAATTATTGACTAAGTTTGATAGACTGGAAGCCATAAATCTAAAGGAATCTAAAAACCTTAGTTCAACGCTATCACCATCATCGAAATGTATATGTTTAGAAATGGAAACATATATTTCCTTATTTATTGGTACTACGTTTATTCTACCAGGAATCGTTGAAAGTTCTTTAACAAATAAGTGACAATCATATGAAGAAAGATTGTGGAACAAGATTGGGATGAATTTAGGAATTTTAAAATTTAAATTACAATCATTATGAGCCGGTCCGCGATATTTTCCAGTTAAATGACAATGATCTGCTACTCTATACTCATCGTCTTCAAAAGGTTTTTCACAAATATGGCAATCAGTACTATTATTTTGAATATCTAACTCTAATGGTGTGAGAAAATTCATTGGTTTAACTTTACTTAAGTAATTATTATAAATTTCCTTAGCATCGGAAACTAAAGTTGTAATAAAATTAATAGGTGCATCTTCACCTGTATACATTCTAAACTTATCTAAAGAATTATTAAAACTACACTTTATATAATAACTATATGCGTGTGGAATGTGACTCTGAACCGTTCTTATTGAACCTGAGTTTTGAATGTTTTCTGGTGTTAGAAAACATTCAAAATCTGCATATACTACAAAAGGAATGTCTAACTTATGTTTAAAATTTTTAAATGCAACCTTACTATTTTCTTCATCCGGAACTTTTGTGACGATTCTGCTACACTCTTGTCGATGACGCTGCAACTTGTAGCTGGATTCTAAATGCTGCAGACAAATATTACATAAAAACAATGCAGCATGATGTTCAGTCACTTGGTTTCTTATTAGTCTGAAAATAAAAACAAAGAAAATTATTAAAAATGCTCTCAATATTATATACATGATATTAATAAAATATTTACCTTGAAATGTTCTTGATCCAAACATAATGAAATTTATCAATTTCTTGGAGCAGAAGTAGATTTATATGAGTACTCTTCTCCTGGTTTGTAAAATAGTAGGGACCAACTATACTCTTGAGCTCTTCATCATATCCAAAGACATTGATGCTTATTTCCGGATTATTTTCCTCGAAAATTTTAATATCATTGACTCTCAACGGAAAGATAAGCCCTTCAAAGTTAAGAGTTTTACCATTCTCCAAATGTATTATAGACGATTTTATATCTTCTACATTATAAGTCAAACATCTTTGTGGATTAGTAATGAAAGGATACAAGGCTGATATCATTGCCCATTTAAAGCAATACTCATCATTATTTTGAACATTTATACAAGCCTTTTTATCTAATAACATTTTTGGTAATTTAATATATTGCGAACCTTTTATTGGTTTATATTGATTAATATTAATCTCCAAGTGCAAAATTCTGATGAGAGTCCAACCGCTGTCACGTTCTTGAAACTCTGACATTTTTGTTATTAAATTGTTACGATTTTCATCAAAAATTGAGTTTAAGTCTGTTGATTGTTGAATCATCACCATTTTTGTTTGATGAGATTTGATATCAATTGTCATCTCCTTATCACACATTTTCACATATTCACAAAACAATTCTATATTAAATTTAATGCTGGTGTGTTTCTGCAACATATCTTGAAGAGCTTGTATAACTATTTTTTTAGCGTTATCTAGAAACACTTCGGGAATCAATAAACCTTCATTGGTATTTTTGTATATAAATGATTCTATACGTTCATTAAATACAGATGAAATTCTAGTTAAATGCTCGTTTACTATTTCACCGCTATTCTTTTTATGAGCGTTAGTCCTGATGTGGTAAGACCAATTCTTTAAAATTATATCTTTTTTGCATGCGCTGCAATAGACATTTGGAATAGTATTTGCTGCAATCGTCTGAAGATTTGGAACATTATTTGATGTTGTTGTAGATGCAGTTGATGTTGATGTTGATGGTGCTGTTGATGTTGAGATAGTTGATGTTGCATTTGGTGTTGAAGAAGATGATTTATGTTTTTGCCTTATATGGTTCACTAAATTATCATTACGATTAAAGAACTTCATGCAAATATCGCATTTGAAATGTTGTGATTGTTGACTTTGATGTTTAACTCTCACATGACGGTTTAGATTAAACTTTTTATTAAAGCTTAACTCACACTGGTCGCATTTAAATGAGTCCATTTTATTAGTTGATTATCCTGTGTTTGTCTGTTTATTGATTTAGTGAGCAATGATTGCACTTGACTAAATCCTCTCCCTTTTTATACGAAATTGTTTAAAATTATATATTATATACAACTGCTTATCAAAAACCGCAAACGGACAAGAATTTGTATATTACATCCAACTGCTTATCAAAAAACCGCAGAAGGCAAGCATTGAAAAACAAACATTTTAAATTTAATACAACTGCTATCCAACTGCTTATCAAAAAACCGCAGAAGGCAAGCATTGAAAAACAAACATTTTAAATTTAATACAACTGCTTATCAAAAACCGCAAACGAACGGTCGGGAGGACAGGGGCAGAGGGATAGGGCCAGAGGGAGGGGGGGGGGGGGGGGGGGACTGAGGGATGGGGTACTGAGGGACGGGTGACTGAGGGATGGCGACTGGGGTACTGAGGGGTGGGGGACTGAGGGATGGGGCAGAGGCGTAGATAAACTAAACCATAGACGGACAAAACCGCAACCGCAATCACACACCAAAACCGCAACCGCAAGCACACACCAAAACCGCAAAAACGAGATAAGCAAGCGCTCCTTTGGCTCCTTGTGCCAGAATGCCCATATCATACCTACTTAGAAACTCTTGCAACATGGTGATGATTAAAAATTGCTTCTAATAAGTAGAAACTGTGGCGCAATTTTTTCAAAAAAAATCCGAACTACTTTTCTAAAAAATAGAAAATTGTATTGAAAAAAATTTTTTCAATTAAATTTTGTTTCTAATAAGTAGAAACTCTCGAGATGCATTTTCTAAAAATTCGAACAAATTTTCAGAAAATTTTTAGAAAATTGTGTTGGGAAAAATTTTTTTTCTAATCTAATCCGTCGAAAATTCTATTAAGATTCGTTGAAGAATTAAAAAACGTTTTTATAGGTAGAAACTTTTACGATTGATTTAAAAAATCGGAAATTTTCTAATAAGTAGAAAATTTTATTAAATGTTAATGAAGAATTAAAAAATGGTTTCTTAAAACGTAGATACTTTCACGATTTATTCTCAATAAAAATCGGAAAAATTTTTCTAATACTCAGAAAAGTTTTATTGAATATCGATGAATAATATAAATTGGTTTCTAATAAGTAGAAGCCCTCACGATTTATTTTCCAAAAATAAAATCGCAAAAAAATTTTTCTAATACGTATAAAAATTTTATTGAAAATTTGATGACTGAGCAGAAATTGTTTCTAATATGTAGAAACATCCACTACATATTTTCCCAAAAAAATCGGATAAAACTTTTCAAATACGTAGAAAAGTAAAATCTTTCCTGCAAAAATATATAAATAAGTGGTTAAAAAAAAACTTTTTTTTTCTTAATAATTTTATTTATGAAAATAAAATAAATAAAATTCTCCAAGAAATCACTTTACAAAGTTTAAAATATTTTTTAAGCTAAAATATTTTTATTTCACTTTAAAAATATTTTTTCGATGACGACTTATTTATTTATTTAATTCATCCACTGGGTCATTGCCCTCACAGATATAGTTCTTAATCTAACTTAATCTCATATCTTAAATATAAGGTAACAATTCAAGTAATAAATTCGAAAATATATCTCTATTTGAACAGAAATCCACCTGACTAGCAACAGAATTACAAAGATATAGAAATTTGGAAATAACTTCATTCTTGCTAAAATTGAAAAATATAAAATAGCGGTCTTTCCCTAAGGCCTCTTGTTGGTGCATACAAAGGGATAAGCTCCAACAGCTCGGGACTTTGGATCTTACCATTTTTTCATGGGGTTTATTTGGTGATAACGTGGGCACATTTAAATAAATATTCAAAAAGTGTCAATAATGACAATCGCAATATGTGCGATACTTTTTGGTCACACTGGCAATTCTTTTTTGAAACCCACCACAGCTGTTTGGGTTTCTTTTTGATTTTTATTCGCTTTAACTTAACTCGTCACGTTGTTTACTTATTTGTCGCTTTCGTATTGTTCGCGCTTAATTTGATAGGTTTATTAAACAAAACGCGACGTGAAAATTAACGAGCAATGGAATTGCTTTGTTACGAGTGTGTGTGTGGGTTATAATTCCACAACAACTATATAAATATATTCAATAATAAACCCATAATAAATGTATTCATTAATAAAACCCAATAATATCTTTATCTTTGCAGAAAAAGAAACTGAATTATAACGCGACGAGAAAAAAAAATGAATTTGTTGCAGTAATCGAGTTTGCTTAATACGCGTGTGTGTGTGTGTGTGCTTCAACCCGAAATTGGCTTGCATTTATTTTTCAAGCAAAATTGCAGAAATTATAAAATAACTTTTTATATATAATAAATATAATAATACAAAAAATTTTAGTATAAAAATACAAAAATTTAAATATAAATATATAAAAATATAAATATATAAAAATATGTTCCGCTACGAATATATTGCCTAAAATCGTGGCACTTTCGGACGGACACCTTTACTTAAGCAAAGTTTGCTTTTTTTTTTGATGAAAAACTTATCACAAGAAATGCGAATTAATCTTGGCCAATTTGAAACCAATTTTTTCGATTGTGCGTGAGCGTGTGTGTGCCGCGATAATTAGAACAAGAAAACAATCAAAAAATATACATATGTGCAATTCTCAGCCAAAATTTCTTGCCACTACTTTTTATAAGTTAATTAAACTAAATTGAATCGAAATTAAATTTAGCCATTATAAAAATGGAGGAAATCCAACTTCGTTCAATTTCGGGCTATTTGCAAAAAATGGCGCACCTGTGGAATTTTCACAATTCCTTTGTGTTTCTTTTTTTTGAATGGCACACTTTCACTCACTTTCAACTGAATTTATGTTTTATGAATTTATGATAACTGAATTTAACTTTGATTCAATTCAAGCACTGAAAAAATCACAACTAAAAAAACTACCGGAGACTACAATATAATGAATCAATCAACTAACCTTTTAAGCTGGTGACCGGTGAGTTGATGTTCAAATTTTTCCTTTTTTTTCTTAGGCGATTGATTAAATTTTCCACAATAAAAGGCTCTAGAAGGACCATAAACAAATTCGTTTCGTCTGTTTCTTGGAAAACTTATCCGTAAATAGGCTGGCTATTTGTGCTGTAAAGAGTCGTGGAATCAGCGCCTAGATTTGCATATAAAGTCTGTGCAATAGGTGCTCAGATATTTATGTGCAAAGGAAGGGAAAAGAGATAGGAAAAACACAGGTGAATAAAAGGTAAATTGTATACAATTTTATTAGTAACTTCTTACTTTACAGCTTAACTTCAATCACTGGAGAAAATTAATATGAAATTCCAAGATGGTGGATGTCGACGATATTAAGCTAAACTCTAAATTCAAACACGACTTACGCTGCTGGTAATTAATAGTGGTATTCAATTAACGCCGTATTTGTGGTGTAAATAGCGTATGTGTCGTAAGTTCATACAACTTACCACACATACGCAGTTTACATCACAAATACGTCGTTCATTGAATACCACTAATATGTGATTATAGAAGGAGGCAAACCCAGCTCGTCGGATAAGCCGAGCGAGCGACTCGTCAGAGCATCGACACCATAATATCGATACTCGAATGAGTCGATAAGTAAGTATGTTGAATCTATGTTTTAGCTAATCTTTTACAATCTTCTCTTTTAGGGTTGCGACATAAGCACACTCCTAGTGCACACTTTTTAATTTCAAGTGATTCTGTAAACTGAAATCAGTGAAATGCCATGGAAATATTTTTTAAAACTATACCTAAAACAGATACAAAAAATGGTGCGATTACGTTTAATAATTTGGTCATTACGAAATTTTTTGCTAGAAGTATGTCTTTTTGGAAATAACGAGTTTGAGTATTTTTATGAAAAAATTCACAAAAACCCAAAAATACAAATTGTGAAAAACAATTCAAAAATGAACTAAATATAGTTTTGAGATATTTTGTGCAAAAAATTAAAAAAACCAAAAATCGGATAAGAAATAGCTGCTGAAACTTGACTTTTTTTTCAAAAATCCTTAAAGTGCCCTTTTTTGGCATATCGAACCAAGAAAAAAAATTATGAACTCTGGTAATTTAAGTCCGATTTTCATATTTGATAACTCATTTTAAAGCAGCTGCGAACATAATTAGCTTGCGAGATAAGAGCTTTTCCAAAAATGTATATTCTTCCGCTGCAAAAAAGCTTTCAGTCTGCAGGCAGACTCGAAGCAGGCAGGGTCACATCACTTTGTTCGCTTGATTTCAATATAATTACGAGGTGTTTGTACACCGAAATGAATAAGATAAAGAAGCGTTGCGTAGTTCTGTTATATTTGTCTACATTTGATACTCTAAAAATGCAGAGCTTTTTATTCAAATGAGCCCTCATTGTTTGAAAGTTTAAAAAAGTTTATTTTATATTTATTTTGTTTTTAGTTATAGGCGTTCTCACATATGCCCAGTGTTGCCAACTTTTGAATTATCCACTAAAATCCACCAAAAAGTCGAAAAACATGCGTTTTTTGCTTAAAAATGCACCAGATTTTAATACTTTCAAAAATGCTACAACACCAATTATACACCAAGCACTATATTGCAAAATATTGCATGCATTTGTGGAAAGTTACAAATACCTAATTATATTAAAAAATTACATTTTATTATGGCTGCCAATTACTTTTAGAAAATAATACATTTCACTGGATTCACTTAAAAAACTTAAATGAAACTTATTAAACGAACCTTAAGTCTAAAATGACATATGCTTTCGTATATTTGTAAATTTAATTATATTCTGAATTGGTTATTGTTAAAATTTTTGAAAAGTTTGTTCCATAGCAAGTTTGTACAAATCTTAAACGTTAAAAAAACAAAATTTTGAAAGTTTTCATTCATAAGATGAATTAATTTACCTTTTCCAAATATGATGCAATCACAGGTAGCTTATGCGGCAGAAAATATTGAAATAGATGATCAAAATACCAATGTCGATTTATTCCAAAAAATGTATGCTCTTTAGAAAACAAAAAATAGTTCATTAAAAAATAGCACCCGAATTATCATCTAAATAAAACTTTTCTACACTTTCTGTATAGCTCAATTCGAGTATTCAGTTGTTTTTAATTTTTCAACACTGTCAAAGGTAAAAACAAGTTTAAGTTAAATTGACAACAACTGACCCCAGAAAATGACATTGTGAAAACATAGGTCACATTGGGTGCCACCGAAATTAAAAAATAAGCACCAAAAAATACATCAGGCACCAAGCCCCATTTTTCTTCCGTCGAAATTTTCAAAATGCACCAAATCTGGTGGAAAAAGCACCAAGTTGGCAACAGTGCGTAAGCCATTCTGTTTTATATGTATACATAATATAGATAATTATATAAATATAAAAATAAACGCAATAATATATACTAAAAAAATAATCTATTCTAATGTGCTTTCATCATTTTTTCTATTCGCGTCTATTTGTTATTGTTTTTGTACATAAAGCTTTCAAAAAGCTTTCAAAATGCTTTAACGTTCCATTTCTTTCAGTGATAAGCTTTATACATACATATACATACATACATGCCAGCAGCTTAAGTTGTGCGCGTCTGGTCATCACTGTTTAAAAAAAAATTGAAATGAAAAACGAAGTGCACACCAGTTTTTAGAAAATTTGATCTGAATGGAATTTGTTTGGTTCTTAACATATATCACAAAAAAAAATTTAATTAATAATTTTAAATGTTTTTCGCTACATTTAAATGAAACCGCGTCTATTTGTTGGTTCTTAAATGAAGATTTAATAATACACACAGTATCTTCCCCAAGTCTGTTTTGTTTTTATATCCGATACTATAGAGAATATCCTTTCGGCATCGGCGTTGTAGTGCGGTAATGGTAGAACAAAAGTTGAAAGTATTGTTAAATTTGGAAGCAATGGAGCTTAAGGCCTTTCTGGAGGCCATCTCTTTTCAAGAGCTCGAAACACTATAGCCATTGAGATCATTAAATAAAAATCATATTATCAAAAAAATCATTTCATTCATCTTCAAGTGAAAATTTGTTTACTTACTTACGGATACACTAAGTGCGGTTAGGGCTTCCTCAGCCTGGTCCATCCATCGGAGGCATGGTCTCCCTCGTCGTCGTTGACCAGTGACCCTCGCCTCGAGCACCTTTTCGCTGGAGCTTCGTCGTCCATACGATGGACATGACCCAGCCAGCGTAATCTCTGCACAGTTATACGCCGAACAAAGTCAATGTCTTCGTAGAGCTCATATAGCTCTTGGTTCATTCGGATGCGATAGTGATCGCCGACTCGAACAGGACCAACAATTTTTCAAAGAACTTTTCTCTCGAACACCCCCAGAGCGCCTGCGTCATTTTGCGAAACTACCCATGCCTCAGCGCCAGAAAGCACCACAGGTAGAACGAGCGTCTTGTAGAGTGTTAATTTTATCGATCGAGAGAGGGATCTGGAACTTAGTTGCTTACTGAGCCCGTAGTAGCACCTATCAGCAATTATTGTTCTTCGCTTTATCTCCAGGCTGATTTCGTTGTTGGTATTAATGGCAGTGCCAAGGTATACGAACTCCTTGACTACTTCAAAGTTATAGCTGCCGGATGAAACGTGGGAGTCTAAACGCCGCGCTCCCTTGTTTGTAGACAGCATATACTTTTTTTTACCCTCATTTATCGTCAAACCCACTTTGGCTGATTCTTTTTCGATTGCGGCGAAGCTGCGGTAACATTTCTCTTGGTTCTGCCGACAATGACAATATCATCATTGTACGCAAAGAGCTGGACGCCTTTATAGAAAATGATGCCATTACGATGCACACCGGCCTTTCGTACGATCCCCTCCATGATGATGTTGAAGAGATCGCAAGACAGTGGGTCGCCTTGCCTGAAACCTCTTTCGGTATTGAAGGTTTCGGAGAGGTCATTTCCTACCTTGACGGAGCTGCGTGTGTTGCTCAACGTCATTCTGCAAAGCCTAATCAACTTTGCAGGTATACCGAACTCAGACATTGTTGCGTACAGGCAATCCCTTCTCGGGCTATTGAACGCAGCTTTAAAATCGACAAAGAGATGGTGTGTGCCAATTTGATTTTCGTGGGTTTTCTCCAGGATTTGTCATAGCGTGAACATCTGGTCTATGGTGGACCTACCAGGTCGAAGCCACACTGATAAGGTCCAATCAGTGTTTTTGTAATCGGCTTTAATCTTTCACACAGTACGCTTGAGAGGACTTTATATGAGATGGAAATAAGACTGATACCTCGATAGTTGGCGCAGATTGCTAAGTCTCCTTTCTTATGTATAGGGCAAATTACGCTGAGATTCCAATCGTCGGGCATGCTTTTCGCTAGCCATATTTTGCTGATGAGCTGATACATGCGACTTATCAATTCATCGCCACCGCTTTTAAACAATTCAGCTGACTAGCCGTCAGCACCCGTTGCTTCATTGTTTTTGAGTCTTTGGATAGCAACTCGTACCTCTTCATGACTAGGTGGTGGTACTTCCACTCTGTCATCGTTGATTGGTGGCACTGAACTGCGCTCTCCATGGGCGTTATTGGTGGAATCGTCGCCTGTAAGTAAATTGGAGAAGTGCTGTCTCCACAAGCTCAGCACACAATGTTTCTCCGTATTCAGATCTCCATTTTCCTCTCTACAGGTGGATACTCCGGGCTTGAAACCTAGGGTTAGACGCTTAACCTGTTGGTAGAATTTTCAAACATCCTTCTTGCTCTGGTATACCTCTATTACAACGATTAAAAAGTAATAATTTCAAGTGACAATAAACGTACAGTCGTGTCAGAATATTAACAGTCAAATAAAGTGGTTTTTGATTTTGTTATCCCTCACCAAGAGGTTCAAGATATTTGTGAATACTTAAATAACAATGAATGTGAGCAGCTTGCATGGAATTTTTTTAATAACATTTTTTAAGTTCTAGTTTTTAAAAAATATGGCAAGTAATCCGTTTTTTGCTTAATTTTAAATTAAAATGATTTATCAAATATAAAAATTGGAAGAAAACTACCAGAGTTGTGATTTTTTAATTTTCGAAAAACTTCTTTTTAACTTTTCGAAACATCTTATTTTTTACTTTTCGAAAAAATCTTATTTTTTCCTTTTCGAAGGATACCTTATTTTTTCTGGTTTTATTAAAAAAAAAAACAATCACATAAATCTAAATATGACAGTATTTCAATAAATTGCTGAGAAAATATTTTCTTAAACTATGATGAATATTGGCACAAAAAATTGTGCGATTACGTAAAATAACCTGATTGAAATGAACGTTTTCCGAGAAGTATAGTGTAAGCGTAAAAATTAGTAATTAATTTACGTAGTAAATTCAGATATTTTAAGAGTTTACTGAAGACTAGACTAAACCCTTCTTTAATTAGGTTTTAAACTATGCTTTTGTATTTTTTTTTATCTACAGCTATAGTAAGAGTTTTGTTGTCTTATCTCATTGACATACAAATAAAATATGCATTCAAAAATCAGAACTTGTCTTATCCGTAGTGACGTAAATCCTTATTATTTCTTTTTACATAATTACGTCTTATTTTTGAATTTTGGTTAATGTGTGTTGGCAATAAAAAACAATGGGCAACTTAGCAGTTTAATCTTGAATATATATCAATACTTCCTCGACTTATACTAATTAAAACAAAAAAGCATTAATATCTTAACATTTAAATAGATTAATAAGACAGGGAATAAGACAATTTTACAAAAATATTGCTCATTCCTTTTTGAAAAAATTTTGCAATCCCAGGTTTGCCAAGCTCTAAGTCCCTGGTTTTAGGGTAAAATATGTATTCAAATTTGCACTGCAAAATAATTTACTTACTACTTAGGTGGCCGTAACAACCCGTGCACGGGTTTCGGCCGACTTCATCAACTCTCGCCAGGCACCTCTGCTTTGCGCGCGCCTTCTCCAATCGGATACACCAAGTGCAGTTAGGGCTTCCTCAGCCTGGTCCATCCATCGGAGGCATGGTCTCCCTCGTCGTTGTTGACCAGCGACCCTTCGTCGTCCATACGATGGACATGACCCAGCCAGCGTAGTTTATGCACAGTTATACGCTGAACTACGTCAATGTCCTCGTAGAGCGCATACAGCTCGTGGTTCATTCGGATGCGATAGTCATCGCCGACTCGAACAGGACCAAAGATTTTGCAAAGAACTTTTCTCTCGAACACCCCCAGAGCGGCTGCGTCAGTTTGCGAAACTACCCATGATTCAGCGCCATAAAACAGCACAGGTAGAACGAGCGTCTTGTAGAGTGTTAGTTTTGTCGATCGAGAGAAGGCTCTGGAACTTAGTTGCTTACTGACCCCGTAATAGCACCTATTAGCAATTATTGTTCTTCGCTTTATCTCCAGGCTGATTTCGTTGTTGGTATTAATGGCGGTGCCAAGGTATACGAACTCCTTGACTACTTCAAAGTTATAGCTGCCGGATGAAACGTGGGAGTCTAAACGCCGCGCTCCCTTGTTTGTACACAGCATATACTTTTTTTACCCTCATTTATCGTCAAACCCACTTTGGCTGATTCCTTTTCGATTGCGGCGAAAGCAGCGGTAACATCTTTCTTGGTTCTGCCGACAATATCAATATCATCATTGTACGCAAAGAGCTGGACACCTTTACAGAAAATGATGCCATTACGATGCACACCGGCCTTTCGTACGACCCCCTCCATGATGATGTTGAAGGGATCTCAAGACAGTGGCTTTGCCTGAAACCTCTTTCGGTATTGAAGGTTTCGGAGAGGTCATTTCCTACCTTGACGGAGCTGCGTGTGTTGCTCAAAGTCATTTTGCAAAGTCTAATCAACTTAGTATAGGCAATCCCTTCTCGGGCTATCGAACGCAGCTTTAAAATCGACAAAGAGATGGTGTGTGCCAATTTGATTTTCGTGGGTTTTCTCCAGGATTTGTCATAGCGTGAAAATCTGGTCTATGGTGGACTTACCAGGTCGAAGCCACACTGATAAGGTCCAATCAGTGTTTTTGTAATCGGTTTTAATCTTTCACACAGTATGCTTGAGAGAATCTTATATGCGACGGAAATAAGACTGATTCCTCGATAGTTGGCGCATATTGTTGGGTCTCCTTTCTTATGTACAGGGCAAAGTACGCTGAGATTCCATTCGTTGGACATGCTTTCCGCTAGCCATATTTTGGTGATGAGCTGATGCATGCGACTTATCAATTCATCGCCGCAGGTTTTAAACAATTCAGCTGACAGGCCGTCAGCACCCGTTGCTTTATTGTTTTTGAGTCGTTGGATAGCAACTCGAACCTCTTCATGGCTAAGTGGTGATACTTCCACTCCGTCATCGTTGATTGGTGGCACTGAACTGAGTTCTCCATGGGCGGCCTTGGTGGAATCGTTGCCTGTAAGTAAATTGGAGAAGTGCCGTCTCTACAATCTCAAGTGGATACTCCGGGCTTGAAACCTTGGGTTAGACGCTTAACCTGTTGGTAGAATTTTCATGCATCCTTCTTGCTTTGGTATACCTCTAGTTCCTCACGCTCACGCTTTTCCTGCTCTCTTTTCTTGCGTCTAAAAAGGTGCCTCTCTTCCTTCCTCTTTTCGCGGTAGTTTTCTCACACGGCTCGCGTTGCAGCTTACTGCAGCGTTTTTCTATATGCGACACTCCTGATCGTACCATTTGTTCCGAGGTTCTGGGCGCCGGAAACCAATGACTTCTTCAGCGGCAGCGCGCATGGAGTGGGATATATGCGCCCAAGGTCCGCCGGAGTCGTCGGGTCCAGAGGTTGGTTGGTTGAACTTAACCGAGAGTTAAGCGGAGTAGGCTTCGGCAGTCCGTTGTAATTGAAGCTTAGCGACATCTAGCTTTCGTTGCATTCCTGTGCGTATGTTCTTCGCATTTGTAATGAACATCTCCAATACACTCTTTAAAATTGAAATAAAAACAAAAAATCGCATCAAAATCATGAATAAATTTAAGAAAAGTCAAAACTTTAACTTTTGAAAGGGCTTATAGTCAAATATTTAATCAAACATCAGTTTTTGCTATATTCATAAAATACTGAAAAATTCTTATACTAAAAAGTTCGTTTAAAAAAGTAATTAGTTGCTTTAAATGACAAACAGTTCGAAAATCTTTAAACATTTAGATATTTTATTTATTCCTACTTGAAAAATTTAACCCTTGTGGACTATTCCCTGAACGCGAACCTACCACATACAGAATTCTCATATGGTTGGTGCCAACTGTTAAAATTAAAACCCATAAAGCTGTACTAAAATGCCAAAACCAGAGCTATGCTCACAGAAAGGAAGCTCTTTCTTTTTCTATCGGAGATCACGGCAAGTAACACTTCTGAGCCTTAAAAGCCAAAAAGAAAAATTTAAAAGTACAATCATCAGTGTATGTACCTGTTATATCGATATAACAGTGGTCTATTTTATGACGATTTATAAAATCTTATGGCTGTCACGATTACCAACATTGAGCTAATTTTAGCTATTTTTAAATAACCTCCAAAAATCATGTTTTTCGTAAAAATTTCGGCTGGTGTACTTACTTACTTAGGTGGCCGTAACAACCCATGTTCGGGTTTCGGCCGACCTCATCAGCTCTCGCCAGGCGTCTCTGCTTTGCGCGTGCCTTCTTATACGTGCATATTTTGCGTATTAGTTATATAAATGTTAATAGTTCTTTAAAGAATATCACGCCTATTTGTGTTTACTTGAGTCAAAGACTTTACTTTAGATATTTGACTGAAGCAACCTAAGTTGTCAATGTTGGTGTCTCTTAAAAAATACAAATAAGTTTCAGAAGAGTTTAAGTGTCAAGAAGTTTTTGCATGCTCTTCCACAGATTGGTGGATATACGTTCTATTTTTTCTTTGGATTTTAAAATTAATACAGTAGCAATTTTATCACTTTTATCTTCTTTCGGTGCTTTTTGGCTATTTTTTAACGTTTTTGTTGCATTTTTAGCCGTATTTTCTCGGAACCTCCTTTAATTTTTTTTTTAAGACATTCTATAAAAAATTATTATATGATTTCTAATATCTCTATGGTCCATCCTTCCGTAAAAAAGTATCAGGAATACTAGCAAATGCTATGTAATTAAGTTTTAAAAAAGTATATTATAAGTTTATTTGGAAAATTGTTTATATATGATATGTATATTAATAAATGTGCTTTAATATATTAACTATTTGAAAGATATGTAATAAATGCAAATGTGGAACAAGGACTAAATTTTGCTAATTAAAACTGTTACTGATCTTTTTCTTATGTGATATACGGCAAGCGGCCCCCAAATGCATCGGCGCTTCTGGAATTCTCTAGTATGGCCAGTCCGCCACTGGATGTGAAGAAGTTGAATGGTAAGATGCTGCTTGCCTTGGCTGAGGTTTTTGCCAGGAACTATTAGTGCAAAAATCAGACTCACTAACCAGTACACAAAAGCCGCTTTAGTAACGTATTTTTTTAATATGTAAGTTTTTTAAAACTTATTTTAAACTATTTTAAAACCCCCCACAAAAAATTTCTGGTTGCTCCCCTGCTTGCGTTTATATTGCGTCGCTTCTTCTCGAGGTTGCATCGAACACTAATCGGTTAACGTACCAACAATAACAAAGGAAAAAGCTTTACAACAACTTCTATGCTCAAAGAAAAAAAGGAAAAGAAAAACTGTTTTGAATTTCTTACTTGAATACTAATTCAATTTTTCTTATGTTCAGGGCAGGCAACGGTCCTCTCTGCCCTACGCTCGCTACGCCCATGGTATCATATGTTCCCAAAGCGGTTTGACTTATTACGATTGCATAAAAAGTTATCGCATAAAGCTCAGTATGCTGTAAAAACTAAAACAAAATTCACATAAGAAAAAAACAGAGTTTTTTAACAGCGAAATTTTTCGCTTGGTAGTACGCTGTTGAAGGTAAAAACTTCTTTAGTGCTGCCAAGCTCAAAATCATGTGCTAAGAGTTAAAATGTCAAAATTTCGCGTGGATTTAATTGGCGTGGAAACTTGACATTCAGCAATAAAAAATAAGTAGTAAGTATGCGTTGGTGTTGAATTTGTTTTAAACAAATTTATTTTTTATTTTTTTATTGACTTTCGAAAAGTAAAAAATATTACAATAAAAAAAAACACTTGGTGAAGCATTAGTAATGAACGCCTTTCGCTTCAATATATCATCACTAAATTTCGTATAATAATCCTAACATTTTCATAAATACATTGAATATTTTAATATTTTCAATAGATACTTAAGTAAGTAAATAGACAATGCCATGGTTGAATTCTTTTTCTTGTTTCATATCTGCAATTGCAGGATAAGATTCGATTAAATGTTTTGCTTTAACTTGTTCCATATGGCTAAAACGGCAGACTGGTGTTGAATCTCTGCTGAACAGATGTTGGTGTGTGAGTTTTGTGTGTCCTAGACGAAAGCGGATGTAGTCAAAAGACAAAAAATATTTTTTGTTGGAATTTAAAAAAACTAAGTATGCAGAATTACAGACAAGAGTCTTATTATTTTAGGTCTTACAGGAACTTACTGTATCTTTTCAGTTGCAAGCATGCCACGCCCCTTAATGTGGCTCTGAAATGTCATGCAATTTAACTTTTCAGAGTTTATTCTCTAGATTTAAAAAAAAAAACATCGTTAATTTCAGTATTATGAATATGCAGTATTATTTCTACATATGTTTTACATGATAGAGCGCCAATCTTTTATTAGAAGTGGTAGCAAGAAAAAAAAAGTTGTACTATCAGACAAACTCTGTATAACCTAAAAAAAACACAAATACATATAAGTTTCTTAAAATGGTACACAAACTTTTTTTACTGAATTTATTTTTTTGTATTCTAGTAGTTTTGTATTCTATATTTTTTTGTATACTAGTAGCATTGACGAAACAAATAAGTATAAACAGCTTAGTGGATCACTGCAATCATACAAGGTTACTGATGAGTTGGTGTAGTGGCCAACGAAACATTCAGTCTAGTCTGCTGTGTGATTACTACTCTATATAAGGGTATTGTTGTTGTTGGTTGTTTTCATCAGAAAGCAATATAGACCTTGAGCTCAAAAATATAACTCTTAATTAATAATTGCAAAATTATAAGAGTTATAACACCACATAACATAAAAGTTATTTTTAATTAACTCGTCTAAAAAATAGTTAAAATAATACACAAATCGGTTTTGATATTGGAATTACTACCGATTACACTAATTTTTTTAGAGACGATACGTTTCTGTAAATATGAAATAATTAAACAAATAATTGTACTGTGACACCAAAAACTATGTTTACCAAATTTTATTGCTTTCTGTAATTTTATTGCGGAAATATACCTGATTACCGGTTATATGGGAGGTGGGCACGGTTGCCACCTATGTGGGAAAAATCCCATTTGAGGCTATTTTTAATTGCCGTGGGAAATGGGAACTCCCATGGTTTTTTTTAATGAGTGTGTTTTTTAATTCATGTGGGATTTTCTTTTATGGAAATTCGCATTTATTGATTCACACATACAGTCATTTGGGGGAAAAAAACGAAGTTTCCTAAAAAGTTTTCCGGGAGTTTGGAAAATGGGTGCATTTTATAGATTCCGATGTGCTCTTTCCGAATTTCAAGTTTGCCACATCATATTGTTGCCGCTCGCTCGCTCATGATTTTTTGTAAAATCATTAGTTTTGGGGTTCCGCCAAAGTGGAGCACCGCAAAGTGTATTTCAAATAAAACAAAAATTACCTATATTAAAAATATATATATCGTATTAGACTGCGTTAGCTTTGTATTTAAAATGCTTCAATATTTGGGATCCTGCGTGACAAATGCAATTGAAATAATTTGAGCTATTAAAATTTTAAAAATTGTCGAAACCGGCCCGGTTCTCCTCGAAAATCCGTTTTATTTTGGGATTTTTTATATGATATTATTAAAATAAGAAATTATGCGTTTGTGATTTGCGATAAAAAAACACAAGTCATCTATTTCAATATTAAATTTGGTGAAGAATTCATTCAATTTTGGCATCGTTTTTCTTTTGCAAATATGGCCGTTTCTTTCTCAATCGATCCAAAAGTGCACAGTAATAGTAGTCGCTGTTGATGGTGGTTCCTTTTTGGAGATAGTCGATGAATATTATTTCTTTCGCATCCCAAAATACAGACGCCATCACCTTACAAGCCGACTGTTGGGCCGCCTCTGCTCGTTTTGGATTCGGTTCGTTGACTGCTGTTCACTCAGCTGACTGTCTTTTGGATTCTGGTGTGTAATAGTGAATCCATGTTTGATCCATTGTTACATATGGACGATAGAATTCGATTTTATTGCGGTTTAACAACACCGTTATTGGTCGAATGTGAGTTCACGCAGCACCACTTTGTTCAGAGCTTTCGCATACCCAAATGTTTGTGTAAAATGGTAAAAACACTACCATCTGATATCTTTACAATGCCATTTAGCTCGTGCACCTACAATTTGCGATCGTTCATAACCAATTTCTGGATTTTTTTGATGTTTTGTGAACAGTCTGATTTGGGCGTCCACTGCGCTCTACATAATTTGTGCTGGTACGATCACGTTTAAATTCAGCAATCCACTTTTCTACCATTTGTTTCGATGGAGCAGAGTCCGGATAATGTTTATCAAGCCATTGTTTGGTTTCCACTGTATTTTTTTTTTTCATCAAAAAGCAATGCTTTATTAAAGCTCGAAATTCACTTTTTTCCATTTTTTTTTTCAGCTGTCAGATTGTTGTCAAATTTTTATACGTATCGTTTGAAGGTTGGTACTAACTAAAAATCATATGAAAAAAATCTAGTAACGCCTTCTATGTGTCATCCTATGGACTTTTTGAACGTACTGTTAATTCTACGTCAAAACATTTTTATTTTTTTTTTGCTAATTTGAGCTTTAAATCCTCGTCCGTGAATGCTTGGACTAGCATTTAGGTGACGTGGTTTCGATTCTTGACATAGAGAGTTAGAAATAAATTTAAAGCCAATAAATATAACACTTAGAGTGGGAACTGTGACTGATGCTTTAAATGTTAAGATTTATACTATTCTTGTTGCATATGGATTATATTCTAATAAATAAATAATTGAATAAAATAAAGTATAAATACTTTTTCCGACAATATAATAATATGTAACTTCTCTCAAAGATGAATATTTTTTAATTTATTTTGTTACCATAAAATAAGTTCATTTTAACTGTGTCCTGTAGTTCAACAAACATTGGAAATTAAAATGTTTTATAAAAAATGTCCTTTTATGGTTCAGAAAGAATTTTAGAAGCTATAAACAAAATTTTTAAAAATAAATAAATATAGAAAATAGTTAGATATCTTTTTATTATTAAAAAACCTAATAAACCAAATGGATTCGTTTCAAATTTGAGGTGAAACCGAGACCTCGTGTATATAGTTCGATAACGAAACTCGTTCTCGTTTCGTTTTCGAATCCGCGAGCAGAAGAAGTTCACACTTCGTTTCGAAACGAGATTTTTAGAAATATTGAAACGTTTTCGAAACGAGATTTTTAAGATAATCGCATCGTTTTCGATACGAGACTTTTGGCACAATCGGATAATTTTCGAACATTTCTTACATTTCTTACACTAAGGGAAAAATCGCGGTCTAAAATTAGGCTTAGGTGTTCTTGTTTTTATCTTGATGAGCGCGGCCTGAATTTAAGACCAAAAAATCTTAATATAATAATGACAGTCTTAAATCAAATCAAATTTCTTGTTTAAAGATTATGAAATCTTATTTTAAGATTTTCTGGTCTTATTTTGAAAGTTCATTCTTAATTTTATACCAGACCAATCTTAATACAAGAAAAAATCTTAAATTAAGACCATAAAAACTTAAACAGAACGCGCTGTAAATTTTTGCAATTGTGATTATCTTCCGTGATGTGCGCACGCCTTTCTAAAATAATAGTTAATAAATAAAATAAAAATAAGAAATGGTAGATTTTAATTTTACAAATAGTGATATTATTTATGATAGTAATCTAGTGAGTAATTGGGTGTAGTTACGACTGCATCATATCAGGATGCACCAAGCTTTGATGAAAATAATAACCTGGAAATTGTTAAAGACAATCAAAATGCTATCGTGGAAATGATTGAAGACAGTGGAAACGAAAATCCTGCCCCGGAAAAGATCCATGCTGAAACATCAGCATTTGAATGCTCTGAAGTAGAGGTGCAAAGATCGTCACAAAATGAAGCCTCTGTGGATATGGATGAGGCAAATCTTAAGGATTTAAAGAATTTGATTTGGAAGCAGTTATTGATTATTTAAAGGATAAGTCATTATTATACAAAACTATTGAAATACTTTTTTCCAAGTGTAAAAATATATTTCAGCTGCCAAAGTTTCGTATAGAAGCTTGAAATATTTGCAAAAAGATGATTTAAGGGAAGCAATCCCACCACTTGGACTTCGCGTGGAGTTTTGTGAAAAATTGTTTGCGTGGAAAAAATTTCAAGTATGGTCATATCGTTATAAACATTACCAATTTTAATAATAAATAATACCTATGTAATTTTGAAGTTTGTTATTGATGACGAAACGATTCCTTGACCGTCTAAGGTCAAGGATTGGCTAAAAAATTGCAAGTCTTTATCAAGCCCTTCGCCTGATTCTGACTTTTTTATATCAAAATTTTTTAAACAACGTTTTTATAACAACTTAAGGATTTGGCTGCTTTGTTGGAGCAGACACCCGGAGGAGCAAGTATTTTGGAGCATTATAAGCAGAATAAAGTCTTGACAAGCAGGTTAAGGGATAATCTAGTCAACATTATTATTGAAGAAATGGTATTGAATAACATCACGCTTAAGGCACACGACTTTCCATATCTGGTAAACGAGATTTGTTCAGTTTTCCCAAACGAAAGAGATGTATTACAAGGTATTCTAATATTTATATTTAATATTTCATATTCTATATTTTAAGTTACTTATTTCATAGGAGTATTACTTTATAGCAAGGAGGGGAAGAAACAATCCCATTGGTAAGCTTTATTCAAAATATAAAAACCAACGAAGCAAACGGAAAGAACTAGACAGCTCAGCAGGGATTATATTTAGGGGCTTTTATGGCTTTTTTGTGCCTTTTTTGATTTGAGACAGAGGCCCCGAAGCCCTTTCGATTCATTTTGAGCCCTTTTTAAAAATTCTACTGATAAAATATCATCTAATGGCATGCAATCGTTGCACAAATTTTAAATTTTTAATAATGTGATTTTAAATCGATCGTAGTAATACAAGTTCTGTTGATTTTTTTTACAAAAGAATCCCATTTATGAATTAAAGCCTTTTTTCGATTGTATTTTATTTAAGCTTTATAAGCACTCGCAGGTTCGTTTTTGGTTGGCTACAGAAATAGTATTCTTGTAAAAATCTACTAAAACTGAAGGAAATTTTTCAAAAACTGACTCATATATTTTGTATAAAGCCACCATGTTAGTATTATGTAGCATAATCACAATTTTTTATTATTGATTAACATCTACAGAAGAGACATGCAGCGAATCGTTTTTTTACGATTCTAAATCACTCGTCAAAAACCGAGTGCGAGTGCGTGCAGTTGCGCACAACAACAACCACTTCCACGCGAAGCATTCTTATTCTCAACAGCGATGAGCGACGAGTGCCGCTGCTTTCACTCATCGCTCATTAGAAAGGCTGCTGTATTCTAAGCATATGATTCTAAGCAACCTCAAAGACTCTAGTCATTGAATGATTTGCGTGCACTTCAGTATTTGCTTGCGTTTTCCTTGTTTTACTTTTGTTTTGTGTTTTACGTGTTGATTTAGATAAATAGCCAGCTTCTAAGTTAGGGATCGCTAGTTCAAAGAATTAAACTGTAGCAAACTTACTTTATACTTGTATGTTGTCTATTATTTGTTCCTTGTTGTTATTGTATTGTTTTTAATCAATTTTTTAAATCACTTTCACAATTGCAATGATGAATTGCTGAGAACCTTTATGTTTAGGGATGCCATAAGGGAAGCGGCAATCCAAATTAACAGGATTGTCGCTGTTAATGGTTTATATATTATAAAATGATTTTATTTAATATTTTAATTTTATCAATTCTTTATTCTTTTATTATAATAATTGTAATAATTCTTAAAAAATTGTTCCAAAAATTTTCAATATTGTTTTTTTCAATAATATTTTCACAATTTTTCAATAATTTCTTTCAATAATATTTAAAATGTCTTTTTATTAAGTATATGCATTTAAATATTTTTGTAATACTATTTTAAGATTTATTTTCAAACATTGGTCGAGTAAATAATAAATGTAAATAATAAATTTACATATTATATGTATAATAAAATATGTCAGCGGGAACACTGCATGCGATTTTCCTAAATGACTCTAGAATCATTAGAATCATTGAGCGGCATTCTTATGAGCGATGAGTAAAAGCGGCGGCACTCGTCAGTCATTGCTGTTATGAGGATGCTTCGCGTGGAAGTGGTGGTTGTTGTATGCAACCGCAAGCACTCGCATTCAGTTTTTAATGGATGATTTATAGTCATTCGTTCGAATCATATATTCGTTGCAGTTCTCTGATCTGCAGGGTAAACTCCTAACAAACATTTGGTATCTACTATAACGGAGGAAGTCTAAAGGCTCCTGCAGATCCTCCAAAAGAATGTCAAAATTTTCTGACCGATTTTACTATTAATAGTATCCCAAAGTAGTTCTTTAGGTTTTAAAACGAAATATTGAGGTGTACACCTTCATGCACACATGAATACATTCCATTCCTTATATTATTTAATTATGCATATATGTAGATTAAAAGAGCGAACACTAAAGGCTCGTAGGTTTAACCGATTAAGTCCCAAAAGTCGATTAAGTCCCAATCCTGCCATGGGCGTAGCCAGGATTTTGTTCAAGGGTGGAAACAATTATTTTTTAATGATACTGATATATAAATAAAAAATGTGTCAACCGTTAGTTTGTAACAAAAAAAAAGCATAAATACGCTTTTTAGTTATAAGAAAAAATGTTTTGCATTTCTTAATTTAAAATTTAAATTTTTATTTATCTAATGTTCAGGGGGGAAACTACCCTACTCAGCCCTATCCTCACTACGCCCTAGTGATATCTTATGCAACATTTCATAACTATTTCAGACTACAGCGTCAGAATTTATCTTAAGTTAATGCTTAAAAAGGTCCGGTTTGCTGTTTTCTGTGGAAATGCTTTGCTTTTTTATGTGCATTAAGGGCCTCCGAGAGTGTTACGAAGAAAAAAAGACACAATTTCAAAACTTTTTTTTAAGCTCTGTTTTATTTTAGGCCAACAATTTTTTACATTATTTAGGTATAACTATTGAGGACTTATCCCTGACATTTTGTTCCAAAAATATTCGTCAATAAGGCAGAAAAGTGCAATGCCACGAAAGACCTTAAATTTGCGGTGAGCAAAATATCTGGAGACTGGTTGACCTAAAAAAAAATTTTTTTTTGGTTTGTTAAAGAGTTCTGTGGTGTTTAATCGTTGATTTTTGAAAAATCTTATTTTTTAACAAAATGGCGGGCGCAAAACGAAAGTTTTCATTTTTTGTGTCTAAAATTGAGGTCGTTTTAGGTAATAAATCAAAAAGTATGTATCGAAAAAATCGAACGTTTAAACGCCCAAGAGATTTTTACTAAACCGAAAAAAATTTTTTTCAGTTGAACCAGTTCGCAGATATCTTGCTCAAAGCAAATTGCTGTTTTCTTCCTTATCGACAAATATGCTTAGACCAAAACTCCAGGGTTCTCCAAAACTCCAAAAACAATTTTTGAAACGGTGTCTTTTTTTTCAAAAACTCCCAGAGGCCCGGAGGGTTAAATAAATAGCTTTGTTAAGAATTATCTTGGAGAAGTTAACTTTAATTGGATTATTTCTTTTTGACATTTTTCTAACTTTTGCAATTAATACACAAGCCCTTCTTTCTGAAGTGCAGTGGAACCTCTATGTACGAAATAAAATCTACAAATAAGTCTTTCGAAAAAAAGAAAAAGATTGCGAGCTGATTGAAAGCGAAACACAGAAAAATATTCAAATTTTTTTGATTTCCCGGAACTATTAATTCAAAATCAATTTATTTATTATATAAGATTAATAAAATTTTGAAGCAAAATGTAAAATAAACTGGGCTTGGTGCGATTATTAAAAAGTGTGCTCAAAAGGCCCTATTCTTGTCAAAAACGCTCTATTTTTGTATGAATTTTGGCCCTTTTTTAACTAAGCCAATATCACCCCTGCAGCTCAGTCGGTAATAAAAGCATATCAGGTGCAGAGCTTTCCGGTACAGAACAATCAAGATAAAGAACCTGGCGAAACATTTTCCTCGAATTTCATGCAAACAGCAGAAGTTGACAAATCCATTGCTGTAACATTAAAAACTTCTTTAAGGGGGTCCTCTGGTAATCCGAAAAATTTTTTCGATTTTTTTTTTTCATATTTCTATTGCTCAGATACTCAAAAACATTTTCCCGAAAGGATTTTTCAAAATTCGAAATAGTTTAGGAGATACAGGCATTTTTGTGTAGGTATGTTTTCGTCAAAATAACGCATCAGCAAAGTTGTTTATTTGCCTGCAGTCATTAGTCGAAAATTCTGTGGAATTCTTCCAAAATATGTATTGATATTACAAAATATACACACACAGTATGTATACATGCAGTATGTATACATGCAGTATGTATACATGCATGTTTTGATTTAGGGGTTGAAATGATTTTGAGCCCAGGTGTTCACATGAAAGAAGCAAACGAACGAGATTCAGTTTATTTTCGAACGCTGAAAGCTACGCGTGCGCGATAACTGCTGTTGTAAAATAAAAGAAAAATCGTTTTGTGTTTTTTTTTTTGCTATGGATAAAAAAAGCCACCCAAACGCGCCGCGTAAGTACGCGTATCGAACAAAAAAGAGGCATTTCCGTGGAAACCAGCACTCCCAAGTAGAGGACACCGACTTTGCCAGCACATCGGCCAAAAAATTGAAGAAAACGCAAGACAATGAAGTCATCATCGAAAACAACCTCCAGTTCTGTTTCTTGGAATTTTTTTCATTTTTCCAAACGCTTGCTGCTCTGGTTATCTGCGCCCAATGTAAACAAAAAATTCGATTTGGAAAAACATGTATGCGTGGAGTCGGCTTCAAAGTGAGTCTGCAGTGCCAATGTAAAGCTACACAGTATATTAATACTTCGCCGGTGGTCGGTAAATCTTTTGTTGTAAATCGCCGGTTGATATTTGCCATGAGATTGCTTGGAATAGGGAGAGAAGGTATTAATATGTTCTGCGGATTAATGGACATATGCCAAGGATTGTGCCTTGATGCGTACTATGGCACCTTGAAAAACATGCATGTGTCTGCTAAAGCAGTTTACAAGCAGTGCCTGTTGAATGCGGTTAAAGAAGAGCAGGAACAGCAGAAAGAAAAAAATCCTGACTGTGACTCCTCATTGCTGATCGTTTCAGGGGATGGCACCTGGAAAAAACGGGGATTCTCGTCTCTTTTTGGTGTCACTACGCTCGTCGGTAAACATACCAAAAAAGTGGTTGACTCCGTTGTCAAATCAAGCCTTTGCCAGGCATGCAAAATGTGGGGGAAAAAAAATGACTCTGCAGACTTCGAAGAATGGTACGAATCGCACCAGAAAACATGCACAAACAACCACAGTGGGAGTGCGGGCAAGATGGAGGTAGATGCCGTGAAGGAAATGTTTGCCTCATCGATCGAAAAATATGGCATAAAATATGAAAAATATATTGGCGATGGCGACAGCAAAACCTTCAAGGCCATTATAGACCTTGATCCGTATAACGGCGACCCCGTTGTCACAAAAAAGGAGTGCATCGCTCACGTGCAAAAACGCATGGGCACACGGCTGCGCAAGGCCAAAAAAGAAAACAAAGGCATCGGTGGAAAAGGCACTGGCAAACTGACAGACAAAGTCATAAGCGAGCTGACTACTTACTATGGACTTGCTATTCGACGTAATAAGGACTCTGTGGAAAACATGAGAAAAGAAATATGGTCAACATATTATCACAAAAGTTCAAGTGATAGTAATCCACAACATATGTATTGCCCACCTGGTGAGTCCAGCTGGTGCGCCTATCAAAAGTCAGCAGCAGAAGGCTCATTAGCCTCATTTCACCACACGTACGCCCCACTTGATGGAAAGGTTCTGCAAGTAATGAAGCCCATATACGAAGCGTTATCATCCGACGATCTACTCAACTGATGCACCGATGGAGGTGAAACGCAAAATTGTAACGAATCGTTCAACTCGCTTTTGTGGACCTTTGCGCCGAAACATATCCACTGTGGTGCTACCACAGTCGAAATCGCAAATTTTCTGGCAACCTGCATTTTCAACGAAGGCTTCACAAGTATTTTAAAAATAATGTCAACAATGGGTATTGTCATCGGCCCACAAGCCGAGATGTATGCTGAATCTCGCGACGGAAAACGACTTCAACGCTCAGAGCTAAAAACGTACGCATCATCGAAAGAGGGTCGCACAGCCCGCAGAGCCCAAAAAGCCATGGAAAACTCGTTTTATGAGATGGAGGAAGGCACACTTTATGGGGCTGGAATTGCCGATTAATATTCGTAAGTATTGTATTAAAAAAATATGTGTTAATGTCATTTGTGTGCCTCAAAATTGAAGTCAAAACTTTAAACGCGTTTTTCTCGAAACCATGTTTTTCAAAACTTTGCGCACGATAACTCAAACAGTTTTTGACCGATTTTGATATATGAGGCATGAAACGACGCAGAATTTACGCCGCTATAGCCCCTACCTCAAACTTGCCGAAAAAATAATGTTTACTATTTTTTTTCTACACTAGACTACAAAAAAAAAGGTCGAAATTCGATTTTTCATTTTCAAAGTGGCGGCTCCCCCCCTAAAAAAATTTCGATTTTTGTTTCCGAGGTAGGGGCTATAGGGACATTCATTCTAAGTAACTGAATATTTTTTTTTTTTTTTCAGACGATGTTTACACTTGGAATCGTGCGCAATTTGGACCCACCTTTTTTCCGGAGAACCTCGTTACCAGGCCGAGAACTTTCTGAACGGTCCATAAATTCACTTATTCAAAATTTTGTATTTTTTTCAATAAATTAAGCTACCCAAATCAAAAAACGGAACTAAAATATCTTTACTCGTTCTCTTTCCACAATATTTTGAAAAAAGGCTAAAATTTGGCATAGATTACCAGAGGACCCCCTTAAGTAGGGATAGCTCAGATTGGATAGAAATTTGTGACAAATGGACGAAAACATTTAGCATTCGACAAAACCATTTAAAGGAAATGGAAAGCTATGAATTTATACGGTCTTGGCCAAAATTATTAGATTGTAGAGCCCCAAAATTGGTAACAGTTTTGAAATTTCCTCCCTTTATCATTTTTTAAATTTTATTTAAAATTTTAGATCAATATTGACTTCTGTTTAATGTATCCATCAAAGGAGCATATGCTGTATTCCAAATGGGAAAAATTTAAAGAAAAAGTTTAACAATATTATTCAATTAAAATTCATAATGATTACTGCAAACAACTTTTATCTGTAGCAAAATAGTTTTCAGATAAAGGTAAGAAAGTATTATCAATTTTAAAGCATTTTTATCTAATTTGTAACAACTTTTGCTTTTCAGATGTCCATAATTACATTCTTATTACACTTCTCAATGCAGTTCTTCCGTCTTCAGATCGGTTTAAAAACAGTTTTGGAAAACTCAGTAAGAAGGCAACGATAATTGATGCACAAAAAAGCTTAATTTTGAGATTGGTATCGATTAATGACTATCAGAAACAAATTGATGACGTTATTAACAAATGTTATTCAGCTGGGTTAACTGTGCAACCATTTCTTATAGTTAAAGGAGTGTCCGATGATATTATAATAGGTTTTTACATTTATTTTAATAAAGTATTTTATAAATTTAGCTCATTTATTGAAAGCTTAGATATACAGTAGCGAGCAATACCGTTCGGATGTTTGTCAATGTTAATTTGTTATTGCTGTAAAGAGAGAAATAATACTCCGATCGTTTTGAAATTTTGAGCGCTTGTTCTTTATTTGTACTCTTTTCTCCCAAGTATAACATTTTAAAACAAAAACAAAAAGAAACTAATAATATTCTATTAATATGCAAATATGTCAATGCGAACGGTTTTGCACGTTCACTTTAATTTTGAAATAACAATTAATTTTTCAATTTTTTTAGTATTCGGACCAAAGTCCTTTTCTTGTTTTTATCATTTTAATCCTATTTGGCATACTTTCTACCAGTTTTTCCAACGTGCAATGGGGAATCTCGTTCCAAGCTGCTTGAACTCGCTCCCATAGCTCATCCAAATTTTTTGGAGGACTATCGTGCCGCGTAAGCGTTCTTTTTACAATAGCCCATAGGTTCTCGATCGGGTTGAGGTCTGGGCTTTGCGCTGGCCACTTTAAAGTCTTAAACTGCTGATTTTCTAGCCACTCCTTTACGATTTTTGCAGTATGCTTCGGATCCCCATCTTGTTGAAAAATGATTTCATCAATGGGGTATGCACATTCATCGACGAAGTCTGGCAAATTAGTTTTCAAAAGGTTTAAATAATATTCTTTATTCATTATACCATTGATTTTTACAATTGGTCCAGCATGCCACCAAGTGAAACAAGCCCACACCATTATGCCACCACCTCCATGCTTTAAAGTTTGCTTAACTTGGTGTTGTTGAAGAGACTCATTAGGACGGTGCCAGTAGTATGATTTACCATCGGACAGATAACGGTTTATTTTTGTTTCGTCTGACCATATCACTCTTTTCCAGTCTTCCACAGTCCACTCTGCATGTTCACGACAAAATTTCAAACGTGCAGCAATGTTTTTTTTTGAAAGGGCTGGTTTTTTTTTCTTTACTGACGCGACCATACCAATTTTTTTTAAAGCTCTTCTGGCTGTCCACTCACTAGTTGGTTTATTAATCATTTGTGAAGCCTCCTTAGGTGTAATTTTTGATGAATTTCGTATCAAGCGTTCCATATGCCGAGCATCAGTGTCATTTAAAACTCGGGGTCGTCCACCACAATTGTCAGAACTCTCCAAATTATTTCTTTTTCGCACTGAAAAAACTGTTGATTTGCTAAGGCCTGTAATTTTCGCAACTTTTCCTATGCTATTATTATTTCGTAATAAAACAACAACACGGTTTTCAAGATCTGCCGGAATTTTTTTCATTGTTTTTCTTATCTTGAGTCGAATTGAAAAAATTTAAATATTAGAACTTAACTTTACGTAATACCAAATGAGAATGATTAAATATAACACATCAAATGCAATAAACATAATTTTTGGGAGTAAACTAACGGGATTATTGGAAGGAGTATAATGTTATTTCAAAATTAAAGAGAACGTGCAAAACCGTTCGCATTGACATATTTGCATATTAATAGAATATTATTAGTTTCTTTTTGTTTTTGTTTTAAAATGTTATACTTGGGAGAAAAGAGTACAAATAAAGAACAAGCGCTCAAAATTTCAAAACGATCGGAGTATTATTTCTCTCTTTACAGCAATAACAAATTAACATTGACAAACATCCGAACGGTATTGCTCGCTACTGTATGTTTCAAAATTTTCCAAATGCTTTCTTTAAAATATCCACAAACATGTCATTTCCCTTGGGTTTTATGTAACAATTCTTTTATGAAATTAATACCGTTTATGATTCAAAATCGGCTAATATTGTTTCCCTTATTGATTTTTAAAATAGTAATTAGTTCGCAATATGTATACATGTTTTCGTTGCCTTTAAAAATTTTCAGAAGCTAATACAGTATTCCCCGTTTATATGCACCCCGCATAAAAGTATTCCCCGCTTGGTAGTACCGAAAGTAGTGCAATTTTATTTTCAGGCTTTAAATGTACACAATTTATTTCTATATATGCGTCCCGTTTATAAACACTACACGGTTAAAAGGACTAAAAATCTATGTGCCAATTTTAATTTTCTATACAAAAAAATTCCTTTTAAGCACCGACATACAGGCTTGTGTTGCATTTCACTTTCGTACGAAAATAATAAGCGTATTTTTCTTTGTTGTTGTTTTGCATGCAATTGCATATACGCAAACACGTGTAAATAAAAGTAGTAATTGGACGTGTTTTTGGTGTCTCGTATTTGTATGCCCTATCTACAGCATATATAACAGCGTTGCAAAATCATTGAATACGGCAAACACATACTGAGGTGCTCATAGTTTCAAAAATAACAAATGCTATAAATGTTAATATACGTTAAAACTCTGAATAGCCTAAATAATTAAGCAACTCCTTGCTGTTGAGGTACGAAAAACTATTGCAGATTTTAAAAAATCCAAAAAACCTTAAACGGCGATTCATATGATTCATCGTGCTGCAGATGATTCCGAAATGATAAACTTAGAATATGATTTTCCCTCCAAGGGCGAAGTTTATCATTATATTAATGTTCTTCGAAAGGTTTTGATTCCCAAAAATTAATTTCTAAAAGAAATTGAGGATATTGAACAATACTATTTCGGTTTGAGTACGATAAATATTATTCAGTCAAAAATAACAGACTTTTTCAAGAATAAAAGTAATTTTTAATATCTAAATTTCATATTTGTGCATATAGAGAATATATGGAGTACATATCGATGCTTTAATATAGAAAGGCCCTACCTCAAAAGGTCCTATCTCAATAGGGGAAGGAAAAAACCAAATAAAAAATAAAGTTCTATAGTTTCGAATTTTTTGTAAACGCATTTTTTATTAAAAAATGTAAGTAGTGTAATGATGTAACAATTGTTTGTACTGCAGAAATTAGAGAACTTTGATTTTTATCCAAAATGTTTATCCTCGTATAAAGTAAAAAAATTGAGTTAAGGCTTTACCATGTTACGGCATCGGTATACTATGTACATTTATAAAACTAATCTCAATACCCATGCACTAAACTTACATGAATGTGTACAATATATGTGAATGAATTTTTCCCTAAATAAATTATTTTTTATTTCTATCAAAGTATTCACACTTATTCTTTTAATTATGTACTCTCAAATAATGAGCAATGAATTCAGATAAAAACATCGATAGTGCATATAGCCGAGATTTGTGTATATGCACTCTCAGTGCTTATAAGCGGAATTTCCTTAAAAGAACTCCCCGCTTATAAGCCCTTGATGTCGTGTATTTTTGATGATGTTTATATCCGGGGAATACTGTAATCTAATTTGTCATTTCAAAAGTGACCACTTAATATCAACCAAACTTCTTAAACTACGCTGCGTGGAAGATAATTGTTATTTGACATTTTCTAATTTTACATATTTTTGATTACATTTAGAAAAACAACGTAAAGTTGTTAAAACATCATATGAATCCATTAATCTTCAAATTGTGTTCGTCGAACTGAAAAATCTTCAACTGATATTAATAATTTTGTTGACTTGCAAACTTAACCAAATTTATCTATGGATTGTGTTTCAACTAAAAATAATACTGATTTGCAACCAGTAGACAGTTTAAAAAGAAAAGCCTTAAGATTATCTTTAAGCTTGCACCAACAAAATTTGGTACCTAGAAAACAAGTAATCGAAATTCAAAACATGATTTCATCTCTCATTCTATTAATATTCAACACAATAGAAGATTTATTGAATGCTCATGAAATACATGATGATTTAAATTGTTTGTTAAATTTTTGTAAAGACCCATTTCAAGAAATAAGATCTGAATATAGACTTTAAAATACTAAAAGATTTGAATTTGTACGAAGATCCAAAATCCATAACAATCAACCAATTTCCGAAAAAACTTATCATGGTAATCCAACTTTAGGCTCAAAATCCAAAAATATTTTTATTATGCCATTGAAATTTACATTTACATCGCTTTTTGAAGTACCTAATCTTTTAGACTATACTTCACAAATTACTAAAAATTATTCGGAAAATAACATTTTATGCAATTTTGCAAATGGAGAAATTTTTAAAGTTAAAAAGAAAAAGTTTCAGACCGATTTTGTGATTCCGTATACCCTCTATTTTGATGACTTTCAAATAAACAATCCACTTGGAAGCCATACATATTCAATTTGTGGTTGTTATTTCAATTTTCCTACCATGCCACAGCATTTGTTGTCAAAGTTGGAATATATTTTTCACTCAGCCGATTCGTACCGATTTAAAGAGTAATGGAAGTGAAAATTCTTTTTTCACTTAGTGAAAGAGTTAAAACAATTTGATTACGAAATAGAAATTGTAACAGACACTTTCAAAAGAAACGTCCATTTTTTTTTAGGCGTAGTTGTAGGAGACAATTTAGCTGTGAATAGCATATTAGGTTTCGTACAATCATTCAATTCAAAAAAATATTGTTTTTGTTTGAGAACAAAGGATCAAATAGTGTGACCTTTCAGAAAACTAAGAGTATTTGAGAAACAAGAATAACTATCGAAACGACTTACTAAAAAATTACTACCACGAAAAAGGAATAAAAAGTTTTTGTATTTTTGAAAATTTAAGCCGTTTCTAAGTAACGGAAAACTTTTGTTTCGGCTTTATGCACGACGCATAGTGTAACCGTTTCATATAAGCTATTTGCAGTTGCCGCAGAGCAACGAAATTTGGTGTGGACGACTTTTTTACATAAGTTAAGAAATTTTCCAAATATTGGCAAATCAGACAATGACCACGCCTACCTCCCATGTAAGACAAAGTTAAAAATCGACGTATCTTGGGACTCCTTCAATATTTTTTAAAACAATTTCATATTTGGTCTAAAATCACTACAAAAAAACATTCGTACCAAAAATGGCTATAACCAGACCATTATTCGGGGTACCCTCCATATAACCCGAATTTTGAAGATCTCGTATCTTTAAAAATAAATAATTTATTTTATTATAATCACACAATGTTATTATAATCATAGCAATGGTCTTTACTAAAAATGGGCTGGGTCAGACCAGTTTTTGGGGTATACCTCATAAAACTTCAATTCTTAAAACCCGAGTACTTTTATCATAATTACTTCATTTGAACAAAATATCATAGAGAACTTTATTTTATCCCAACTAAGCCTTTGCTTAAAATAGCCTGAATTGATACATTGTTTGGGATACCCTCCATATAACCCACATTTTTGAAACACTTTCACTTTAACATTTTATAAAAAAGGCGTTTTTCCAAATAGAGATTCCTTACAAAATATGCTAACTTTCTTTTGTGCTACCCCAATTTAAACCAAATTTTCAAAACACCAAATTTTCAACACAACAAAAAAAATTGACATTATTAAAAAAATTAAAAAAAAAATAATATATATATATAATAAAAAAGAAAATAAAATTGAAGTTAAATTACAAATAGAAAAAAATTATGTGTAAGAATTTCTGTAGCTAATCTGTTTCATCCGAAGTGTTACTTGAAACAAAATCCTTAAAATTTATATCAGAAATGAAGCCATTATGAACATCGGCATCTGTACTTTCTTCTATAATATATGACAATAAATCTTTATAATCATTTCCTTTTTTTTTGGCAATATGTCTGTTCGAAGAAATGAGAGGATCCGAATATATCAGTAATACAGCCATAAGATCTCGATAATCGATATTTTCTAGATTCCTTATGACTAGATTCTAGTGCGCCTTCAGATAAAAGTCCAGTTAGTAAATTAAAATTTTTAATTATTTCACATCCATGAATCAATATTTTGTGGACAGTTATTGGCATATTATACGAGGGATTATTATCCACATATTTTTAAAAGTATCCTTTAAAAGTGTCCTGAACCTTGTAGTATTTATTTTTTTGCCGCCTGATAGTGTTCTCAGTATTAAACTGAAATTTTTTAGAAAACAAATTTTTTTATGTTTGGTATTTCATACACAATTTCAATATTTGAAAAAAAACATACTGGCAGTATTCCTATCGTTTGAAGTGCCATATCCTGTTTTCTCTTTAACAATAAAAAGACAATTTTATCTCTCAACTCTTTTTGTATTTTTCTCTAAAAAAATTCATTTGTTTTCTTCGCCGCATACCTGCCAGCATTTGAGTGCCATCCTGTATGAAATATGAATTAAGCATTCAAAAGTTTTAATCCATGCATGCAAAATAGATAATCCATATTGTAGAGGTCCTTCGTCTATAGATTTTTGCATGCAATAAAAAGAATTCATTACAGATGGAGTCGCTCTACATAGATAACAATTCATTGATGCCCGATTATGTGCCAAAAAGGTTTGTAACTGCACCATCAACCATTGTTAAACACAATTTAAAATTAATTTAATTTAATTTAAAAAATCAATAACTTTTGTTTTAAATGGTAGAAGTTTTCCTATTTGCTCCATTAAATCCATTTCTACATTATGAATTAATGAAGATTTTTCTTGCATACAAATAAGTTTAATAGGTCTGCAAAATAACACAGATGATGGGGCTTTGTTCAACCATACTTCTCTCTGGCTATCAATATTAGTCATTTTCAGAGGAACCATTGCAACAATAAACTCGAATTCATCAGCCATGTTTTCATCGAAAACTTGTTTTTAAACACTTTGGCCGGAACTTCCATCAAAGCCATATTTGCATTCAAGAACACAACTAATATTTTTTACTTTAATTATTTTTAATAAACTTGAAGCAGTTTGATTAAGCAAGTCCTGCATTCTTACTTCAGCTGATACTTCTGAAACTATAATAGGCTTTGGTATAAGGTGGATTTTGTATGTTTCAGTTATTTTGTAATCAGGAAAACATTCATGATGAAGACTGTTTACAACCGAACGAAATATTCTATAACGCCTTACCGATAATTTGAAGTCATAATATAGGCCAAGTGCTTGAAATGGGGTCAGACACTGATTTGTCGACTCAATAAGTTTCCTTTGGCAATAAACTCGCTGCACTTTCAATTTATTTTGGTAATTTCTCATTGACTAATTGCTGAACTTTTCGGCGCTTTGTTCGACTGAATGCTTCTTCGAAATTCACTGGTTTTCTACCCCCTTTGGTTTCAGTTTTTCTAAAAGTAGGAGTATCTTGTGTGTCTGATATATTCCGTATGCCTCTACTGATACTGGGTCCCTTGAATTTATTTAATTAACTATAGATAAAATATTTCAAGTTTACTTTAACTCGAATTCTCCAGAGCCCTAAAGTTAAAATCTGAAGAAGCCAACTTGCTGTTCCAGGAGAATCTGAGTTAAATTACTAAAATTCGAATGAACTTACATCATCTAACCTGTCAGTAAACAAATAAGAAGAGATTGGAGCCAATCATGATGTTTTGTTTCGAATGCAGATGATTTTCGATGCACGGCTTTACGTTCTTGATTAAATTTAAAAACAATAAAGTGCACTTTGTTAAGAGTGAAGAGTAAGGCACTGAAAAGTAAGATTTTAAAAATATTTCTATATTCTCCTCTTGATTTTGAATTGTACAATCAATCAATCAATAAAAAGTGGTGGTGTCATTTCTAACACATTGTTTGTTGACAAAAACTAAATTCACTCAATGTGAGAAATTTTTATATTTTAAAACTGGTAACTTCACTGCACTGAGAACTTTTTGATACATATGATATGATAACTTTGAAAGACTTTGATTTAATACTTTTGTTTATTTTAAAGATAATGGCATAAATCATATGTTTTTGACAATCAGAAAAACTGATATCAAAAATAGTTCGCGTCCTAAAACTGTGCAGTACAATTTTCTAAAAAGGTGTGCATTCAAAAAGTTTGAAATATTAATATTTAATGGGGCTCTATTTCGAATAAATAAGTACGGGTTAGACCAACTTGGAAATAACTGTACCCAATTTTACGCATGTTTTAAGTGAGCGGATTTTTTGGTACAAAACTTGATTCGATCATATATACTCTCATGTAAAATGTTCTCTCTCTAACTCATATACTATATAACACCTTTAATAGCTTTAAACGTTGAGGGTTGTATTGGATGTGGTCGTATTTGTGGGCGGACTACGTCTATTTTCTGCTTATTTCGCGGTTCGATGCAACTTTCACACATACCAAATCTTATGTATGTACCTCAATTATAAGCCATATTATAGCATTTACACTGTTGTGGGTTGTATGGGAGGTGGGCGTGCTCTTTTGCATTACTGTTTTAACTGTTTTAAAAAAAATTATCATTTGTCCAGGAATTTGGGTGCATATGAATATGTGTACCAAGTTTCATGTAATTATCTCAACTCCTTCCGATAATTCTACGCTTACGGACCACATCTTTTCAGATGACATGTTCGGGAGTAGATTCTACGAAAAATTTTTTTCTTGCGTTAATACCTAAGGAATTAAAAATTCAAAAAAATACTTATTTCTGTATAAACATTACTCCTTTAAGCTTAAAAAATTTTTAACAAAATGAAATAACGTGATTTTTATTTAAATTTTACCAAAAATTACCCAAAAATACCCTTTACGAAAAATGACGTAAAAATAAAACAACGCAAAATCGAACCTCGATCTTTTCAACATATTTTTTAATCAAGTTAATAAATAACATATAAAAAATTAAAAAAAAAAATAAAAAATGGTTTTTGGAGCTATTCCCTCTCAAAGTTGGAAAATAATTTCCGGTTTTTCAATTTCAGTAAATTTAATATCACTAAAACCGCAATGTTTAATGTTAAATAACTTTTGAAATAAAGACTGGATTTAAATAATTAAATTCATATTGAAAATATTATTATTCAAAAGTTTCTAATAATACCAAACATGATTAATTTCTTTTTAAAATTTATCCCACATCAGACTCACAAAGTATGTAAGTTATAATGAGAACACTTTATTATATTATGAATTAAAGGTTATGAAAATTAATACGATATTATAGTTTATGAAAACCTTTTATATTATTACATCGAGCGTCTGCTCGGTTTTAATGTGAGTTTATAACTGGCTTAAAAACTAACTTAATATCACTTAATCTTTTAGAGGAGAACCAAAGTAATGCAAGCTTAGCATATTACGTCATAGCGACTTGCAGTTATTGTTGCAACCGCTTGACTGGGGCAACAGATGTGTGTCAGCGGGTTGTTGACACTTTGGCTGTTGCGAAAGCGCGCAATGAAAAAATGTTTTATTTAAATAAATGAACACTTCCGCTATTGCGAAATCGCGTAATTAGAAAATGTTGCGGAAAATATTAATATTTTCAGTAGAAATGTTTGGGTCGTTAACTCTTCCCTCTCTAAAGAATTCAGTGTCCTCACTGTTTTGTGCTATGGTTTTTGACCTCTGGGCTGCAACAGGCTCTATAGCGATTTCGTCTTGTCTCGTGTCTGGTTTGGTTTTATCTGCATTGTCAGTTATTGTTGATATTTTAATTGATCTGTTTTGTCTTTGGAAGAATGCTTTTAAGCCGACAAGAATCAGTAAAAACATTCCAAACTCCGCTCAAGCTGAAAACACTTGTCTTATATTTTGCATTTGAGTCATAATTTCTTTTGTATTAACACTGTGTAATTCTTTGAGCATTTTAAGTGATAGAATTTCCTCAAAATTTGCGGTAATGTTTCCTGGTTGGATTATAGCAGGCAAAGGTTTAGCCATAGAAAATTGTTTGTTTTCGTAAGTCCGTTGGTCAGCTTTGATGATAACATCATGAAATTTTATTAAATATGTTCCTTTTAAATTGATTGGCTTTTGATCTATCTTTTGATCTATCTATCTATCGAGCCATTATAGGAGTTGAAATGTAGAATACCCGGAGTAATTTCCTCTACGGAAGATATGTGCTGAGCATTAGTCATGGCAAGCATTGGCTATTTGTTATATTATTAAGGTTTTCCTCTTTACACATTGATACATCATTTAAAGTTTTACATTTACTTGTCATCTCTAGAATTGAATTTTTGCATACAATTACAGTATTGTTTGAAATTTTTATAATTGAATTATTTTTTTATGCTTTTTACAATAAGTTTTTTACAATTTTCTTCATTTGTTTTTGGAAGGCTGATAATTTAATCAATGTTATTTTATTTGAAGCTATTTTTACTTCTCCGTATTCCATAGCTTCAATTAAATTTACATAAGGCATGTTTTCTTTTTCAAAAAATTCTTAAGTTATTCTTAACTCTAAGTCCGATAGTATAAATGAATTAATAATTCCTGCTTTCGACCACTGAATAGTATAATCTACGTTAATAAGTTCTTCTTTAACAACTTTAAGCTTCATTTTTAATAAATTTGTTACATCTTTCCTAACTTGGTCGATTGAAAAAATTCACTACTGTATTAGTTCTACTGATTAATTCATTGATTCTTTTCTCCATTAATCTATTTATAACAACTTGTTTATTGTTGTTTTCCAGAACATCATTCATTTTGTCTGAAACAATTTTGAAAACGTCATGATCTGGGGTACTAGTAATCCATTTAAATACGGTACCCAACGCGTTAATTGATCTTTTACTTCTTACTGGATTTAATCTATATAGGATGCTTCCTATTTGTTGAATTTCGTGAGTCAGGAATCGATAGTTGTCGTCTTCTTTTGTAACGTCTTCCGTTAATGTTCTTTTTATTTCGTCCAGTATTGGTTCATATTGTTTTAAATTGATTACGTTAATTATCTTGAAGGTTGAGTTCTGCAGTTTAGCTATTCCAGTTTCAATGGTGACTATCTCAGCGTTAGTGTAGTCCAATATCTGTACTTCGCCATGACAAAGGGAGGCAAGAATTCTGGAAAGGAAGTTTTAAGATTTTATATGGCTTGTATGAACTATTCTTTTAGTTTGAGTTAGTACTGTATTTCCCTGATCCTCTTTGACTATCTCTTTCTGATATCAGGGAGATTGTTTCCAAGTGTCTCCTTCTTGAAATTTTTTAAAATCCCTTCTGTTTTGATTAGGAAATTTTAAGTCCTTTTCTTGTTTTTCTTTTATATTTCTTAGAATTTCTAATCTATCACGATCCAGTTGCATTGGATCAATAGTTACTGTTCTACCAAAAAAGACTTCTACAGGTTTCCTGTTTATGGTTGAGTGAATGGAATAATTGTACTTAAAAATAGATCTATCTAGTAAATCGTCAAATAAATCGTGAACTCTTTCCGCTTTAACGCAACGAATGATTTCCGATAATGTCGAGTGGAAACGTTCCACTTGTCCGTTTACCGTACTCATGTATGGTGGCGCTCTAAACACTTCTATATTGTATTGGTTTTGTAACATGTGGGTTAAGAGGGTGGAATTTAGAGATTTGTCGTTATCTAGCACTATTTTTTCAGGAATACCGAAACACATCAGCATCTCACGCAGTTGATCTTTAATGTCCTGTGTTGCTCTTGACTTAACAATCCTTGCTAATGCGTACTTTGAGAACTTGTCGATTGCAGTTAAAATTACCTTTTTATTTGTGTGTTAAATATCGATATGAACGATATGGCCTGGGTACATGGGAATAGGTGTAGCTTTTAATACAGTTATGTTTGGGTGTCTTTCATACTTATTGATTTTACATATCTTGCATTGTTTTACTATTTTGGTGATTTTTGCACTCATTTGTGGAAAATAAAAACTTTCCAATAATTGGGCTTTGTTTTCTCGTGCGTTTCTATGAGCACGATTGTGTTGGTTGAGAATCTCGTTTTCTTGATCAGTTTCATTTGTTAGATCTTTTACCATTTTGCGCGTGTAACGCACTTTATATTGAGAGAAATGGAGGGAGTATAATTCCTGAATTTTACCGAGTATGCTATCCTCGGTTTGTAAAGCATTTATAACTGAATGATTTAGGTATTTTTTTAAAATGCTTACTAGGTTATTGTTATTGTATTCGGTTTCTATTATTTGGTGACGATGATATGTGGGGAATGGTGTACTGAATTCATAGGAGGCACGTTCTCCTTTTGTTATAATTAATTGATTTTTAAGGACATTAATGGGGGCATCCGTAAAGGCTATCAGGTTTTGGGATGAACTTTTAGTGCTATGTTGTGTGGCGGTCATAGAGTTAACTTGGATCTAGGCGGTCATAGAGTCTTGTACTGGTCTAGATAAAGCGTCCGCAACTACGTTCGAGCTTCCTGGTTTGTACTTTATTTCATGATTACACTCTTCGAGTATGGCTTTCCATCTCTTGAGTTTGCTATTCATGTTCTTATTGCTCAGCGCGTATGTAAGTGGCTGATGATCCGTGTAAATTTTAATGGATGCTGATCCATTGAGGTAATTTCTCAGTGACTTTAGAGCCCATACTATAGCGAGCATTTCTTTCTCGTTAGTAGCATAGTGCTCTTCTGCTTTATTTAAAGTCCTAGAGATGAAGATAATTGGTTGTTTTGTACTGTTCCAAAACGGCGCCTATGGCGTAATTTGACGCATTAGTTGTAAGGTAAAAATCTTTTTGTACTCTGGGTATTGCAACATGACTTCATTTGATGGCAGTGAATTTTTTATTTTATCAAAGGCTTCGGTAGCTTCAGAACTAAGGGTAATTTGGGTTTTCGCAGACAATTATTTTGACATTCGTCCCCCTTCCCCTCTTAAAAGGGCTGTGAGTGGTTTTGCCAGTTTTGCATAATCTCTTATAAATCTTCTATAAAACTCGGATATACCTAGAAATGATCTTAAATCCTTAAGAGTTTTTGGATAAGGAAATTTCTGGATTGCTTCTTTCTTCGGATTTGTTTTAATTCCTTTTGTGGACACAATAAATCCTAAGTATTCAACTTTATGTTTAAGAAAGTAGCACTTATCCAGTTGGACTTTCATATTAGCCTTTTTTAATGTCTCAAACACTTTTTCAATGTTTTGCAAATGAATTTCCTTATCTTCCCCGAAGATAATTATGTCGCTATGTAAACGTAGGAACATTTTCCTATAAGGTCCCTTAGAATATTATCTAAAATTCTCTGGAAGATTGCTGGAGCGTTTTTCAATCCAAACGGGAGTCGAGTAAATTCATACTTGCCATTGTTTACAGAGAATTCGGTTTTAGGGATATCTTTTTCATTGAGTGGGATCTGATGAAACCCACTCTTAAGGTCTAGAATTGTAAAAAATTTTTGACTTCGCATTTGGGCTAAAACTTCGTCTATCTCTGGAATCGGGTATTTATCCGCTGTGGTCTCTGAATTAAGTTTTCTATAGTCCACTACCATACGGAACTTCTTTTCGTTGGAAGCATCACTTTTTTTGGGACACCCCATATTGGTGAGTTGTATGGAGATTCTGAATGTCTGATAATTCCTTGAACAGATAAATGGGGTTATCTGTTGTTGTTTTTATATCTGCTTTGATTGTGGTTGTATAGGTGAGCTTCTCATCTGGTTCTATAAATAAATTTGAATATTTTCTGCATAATGTCTGAAGTTGTTTTGCCTGTGAACTTGATAAATGACTTGTTCGTATTTCTAATTGGTTTACGAATTGAGAGGTTTGTTGTCATATATTTACTTTGATGTAATGTTTTATAATCATGAAACCTTTTTCAGTATGAATTACAGCATCTAATGTTTTTAGGCTATCGTTGCCAAGTATACCGTGGAAAGATTTTAAAGGTGGTAAAAGAAAAAATTTATGTTTTGTATTGATTCCGAAGAGGTTAAAGTTCGTGTGTTGCGTTATTGTAATCTTTCCTCCTACTGAGTCTGCGTTAAACATTTTTTCGTTAGGTAAAGGATTTTTGACCAAGGATGGTTGAATGAATGTAGTTCTTGTTTGAACCAGTATCTATTAAGAAATTTAAGATTTTTCCTTTCTTTGTCTTAGTTAGTCTAAAAAATGAATGTCTGAAGAATTGGTTTCGTTATTTTCCTCCGTATCGGGCTCAGAATATTTGTCCAGGTACTCGTCTAAATGTTCTAGTTCTGGATCTTGTGTGGTCATTTGGGAGTAATATTCCTCAGTTTCCTTTTGCTCTTCATTAGAATTTAAGCTACCGAGTTGGTTTATTCTCTGAAGTTTTTGTGGTGGAAGGTTAATTTGGTTTGGTATTGGAGCTGGTCTTCTAAATGTTGGTCTGTTGTCTTGAAGTCTGTTTGCGTAATTAATCGCTCTTGTTTGTAGCGAACTGTCTATCTCCATGTGTACAGGTGGCTTTTTTTGAAAAGGTCTGGGTGGTGGAGTGGAATATTGTGGGTTTGTTGGGATAAGTCTATTATTGTTATATGATGGCCTAAAAGTTTGTTGATTTGCTGGAGTTAAATAATTAAAATTATATTGTCTAGGGGGTGTTGTAGGCTGCTGTTGGTTTCCTTAATAAAATCGTGTTTGTTGTGTTGGTTGGAAATAAGGTCTTTGGAGGTTTTGTGAAAAATGTGCTAAATGTGAATAAAATTAAGTTTGTTGGACGTGGTTATTAGTATTTCTTTTAGGTATGGGTGGTACTGCAAATTTGTTGGAATTGAATGCTTGTTGTGTACGAAATTTTGATTTCCATTTTCTGACACAAGTAATGAGCTTGCAGAAGATCAGTTGACTCACGCATTCCTAAGAGTCTTGCCAAGTCGCCTCTACGGCCTCTGACAAAGGTATCTAATGCCTTGTCACGGTAAGTTTTTGTTAAAAGTTGAAGAGCTTCTGTGCCTGCATTCATACAAGCGATTTTATTCAATATGAGTGTTAAATGTAAGTAAACTTCCTGATAAAACTGTTGAACTGAATTGTTACCCTGGATGAGGCTAGACATTTGATATTCTAGCATTCCTATGTCTCTTTTGTCGGCATAGTGGGTAGTAAGACATGCTGAGATGGCTTCCCAATTAAGAGGAGTATTGTAGGACTCCAGTGCGGTGTCCGCATTTCCTATTATTTTATTTCGCCCGACATTCAGAATTCCAAAATATTTTGGGATTCCTTTATGAGCATCATATATGTTCAAGATGCGATCCACGCTTTTTTTCTATGATGAAAATTCTTGGGGTCTCCTGAAAAATCTCTAATGCATCTGACTACGTCTGAAATCTTGTCGAGTTCTGTTAAATTGTCTCTATGAGCCTGATCTATTCCCTGATGTGTCGGGATAATTGTTCTTGGACTTACTAATGTTGGTATTATTAAAGCACATTCTCTAATGCAGAGCCTATGCACAGCTTGACTTATAGCGGCTTCCATTTCTGGATTAAGTGTTCTGGGGTTATCAGTTGGATTAGGGGGTTGGTTAATCACCGGTGATCTTATTAAATTGTTTGGATTCATGATTACCGAAGGTTTTGTCGAAGAGCAAAGGCAATTAAACAGATTTGCGGATTCCTAACCCAAAATTCAACTTAAAAATTTATATGAACAATTTAAACAACTTGAATGATGTTTTGGAAAGTGGGTTTGATCTTAAATTTTCCTTACGTTTATTTGTTATTTTTGATAATTTTCCTTGGAAAATTATTTGTTTTAGTTATATCTCTTATTTTTCAAAACAGTATAGGAGAGACAAAAAAATACAATTACATTTGAATTTCATTCTTTATGTTATTTCAATAATCTATATAATTTTTTCAATTTATAATACGTATTTACTATTAATTTTACAAAAATGAATAAATAAAAAATTCTATAGTTTCTTTGTTCAATTTGTTTCTACTTAAATTTAATTCAATTTTTATTTATCTCATAATCCTTGATACTTTTCCGTAATTTATATTTTCAATTAGTTTCAAAATTAAATTAATTTCGATTAATTTCGTTTACTTTTTTTCTGTTTTAAATTTCAAATTTAAATAAATTTCAATTAGTTTAGTTTACTTTTTATTTTTTCCTATAAAGAGCTAGATATGCCCTTCATCAATTGATCAATTAGATTTAATTTTAACTAGATTTTCACTTTAATTCACATTTATTTCGTAATTAATTAGAAATACTTTTTTTTCTTTTTTATGTAATTTTTATAATATTTTTATAAAAAGATAAGTTTCAAAGTTAAGCGTTGCTACATATTTAGATAGCTTATTCAACTAATTTAAAATTTTTTTCAATAAACTTCTAAAGACTGATATAGTATTATTTTAATTTAGTTATATTCAAATGACTTACAATAAAATGATGAATCATAACAGCTTGGTGAGATAGTTCCTTTTTTATTCGTTCTTTAGATCGACGACTCAGGCCTCAACTCGATGCTTTTCTGCTACGTCGCGGTTATCTTCAACTGAAGTTTACTGCTAGATGAACGTTGTACTTCTTGAGTGGTTGTTTGTTATTCTAACGCACTACTTGAGGGTGTTAATGTTTTTGAATAAATTTTACTTCTTTAGTAAATCACTTTGTTGTTCTAAAGCACTACTTGAGGGCGTTAATGTTTTTATATAAATTTTACTTCTTTAGTAAAGCATTTTGTTATTCTAAAGCACTACTTGATGGCGTTAATTTTCCGTTGGGCGCCAGTTATAATGAAAACACTTTATTATATTTTTTTCATAACCTTTTTTATTATTACATCGAGCGTCTGCTCGGTTTTAATGTGAGTTTATAACTGGCTTAAAAACTAATTTAATATCAGCGTACGAAAGAATCTTTTAGAGGAGATCCAAAGTAAGGCAAGCTTATCATATTACGTCATAGCGACTTGCAGTTATTGCTGCAATCGCTTGACTCGGGCAACAGATGTGTGTCAGCGGGTTGTTGACACTTTGGCTGTTGCGAAAGCGCGCAATGAAGAAATGTTTTATTTAAATAAATGGACACTTCAGCTATTGCAAAATCGCGTAATTATGAAATGTTGCGGAAAATATTAATATTTTCCGTAGAAATGTTTGGGTCGTTAACTTGTATAAATAACTAAATTTACAAATTTTAATTTTAGGCGATAAACTGCCATCACATATAATTGAATTAAAGACAAAAAACGCAAAATCACACCTCCATCTTTTTTCCTCAGTTTTTAATAAATAAAAGATCACTTTTTGAAAGTTTAAGCAAAATCCAAAAATAGTTTTCACAGCTGAAATTTTCAGATTTTTTAACAATTTTTAGAAAAATTATATTTTTCAAACTATTTTTTTTTATATCTGATCTAATTAAAAGATTTCTTAAAAAAGAAATACCATCAAAAGCATTAGATTCTATATTTTTCAAAAATATACAATTTTATATACTTCGAACATCTCGTTCGAGAGTAATGATATTTTATCTGTAGAAGGTATATGCAAAGACGAAAATTGGTAAATTCACAGAAAAAATAATCAATTTTCAGCTCATGCTGTGTCCAAATCTTCACGTATTTTCAAAATTTTTGCAGAATTCTCTTAGTTGAAGAATTACACAGTACAACACATGATTTTGGGACTCAATTCTGAGAACTGCACGTAAAGTAGCCCCGAAAAGAAGAAGTTCTGCATAATTCGTTTTGTCAAGTTACATGCCATAATAATTTTATATCGATTTCAAGTTAGTAAATATCGTATAGGGGAATTTGTCATGTCTTAGGCTCGTTTGTTTGACACAACTCGAGAACCACTTGACCGATTTAGCTGAAAAAAAATTTTAAAAAATTAAGAATAACAATTCCTTTAATCTGTTCATATAACGTTTCCCTACATAAGCAACAGTTTCGCAGTTATAAATAAATGTATGAAGAAAAAAAATATTTTTTGCCTGAAAATAATTTTTTTTTTTTTAAATTTATAAAAAATCCAAAACGGAAAAAAGTTTCAAGTCCTATTACTTTCCCGTAAAGTCACATAACCTATGAACAAAATGAGACATAGATAAACTTAAATTGGAATTAAATTATTATGGCATGTAACTTGACAAAACGAATGATGCAGAACTTCTTCTTTCTGGGGCTACTTTCACGTGCAGTTCTCAGAATTCAGCCCTAAATCAATGAGCTGAAAAATGTTGTACTGTACTATCTGTCGATTGATATATGTCATAGTATTAAAAAAAATAAATACAAGTTAGTTTTGGTCGCAATTATTACACTGTGAGACGTAAAAAAACGACAAATAGCATATTACGAGCGGGTAAAACGTGTAAACGGGTAAAGCGGGTGAAAAGAGCGGGATTAAAATGACATGCCTTTAAAAATATATAAATTAAGGATCCTCTTCCTTTATAATTTCTTAATGGCATACGTGACTATTAACTTTTTAACATATTTTTTGAGACAAACATCATATTTACCTATTAAACGAACCAATTCTAAAAATTTTCCATGACCAATGAACGCATCTTGTAACATATAAGCTGACTCCTGTTCATATTCTCGAAGCTAATTCGTATTTTGCATATTATTTATATAATGTTAATTATTCTTTTAAGAATAAAAAGCCTTTTTGTATTTACTTGAGGCAAAGAATTTACTTCAGATATTTGATTGAAGCAACTTAAGTTTGCAATACACAACCACGTTTTCAATGTTGGTGTAAAATATAAATAAGCTTCAGAAGAGTTTAAATGTCAAGAAGTTTTTGCATGTTCTTCTATAGATTGGTGCATATACCTTCTTCATAATAAAATGAATACAGGAGCAATTTTATCACTTCCATCTTTTTTGATGCTTTTTGGATATTTTTCTAACGTTTCATTTTCAGCCGTATTTTCTCGGAACTTCTTAAAATTTTTTGTGAAGACATTTCTATAAAAAATTAATTTTATTATTTCTAAGAGCTCTTTGGTTCACCCTTCCATAAAAAAGTATCAGGAATACTAGCAAATGCTATGTAATTAAGTTTTTATAAAAATATACCTTTATAAGTTTGTTTGGAAAATTGTTTTCATTTGATATGTATATTAATAAATGTGCTTTAAAATATTAACTATTTGAAAGATATGCAATAAATGCAAATGTGGAACAAAGACTAAATTTTGCTAATTAAAACGGCTAGGGATCATTTTCTTATTTGATATACGGCAATCGGCCCCAAATTGCACCGGCCCTTCTGGAGTCCAGATCCTCCAGTATGGCCAGTCCGCCACTGGAAGTGAAGATGTTGAATATATTTTGAGGTTTTCAGGAAATATTAGTGCACAAATCGGACTCACTAGCCAGTACACAATAGCCGCTGTAGTAACGTGTTTTTTTAATATGTAAGCCCGACAAATTTTAAAACCTCCCCCAAAAAAAATTTCTGGTTGCGCGCCTGAAGATAATTGATAGATTAGGTGTAAATTCATTAGTACAAATTAACGACAAACATAAATTATTCCACAACATTTTAAAGATATATTTAAAATACTATAAGTAAATTTACTAAAATTTACTAAAACTAAGTTATTCACTTCTAGAAATAAACGACAAAAATATATTGTTGCAAAAATAGATAAATATACAAAATATATATAACAAATAGACATTTGTAACTATTGCAAATAGTATAAGTAAATAACTAAAATATACATATTAACAAATTATACAAGAAAACATTCCGAAAATTCATATAAACCCCCATATGTAAACTGCTACTAAGCTTCTCCAATCTTAAAAAATTATTTCAAGTAATAATTTTTCGCGGAAAGAAAAGGGTGTAGTGGCAAAACACAGCCAGCCCACGGTATAATAAATATTTGAGTCAATTAAATGTGTAACACTTAATTAACTAGTTTTCGTTTTGTTTATTTTCTTTCATTCATTACTACTCTGGATCAAACAATTGTTGAAGCATTGAAGCATTGAATTGAAGCATTGTTGACTTTGAAGGTGCAGTACAGTTACACTGTGGAACAAATTCAGGTTAGCAAAAGTTAGGTCGATTCTGAGAGTGAGGGGTGAAAATAGAGGCTAAATTAGAGGACCCGTATCGCGGCGTTTGTTTATGTTAGTTCGATTTTTTTTTTTTAAACGACCTTCGAACTTTGCAGTCAAATGCAGATTTTCAGCATATTGTTTATATGGTTTTTTGGCTATAATTCGTCGACAAATTGATATTTTTTCAATCTGTAAAAGCCAAATTATTGCTAGAGACCTGTGCAACAATTAAAATTTTTTAAAAAATTGATTTAGAAAATTTTTGTGGTGCTTATGAAGCAAAATGTTGGAAAAATTATTTTTTTTTTCATGCTTTTTGAAAATATTTTCCACAAAACTGAGTCTTTTTTGCTTTCTGTTTGATCTATAATATGCTTCTCAGTTTCTTCAATAAATTTCATTTGAGATTAAATAGATCAATTTATTGGTGAAACTTAAATTTAATCAATTTTATTTGAGAATATGAAGAGGAGTTTTGGAAGCAGTAGAAATAAAATACTGGTATTTTAAGTATATTTAGTAGAATACAATTTTAAATAAAGATAAGTTTTTTAGCACTAAGCTTCTGGAAACATAACTCTTTTTCTTTTTATCCACACAAGTACGGCGTAAGGCCATTAATAGAAAAAGCCATAAAGATCGGCATATAGGTATCCAGGAATATTCTCATTTGAGTAACAACACATCTTGAAACACAACACGGCTTAAAGACAAAAAACTTTAAACCTCTGTATCTGGTGATTGAGTTTCTCTAACAGATAAGAGTGATATTCAGATGAAATTCAATATGGTCGATTCAAGATGGCGGCCAAAACCAGGAACAAGGTTTGTCAAAGAACTTTATTGGAAAACAAAAGAAGGAAACTTATTGAGTCGACAAATCAAAGTCTGACACCATTTCAAGCACTTGGCCTATATTATGACTTCAAATTATCGGTAAGGCGTTATAGAATATTGCGTTCTGTTGTAAACAGTCTTCATCATGAATGTTTCCTTGATTACAAAATAATTGAAACATACAAAAACCACCTTATACCAAAGCCTATTATAGTTTCAGAAGTATCAGCTGAAGTAAGAATGCAGGACTTGCTTAATGAAATCGGGCATCAATGAATTGTTATCTATGCGGAGCGACTCTATCTGTTCGAATTCTTTTCATTGCATGCAAAGAACTATAGACGAAAGACATCTACAATATCGATTTTCTACATTGCATGCATGGATTAAAACATTTTAATGCTTAATTCATATTGCATACAGGATGCCCTTCAAATGCTGGCAGGTACGCGGCGAAGAAAACAAACAAATTTTTTTAGAGTAATAAATAAAAATACAAAAAGAGTTTAGAGATAAAATGGTCTTATTATTGATGAAGTGAAAACAGGATATGGCACTTCAAACGATGGGAATAAGAAGGTTTTCAAAACAAAAGGAAATGATTTTAAAGATTTGTTGCCATATACTATAGAAGAAAGTACAGATGCCGATGTTCATAATGGCTTCATTTCTGATATAAGTTTTGAAGATTTTGTTTCAAGTGACACTTCGGATGAAACAGATTAAGGCGGTCTTCTCATTCAAAACCCGTTTTTTGGACCCTTTTTAAAAAAATTCTTATTTGAAAACGCAAAGAATAATTGAAAACTTTTTTTATTTATTGTATTACAAAAGGTTCAAAGTAAATAAAAAAATTTTTTTTGCCTCGATACGTGGGCTGTTCAAAAAGTAATGAGACTTCAAAGTTGGTGGTGAAAAAAAAGGTGTCGTCACGGCGGCCACGATTCCGGGTCTCCGGAGCGTCTGAAATGAAAAAAAAACGGGGTTATAATCAGTATAGATGTAATTCTCGGGTGAACCTCAAGCTTAATTTTGTGATTTTTTTTGACAAAATGGCGGCCATTCAAAAAAAAAAATTTCAATTTCGGGTTTTTTTTTGTGGTTTAGTGTAAAAAAAAATAGTAAAAAATTTTTTAAAATTATGGTCGAGGTTTACCCGAGAATGGTGACAATTCTGCGTCGATTCCACTTTGTTTCATGAAAATCGGTTCAGTTGAACTGGAGATATCATGGCCGCCAGTTCGAAAAACGTTGGTTCGAGATAAACGCGTTTAAAGGTTGAAGTAATTTTTTTGGGGAAAAAAAAAAAAAAATCAAAAATGTTTAAATGCAGTTTTAAAGAGCTGAAAATTTTTACTTACAAATATTAGTCGGCGATGCCAGCTCCATACAGGCCACCTTCCTCTTTTTCGTAGAAACTGCTTTCTGCTGCCCTCTCTGCTCTGCAAGCCGTTCTGCCAGCTTTTGATGATGCCGCAGCTCGAGTCTCTGATCGGTTCAATCTGTCTTCATTGCGACATAGTGCGTATTCGTATGCGTTTTTGCCAATAGCAATACCCATCAAACCCATAATTTTAAGTATGGGTATAAAACCGTCGTTGAAGAGGCACGTTGCAATGAAATTGGCCACTTCGATGGTGCGTGCGCCTGAGTTGATGTGTTTGGGCGAAAGTGACCAAAGAACAGAATTGTAGGACTCATTGGAATTCTGAGTTTCAGATCCAAGGCATCTTTCAAGCAAATTATCTGCCGACAGCGCTTCGTAAGCTGGTTTTTTTACCTCCATCACCTTCTTGTCCATCAGACCTTGCTTCACAAAAAAGGCTGTATCTTCTAAAGTATTTCGAATTTCTAAAAATCCTTTTGGGGGCATATTCACAACTACCCAAGCTATAAATAAAGTTGAAAAAAAAGTTGCTCAATGAGAAGACCCCCCTTAACTACAGAAATTTTTATACATAATTTTTTCTATTTGTAATTTAACTTTCACTTTTATTTTCTTTTTTATACATATATTAAATATATGAATATATTATTTTTTAAAAAATTTCTTTAATAGATGATCTCAAATTGTTTTTGTGTTAAAAATTTGGTGTTTTGGAAATTTGGTTTAATTTAGGGTAGCACAAAAGGAAGTAAGCATATTTTATAAAGAATCTTTATTTAAAAAAACGCCTGTTTTACAAAATTGTAAAATGAAAGTGTTGTAAAAACGTGGGTTATATGGGGGAGGGGGGGGGGTATCCCCATACAATTCATGTTATCAATTCATGTTATTATAAGCAAAAACTTAGTAGGGATAAAATAACGTTCTCTATGTTATTTTGTTCAAATGAAGTAATTATGATAAAAGTACTCTGGTTTTAAGAATTGAAGTTTTATGAGGGATACCCCAAAAACTGGTCTGACCCAGCCCATTTTTAGTAAAGACCATTGCTATAATACTGAAAATATTTGCGTGTGATTATAATAAAATAAAGTATGGTATTTATTTTTAAAGATACGAGATTTTTAAAATCCGGGTCATATGGAGGGTACCCCGAAGAATGTTCTGATTATAGCCATTTTTGTCCGATTTGGCCAATGTTTGGAAAATTTCTTAATCTATGTAAAGAGAGTCGTCCACACCAAATTTCGTTGCTCTGCGGCAATTGCAAATAGTTTTAGCCACAGCTTATATGAACCGATTACACTGCGCCTGCGTGAATTTTTTTAGATTTGCGTGCAATTTTTTATTTTGGTATTTTGACTAATACTGACAAAGGCTATCGAACTATCGCTTGATCCATTTGCGTTTTTATTTGAAAGGTATCTTCTTCAGAACATGCTGCAGCTTTGTTAATGACTAGAAAATTTCTTTTTTAAGAACTTTAAAAGTATCTTAACCCTCTACAGCCTCATACCGCCTTAAGGCGGGCGTTACAAAAACCGTTAGCATTTAAATTTGAAATTGTAAAAAAACAAATAAACAAAATTTATTGCATATAAAATAATTCGCAGAATCATTGACTTCTTGCTACAACAGAATTTGTCGCTTACTTTCCCCGCAAACGTCAGTTGTAGTTAGGTATCCGAGTGAAACAGAGCAAATAATTATTTTTTAAGAAGTGATAAATTGGAAAATTCAGAATAAATACTTATCGTGGTCGAATTAAGGAAAAAAAATATTGGTGAGTAGTTTATAGTGTTATCTGTTCAGTTCAGTTGTTTTTAGTGCATAATACTTGTTTACAGTCCTTATATTTGCGTAAGCAGTCAGGCCGCCTGTAGGCGGTATCAGGCTGAATAGTGAAAAAAAATGTTTGCATTTCATGGCTTAAATGCGTTTTTGCTTGAATTTTTTATAGATATGAATCGTGGATTTTCCAAAAAGCTTTCGGCGTTATCCGATACACAAATCGAAGATATAATGGATGGTTTGGATTCCGAAGATTTTGAGGAAACTGAGGGCGGAACGGATTGTGAAGGTGATTTTGACAGCGACGAAGACATTAACGATTTGGAATTCATCCTTGACGAAGATACTGTCAACGAAGTGCTAGCAATGTCCGACTCAGCTCTTGGAGAAATATTTGCGTCTGATTTGCCTGAAAACCTGGACAGTGGTAACATATACATTTCTGGTAAAACACAAGAGAATGTTGAATGCAACCTCCATTCCTCCACGTCTAACACAGGTGAGTTGTCTACGTCTTCCGGTGGTGAAAATTTTGAGCATATCATCGGAGCTATAACTAAAAAAACGATGAAAAAGTTGACGAAAAATAAATCTTCTGATACAACAAAAGTCAACCCGATGGATATAAATCCAAAATCTAATGAATTCAAAAATATACTATGGCGGAAAAACAATTTAAATATCCATAGATCTGAAGTAGAATTTCTTGGAATAAAAAGGGGCTCTAGTTTTAAACTAATTGACACGCCATTCAAATGCTTTTCTTATTTTCTTGATGACGCCATTTTTGATCTCATCACGGAACAAACGAATCTTTATGCTACCCAGAAAAATATTAACACAAAGTTTTCCGTAACTTCATCAGAGTTTCGGAAAAACATTGGCATATTGATTTACATGTCAGTTTTTCGGTATCTCAGTATACGATCTTACTGGGCGAATTATTCTTTTCAAGCAATTCAAGATATAATGACAAGAAATCGATTTGAGCAAATTCGAAGTAACTTGCGCTTCAATGATAATAGTAAAATGCCGCCTAGAGATTCGCAAAAATATGATCAACTGTACAAAGTCAGACCACTGATTGATCACTTCAATAGTGTAGACAAACTGTGTAGATGAACAAATGTGTTCCACAAAAATGTCTACATTTTTACGACAGTACATGCCTGACAAGCCTCATATATGGGGCATGAAGCTCTTTGTTTTGTGTGACTCATAGGGGTTTTCTTATGGATTTGAGGTGTATTGCGGTGCTGGAGATAACGTTGTGCCACCAGATGCTCCAGACTTAGGAGCTTCTTCTAATGTCGTTGTGCGTTTAAGTCAAATTGTTCCTAGCTTTAAGAATCATATTATGTATTTCGATTATTTTTACACATCCTTGCCGCTCCTTGTTTATCTAAAGACTCGCGGAATTTATTCCTTAGGGACTATACGCTCCAACCGAATACCAAATGTAAAGCTGCCTTCAGATTCTGAATTAAAAAAACAAGATCGAGGATTCTCGGTAGAGTACACTGCATCTGCTTACGGTGTTGACATTTCGAATGTGGTCTGGAAAGATAACAAGCAAGTTAGAATGGCGTCTACCTATTCGGGAATTGAACCATTGCAAGGTGAAACAAACTTTAAGCCAACGGTTACTCGATATATTCGCGCTGAAAAAAAGTACACTGAAGTTCCTTGTCCAAACGTTATTCAAGAATACAATCACCACATAGGAGGTGTTGATTTGATGGATGGACTCATCGGACGTTATCACATCCCTGTGAAATCATCAAAATATACCAACAGATTGTTTTACAAACGCATTAATAAGCCGTATCCTAAGGATGAAAAAACTCAACTCCCTTCTTTCCGATCTCAAATCGCACAAGTATTGTGTTCATACCAAACAACAAAGACTCCAGGGAGTCCGCGAGTGGTCGTCCAGAAAAAAAAGAGGATTTCGACCGACCTCATCAGCTCTCGCCAGGTGCCTCTGCTTTGCGCGCACCTTCTTCAATCGGATACACCAAGTGCGGTTAGGGCTTCCTCAGCCTGGTCCATCCATCGGAGGCATGGTCTCCCTCGTCGTCGTTGACCAGCGACCCTCGCCTCGAGCACCTTTTTCGCTGGAGCTTCGTCGTCCATACGATGGACATGACCCAGCCAGCGTAGTCGCTGCACAGTTATACGCCGAACTACGTCAATGTCTTCGTAGAACTCATACAGCTCGTGGTTAATTCGGATGCGATAGTCATCGCCGACTCGAACAGGACCGAAGATTTTGCGAAGAACTTTTCTCTCGAACACCCCCAGAGCGGCTGCGTCAGTTTGCGAAACAACCCATGCCTCAGCGCCATAAAGCAGCACAGGTAGAACGAGCGTCTTGTAGAGTGTTAGTTTTGTCGATCGAGAGAGGGCTCTGGAACTTAGTTGCTTACTGACCCCGTAGTAGCACCTGTTAGCAATTATTGTTCTTCGCTTTATCTCCAGGCTGACTTCGTTGTTGGAATTAATGGCGGTGCCAAGGTTTACGAACTCCTTGACTACTTCAAAGTTATAGCTGCCGGATGAAACGTGGGAGTCTAAACGCCGCGCTCCCTTGTTTGTAGACAGCATATACGTTGTTTTACCCTCATTTATCGTCAAACCCACTTTGGCTGATTCCCTTTCGATAGCGGCGAATGCAGCGGTAACATCTCTCTTGGTTCTGCCAACAATATCAATATCATCAGCATACGCAAGGAGTTGGACACCTTTATAGAAAATGGTGCCATTACGATGCACACCGGCCTTTCGTACGATCCCCTCCAATGATGTTGAAGAGATCGCAAGACAGTGGATCGCCTTGCCTGAAACCTCTTTCGGTATTGAAGGTTTCGGAGAGGTCATTTCCTACCTTGACGGAGCTGCGTGTGTTGCTCAACGTCATTCTGCAAAGTCTTATCAACTTTGCAGGTATACCGAACTCAGACATTGTTGCGTATAGGCAACCCTACTCGGGCTATCGAACGCAGCTTTAAAATTGACAAAGAGATGGTGTGTGTCAATTTGATTTTCGTGGGTTTTCTCCATGATTTGTCGTAGCGTGAAAATCTGGTCTATGGTGGACTTATTAGGTCAAAAGCCACACTGATAAGGTCCAATCAGTGTTTTTGTAATCGGCTTTAATCTTTCACACAGTACGCTTGAGAGAACCTTATATGAGATGGAAATAAGACTGATACCTCTATAACTAGCGCAGATTGTAGGGTCTCCTTTCTTAAGTATAGGGCACAGTACACTGAGGTTCCAATCGTCGGGCATGCTTTCTGCTAGCCATATTTTGCTGATGAGCTGATGCATGCGCCTTATCAATTCATCGCCGCCGGTTTTGAAGAATTCAGCTGACAGGACGTCAGCACCCGCTGCTTTATTGTTTTTGAGTCGTTGGATAGCAACTCGAACCTCTTCTTGGCTAGGTGGTGATACTTCCACTCCGTCATCGTCGATTGGTGGCACTGAACTGCGCTCTCGATGGGCGGCATTGGTGGAATCGTCGCCAGTAAGTAAATTGGAGAAGTGCTGTCTCCACAATCTTAGCACACACTGTCTATCCGTATTCAGATCTCCATTTTCGTCTCTGCAAGTGGATGCTCCGGGCTTGAAACCTTGAGTTAGACGCTTAACCCGCTGATAGAATTTTCGTGCATCCTTCTTGCCCTGGTAAACCTCTAGTTCCTCACGCTCACGCTTTTCCTGCTCTCTTTTCTTGCGTCTGAAAAGGCGCTTCTTCCTTCCTCTTTTCGCGGTAGTTTTCTCGCACGGCTCGCGTTGCAGCTGACTGCAGCGTTTTTCTGTATGCGGCGTTTTTTACTGCAGTCGCGATTCGACACTCCTGATCGTACCATTGGTTCCGAGGTTGTGGGCGCCGGAAACCAATGACTTCTTCAGCGGCAGCGCGCAGTCCAGAGGTTGGTTGGTTGAGCTTAACCGAGAGTTGAGCGGAGTAGGCTTCGGCAGTCCGTTGTAATTGCAGCTTAGCGACATCTACCTTTCGTTGCATTCCTGTGCGTATGTTCTTCGCATTGCATAATCGCATGCGGATCTTGGCTGCAACAAGATAATGGTCGGAGTCAATGTTGACCCCCCGAAATGTACGCACATCTAGAACACTAGAGGCATGCCTTCCGTCGATTACAACATGATCAATTTGGTTTCGCGTTTTTTGATCCGGGGACAGCCAGGTAGCCTTGTGGATGTCGAGGTGCTTAAATCTGGTGCTAATAACTACCATGTTTCGTGCCGTGGCGAAGTCGATCAGTCTTAGACGGTTGTTCGTGGAGGTCTCGTGAAGACTGAACTGACCGACAGTGGGGCCAAAGATGCCTTCCCTTCCGACTTTCGCAATAAAATCGCCGAGAACTATTTTCTCGTCATGGACCGGAAGGTGGTCATATACATCCTCAAGACTAGCGTAGAAAGCGTCCTTGACAGCTTCGTCCTTTTCCTCCGTCGGGGCGTGCGCGCAAATAAGGCTTATGTAGAACAATTTTGCCTTGATGCGGATTGTGGCAAATCTTTCGTTCACAGGTGTGAACCGGGAAACAAGGTTTCGTAGTTTCCGGCTAACGACGAATCCACATCCAAATTCGCACCTCTCCGCATGGCAGCTGTAGTAGATATCGCAGTGTGCTTGTTTAGAGCAGCATTGCCCTTTCCATCGCATTTCCTGGATGGCGGTGATGTCAGATTTAATTGTTTTGAGGGCTTCCGCCAGTTGGATAATGGCACCTTCCCTATAAAGGGTTCGAACATTCCAGGTGCATATCCGTAAATCATTGTCCATTTTTCGTTTGCGGGGGTCGTCAACGTAATTGGGGTTCTTATCCGAGGCTGGTTTAGTTTTCATTGGGCAGTAGTAATGTGGCGGGACCCAAACCCTGCGCACATTCCATGTTTAAGGTCTATGGATCGACCTGTCGCTCAAATTAGCCATCAAACTGACGGATGCCAGTTTGCCGTTGCCCAGGGAACACCACTTGGAGGTTTGAGTCGACTTGAGACGATTTAAACATGGATAACGCTGGCCTCACCAGGTTGAGGCGGCCAGACACGTTGCCATGTGAAAGTTCGCCCCCTGTTCACCTAATCAAACGCCTAAAGATAAATCAAGCGCTTGTCAAAAAATGTTGACATTAGTGCCATATCAATTTTTATTTTGTTGGCTTTATGTATAGAGTATAATAAATAAATTCTATACAATATTATATTGTGAAGTAACAAATTTAATGTGCGGGAATTAAACAAAAGAGTATTAGTACTCCAACCACAGCTCTATCTAGGGAACTAAACGCCCTTTAACCCAGTTGTTTTCCACTTTTTTTTTTAATTTAATTTATGCAATTAATGGGGAACAGGGGGAACAGGGGGAACAGGGGGAACAGGGGGCGAACCTTCACATGGCAACGTGTCTGACCGCCTCAACCTGGCGAGGCCAGCATTATCCATGTCGAAATCGTCTCAAGTCGACTCAAACCTCCAAGTGGTGTTCCCTGGGCAACGGCAAACTGGCATCCGTCAGTTTGACGGCTAATTTGAGCGGCGGGTCGATCCATAGACCTTAAACATGGAATGTGCGCAGGGTTTGGGTCCCGCCACATTACTACTGCCCAATGAAAACTAAACCAGCCTCGGATAAGAACCCCAATTACGTTGACGACCACCGCAAACGAAAAACGGACAATGATTTACGGATATGCACCTGGAATGTCCGGACCCTTTATAGGGAAGGTGCCATTATCCAACTGGCGGAAGCCCTCAAAACAATACAATCTGACATCACCGCCATCCAGGAAATGCGATGGAAAGGGCAAGGCTGCTCTAAACAAGCACACTGCGATATCTACTACAGCTGCCATGCGGAGAAGCGGAGAAATTCGGATGTGGATTCGTCGTTAGCCGGAAACTACGCCACCGCGTTTCCCGGTTCACACCTGTGAACGAAAGATTGGCCACGATCCGCATCAAGGCAAAATTTTTCTACATAAGCCTTATTTGCGCGCACGCCCCGACGGAGGAAAAGGACGAAGCCGTCAAGGACGCTTTCTACGCTAGTCTTGAGGACGTATATGACCACCTTCCGGTCCATGACATGAAAATAGTCCTCGGCGATTTTAATGCGAAAGTCGGAAGGGAAGGCATCTTTGGCCCCACTGTCGGTCAGTTCAGTCTTCACGAGACCTCCACAAACAACGGTCTAAGACTGATCGACTTCGCCGCGGCACGAAACATGGTAGTTAGTAGCACCAGATTTAAGCACCTCGACATCCACAAGGCCACCTGGCTGTCCCCGGATCAAAAAACGCGAAACCAAATTGATCATGTTGTAATCGACGGAAGGCATGCCTCTAGTGTTCTAGATGTGCGTACATTTCGGGGGGTCAACATTGACTCCGACTGTTCGCTCAACAATCAAATCAAATAAATAACAGAAAACCACTTTGTTTTAAATTCTACTTAAAAATATTTATTAAACAAAAAGATATTAAAAGGAGTTACACTTTATTAACTTGAAGGCAAGATCCACGTCTGTTACAGTAAACGGTTGAAAAGCGACAAACTAAAAAGCGGAGCAGCGTCAACTGCTTCAGCCCAAAATGTCTTGTACATACAGTACAAAGACAACAACAAAAATAACGCGATGAACAGTTTTATATACATTGTAGTTGTATAAACAAATAAATTGTGTGCTGCTAAGAGCACTGTTGAATGTTATAAATAACAAAAAAAAATGCAAGTTTGCATATTTGGTATGACGTGCCTCGAAGTTATTTAGATTATTGACTGGACAGCCATCCGAAACCTTTGTTTCAAGTGACTGAATAGTCATGAAAGAATTTAACTTAATTATAACTTAATTATAATAGTTCGCATTAAACATTCCGCCCCCCAAGGACGATAGTTCTTCAAGTATGTGCGAAGCCAGAGAGATATGCTTAGGTAAGTAGACCTCAAGGATGAGGAGTAAGGCCGATGGAGGTTATTGGTGAGTCGCCTGGTTGACTGGCTGCGCCTCGACTCGCAGCCGATGTGCCATTACTTTCATCGCTTTCTCGAGTGGAATCGTGGGAATCTATATTCGGAAGAAAACAAATTTTTCTGATTGGTCGTTTAAAAAATTTACCATTGCATTTTAAGGTAACTACGCGGACCAAGTTATCTTTGCCTGGATGAACTTCTGTAATGCGTGCTAAAGGCCATTTTCCAGGTGGACATCTCTCATCGTATAGTAAAACCAGATCTCCGATTCTTGCATTCGTGCGTATAGTTGCCCATTTTGGTCTCGATTGCATTCGACTTAGGTATTCTGAGCGCCATCTTGACCAAAAATGTTGTTTCATCTGTTCTATCAATCGCCAGCGATTGTTGCCGGTTGTTTTAAGATCGAGGAGGTCCTCATTTGGTATGTTGATTGTAGGCTCACCAATTAGAAAATGAGCGGGTGTGAGCGCATCGCAATTTTCAACATCTTCGTTAAGTGGACTTAGTGGTCGTGAGTTTAGACAGGCTTCAATTTCAGCTAGAAGCGTAGCTAGTTCTTCATAGTTTAAAACATGGTCCTGCATGATTCTTTTCAAATGATGCTTGGTAGATTTCACGCCTGCCTCCCATAAACCACCAAAATGGGGAGATGCAGGAGGAATAAAATTCCAGGTAGTACCTTCTTCAACCAAAAGTTCTCTCAGATCCTTCGTTAACGTAGAAGTATTTTTTGAATGCATTTTTTGTAAGGCAGTATCAGCACCTACAAAGTTTGTGCCGCAATCTGAATATATTTGACTACATTTACCCCTTCTTGAGACAAATCTTCGGAATGCAGCAATGAAAGCCTCAGTGGAGAGGCTCGATACGGCTTCTAAGTGGATGGCTTTAGTTACCATACACAAGAATATACATATATATCCCTTTGAAATTTTCGAATTTCGAAGTGAAGACTGTCGAACATCGATGGGTCCTGCATAGTCCACACCGCTATGTAGAAATGGTCGAGCTGGCTTAAGTCGAATTGATGGCAAATTTCCCATAAGTTGCTCAGCAGTTTTGGCGGTATACTTAAAACATACTAAACAGCGTTTCAAGATGTTTTGTGCGATATGTCGAGCATTTGGTACCCAGTATTTACAACGAACGAAGTTCAACATCAATTGAATGCCACCATGTAATGTTCTAACATGAGCATCTGAAAAGATTAGAAAGGTAAGTGGATTTTTATTTGATAAAAGAATTGGATGTTTCATAGATGCCGGAATGTCTGCAAGTTTAAGTCTGCCACCAACTCGTAAAATTCCAGTTTTGTCCAAGAAAGGACACAGGTTTGCAATAGCGTGCCCCTTTTGTAGGCAACCATTGGATATCTCTTCGATTTCTCTAGAAAAATCTATCTGTTGAGCTATTCGAATAAGATGATTAGTTGCCATTTGTATTTCTTGAAATGATATAAACCCTATACGGCGATCTTCCTTTTTGAGACAGTTATGATGAAATCGAAGCAGGTAACTGGTAATGATGAGTGTTTTTCTCAATGTAGAATATTTTACCAATATATCTGGATATGACTTCGAAACAAGATTCGATACTTGAACGGATTTACGTTCCTCTAAGTTTGTGTTTACTGCTGGATCAATATCGGACGGCCAAGAGGCAGGAACATCTCTCAGCCAAAGTGGACCATGCCACCATAGATCATGGTTAACTAGGTCTCGCGGCATAACACCTTTTGTTGCGCAGTCAGCTGGGTTATCCTTCGTAGGTACGTAACGCCACTGACTTATTGAAGTCAATCGTTGAATTTCAGCTACACGATTTGCTACATAAACAGTCCAGCGAATTGGTTGTGCTCTTATCCAGGCTAACACAGTTGTGCTGTCACTCCATAGAATTACTTCATCTATGGATCCTTCGAGTGATTCTGATACTTTGTTTATTAGTTTTGCCAATAACTGTGCTGCACATAATTCAAGCTTTGGTATTGATAATGTTTTAAGGGGTGCAACCTTTGTTTTTGCTTGTAATAACTGTATTATAATGTCTCCATTTTCCATTATAGTCCTTGAATAAACGGTTGCGGCAAATCCAACTTGTGAAGCATCACCAAATCCGTGTAATGAACATTTTCTTTGTTTAGAAATACCAATATATCTATGAATTTGTACCTCTTCTAAGTACTTAAGTGAGTTTCGATACTCCATCCACTCTATTCGTATATTGTCGGGGAGCAAATCGTCCCATTTGATGCCAGCGAGCCATAATTTTTGGAATAACAGTTTAGCAATAATTGTTGTCGGTGCCAGCCATCCTAGTGGATCAAAGAGTTTCGAAGCATCAGACAACAGGCTTCTCTTAGTAGGAGCCGATGATGTATCAAAGTTAACTATAAATGAAAAACAATCAGTATATGGTTTCCAATATAAACCTAATGCTTTTATAAAATTATCTTGATTAAGTTCAACAGAATCTGATGATTCCCTTAGCTCATGTGGTATTAATTGAAGTAAATCCATTGAATTTGAGGCCCATTTCCGCAAATTAAATCCACCAGCATTCAGTAATTTGCACAGTTCTTGTTGTAGAGCGAGGGCTTCTGGAACATCATCAGTTCCAGTCATGATGTCATCCACATAAATATCAGTCAAGAGCTTATCCGCTGCATCGGGATATCGATTATATTCATCTCTAGCTAGTTGTTGAAGAGTTCGAATTGATAAGAACGGTGCGGAAGTAGTTCCGTACGTTACAGTGTTTAATTTATATATTTGAACTGGTTCATTTTTAGATTTCCTCCACAATATTTGCTGATACCATTGGTGTTCTGGTTCTATAAGTATTTGTCTGAACATTTTCTCAATGTCAGAGCTCAACGCAATTTTGTGTCTGCGCCATCGTAGAATTATTTGAGACAAATCGCACTGAAGAGCAGGGCCTGGTGCTAACTCTTCATTCAACGACCGTTGATTACGATATTTGCTAGACCCGTCAAAAACTACACGAAGTTTTGTTGTCGTACTACTTTGTTTTTCAACTCCGTGATGAGGAAGATAATACGCATTTTTCTTTACGTCATGTGGGTACTCGCCTACTAGTTGCATGTGTCCAAGATGAAGATATTCATCCATGAATTTGCTGTATTCTTTATACAACTCAGGTTTTCTCTCAAAAGTTTTCTCCATATTACGTAGCCTAATGCTAGCACCAATATGAGAATCTTCAAAGTCTTGAATTGATTTTCCTTCAATTTCAGCTTTGAATGGCAATGATACTATATACCGACCTTTGTCGTCTCTTTTATAGTTCGAAATAAAATGATTCTCACATGCAACTTCTTCTAATGTAGGTACCCGTTTTTGGGTCAATTCTTCTTGTTCCCAAAAGCGCCTTAATTGATCATCTATTTTGCAAAAATGAGTGCTAATGGTGAACTCTTGATTCAAAGAACTTATTGGTCCAGAGAGTATCCAACCGAAATAAGTTTCTTGGAAAAGTAGTCCATTTTCATTTTTATGTTGGCCCTCTTTTAAGATTAAACCATATACATCAGCGCCTAATATAATATCAATTGGACGTGATTCGAAATATTGAGGGTCAGCAAGATTGAAAGGTAAGCTTGATGTTATTTTTAAAGGCGAAATGCTTCGATTTGGTAAGTATGTTGATAAATTTGGCAAAATAAAAGCTTCAACAGCAACAGAGAATGTGTCATGATTTGAATATAGTCGCATATAAGTGGACTTCCGTGCATAATTGACTTGATTAGGATTTACCCCATGAATTTTGAGGTGAGTAGAATGACAGCGAAGTTTGTATGTTTGCACAAACTGTTCAGTGATAAATGATCCTTGAGATCCTTGGTCTAGAAGTGCTCTTGCCCAAACTCTACCATTCGGGGTTTCAATTTTCAGCAAAAGTGTTGCAAGTAAAATATTAGTTAAGTATTGCGGCTGATGCGCATCGAGAGTGGAAACGTGATGGTTTTGTAAACTGCTTGAGCTTTGCTTGACTGTGATATTTTTAGCTGTCTCACTTGGAGAAGTATTATGTAGGAGAGTGTGATGCTTCTGATTACACACTTGGCAAGTATAGCTTGATTTGCAATCACAAGCCTTATGTCCGCTACTTAAGCAATTCATGCAAATTGATTGGCTTTTCACGAACTTAATCTTATCTTCCAATGAGTAAGATTTGAATGCCCAACACGAATAGAGGGAATGAGATTTTTTGCAGCAGAGGCAAAGTGATGATTTGTTAAGACTGAATGTCTTAAGCTGAGAGCGCGATGGCCCATTCATAGATTTTGGTTTAAAGGCAGCTTCAGCTGTGCCTAAGGTTTCTAACGTTCGGAAGGTACTTTCCAAGAATTGAAACAGATTTTCAAGTTCTGGAAGTTCATTTGAAGCTCTGAGAGTGTGCTCCCAATCTTTTCTAGTTTCTATATCAAACTTTTGTACCGTAAGGTGTACAATCATTGGGTCCCAATTATCAGTAGGGATATTTAGATTAGCAAGTGAAGATAGACATTCCTTGGTAGTATCTAATAAAGTTTTGATCGCTGAGTGCGAAGGCTTACTACACTTAGGAATAGCGAAGAGCTTTTGAAGAAGCGTGTCTACAATAATGCGTTTATTGTGAAACCTGTCCTCCAATGTCTTCCAAGCTAGATCATAATTTGCTTCAGTTGCAAATATATGTCTTATTAAATGTTCTGCCTCTCCCTTGACGGAGCCCTTAAGATAGAACATTTTCTCAATTTTGTTCAATGACTTATTGTTATGAACCAGAGATGTGTACAGGTCTCGAAATGAAAACCATTCTAGGTAATCACCTGAAAATGTTGGAACAGCAATTTTGGGCAGCCTTGTTTCTGCTCCCAAAATTGTGTCCTCTCGTTGCACATAGACTGTGCTAGAATGGGGTGGTGTGCATGGATCTATAACGCCTTCAGTTTGAATAATGTCTAAGAGTTCTCCCTTTAATTCGAAGGTTAACTCCCTATAATGATAATATATCTCTTCGGTAATGTATGGAATATCCTTTGATTCCAATGATGTTTCTTGAGCTATTTTTAATATATCGAAATGATTTTTCTTTACCTTATCAAAGTTGTTGTTCAGTTCATTTAACACGGTGGTAGAGTATCCTCTAGATTTACTTCTTCGTTCACGTACCATCTTTATCATGCGTGACAAATCGTCAAACGCATCGCGTTGTTCTTCAATTAATTTTTCCATCGTTGTTGATCTTTCAGATACAAAATACAGTGCTGATAATCACTAGAGTTCCAAGGAAATACAGTAGAGCAGCGGCACAGCAAGCTAATTGTAGCGCACAGCAGGGCAGCCCGGAAGTGCAAGATGATATTCCAATTAAATATAGCAGAGTTGTTATGAAGATGCAAACAAAAGCTTTTGAATGCATTTAAATTTCTGTTAAGTTCCCGGGTTTCGGCACCAAAAAATGTTCGCTCAACAATCAAATCAAATAAATAACAGAAAACCACTTTGTTTTAAATTCTACTTAAAAATATTTATTAAACAAAAAGATATTAAAAGGAGTTACACTTTATTAACTTGAAGGCAAGATCCACGTCTGTTACAGTAAACGGTTGAAAAGCGACAAACTAAAAAGCGGAGCAGCGTCAACTGCTTCAGCCCAAAATGTCTTGTACATACAGTACAAAGACAACAACAAAAATAACGCGATGAACAGTTTTATATACATTGTAGTTGTATAAACAAATAAATTGTGTGCTGCTAAGAGCACTGTTGAATGTTATAAATAACAAAAAAAAATGCAAGTTTGCATATTTGGTATGACGTGCCTCGAAGTTATTTAGATTATTGACTGGACAGCCATCCGAAACCTTTGTTTCAAGTGACTGAATAGTCATGAAAGAATTTAACTTAATTATAACTTAATTATAATAGTTCGCATTAAACACCGACCATTATCTTGTTGCAGCCAAGATCCGCATGCGATTATGCAATGCCAAGAACATACGCACAGGAATGCAACGAAAGCTAGATGTCGCTAAGCTGCAATTACAACGGACTGCCGAAGCCTACTCCGCTCAACTCTCGGTTAAGCTCAACCAACCAACCTCTGGACTCGACGACGCCAGCGGACTTTGGGCGCATATATCCCACTCCATGCGCGCTGCCGCTGAAGAAGTCATTGGTTTCCGGCGCCCGCAACCTCGGAACCAATGGTATGATCAGGAGTGTCGCATTGCGACTGCAGTAAAAAACGCCGCTTATAGAAAAACGCTGCAGTCAGCTGCAACGCGAGCCGTGCAAGAAAACTACCGCGAAAAGAGGAAGGAAGAGAGGCGCCTTTTCAGACGCAAGAAAAGAGAGCAGGAAAAGCGTGAGCGTGAGGAACTAGAGGTATACCAGGGCAAGAAGGATGCACGAAAATTCTATCAACAGGTTAAGCGTCTAACCCAAGGTTTCAAGCCCGGAGCATCCACTTGTAGAGACGAAAATGGAGATCTGAATACGGATACACAGTGTGTGCTTAGATTGTGGAGACAGCACTTCTCCAATTTACTTAATGGCGACGATTCCACCAATGCCGCCCATCGAGAGCACAGTGCAGTGCCACCAATCGACGATGACGGAGTGGAAGTATCACCACCTAGCCATGAAGAGGTTCGAGTTGCTATCCAACGACTCAAAAACAATAAAGCAGCGGGTGCTGACGGCCTGTCAGCTGAATTGTTTAAAACCGGCGGCGATGAATTGATAAGGCGCATGCATCAGCTCATCAGCAATATATGGCTAGCAGAAAGCATGCCCGACGATTGGAACCTCAGTGTACTGTGCCCTATACTTAAGAAAGGAGACCCTACAATCTGCGCAAGTTATAGAGGTATCAGTCTTATTTCCATCGCATATAAGGTTCTCTCAAGCGTACTGTGTGAAAGATTAAAGCCAATTACAAAAACACTGATTGGACCTTATCAGTGTGGCTTTCGACCTGGTAAGTCCACCATAGACCAGATTTTCACGCTACGACAAATCCTGGAGAAAACCCACGAACATCAAATTGACACACACCATCTCTTTGTCGACTTTAAAGCTGCTTTTGATAGCCCGAGAAGGGATTGCCTATACGCAACAATGTCTGAGTTCGGTATACCTGCAAAGTTGATTAGACTTTGCAGAATGACGTTGAGCAACACACGCAGCTCCGTCAAGGTAGGAAATGACCTCTCCGAAACCTTCAATACCGAAAGAGGTTTCAGGCAAGGCGATCCACTGTCTTGCGATCTCTTCAACATCATCATGGAGGGGATCGTACGAAAGGCCGGTGTGCATCGTAATGGCACCATTTTCTATAAAGGTGTCCAGCTCCTTGCTTACGCTGATGATATTGATATTGTTGGCAGAACCAAGAGAGATGTTACCGCTGCTTTCGCCGCTATCGAAAAGGAATCAGCCAAAGTGGGTTTGACGATAAATGAGGGTAAAACAAAGTATATGCTGTCTACAAACAAGGGAGCTCGGCGTTTGGACTCCCACGTTTCATCCGGCAGCTATAACTTTGAAGTAGTCAAGGAGTTTGTATACCTTGGCACCGCCATTAATACTAACAACGAAATCAGCCTGGAGATAAAGCGAAGAACAATAATTGCTAATAGGTGCTACTACGGGCTCAGTAAGCAACTAAGTTCCAGAGCCCTCTCTCGATCGACAAAACTAACACTCTACAAGACGCTCGTTCTACCTGTGCTGCTTTATGGCGCTGAGGCATGGGTAGTTTCGCAAACTGACGCAGCCGCTCTGGGGGTGTTCGAGAGAAAAGTTCTTCGCAAAATCTTCGGTCCTGTTCGAGTCGGCGATGACTATCGCATCCGAATGAACCACGAGCTGTATGAGCTCTACGGAGACATTGACGTAGTTCGGCGTATAACTGTGCAGCGACTACGCTGGCTGGGTCATGTCCATCGTATGGACGACGAAGCTCCAGCGAAAAAGGTGCTCGAAGCGAGGGTCGCTGGTCAACGACGACGAGGGAGACCATGCCTCCGATGGATGGACCAGGCTGAGGAAGCCCTAACCGCACTTGGTGTATCCGATTGGAGAAGGCGCGCGCAAAGCAGAGGCGCCTGGCGAGAGCTGATGAGGTCGGTCGAAATCCGGACACGGGTTGTCACGGCCACCTAAGTAAGTAAGTAAGTAATTTATGCAATTTTTAATTACTTTTTATTCTTATTTATGCACTTTTAAATTAAATACTCGTATATTGTTAAAAGTTAACATAAAACACATAATTCACAAACTTCGTTTTGCTTATGGGTTTTGCTTAAAATTAACCATCACCTGTTTTTAACAGATCTAGGGACATTTTAGGTGAGACAGATACGCTACCAAATAGAATGAGAATTACGCTACCGCCTTGCTTTTCACACCATGCTAAAATCGAAGAATTGTCAACAATACCCCAAGTGGGCAGAATTACAACTAAAACACAATTTAAACACATGTATTCTGAACGAATAAAACATGGATAGTTTAAAAGATTACGGTTCAACGGCAAAAGCTTTGAAATTTATATTTTGGGTTTTCATTCTTTTAATAAAAACTTGTGATTACTTTTCGTGAGTCTCTTTGATTGTGTCCTATTTCTCTTTTTGCTACGATAATTTGGGGGGCTTAAGCCCAAATATCCCTTTTGGTTGCGCTACTGATTATCTTATATAGTCAGTCCATAATATGGGCTCTGTAATTAATTTTTATTTTCTAAACCTATAAAAACTAGATGACCTTTTTCTAATAACGCTTCATTCCTATTTCTATCATATTCTATGTTTCTCTTATTTTTAACTGTTTTAATCATATCTCTAGCTCTATTGATAGATGTTTTTAGCCTAAGTTTTAATTCATTAGTGTAATCTTCTAAATTATATATTTTGCCATGTTCATTTAAAATATCACTCGGAAGTGATGGTAGTTAACCAAATATTAGCTCATACGGTGAATATGATGTTTCTACATAAGGCGTGGTGTTATACGCAAATGTGTAGTCAGGTACCCATTTATCCTATTCTTGGTCATCTGCAAAAGATAATAAATATTTGTTCAGAGTCCTATGATTTATTTCTACAGCTGCAATAGTCTGATGTTGGTAAGGGATCGAAAAAATTTGTCCCGTGTCTAGCAATTTACATATGTTTGCCAACTCATTCTCAATGACTCATTGCCAACTCATTTTAAAATTCTGTACCGCAATCAGATTTAAGGGTCTTGAAACAGCCACATTTTAGTATGAACTGTTCAACTAGCGTTGTTGCAATTGTCTTTGCTTCTTTTGCCGCGATAGGATGTGCTACAATGAATTTGGTAAGGTCACATTGGATAGTTAAAATGTATCGATTACCATAAGACATTTTTAATGGACCTATTGTGTCTATAGATATAGTTTCAAAACTTGTTCTTGGGGTATTCGTTATTGTTAAACTCTCTTTAATATGTTTATTTTATTTCTGTGCCATTTTTCGCAATTGTTTATTTATTCTTTCACCATTTTTCACATGTTCTTCCAGATGTATCGTTGTTTCAACTTCATAATCGTTTTTCTGATTCCTAGGTGCCTTCCTGTTCGAGTATTCTGATAAATCTCTTTCTCTTTGCTTGTAGGAATCATGTTTTTTAGAATTTCGCTATCATATTTTATTCTGGACAAAGCATTAGTCATTACTCATTGTGTTTATCTTACCTTGCTTGTACACAATATCGAAATCATCACCTGATAGGTCTACTCGAATCCTTGTCATTTTCGACGATGGGTTTCTGTGAGAAAATAACGATACCAAAGGTGTAAGGTCAGTGACCACTATAAATTTTCTACTAAATAATTACGGTCTAAAGAAGTTTGTTCCTTATTGAGAAGAGACTTGAAAATGAAAGGAAATCTCACCTACTGGGGTGCAGTTTATTGGGGTACTATAATGAATAATTTGACACTAAAAGCATTTCTTCGATTATTTGTTCATACATATATATATTTATTGTTATTGTGCTTGTTTGCCACAATAAACTAAATTGGAGTTGAAAAACTCAATAAAATAATCATCTATCTATATATATGTATATATAAATTTGTAAAACAAAAAAATCTGTAAATTTTTTTTGAAATTCCTTTTGCAATGGACATTGTGAATGACGCTGAGCCCGAAAATCGCATTTTTAAAATTTTTGTCTCTGTCTGTCTGTTAAAGCATCACGCGAAAACCACTGGATGGATTTAAATGAAACTTGGCATCTAGGTTCCTTATATCCCCGATCATAACATAGCCTTACTTTTTATTCAGTAAAAAAGGTTGGACCCTGTAGGGGGCGTTGCGATCGGATTCTAGGCATTCTTTTTTTTTAGCATATCTCCGAAACCGTTCATCCGATTTACATGAAAATTTGTGTGTAGAGGTTCTAGGATACGCTGAGTTTTTTTGACCTTTATACTCTTTTCTATCTCGAACACCAGAGGGCGCTGTAGTACAAATATTTTGAAAAACGTCAAAAAACTTCTAAGTTGCTTATTCGATTTGCATGAAAATTGGAATCTAGGGATTTTCTGATACTGTGAGTGTTTTGGACTTAACTTTTTTGTGCTATCTTGAACACCAGAGGGCGCTGTAGTACAAATATTTTAAAAAACGTCGAAAAACTCCTAAGCCGCTTATCCGATTTGCTTGAAAGTTGGTATATAGAGATTTTTCAGAAACGGTGAGTTTTCATGACTTATAAAATAGGTTTTATCTTGAACAACGTCGAAAAAGTTCAAACCGTTCATCCGATTTGCATGAAAATTTGTATGTAGAGGTTCTCGAACAAGGTGAGTTTTTTTGACTTATGTACTCTGTTTTATCTTGAACACCAGGGGGCGCTTTAGTACAAATATTTTGAAAAACCTCGAAGAACTCCTAAGCCGTGTATCCGGTTTGTATGAAAATTGGAAAATAGGAGTTTTCTTATACGGTGAGTGTTTTGGACTTATTTTTTGAGAGCTATCTTGAACACCAGAGGACGCTTTAGTACAAATCTTAGGAAATCGTGAAAAACTCCAAAACAGCTCATTCGATTTGGATGAAAATTTGTAAATATCGATTTTCGAGTACGGCAAGGGTTTAAGTGCTATCTTTTTTGCTCTTTCTCAAAACTAGAGGGCACTGTTATACAAATTGTACGTGTGTATGTATGTTATAAACTGTTTCTTAAGGGCTGCACCGATTTTGATGAAATTTTTTGTGTGTGTTTGAGTGGATCCCTTGATGGTTCAGATACACAATTGAACCCGGTAGGTGGCGCTGCATTTTGTTTTTATAGCTTATTTCCGAAACCGTTTATCCGATTTACATGAAAATTTGTATAGATAGGTTTTCGGATACGGTGAGTTTTCATAACTTATCTACTCTGTTCTATCTTGAACACCAGAGGGCGCTGTAGTACAAATCTCTTAAGAAATCGTGAAAAAGTAGAAAGCCGCTCATCCGATTTGGATGAAAAATTTTATTAAAGGATTTTCGAGTAAGTCCACTGTTTTGGCGTTATCTCTTTTGCTCTAATTCGAAAACTAGAGGGCACTGTTGTACAATTTGTACGTGTGCATGTTATTAAACTGTTTCTACACGGCTGCACCGATTTTGATGAAATTTTTTGTGTGTTTAAGTGGATCCCTGGATGGTTCAGATTCGCAATTGGACCCGGTAGGTGGCGCTGTGATCGGGTTCCACGAATTTTGTTATTATGGTTTTTCTCCGAAACTGTTCATCCGATTTACATGAAAATTTGTATTTAGAGGTTTTCGGGTACGGTAGTTTTTATGACTTATCTATTTTTATGACTTATTGAACACCAGCGGGTACTGCAGTACAAATGTTTTAAAAATGTCGAAAAACTCCTAGCTGTACATCCGATTTGCCGGGTATTCAGCTTATTTAATTTTTTCCAGGTTCCTCGCGAATTGCCAAGAATTCGTTTTTGCTCTGATTTTTTAAAAAATGTGCAATCTATCAAATACAATATAAAACTTTAAAATATATTTTTCCAAGCGATCGGCGGCACACACACACAAATAACGATTTCCCCAACTTTTTCTCATAATTTTTAGATGTTGAAGCTACATTTTGTTCATTTCGCCGAAGTTACCGGTTTGAAAGATGCACACAAAATTCCTTCTTAAGTTTGTGAAAAGTTTTTTCAAATTGGCGAATGAAATCGAAAATTATATTTATCAACTCCCGAGTGAAGCCGGGTATTCAGCTAGCTTATAAATAAGTCTCTTAATATCGTAATTTAACCTCTTTTCACTCTTTTACTTTTGTGCGTTAAATTTAACATTTTTCAACTAAAAATATTAATTCATTATTATTTATTATGTAATAATGATTAATTTAATTCCTTATTAATTTATTTTTAAATTACATATGCATTCATATTCTTGTTGTTGTTTTCATTCATCTAACTTCTATTAATACTTCTGATATTATTTTTGGGTCTTGAAGTTGATGTATGCGCTCAACTATAATTTTTTTTAATATATTTATAATTTTATAATATATTTATAATTTAATCTTAAATTAGTATTTGCAAAAAGTGAATTTAATTTTAAAAATAAAAAATTTTTGAAAAATATATTTAAATAACTGTTAAGTAACAAATTACAGCAAAATTACAACAAAACTAAATGAATTGATAATATTTTAGAATTTTATACACTTACATATTTTTTACTTTATATAAAATATTAATACAAATGAAAGTTGTTAATTGCTTTTAACTTGGCTTCTTGTCTCATTGGTCTTTATAATGCCGCCAGAATACTTGTACATTTTTCGGAATGCTTTCCTCGTCCAGGAGTTCTGCTGTATAGCGCAGAACTCCTCGTCAATAGCGGAGCGCATTGAGCAGTGGTTCTACCTCAATTAGTGGATGTGTAGCAACCAAACGTAGCAATAAGATATTCATGATATTAGAGATATGATTCATTTCCCGTTAGCGTTAACTGCAATATCTTGGATGCGTCTTAAAGGATCTTATAGCATAACCAGGTCGATTATGACTAGCAGTTGGGTAATTTCTTCTTCGATTTTTTTTTGTAGTAGTTTGGTATTTTCTAACATGCGTAGACACAGCTTCGTCATCGTGCCCAGTGTAATATTTGCATGAAAAAATTGATATTCTGCTAGTTAAATTGGTCCCTTTCTGTTACTTCCTTCTACGTCATCATTATAAAAAGAAGCAATTTGGATTTTTGGCTTTTTTTGGTACGCGGGATCTTCAGGATCATAATCAGTAAATAAAGTACTTTAAGATTGCTTTGCAGGCTGAGAATCGTCACAGAATCAGATTGCAGGATGGTTGGGCAGGATCGTTGCAGGATCAGAAGGCAGGATGGTTAGGCAGGATCGCCATGTTGTGTTTCAAGATGTGTTGTTACTCAAATGAGAAGATTCTTGGATACCTTTGTGTGGATCTTTGCCGATCTTTGTGGCTTTTTCTATCAATGGCTTTTCGCCGTACTTGTGTGGATAAAAAGAAAAAGAGTTATGTTTCCAGAAGCTCACTGCTAAAAAACTTAACTTTATTTAAAATTGTATTCTACTACATGTACTTAAAATACCAGTATTTTCATATTCTCCATTATACCATATTCTCAAATAAAATTGATTAAATTTAAGTTTGACCAATAAATTAATCTATTGAGCAATGCCCTTTTTGTTTAATAGTTATTTTCTTTTCTTCCATCCTCACTAGTTCAAATAATAATTATGCTGCGCTTGCAAAGTCAATGCAGCCTCATTTTCACGTCAGTTGCGATCTTATATAAATCGTTTGACCCAGTGTAGTAATGAATGAAAGAAACCGTACTGAAGATAGCAACGCATGCCTGGCCACGCTTTTCGAAGTTCGAAAATATCTAAGCATGAATTCACCACACTTGATTTTTAATACAAGAAAAATATTAAAGGAATTCGAAATTGTCAGTACTCTCATGGTGCTGCATTGGTTTGTTTTCGGGTTATCTTAGTTTGGTAAATCGTTTTTTGTGACATATAAAGCATTCTCTCCTATTGCCACCAAAATTATAACCATTTTAAAAATAAAACCATTATCATATTTTGTATTCTGTTACATTGTCTAATTACAATAGTAACTATTTTTGGTAATTTTTTGTCCATTTATGTATATTATAAGAAAAAAATTTGGGTTATACTCAATATTTTCTAATATTCAAAATAATTTCGGGTAGCGTGGACTAAAAAAGCTAAAGCTGTTTTAGATTTTTAGATTCCGAATAAGAGCACAAATAAAAAGATTTAGTTATGAGAATTGATGTATACTTCATATGTATGATTTATACATAGAATTTTCTGTTAAATATTTTTTTATAAAAATACTTTTATAAAAATATTTATAAAAAAGTAAAAATATTCTGTTTCTTATTTCATCCGAAATCTTTCTTATGAGCCCTTAATTCACAGACCAAAAATTGTTTCGTTAGTGCTGTGGTCTAAATAAAAGGAATGTGAGACAAGAGTTCCGTGGATCGACTCAAAGAGAAGCGTTTTTTTTTATATCTTTTTCTATTATTGATTTTATTCCACCTAAATTTTTTGTATTCTTACGAATTTGGTGCTGGGCAGAATACTAGATATAAATGGGTAGTTGAATCCGAATCCGCTGTAAGAATTTCAAAATTATGAGCATTTTTTACAATGGGGCTGCCACCCAATAATATGTATTTTTAAGAGTTTTAAACGGCAACGGGCAACGGCAAACTGACATCCGTCAGTTTGACGCCTAATTTGAGCGGCGGGTCGATCCATAGACCATAAACATGGAATGTGCGCAGGGTTTGGGTCCCGCAACATTATTACTTCCCAATGAAAACTAAACCAGCCTCGGATAAGAACCCCAATTACGTTGACGACCACCGCAAACGAAAAATGGACAATGATTTACGGATATCCACCTGGAATGTTCGAACCCTTTATAGAGAAGGTGCCATTATCCAACTGGCGGAAGCCCTCAAAACAATTAAATCTGACATTACCGCCGTTTGCGGACTTTGGGCGCATATATCCCACTCCATGCGCGCTGCCGCTGAAGAAGTTATTGGTTTCCGGCACCCACAACCTCGGAACCAATGGTACGATCAGGAGTGTCGCATCGCGACAGCAGTAAAAACCGCCGCATACAGAAAAACGCTGCAGTCAGCTGCAACGCGAGCCGTGCGAGAAAACTACCGCGAAAAGAGGAAGGAAGAGAGGCGCCTTTTCAGACGCAAGAAAAGAGAGCAGGAAAAGCGTGAGCGTGAGGAACTAGAGGTATACCAGGGCAAGAAGGATGCACGAAAATTCTATCAACAGGTTAAGCGTCTAACCCAAGGTTTCAAGCCCGGAGCATCCACTTGCAGAGACGAAAATGGAGATCTGAATACGGATACACAGTGTGTGCTTAGATTGTGGAGACAGCACTTCTCCAATTTACTTACTGGCGACGATGACGGAGTGGAAGTATCACCATCTAGCCATGAAGAGGTTCGAGTTGCTATCCAACGACTCAAAAACAAAAAAGCAGCGGGTGCTGACGGCCTGTCAGCTGAATTCTTCAAAACCGGCGGCGATGAATTGATAAGGCGCATGCATCAACTCATCAGCAAAATATGGCTAGCAGAAAGCATGCCCGACGATTGGAACCTCAGTGTACTGTGCCCTATACTTAAGAAAGGAGACCCTACAATCTGCGCTAGTTATAGAGGTATCAGTCTTATTTCCATCGCATATAAGGTTCTCTCAAGCGTACTGTGTGAAAGATTAAAGCCGATTACAAAAACACTGATTGGACCTTATCAGTGTGGCTTTTGACCTAATAAGTCCACCATAGACCAGATTTTCACGCTACGACAAATCATGGGGAAAACCCACGAAAATCAAATTGACACACATCATCTCTTTGTTGATTTTAAAGCTGAGATCCATAGCTCTAGAAGGCATTGCCTATACGCAACAATGTCTGAGTTCGGTATGCCTGCAAAAATGATTAGAGTTTGCAGAATGGCGTTAATCAACACACGCAGCTCCGTCAAAGTAGGAAATGACCTCTCCGAAACCTTCAATACCGAAAGAGGTTTCAGACAAGGCGATCCACTGTCTTGCGATCTCTTCAACATCATCATGGATGGGATTGTACGAAAGGCCGATGTGCTTCGTAATGGCACTATTTTCTGCAAAGGTGTCCAGCTCCTTGCGTACGCTGCTGATATTGATATTGTTGGCAGAACCAAGAGAGATGTTACCGCTGCTTTCGCCGCTATCGAAAATGAATCATCCAAAGTGGGTTTGACGATAAATGAGGGTAAAACAAAGTATATGCTGTCTACAAACAAGGGAGCGCGGCGTTTAGATTCCCACGTTTCATCCGGCAGCTATAACTTTGAAGTAGTCAAGGAGTTTGTATACCTTGGCACCGCCATTAATACTAACAACGAAATCAGCCTGGAGATAAAGCAAATAACAATAATTGCTGAAAGGTGCTACTACGGGCTCAGTAAGCAACTAAGTTCCAGAGCCCTCTCTCGATCGACAAAACTAACACTCTGCAAGACGCTCGTTCTACCTGTGCTGCTTTATGGCGCTGAGGCATGGGTAGTTTCGCAAACTGACGCAGCCGCTCTGGGGGTGTTTGAGAGAAAAGTTCTTCGCAAAATCTTCGGTCCTGTTCGAGCCGGCGATGACTATCGCATCCGAATTAACCACGAGCTGTATGAGCTCTACGAAGACATTGACGTAGTTAGGCGTATAACTGTGCAGCGACTACGCTGGCTGGGTCATGTCCATCGTATGGACGACGAAGCTCCAGCGAAAAAGGTGCTCGAGGCGAGGGTCGCTGGTCAACGACGACGAGGGAGACCATGCCTCCGATGGATGGACCAGGCTGAGGAAGCCCTAACCGCACTTGGTGTATCCAATTGGAGAAGGCGCGCGCAAAGCAGAGGCGCCTGGCGAGAGCTGATGAGGTCGGTCGAAATCCGGACACGGGTTGTTACGACCACCTAAGTAAGTAAGTAAGAGTTTTTAACATCGTCTAACAGTTTTAGGGGGTGGCTTATTTCGAATCTGATGTCAGAATTTTAAAACTTAATGCCGGATAGGGCTTCCCGCCAATTTTTTATTTTGGCGAACATGGTGCTGTGGTAAACACTAGGCAAATGGGTCGCTGAACGTGAATCCGTTGTGTGAATTTCAAAATGTTATTTTTTTACAATAGCGTGGGCACCTAATAAAATGTATTTTTAAGAGTTTTTAACATTATCTTACAGTTTAAGGGGGTCGCAGATTCCTAATCTGATATTAGAATTTTAAAATTTAATGGCATATAGGGTTGCCACCTCAGTTTTTTTTATTTTTACGAACTCGGTGCTGGAGCAAACACTAGGTAAAAATGGGTCACTGAATCCGAATCCGTTGGAAGAACATAAAAATTGTCTTTTTTTACAAAAGATCTACCACCTTATAAAATGTTTTTCAAGAGCCTTAAACATCATCTAGCAGTTCTTGGTTAGCAGGGGGTGGCTTATTTTAAATCTGATGTCAGAATTTTAAAAATTAAAATTGGCGTGTAGGATTGCCACCTAAATTTTTGTATTTTTGCGAGTTCTTTTTAAAATCATAGAATCATTACAGTTTTAAAATGCAGTAGTCTGTTGCCACCTACATTTTTTACGAATTCCTTTAAGTCTGTCAACGGATTCGGATTCAGAAACCAATTTTTAACAAGCGTTCGCTTTAACACTGAACTCATAAAAATACAAAAATTTAATCTGAGTTTAAAACCGGGCTTCGCAAATTGTAGTCGAACGCTCTTCCACAGAGCTATTGATCGGTTAAAAAAGAATGTAAAACGTTTTTCCAAATTCCGCATGGTTTTGTTGTTCCTTAAAAGCGTCGATGAATTTGTGTGTCGCTATGAGCTTTTGATTAATACAAATATTTGATAATTCAAATATTTACCATAATAAATGAACAAAGTGTTCAAGAACACACGAAAATAAAAAAAAAAAGTTTATTGCCAGTTCGCCCCAAATGAACTTCGTTTATCGTGCTTGAAAACGATTCTTGTAAACGTTTCAACAGTTACGAGATTCGAAAACTGTAGCTGGAAATGGGTTATTTAGTTGTAGGCAATTAATTTGTTTTTGCTATAAACGATTTTTCAATTGTGGCAAATGAAGAATTTGTACCTTTACTTCAACACAGTTAAATTTCTTGCCGCAGCAGCAGCAGCACTAGGCGAATATTTTCCGACTGAAAATGCAACAGGTTAAAGAGAATGCGCAGCAAACATCGACACGGTCGATTCCCATCAATAGAAGTAAAAAAGCATTGATTTTTTCAAATCATTAAATTTGTGTCAAGATTATACATAAATAAAATAAAATAAAACTTTAATTATAAAAATTAAAACGAAAAAAAAATAGTTCTAGCATGCGGTTCAAAACACTGACCTTCACGGTTAGGAGGTCAGTACTCTTGTAGCGCACCAACAAAGGCAATATATTTTTGCGCGGTATTAAATTTCAACATAGCTAGCGCAATGCTATTTTTAGTGAAACTCTTTCGTTGCATTGCGTTTCATTATTCTTTCGTTATTTTTTCAATATTTTTCATTATTTTTTCGTAACAGATAACTGAATATTCATTGCGGCAACAACAGCTCGCAAGCGATTTTTCAATTGCGGTAAGCGAAACATTTTTTTGTGTGGTTAGGCTTCGGTGGCTTGGCTTACACTAATAGGCTTTCTTACTCCACGTTACTACTTTTTAATTTAACACTTTTCGTCATATAAGCATATCCTGTTTGTTTGACTCTTTTTTGGTTTGCCGCAACTGAAAAATGTTATGTGTGGAAATCTTATATGCATTTTAGGTACTTATCAGAGAACTGCAACGAGTCTATGATTCGAACGAATGACTATAAATCATCCATCAAAAACAGAATGCGAGTGCGTGTGGTTGCGTACAACAACCACCACTTCCACGCGAAGCATCCTCATAACAGCGATGAGCGACAAGTGCCGCCGCTTTCACTCATCACTCATAAGAATGCCGCTCAATGATTCCAATGATTCTAGAGTCATTAAGGGGTTACATGACATTGGCAGTTTTTTGAAATCGACTTTTTTTTTAATAATTTTGTATTTTAGTAAATATTCTTAAGATTCTAAGAAAAAAGAAAAACTTTCATGGAAAAATTCCTACGGTTCAAACGTTACAGCCGGATTAGTGAGAGCGCATTTTTAATTTTGGGCTACCTACTTACGGCAGCTGGTACATACTTGTTTTACTTGCTACATGACTTTTGGTGGTTGTTATTTCGTACCTACTTGAAGGGTGAAGGGTAAATCCCGAATTGCTAAACGATTGCAAAAAACTATAAGAAACAGCACAACATAACACAAGATAATGAAGGCATACAGTACTAACCAGGCATGGCAGATTGAAGTTAACTTTATTTTTCTTTGTTCACAAACTTTGAACGCGTTTATCTCGAAACCATGTTTTTCGTACTAGTTGCGGCACTAGCGGGTTCATTTTTTGACGAAAATTTTTTTTTTATTTTTTTAATTTTGATCTACGCTATAGTATGACACTAGCTTGTTTTTTTTAAATTTTTTTCGATTATTTATGAATTTTTAAAGTCAATATTTTTTTCGAAAAAACACACTTCCAAATTTGGAACATCACCAAAAATTGAAAAAAAATTTAAAAACAAAAAGCTCGTGTCATACGATAACCAATTTTATTAAGATTTATAAAAGTAATTTTTTTTTCCAGATCGGACAATTTTTGCAACTCCCAGCGCTGCAACCACGAGGCCCCGTTTTTTTCTCTGCCGCCAGCTCTATAAAACCATGTTGGAGTGAAAAATATATTTTTTTAAATTTTTTTTCTTGCAATTTGTGCAATTCTCTACAATAATAAAAAAATTTTGGAAAAATGTTTGTTTTTGACTGAGTTATGAATTTTTAAGCAAGGTCTGTTTTCTCTGTCGCGAATGTCATGTCCCGCCTTAAGGGAAATCGCGTGCAGTGTTACCGCTGACATATTTTATTATACATATAATATATAAATTTTTTATTACATACATATAATCCTAGCGGACTCGGCGAATGTATGAAAATAAATATTAAAATAGTACTAACAAATATTTAAATGCATATACTTAATAAAAAAAAATTTTAAATATTATTGATAGAAATGAGTGAAAAATTGTAAAAATAGTATTGAAAAAACTTTATTAAAAATTTTTGGAAAAATTTTTTAAGAATTATTAAAATATTAAATAAAATTGTTTCAAAATTAATGAAAAACTATAAAAATCATTTTAAATATTATTAAAAAAAATAATTATCAAAAAAGTTCCTAAAATATAAATACATATGTACATAAAAGAATTATTGATTTACAATTAACATATTTTCAACAAAAACAACTTGGTTTAAGGTATAATATACGTGTAACAAATAAAAAGCTTTTTTCAAAAATTTGCAAAATTTTAAGGAAATATTTTTTTTTTCAAATTCATACAGCTTATTGTACATAAAAAGTACTTTATAAAAATAATTTTTTTTTTTTTAAAATAGTTTTCAGGCTTTAGAGGGCGTTAAAAATTACATTTAAAAAATACATCCATAACGGTTCGATGGATATCGCCTTTCCCATGTATCTGAAATAAAAAATCAAATGTCACTTTAAAGTACAGACCACTAATTTGGTATCCTCCCTACGCACGACCCCCGGAGGGTTTTTTAAAAATGATGGCGAAAGTTAAAGTAAAAGATTAAAAAAAGGGGTAAACTTTCGCGCACTTTTTTGTCAATAAAAAAATGCAAAAAGATTCATTGAAATTGAACCAATAGATTTCGAGCTATCTATCAAACCGTTTTAAAAAACTAGTTTCGAGGAAATCGCGTTTAAAGCTTTTGTTTTTCGAAATTTTGCATATATTTTTAAAATTTTCGGTTGATAAACTTACAATTATTTAATCTGCAATGCCAGGTATCGTTTTAAAAATATGTATGTATATTCTAGAAACTATGAAGAACATATTAACCAAACAAAAAAAAAATGTTTTTTGAAAAATTTACACTATATTATGCCTTAAAGGGCAGGTTAAATTAACATTTATATGAAATTTATAATTAACATTCTATTAAAATGAATGGAAGTAATACACACTATTACAGCTTTTGAAAGCGGCAATCTTGTTTATTTTGGATTGCCGTTTCCTTATGGCATCCCTAAACATAAAGGATCTCAGCAATTTATCATTGCAAGTCTGAAAGTAATTAAAAAAATTTATTGAAAACAATACAATAAGAACAAGGATCAAATAATAGACAACATACAAGTATGAAGTAAGTTTGCTACAAATTAATTCTTTGAACTAGCGATCCCTAACTTAGAAGCTGGCTATTTATCTAAATCAACACGTAAAACACAAAACAAAAGTAAAACAAGGAAAACGCAAGCAAATACTGAAGTGTACGCAAATCATTCAATGACTCTAGAGTCATTTAGGTTGCTTAGAATTATATGCTTATAATTCAGCAGTCTTTCTAATGAGCGATGAGTGAAAGCAGCGGCACTCGTCGCTCATAATTCAGCAGTCTTTCTAATGAGCGATGAGTGAAAGCAGCGGCACTCGTCGCTCATCGCTGTTAAGAATAAGATTGCTTCGCGTGGAAGTGGTTGTTGTTGTGCGCAACCGCACGCACTCGTTCTCGGATTTTGACGAGTGATTTAGAATCGTAAAAAAACGATTCGCTGCAGGTCTCTGGTACTTACCCAGTAGTGTAACAGAAAACCGTGTTAATTAAGGACGACTAACAATATTTTCACGAATTTCCAATTTTTTGCATGCACCGACTTGTCGTGGTATTCGAACTTTCAAAATAAACTTTCAATAAGATACTAGTAGCGCCATCTCTGGGTACGATGGTGTATCATTTCGTTAGTGCGGTACGTAGCAGTGATTCAACAAATGAGTTGAAAGGGAATCAATACGGTCCGTACGGATTTTGTAGGATATTTTTTAGTTTGTTACAAAAATGTCATAAGGAGCTACAAGAGGTTAAAAGAAATTTCGTATGAATCATTAAAAAAAATTAATTATTAAAAATTGCTTTAGAAAATTTTGTAATTTTTTTAACTTTGCACATTAATTTAAATTTTTGCGGTTTCCTATTTAATTTTGGGCTTTTTTGGTCGTATGTGATGCAATAATATAAATTGAAACACTTTTTTAAAATATATTATTATTTTCCCGACGTTTCGCAGGTTTCTTTCCTGCTTCTTCAGGGGAATTGAATCTGTTGAGATTTTTATTGATTTTAAAAACACAATTTTTTTAAACATATAAATTGATAATTTAAACTTTTAAGTTACTTTTAAGAAAAGAGTTTTTACATTTTTATAATTACGTTACTGCACATTTTTAACATTTAAATAACCACGAAAATAAATGAATAAGTTAGCTAATTAACACATAACACAGACATTTGAAAATTAAACTAAAATCGTACTTGATTAAGGCTAGTGTGTAAATTGCTTTTGTTTCGTCTTTGTATTCTTTTTTTGTATTCATTGTTGTCTTTAGCTTTTGTTGGATCCTCAAGCTTTCCAACGTCATTCTCTTGTTTGTATTTTTCTCTCTGTCTAATATTTTTGTATTCTGAAAGTTGGCTGTGTGTCCACTCTCCATTATATGTTCTGCTAATGCTGTAGATGTATATGCATATAGAAGTATATGTTGTCTACAAACAAGGGAGCGCGGCGTTTAGACTCCCACGTTTCATCCAGCAGCTATAACTTTGAAGTAGTCAAGGAGTTCGTTTACCTTGGCACCGCCATTAACACTAACAACGAAATCAGCCTGGAGATAAAGCGAAGAACAATAATTGCTAATAGGTGCTACTACGGGCTCAGTAAGCAACTAAGTTCCAGAGCCCTCTCTCGATCGACAAAACTAACACTCTACAAGACGCTCGTTCTACCTGTGCTGCTTTATGGCGCTGAGACATGGGTAGTTTCGCAAACTGACGCAGCCGCTCTGGGGGTGTTCGAGAGAAAAGTTCTTCGCAAAATCTTCGGTCCTGTTCGAGTCGGCGATGACTATCGCATCCGAATGAACCACGAGCTGTATGAGCTCTACGGAGACATTGACGTAGTTCGGCGTATAACTGTGCAGCGACTACGCTGGCTGGGTCATGTCCATCGTATGGACGACGAAGCTCCAGCGAAAAAGGTGCTCGAGGCGAGGGTCGCTGGTCAACGACGACGAGGGAGACCATGCCTCCGATGGATGGACCAGGCTGAGGAAGCCCTAACCGCACTTGTTGTATCCGATTGGATAAGGCGCGCGCAAAGCAGAGGCGCCTGGCGAGAGCTGATGAGGTCGGTCGAAATCCGGACACGGGTTGTCACGGCCATCTAAGTAAGTAAGTAATGCTGTAGATGTTTTCATTCTCTTCACGTCCTCTTGATGTTCGTTAATTCTTGTGTTGATTCTCTTTGTTGTGCTAACGTATACTAATTTGCACTGTTCTCCTTCTTTGCCGTTGCATCCAATTTCGTAGACCACGTCGTGTTGTTGGTGTTTTTCTATTTTGTCTTTCTGATTTTATTAAGTGCAATCCAAATTGTAAAATGAAAATTAGAAATGGTCAACAAAGGACGGATAAATAACAGGTGTACAAGCTACATTTTAGAAATGGAGTCCAATTAAATTTTTGTTTTTCTTATGAGAAATAAAGTATATTGTAAAAGAAACATTAAAATCGGACAATTATATTAAATTTTAGAGCTGCTAAGACTGATCACCTTTGTGCAAAAACTTTAACTGTAAATATCTCGAAAACATCTTCGGTGATTTTCAAATAGTAGCAATTTGCTGGAGAAAATACTTTAGATAAAATACTTTAGATAAAAATATTAAATACTGAGAATTAAATTTAATTTAATATACAGGGTGTCCCAGACTTAGAGTACTATAATGTGGGGGCTGATTCCTCGTGATGAGACGAGCAAAAAATCGTATAGGTGGGGGTGGTCGCAAATGCCCCCCTAGGGGGCTAGGATGGAAAAACAAAAAAATAGGTGTCGTAACGTTTTAATCCATAGCTAACATACCTCTGCAACGATTAAAAAAAAACATAACTTTTTGAAAAGAAAATTAAATTTGCTTTAAATTATTTTTGCAAAATTTTTCCATAAAGTCATAAACAAAAAATGTATAAGCACCTGAAGACAAAAAATTGGGTTTTTTCTTTAAAAATTCAACTTTAAAGGCAATTTTCTCAGAAAAAACCCAAATGTTTTATTATTTTTTATGACGCAGTTTTTTCCTTGGTCAATTCTCTAAAAATTTTCTAAAACCGTAACAAAAAATAATGTCTGCGTACTCTGAGTTGGAAAACATTATAACTCTACGATCGGTGAAAGAATGTGTCGATTCAGGCATGTGATGCACTTAATAATGAGAAATTGCTTTTTTTTCTTAATTCCGTTAAATCTAACTGTTTTACTAGTTATTGTAAGCAACAAAAAAACAAAGTCGCCTTGCTTGCATTAAGTACCCCAGTGGGAGGAAAAAGTGGTAGAATCGGAAAATCGATATTATACGAAAAATATTATCATTGAGGTATAAACAATGTATGATGGATTTTTAGAGAAGTGACCAAGGAAAAAAACTGCGTCATAAAAAATAATAAAACATTTGGTTTTTTTCTGAGAAAATCGCCTTGAAAGTTGAATTTTTAAAGAAAAAAACCTATTTTTTGACTTCAGGTGCTTATACATTTTTTGTTTATGACTTTATGGAAAAATTTTGCAAAAGTAATTTAAAGCAAATTTAATTTTCTTTTCAAAAAAGTATGGTTTTTTTTAATCGTTGCAGAGATATGTTAGCTATGGATTAAAACGTAACGACACCTAATTTTTTGTTTTTCCCTCCTAGCCCCCTAGGGGGGCATTTGCGACCACCCCACCCATACAATTTTTTTGTCTCATAACGAGGAATCAGCCCCCATATTATAGTACTCTAAGTCTGGGACACCCTGTATAAATGTTTAATATTTTCTAAATTGCAACTATTCGGCTTAGCTCCATGGGGTATCTGGCTTAGTAGTTACATATGTCACACCACCCAAGAATGATGATGATTGTATTGAATTACAATCAACATCCTTCTTTAAGAATTTGTAATGAATATTAACTATGTGTGGACCACCAAGCTGGCCACACATAATATATTGCTTATACAGCTGCAGCTGTAGAACTGATAAAAAATTAATGCACTTTTATCATTGCTCTATTAATCATAATGGAAGATGGAAGAATATTGATTACTCAGCAATATTCTTCCAATCTCTGGCTCTGAGTGCTTTCTTGTAATATTACTTAATGATTGTAAAGTAGTCTTTAAGGTAAAGCCAAAGAATAAAGTAAAGTGATTTTTAAAAACAAAATTACCACGCCGGTTAATTTAACTCTTAGTTCCACCATTTTTGGATTTTCGTCTTCTATTAAAATCGATTACCTATATATTAAAGCAATTTGTGGAACTGTAATTTGTTGCTTAAGAAACTTGTTTTCATATGGTATATCACGCTTGAGAAAAAATAATTCTTTTTTTTTTTGTCAAAGGCTCAAATTATCTTGTTTAGCACCAACTTAAGCTATATACATTTTTTTCTTTCATTACAGTTTGACAAAAAACAAAAAACTGTGGCAATAAGCTAAATTTACTACCAATATATCTAACTACCTATCATTTCTATATTTAAAACTGAGCCTTTTACTTATGTTTATTCTCCACTTGGAAAGATGGTAATGCCAAATTTTCTAATACTTTTATATATATTTTTCTTCTATAAATTTAAATGATTTTTAAAAATGCCATTAACTCAAAACAAAGTTTTCGACTTAAACAACTCTAAAATGTGTCACAGATAAGATAAGTTTACTTCTTCAAATTTTTAAACTCTAAGGATATAAGCTTTTTTTATTAATTTTTTTGAAAAATATAATTTTTAAAAAGTTTTGACAAAAAATTGAAATGTGATAGAAAGAACTTAGTACACCATCTTGTTCACAATTATTGATTTATATAAGATTACCTTTAAAATTCTCTGAGTGCTGTAAATATAATTTTCGCACTGATTCCTTGATCTGATCTTGTTAAGCATCCTCGATTTATGAAAAATTAATGTACAACGATTTGGTATTATACAATTTGATTTTAGTTTTCCAATAACAAAATTGTCAATAGCTGTAAGGCTCTGTAATTTAAATTTTTCATTGACTACAAGTTTCTTAAATATTTTTCAATACATAATTTAAAATAAAAAGCCAGTCTTAACGTTTTTGAAAGGTTTTATTTAAATTTTCAAAACATTTGTATTAAAATAATTGGCAATTATTAAAAAAAAAAAACGATAAAATAAAAAAAATATCCATTTCGTTGAGATTTAAACTCACAACTTCTCGCTCACATCACGATCGTGTTAACCACTCAGCTAAAGAGAAAACAAATTCGTGTTCTAAATAACAAACATTGACAGTTCTATTCTGCTTTTTAACAAGGAATTGTTAAGGAGCTCTTGCTAGCATTATTGTTATGTAATGTAAATGTTCATATCCTAAAAAATCATTTACAATTTGAAAGCTCTAAAAAGCTTAAAAAGTTCACCATGCGTGGTGAGAATGTAAAACTCGCAGCATTCAAACGCCAGCTGTTTTTTCGATGAAATTTTACTGCTCATTATATCAGCAAGCAAAATGAAAATGCAAAGAATTAAGTAATCTCAAGATTGTTTTTTATTTAAAAAACAAATTAACATTTTTTTAATAGCCAAACAAAGTTTGAATGAACCAAGCAGGAGCAGCTCCTATTTTATATACAATTTTTACCAGCAGCACCAACAACTTTTGGCTGGCATATGTTCTTATCATATTTGGGTTTTTCATTTCGGTATTTAATTGTATTTAGAGTTGTATAGAAGTAAAAAAATAAATAAGGAGATAGATAGAATGAATAAATAGCTCCGTCGTTAAATTTTTCCCTTTCGTTGATCTTCTTCATTATCAAAACTTAAAAATCATTCAAATTTTTCCATTTTGCACAGTCTTATTTATTTTAATTCAATATTATAATATAATTTATATTATTTTTATTATTTGCACAATAATTCTCTAGCTAAACACATAAATGTTAAGATTATGTTGTCGTTGTTAAGATACTTTCTGCAACTAACCAAATTGTAAGGAAAAGAGCTTTTCAATTTTCACCATAATACGAAACATTGGCTGCATTCTGCCAAGGCGAGCGCTATTGTAGCGATGGAGCATTTTACGCTGGATTTCTCTGAATGCGTTGCTACGTCTAACGTCAGATCTGTTGACAACTGACGTTTGACGTAGCTTGTTCGCTTGTTTTGTTGAATTTAAAACTTAATTTCTTTCTGGTAAGAGGTTTACTTAATACAAACCGTAGTGCTAGAAATGCTAATGGATGATGGTCTTGATATGGCTATTAAGGAGCGCATTTCGGATCTCATTCAACCATTGCAAGGAGCAAAGGATAGTTAAAAACATTAAAAATAGCACAAGCCACGAAAATTTGCGTTGCATTTTAAGCGTTTCATTTGAGTGTTTGCAAATTCATGCAAATTGGCGCGTAAACTGCTGTAAAATGACATAACTTGCAACTGTTGAGTAGATGTAGCGTAATTTATTTCGCTAGATAAAATGCATAGTAGAATAAAAGAAGGTAGATGCATTTCGGCTTGCGCTCTCTTCCTCATAGCCAAAATTGTCAAAATCAATACAAATCACTTTTTTGCTTACATTTTTCCAATTCAAGATTTTTCGTCGATTTCAGGTTTTCTATGAGCTTTCAAGTTCGTTTTGACAGTTACGGCAGTCTGCCTCTCCGAAATGCATCCACCTTCCCTTATTCTACCATGGGTAAAATGCACAGCGCTCGAGCGTAGATAGCTGCCAGCGCTGTCAAAAGTGTGGCCATTCACCCGAATTTTCTTGAGCGCTAGTGTTGGCAGAATGCAGCCATTAACAACTTGTTAATATTAACTATTTTGTTAATGTGGTGAGCTTTTCTAAGCTAGTAGAATAGGGCTGTAAGTAAAACTTATCATTTTCACCACACTATGTGGTGTTTTTGAAAACGTTGCTGATATATAATTAAGATTGTAAGAAAGAATATCTTAGCAAGCGTTTTCTTTAAAGAAAAAAATAAAGGTTTGGGAATCGTTTAATAAAATATTTAAGCGTGGGTAGAGTTATATTCATTAACATTTAAAATTTTTGTTTTAAATTTATGATTTCCTTAACCCTCACTTTGGCACCAATGTCTTACTTCAAAATCTGGCACTATTTCAATTTTTTTCATTTAAACAAATATGCTCATGATACAGTCATATGGTAAGTCAGGGGAGTAACCGGAAATTATGGTTTGGGGGGAGTTTTATGATATGGTATGCTTCATTCGCTCTTTTGAAAAATTTGTGATTTGTTCCTATGTTCCCAAAAAAATAAAGCGGTCGTTCTGCTTTCTACAATACGATCTCGGACATACAGCAAAAACCAAGCATCATTATATTTTATAATCATACGAAAGGAGACGTAGACGTAATGGATCAAATGCTGGGCCAATATTCAACAAAGCGCAAGACCCATCGGTGGCCGCTGGCATTATTTTATAAAATGCTAGATGTATCAGCATTTGGAGCTTATGTAAAATATTCTGAAAATAATTTAACGCATGAAACAGCAAAATCGGTAAATATTATTTTTAAGTATTCAAAAAAAAAAATTGCTATTCAATACCTATTTATTTATTTCAATTTATACAGGTAGGCGTCGTTTGTTTTTGCAACAATTGGGCGAACATTTGTGTATGCCAATGATATTGAAGAGGGCCAAATTCCTCGAGTTGTCTCGTATTTCCCAACTAAAAATGCTATCGAGTGCTTGATGGGATTAAGTAGTATTCAATCATTGACTTCAACAGACGACTTTACTCCTGACGAAGATTATCGTGGCCATTCAAATGTGCTATAATGCTACATGTGCTACCATGAGCAAGGCAAAAGAAAACGGTCAACACGAAAAATATGCGTCCTATGCAAGAAACCTGTATTTATTGAATATAGCCTGCTCCAGGCAAAATGTAAAGGCTGCTTAAAAGACTGAACCATTAAATATTTTCAACGTACCAAAAAGAATGTATTTATTTACAATTTTTCCAATAAATGCTGAAATATGCATATACATATATGTATATATCGGTGATTCCATATCAAAACGCCCACATTTCTGACATTTTTAAAAATTTTTAAACTCTCTGGGTTGATAGTTCTCTTGAAAAGTAGTATATCTGCATACTTCTTTTTTTTTATTTTTATTTTTTTTAAAAGATATTACTTACTTACTTATGTGGTCGTAACAACCCGTGTCCAGGTTTCGGCCGACCTCATCAGTTCTCGCCAGGCGCCTCTACTTTGCGCGCGCCTTTTCCAATCGGATACACTAAGTGCGGTTAGGACTTCCTCAGCCTGACCCATCCATCGGAGGCATGGTCTCTCTCGTCGTCGTTGACAAGCGACTCTCGCCTCGAGTACCTATTTCGCTGGAGCTTCGTCGTCCATACGATGGTCATGACCCAGCCAGCGTAGTCGCTGCACAGTTATAGAACTTTTCTCTCGAACACCCCCAGAGCGGCTGCGTCAGTTTGCGAAACTACCCATGCCTCAGCGCCATAAATCATCACAGGTAGAACGAGCGTCTTGTAGAGTATTAGTTTTGTCGATCGAGAGAGGGCTCTGGAACTTAGTTGCTTATTGAGCCCGTAATAGCACCTATTAGCAATTATTGTTCTTCGCTTTATCTCCAGGCTGATTTCGTTGTTGGTATTAATGGCGGTGCCATGGTATACGAACTCCTTGACTACTTCAAAGTTATAGCTGCCGGATGAAACGTGGGAGTCTAAACGCCGCGTTCCCTTGTTTGTGGACAGCATATATTTTGTTTTACCCTTATTTATCGTCAAACCCACTTTGGCTGATTCCGTTTCAATAGCGGCGAAAGCAGCGGTAACATCTCTCTTGGTTCTGCCGACAATATCAATATCATCAGCGTACGCAAGCAGCTGGACACCTTTATAGAAAATGGTGCCATTACGATGCTCACCGGCCTTTCGTACCCCCTCCATGATGATGTTGAAGAGATTGCAAGACAGTGGATCGCCTTGCCTAAAACCACTTTCGGTATTGAAGGTTTCGGAGAGGTCATTTCCTACCTTGACGAAGCTGCGTGTGTTGCTCAACGTCATTCTGCAAAGCCTAATCAGCTTTGCAGGTATTCCGAACTCAGACATTGTTGTGTATAGGCAATCCCTTCTCGGGATATTGAACGCAGCTTTAAAATCGACAAAGAGATGGGGTGTGTCAATTGGATTTTCGTGGGTTTTCTCCATGATTTGTCGTAGCGGGAAAATCTGCTCAATGGTGGACTTACCAGGTCGAAAGCCACACTAATAAGGTCCGATCAGTGTTTTTGTAATCGGCTTTAATCTTTCACACAGTACCTTGAGAGAACCTTACATGCGATGGAAATAAGACTGATACCTCTATAACTGGCGCAGATTGTTGGGTCTCCTTTCTTAAGTATAGGGCACAGTACGCTGAGGTTCCAATTGTCGGGCATGCTTTCTGCTAGCCATATTTTGCTGATGAGTTGATGCATGCGCCTTATCAATTCATCGCCGCAGGTTTTAAACAATTCTGCTGACAGGCCGTCAGCAAACGCTGCTTTATTGTTTTTGAGTCATTGGATAGCAACTCGAACCTCTTCATGGCTAGGTGGTGATACTTCCACTCCGTCATCGTTGATTGGTGGCACTGAACTGTGCTCTCCATGGCCGGCATTGGTGGAATATTCGCCAGTAAGTAAATTGGAGAAGTGCTGTCTCCACAATCTCAGCACACACTTTGTATCCGTATTCAGATCTCAGCACACGCCGTCTCCACAATCTCAGCACACACTGTGTATCCGCTTAACCTGTTGATAGAATTTTCGTGCATCCTTCTTGCCCTGGTATACCTCTTGTTCCTCACGCTCACGCTTTTCCTTCTCTCTTTTATTGCGTCTGAAAAGGCGCCTCTCTTCCTTCCTCTTTCCACGGTAGTTTTCTCGCATGGCTCGCGTTGCAGATGACTGCAGCGTTTTTCTGTATGCGGCATTTTTTACTGCTATCTCGATGCGACACTCCTGATCGTACCATTGGTTCCGAGGTTGCGGGCGCCGGAAACTAATTACTTCTTTAGCGGCAGCGCGCATTGAGTGGGATATATGCGCCCAAAGTCCGCCGGCGTCGTCGGCTCCAGAGGTTGGTTGGTTGCGTTTAACCGAGAGTTGAGCGGGGAAGGCCTCAGCAGTCCGGTGTAATTGCAGCCTAGCGACATCTAGCTTTCGTTGCATTCCTGTGCGTATGTTCTTCGCATTGCATAATCGCATGCGGATCTTGGCTGCAACAAGATAATGGTTGACCTCCCGAAATATACGCACATTAAGAACACTAAAGGCACGCCTTACGTCGATTACAACATGATCAATTTGGTTTCGCGATTTTTGATCCGGGGACAGCCAGGTGGCCTTGTGGATGTCGAGGTGCTTAAATCTGGTGCTAGGTTAGGTTAGGTAAGTAGGGTCGTGCACCGTTACCGACGATTCCGTGCAGAAGAAGGCTTTTAGTTCTCTTTTTATTTAGTTCCAGCCAAAGCTTTCGAGATATGTTGCGGTCACCTCTGGATGCCCAGTTTGTGTTAGTAATATCTCTGGCTTTAAGATCTATACTCCTTTTGACGACGCCTATTGGAATGTGCACCTCTGTATCAGCACTGTTTGTACTTGCGGTTACTCCACGCCTTGCCAGTTCATGTGCTGCGTCGTTCCCTTCAATATTGCTATGTCCGGGAACCCAGCAGAGAGTGACATTATGGGTATTGCAGATGCTGTTCAATGCCAGTTTACAGTTTTGCACTGTTCGAGCCTTCGTTGTTTTACTGTTCAATGCTTTGATGGCCGCTTGGCTGTCCACAAAAATTACTACCCTTGTGGGGGTAAGATTTTTCCTGTAAATGACCTGTGCAGCTTTTTCAATAGCATATATTTCTGACTGAAAAACGCTGCAATATTCAGGGAGCTTGTAACACTCTTTGATTTGCAGCGTTTCACAGTATACACCCAATCCAGTTCCGTTTTCCATTTTGGAACCATCAGTATAAAATTGGAGATTGCCGTAGGATTCTACAGCCGTTTCTTCCCATTCTTGTCTGCTGGGGATGGATGTGGTGTATTCTCTACCGAATCTCACACTGGGTATGATATAGTCGGTTGCTCTTTTTGATTCCTCGGTTCCAAAAAGATTAAGAATAGATGCATGTCCGAATGTGTTCTTCTTCCAGGCTTGTGATTCGTTAAGGCGAATCACGCTCTTGGTCGCCGAACACTTAAGGAACTCTTCTATGGAGAGAAGATTAAGCATCATTTCCAGACCCGCCTGTGGCGTAGATCTCATGGCTCCTGTTACTCCAATGCACGCTAACCTTTGTACTGCTAGGGAGCTAAGGTAGCTCTTTTTGTGCGCTATCGTCCACCATTCGAGAGAGCCGTAGGTAAGAATGGGTCTCACTATCGCTGTATACATCCAGTGGATTATGTGCGGTCAAAGTCCCCATATCCTTCCAAATGCTCTCTGACATGCGTATAAAGCGCACTGTGCTTTTTTCCTTCTTTCCTTCTTGTTGCGTTTCCAGCTCAGCTTGTTATCAAGGATAATTCCAAGGTATTTGGCTTCCGTGGAAAGCTTCAGAGTTACTTCGTTGAGTTTCGGTAATGTCTATTTTATAAACTATATATTTCCCCTCTTCTTGTGAACAGAACGAGTTCGGTCTTTCTTTATTGGGTTCACGCCAAGTCCATTCGATTCTGCCCACCGCGATAGCTCATTCAGAGCCCCAGACATTAGTTCGCTAACTGTTTGCAGGTATTTACCGCATATTAGGATGGCAACGTCATCGGCATACGCTACCACTTTTGTTCCTTCAGTTTTGAGTGAAGTGACAATCTTGTCAACCACAATCAGCCATAGAAGGGGAGATATGACTCCTCCCTGCGGTGTGCCTCTTGTGACCTCTTTCCTTACCACTCTCATTCCCATTTGTAAGCTTATACGTCTGCTATTGAGCATTTTATAGATCCACTGGGTTATTTGACTGGTGACTCCTTTGTCTACTAAAGCATTTTTTATAGAATCTGTGTTTACATTGTTAAATGCACCTTCGATATCTAAAAACGTTGCTAAGGTATATTCTTTGTGATGAAGGGTTCTTTCTACTCCTGAAACCACCTCAGGCAGTGCCGTTTCCACTGATTTACGCTTAAGGTATGCGTGTTGCACACTACACAGGTTAGTATCATTTAAAGATTCTCTTATATGAAGATCTAATATTCTCTCTAGCGTTTTCATCAAGAACGATGAGAGACTAGTAGGCCTGTAATCCTTTGGTGCTGAGTGTATTGGTTTCCCAGCTTTAGGAATGAAAACAACTCGCACTTCTCTCCAGATTTTTGGAAAATATCCTGTCCTGAGGCAACCGGTGAAAATTGCTATGAGCCAGGAAGGGCATGTTGCATCATGGCCGGTAGGATTTCATCTGGCCCTGCAGATTTGTAGGGCTTCAAAGACCCAATCGACCATTCTACAGTTGACCTTGTAATAATGTTGGGGAGTTCTTGTAAAGGTTCTGGCATTGTTATTTCCAAGTTGTTGTTAGCAGCGTTTTGATACGGTTCTGTACAACCTGGAAAGTGAGTGTCCATGAGTAGTAAAAGCGTTTCTTGGCTGGATTCTGTCCAGGATCCATCGGACCTCTTAAGGTATCCCGGGACCGATGGGTCTTTGGATAGCGTTTTTCGAATTCTGGCGGCTTCACTGGTATCCTCAATGGACTCGCAGAAATTTGTCCAAGATGTTCGCTTAGCTATTCTTACTTCCCTAATATAGGCATATAACCTGTTCCGAGTTATAAGCTAAAGTAAGATCTATTATCTCTTCCCTGACTCTATTCTGAAATGTTGGCCTATTGCCCCTATCGCATAGAACTATGTCTGTGGTAGGAATAAATTCAAAATTAGACTCACCCCTTTTGTTGATGTCTTTACTGCCAAACTGCGAGTGGTGGGCGTTTGCATCACAACCGATGACCAGGAATGCCCTGCTTGTGTTAGCGTGTTCCACCAACTCGTGGACTTCTTGCACTGGTGGGTTCGTCTCTTCATAGTCTTGGATAATTTTTGGATAATTGTAATTGGAATCCAAGACATTGTCTTGGAGAATTTGTAGTTTGCAAGGGTGTTAAATTCGCATCCCTACAGTCGCTGCCGCGACAATCTTTCTTTCGCATTTTGCAAGATATTATGAAAACTGTAAACAGCTGCCTAACTAACGAATGCAGTGGACACCACCAACAAGAAGCTCGCGACTACAAAAGCCTCCAGGTAGCACTCCAACGAGCTTAAACATTTCATATATTGCCGAATCGCAAGCATGTCATCATGTCATCAGCAAGCATGTCCTCACATGATGCCTCTGCCGCTGCAGTAGAAGGGAGTGCTCTTTCATACGATATTAGATGCAATAACAATAGAGTTCAGCTACTACAGCATTTTCGCAGTTCCTCAGCATTAACGCATTTAAAGCTACATACGACCTAGAAATCATTGAAAAATATCAATGTTATGGATACTAGTGACTTCAAACAAGTTAATGTGGGAAAAATTTACCCACCAATGAATGGGTTGGGCTCAGGGACAACACAAGACATAATAACTAACCATGCATATATAAATCAAATTGCACAATTGTTTTTAATTTACTTTTGAGTTGTCCTTTTGACAAGTTAACATCAAAAATGCTACAATTGCTAACAAAGGTACTCTCTGGTAAAAGGTAACAAAGTTAATTGTTCTAAATTTGTGATAAAAAAAAAATGTATTTACTGAATGGTAAATACATTAAATTGTTAGCGTTTCTACTGCTTCTATGGTTAGTGTTAAAATTTATATGAGAAACAACTTCTGGAGAATCGGATACACCTACTATGAGTTGGTGTAAATATACGATATCAGCAGATTTCCTTCGATCACTTAAAGAGTGTATTTTTAACTGTTTCAAACGATCCTCATAAGGAGGAAGGTCTAATATGTCCGTTACACTTTAGCCCCTTAGAGCAAACCGAACAAAACTTTTTGGATTCTTTCTATTCGATCAACATGCACATTGTAACTTGGGGACCAAACTTGACTTGAATACTCTAAGTGAGGACGCACGATTGCATAATACAACGTTGCAGTTGTGATCATGCTATTAAATTCTTTCCCAATAAACATTGTGGCGAGGGGTGATTCGTTAAGGAATCGCTTATGAATCGTTTTTTTAACTGTTTTCGAATAGTTTCATTCCCACTTTATCAGAGGTTGGCTTGATGCTTAAAGAAAGCACCGACTGAAATCATGACTTTGCTAAACTCCATTTAATATGTTTTGAAACAAAAAAACAATTTTTTTCCGGTTTTTCGGAAAACTTTCGTTGTTAATACGCCATTTAAGCGAATCTTTTTTTTTTAATTTTATGTTTTGTTTTTAATTTTATGTGAAAAAAAGACTCTCATAAATTTTTATATGAAAAAAATTGTGTGAAATATTTTTCCTTCTGTTATGTTTTTCGTGCTTGAACATAACAGAAATAAATAATTTCCACTTATAATTTGTTCAAGATTTTTATATAAATAAGTTCTCGTTAAAAAATTGCTTTTTATAGTATTGGCGCCTTGTTAACAAATTTCTTTTTGTAGTTTTGGCGACTTGTTAACTAATTGCTTTTTATAGTTTTGGTGACTCGTTAAAGATTGCTTTTTATAGTTTTTGGCAACTCGTTAACGAATGGCTTTTTTCGGTTTTGACGTATGTATAACGAATTCGAAAAAAGTGTGTGTGTAAGTGTGTAAACCTAAATAACATAAAAAAACAACAAAAAAAATTTTTTTGACCCAGTTAGGTCAAAAATTTCAAGTTGCTGTTAGATCCGTTTTAATCCGGCTCTTTACAACCTGGAAAATGAGTTTCCATAAGTAGTGAAAGCGGTTCTTGGCTGGATTCTGGATCCGTCGGACCTCTTAAGGTATCCCGGACCGATGGGTCTTTGTATAGCGTTTTTCGAATTCTTACTTCCCTAGTATAGGCATATAACATGGATCTGTATATTGTCCAGTCTTGCTCTAATTTGCTTGACATTCCCTTCCGGTGAAGTTTCCTAACCTCTGATTGCCTCTTTTTGAGGTCGCTGGTCCACCAACTCGCATTTGTAGGTTTGCGACTTCGAGACTTTGGGAAAGCCTGGTTCATTTTTCCCGTTATAAACTCAACTGCATTGCCAATGGATGCAGCGTTTGGGAGGTATTCTGTGTCTGTGTAAATTCAAAAATAGACTCACCCCTTTTGCTGATGTCTTTACTGCCCCATTGCGAGTGGTGGGCGTTTGAATCACAACCGATGACCAGAAATGCCCTGCTTGTGTTAGCGTGTTCCGCCAACTCGCGGACTGCTTGCACTGGTGGGTTCGTCTCTTCATAGGGCATATACGCCGAACAGAGGATTAGTTTTGCTGACCTTGTTTCCACACTGGTTGCCACTACGTCTTCGTTGCTGAATCTAGGAAGAAAAAACATATTAATGGATTTTCTCGCAAGTATACAGCTCCTTAACTTACCTCCATTTGTAGAGTGAAACAGGTTGTACTGTTTTGACCCTAGGCCTTGGATCTTGTTGTTGGTGATCCAAGGTTCCTGTATTAGGGCCACATCTGCGTTCTCCTCGGACATGCACAGCATCAAGTTGTAGGTAGCTACCTTACAGTGGTGCAAGTTGATTTGCACCACTTGCAGCTTCCTCCTGCTCTCAGCTATTGTTGGTTTAGCCACTTCACCTTAATGGATCCGAGGCCGAATTTAAGCATGTCCGAATGCTTCTTAAGCCAGCCCGTGGAAGCAGTGTATACAGAAAAGAGAAGTTTTTTCCCTTCGCTGCCGTGACTTTTCTGCGACCTGACCAGCTTCCCCTCCCGAATATTGGCATCTTTATTCTGCGCTACTACTATCTGGTGGTACTATCTACCGTGTTTCGTGCCGCGGCGAAGTCGATCAGTCTTAGACCGTTGTTCGTGGAGGTCTCATGAAGACTGAACTGACCGACAGTGGGGCCAAAGATGCCTTCCCTTCCGACTTTCGCATAAAAATCGCCGAGGACTATTTTCACGTCATGGACCGTATACGTCCTCAAGACTAGCGTAGAAAGCATCCTTGACGGCTTCGTCCTTTTCCTCCGTCGGGGCGTGCGCGCAAATAAGGCTTATGTAGAAAAATTTTGCCTTGATGCGGATCGTGGCCAATCTTTCGTTCACAGGTGTGAACCGGGAAACAAGGTGGCGTAGTTTTCGGCTAACAACGAATCCACATCCAAATTCGCACCTCTCCGCATGGCAGCTGAAGTAGATATCACAGTGTGCTTGCTTAGAGCAGCCTTGCCCTTCCCTTTTTGAGGGCTTCCGCCAGTTGGATAATGGCACCTTATCCGTATCATATCCGTCAATCATTCTCCGTTTTTCGTTTGCGGTGGTCGTCAACGTAATTGGGGTTCTTATCCGAGGCTGGTTTAGTTTTCATTGGGCAGTAGTAATGTGGCGGGACCCAAAACCTGCGCACATTCAATGTTTAAGGTCTATGGAGCGACCCGCCGCTCAAATTAGCCGTCAAACTGATGGATGCCCAGGACACCACGTGGAGGTTTGAGTCGACTTGAGACGATTTCGACATGGATAATTGCCAGGTTGAGGCGGTCAGACTCGTTGCCATGTGAAGTTTCGCCCCTGTTCCCCTTTTAAAAGATATACACTGTAAAAAATTGGAAAATATCTCCAAAAATACAATTAGTGCATGTATTAAACAACTGTAACTTCGAAACCTTAAGTCGTACAGAAAAAAACTTGCATATATTTTAGAGACCTTGAATGGGTCTTTTTTGTGGTGTCCTTTTTTGGGACTGTTTTCTTAAAATTTTTTTAAATTTTTTAAGCCTAACGTTATTTGTCACGTTTTTTGTAATGTTCGCAAGTTTTTCACCTTTTGAACATAGTATCGTTATAATACATTAACTCTTAAGGTTCACACAAAATTTTAGTTTGGAATACCAACGATTGGTATTTTTAACGAATTTTTTAAAAAATGCCTTCAAAAGATTTCTTACTATTATACCGAAAATTCCATATCTCTTTATATATAAAATTCTTCTGTACATTGTTTTGTCACTGAACTCTTCCTGAATTGCTGGACCGATTTTGATCAAATTTGGTGTATGCGTGCGGCTGGGTCTGTAAATGTTTTAGTTCTCGGTAGGTGGCGCTGTTGTTGCTGTGGAAGTGTTTAAAGGAGTATTTGAAAGTATAACTCACAAACGAATTGAAAATTGTCATGGTTCTTTCACTACACTATTATTTTTTATGTAAACAAAATTACAAAAATACAAAATGAATAAAAAAAAACAAGAAAAAAACTTAAATTTTCATTACAAATTTTTCAGCCTAAATTTTCATTAGGCTTGTTTCGATTTATAAAATGTTTTTAAATTTTTTTGATAGAAGCTTTAAGCAAACCAAACAAATTTATGCATACCATATGAAAGAATATTAAAAACGCCATTTTTGGCTTTGAATATTTTTCCAACAACAACTATTTTTAAAAAAGTTCGCAAACTTTTTTGCGAAATAAAGAAATTCGTTAAAGTATTATTTGGAAAATTATAAAAGTTAGAAGGAAAATGAAAATAGAAAAGATTGAAACACGATTGGACGGACAATTAATCAAAATTTAAAAAAAAAAAAATAATGCAATCCTTTGTAACATGACCGAGTTATTCACTTTCAAAGCCAGCATTTTCATTTTTGATTGATTTTTTTTTTCTATTTCACCAAAAAATAAAATTAGTATTAAAAACTTTTTGTCTTGGTGTAAACTTGGAATTCTTTTTTATTCATAATATTTTTCCAGGGTGAATACAAAAAATGCCTTAAAACACCATCAAAGCCTGTTGAGCCCACCATTAAGCACCCTGTGCTTATTAAGCTGCCGTAGCAGAGTCAAGTTGCCGCTCTCAATTCCCCAAATTTTACTTCTCATTTCTTTTGGGCAGCGCTTCTCGCTGCATAGTATTAAACTCTGTTAGTTTTAAGTTGGCAGAATAAAACTGACATCGGTCAGCTAAAGTTCGTATCATTTAAACCCGTGTTTTTTACTAAGAAAAGTTCCCCAGTTTGTTAATAAAAGTGTTAAGGTAATATCCCCCCTCATTTCGAATTATACATGGTCCATCGCGAGCGCGAATTTTAATTAAAAAAAAACGCCGCGAGTGTTAAAAACCATTAAAAAAAAATATATAAACAATTTAAAAGTTTTTGTGGAAGCAGCAACAGCAGCGGCATCTAGACAACATCAACAGCGGTATCAACTGCGGATACAACAACAACAACAACCTCAGCACCGCCATCAACAAAAAAAAAAAACAGGTAAAATTTTTATTTTAATTATATAATAACTAATTCAATTTTGCTAGCAAAATTAGAATATTAGTTTTTATAACTAATAAAGAAAAAAGTGACATTCGGGTTAAGTTCGCCTAATTCGCGCATTTTTTTTTTCCATAAAGTTGTGAATTTTTTAAAAGTCTTAATTTATATAAAGTTATATTTATATATGTTTTTCAACCAACAAATTTTTGGCGGAAAGGCTGTTTGTGTATATATAGTTTTATATAAGAAAGGTTCTTGAACTTCGTTCGGTGCAATAGTTTCCATACATCGACAATATCGTTTTTTTAATTTGTGTGCTCTCGGTCGTCTTCTATACATACATACGTAGAAGTCTCATACGGTGTTTTGCTAAAATTGACAAAAACAAAAATATTAATATGGCTGTATTAATAGGTATTTTGTATTGGAGCCAAAAATTGAAAACAAGTGTCTGAGCATCATTCTGCGCTCTTAGCCAACATTTTTTGCATTCTTCTTTGTGCGGTGTCCGTACCGATCGAAGCCAATACCGCGTTTTGTGCTTGGAAGCAGCAACCCCAAGCTGTGCTTAAAGTTTTTTTTACTCTCTCGCGCACGCCTTTCAATTGTGTGAGTTCGACGCTTAGACTGCATCTAGTGCCGACTGCGCTTGGTGAACAGCTCTCTAGTCGGCTGCATTAAATTGTAGTGAGGAAGTAAAAATGTATATAAAAAAGGGTATAAGTAAAGAAAAAAAAATTTTTTTTTTTTACTATTGTAAAAAATTTTTTTTACTATTTACTATTTACTATTACTATTTACTATTTTACTATTGTCTTACTATTGTAAATATGGTTTAATCATTAACAATAGTATTTATATTAGTAATTATATATAAAGACAAATAAAATATAATAATATTTATAAATATAAATACGATACCTTTTTGAAAAAAAGCAATTTTTATTATTACTGATTTTTATTTTATTATTACTTCAAATTTGGTGATTTGTTGAGGATTATTAAGTAACATTTTTTTATTCTGCTTAATATTTTAAATAAAAAATTTTAACACGACATAGAAAAAAAAATAAACAAAATAGAAAATAATATGTCGCATTTAAAAATATTTATACGTTTGTCCGATGCTCTCTTCGAATTCGAAGCGGACTTTAATGTCGCCGAATATCACGACGTTTTCTCCCTGGAAGCTCAAAGCGAAGAGTTAAGAGCCCAGTGGAAAAAAGTAAAAGCTGCTTATGATGCCTGTTTGGATAATATAACCAATGACGAGGATGCAGACCTCGAATCAATAAAAAAAAGTATCGCAGCTGCTACCAATCATGTATACGGGTGGCAGGGAGCTCTCTCAGAGTAAGCCCTCAAAGCAAACAATTACTTCAGAGTCGCCGCCGACAATTGGTCACAGCATGCGTGTGCCACCCTGCGATACTGAGGTTTTCAGTGGTGATTACCTCTCATGGCCGTCCTTTAGGGACATGTTTACGGCTATTTACATAATGAACTCGCGGCTAACTTCAGTGGAAAAACTCTTCCACTTAAATCATAAAACACGTGGTGAATCAAAGAGATTGTTCGGAAATCTCCATTAACCAATGATGGTTTTGCTCAAGCTTGGCAAGATTTGTCTGACCGATACGAGAATAAACGTATCATGGTCAACAGCCAGCTAAAAATTTTATTCAATCTACCACAGGTGCCAAAAGAATCTGGCACAGAACTTAAAAAGCTTCAAAGAGATATCAATGGTTGTATTTTCGCTCTAAAAATGCACAACATTAATATCAATAACTGGGATGCAATCTTCATTTATCTTTGCTCTACAAGATTGCCAGAGGTCACGCTCTCACTACGGGAGCAGTCCATTTCGAATAAAAACGAAATTCCAAAATGGACAGACCTTGACTCCTTCCTCACAAGTCGGTTTCAAACTCTTGAAACCGTGTCTGATATTCGCAGCTCTAGCGGCGCAATACCCAGACAAATTTCAGCTCCAACCTCCTCCAACTCAAAATCAAACCAGAGCAATTCATCTGGTAAAAAGGTAAATAATTACCAAATTACAATTTCTCCTGCAAATTGTAAGCTGTGTTCCACAGAACCACATTCACTTCGCTTTTGTCCGAAATTTCTTAGAATGGACACCAATAATCGTCTATCAATTGTTAGAAAATACAAAGTTTGTATCAATTGTTTAGCCCACTCTCATGAGGTGAAAGAGTGCAAGAGTCAATATTCGTGTGTGATGTGCAAACAACGTCATAACACTCTCCTGCATCGAGACTTGACTTCACCACAATCTCCTGTTTCGAGTACGGACTCAGGTAGGTCAAGCTCTCGACCCAACCCCCCGGGCTCTAACACACAATCTCATTCTACTTTAATACAGTCCACTAGCAATGTCATTCAATCATGCTTCGCTACCAGTACTAAACACGTATTGCTTGGTACAGCAATGGTGACCGTATGTCACCTAGGATCGTCGTACATAGCTAGAGCTCTTATCGACTCTGGCTCTGAAGGTACGTTCGTATCTGAAAGATTGCAGAAGCTATTGAAGTTGCCACAAGAGCCGTAAATGCTCAAGTTTAGGGGCTTAACAACGCAGTTTCAGCGCAAGTGACCAAAGCTTGCGAAATAATTCTCAGTTCGCCTAGAAATAGGCAATTTCCAATTGAAGCTACAGCCTTTGTGCTGTCTCGCTTAACTGGGAATCTGCCGTCATGCTCCATTGATCCTTCTTTGTGTAAGAGTTTGCCAGATTTACAATTGGCCGACCCACATTTCTTCAGAAGCGATCAAATCGATGTACCAATCGGTGGCGATTTGTACCCTGCTATCATTCTTGATGGCATTCGAAGAAACATTCTTGGATCACTATTGGCACAAGAAACAGTTTTTGGCTGGATATTCACAGGCCCTATGCCTTGCAACAAAATATCCAGCTTTACTACCTGCTTGAGCCATTATAGTGAAGTTGCGATCGATAAACAGATCGCACGTTTTTGGGAGTTGGAGGAACTACCTAAAAAACAATTTTTATCCCAAACTGATAAGTTTTGTGAGGAAAATTACCAGAAAACCACTAAAAGCGATGACAAGGGTCGATATATAGTTACCCTACCGTTTAAAAGTGGATTCCCTGATGATATTAATCTTGGATTTTCTCGAAGTATTTCCTGCATGAGGTGGGCTAGAAACGAAACTCGATTACCAAAAAATCCTGGACTTAAGACGCAGTATGAAGAAGTAGTAAATGATTACTACAGATTGGGTTACATGAGAAAAGTTTCTCCTACTAAATTTGAAATGTCCCCATGCCATTATTGTTTGCCGCATCATGCGGTTATGAAACCAGAGAGTACTACTACCAAAGTAAGAGTAGTATTCAATGCGTCAAGTCCCACATCAAATGGAGTCAGCTTGAATGATGTCCTGCACGCAGGTCCAGTTCTTCAAGCGGACTTGACGCTTCTGGTACTAAAATGGCGGTTCTTCAAATACGTATTTAATGGTGACATTCAGCAAATGTACCGTCAGATTCTTGTTGATCTAAAATAATCCGTCTTTCAACGAATTCTATTTCGAAGCTCGCCTGACGATGCCATTCAGGATTATGAGCTTAAAAAAGTAACCTTTGGCCTAAACTGTGCCTCATACCTAGCCATTAGAACCATGCTGCAATTAGCACATGATGTTCAGCAGCAATATCCTCTTGCCGCACAAATTTTGCGACATTTCACATATGTCGCCGATGCTCTTGCGGGAGCTCACGACGTAAAAAGCGCAATAAAAGCTAGAAATGAGCTTATCGCTGCCTTAGACTCTGCAGGTTTTACTATGCGGAAATGGACTGCAAATGCTTCAAGCATTTTAGCAGACCTACCTACAGAGCATCTTTTGCATGAAGACTTTTTAAAGTTTAACTTTAACTTTAGGAACTTTAACTTTAGGAATTCGCCAAAACTTTAGAAATTCGATGGAATGCAACTTCTGATTTGTTATTTTTTACTGCTAAGCGTCTTGAGATTAAATCATCTTTTACCAAACGTGAAGTTGGTAAAACTATTCAATCAACTATTCAATCCTGCAGGTTGGCTGGCACCTATAGTGGTGACATCGAAAATTATAATGCAGCGTATCTGGTTGGATAAAATTGAGTGGGATAAAAATCTCCCATCTCTCATTTTTTAATCTTGGTAAACTTTCTTGCTAGAGTACGAAAATATAAATAATATTCGTATGCCACGGTTTGTTGAGTTCTCACCTGATTCCGACGTAGAATTTCACGCCTTTTGCGATGCTTCTGAAAAAGCATATGCTGCGTCGATATACATTCGAGTGAAACTGAATGATTGTATTGTCAGTCATTTACATTACGCAAAAAGCAAAGTGGCTCCAGTGAAGACGATCTCACTCCCTCGGCTTGAATTATGTGGTGCAGCCCTTCTCGCGGATATGGTAGACACCTTGCTATCGCACCTCGAAATAGAAAGTCATAGATTGTATTGTTGGACAGATTCCACAATCGTGTTTGCCTGGCTATGCAAGCCCCGTGTTCCTGGACAACCTTCGTTGTCCGTAGGAATCGTTGAAAGTAGGAATTCAAAATTGGTTTCATGTAGATACTCATGAAAACCCAGCAGATTTAGCGACGCGTGGAGTTACACCCAAAGAGCTGGTTGACAACACTCTTTGGTGGCATGGGCCATCTTGGCTCGCACTCCAACGTTCTTCGTGCCAAAGAAAAGCTCAATCTTCAGATCTAGAAACATCACTCGAACGCAAAGCTGTGAAAGTGCACTTTGCATATTTTTCGGAGTATGAAGATATTTTAGAGCGTTTTTCTTCACTGCTACGTGGATTAAGAGTGTTAGCTTACGTGTTTCGTTTTCTGCATCGCACTGATCCACATTTGCGTGCGAATTTCTCAAAAAAATCAACCTGTTTTCAAAGTACTGAAATTAATTTCGTGAAAACTCGATTAGTTCTACTATGCCAAAAAACAGGTTTTCCAAACGAATATCATAATTTGGGAACAAATCAAATGATTGGATCTAAGAGTTCACTTCTTGCTCTGAATCCATTTCTGCACAACGACAATTTACTACGTGTTGGTGGACGACTAGCCTCTTCCCCAATTTTATCATACGATGAAAAGCATCCAATTATATTAACATATAATTGCCAATTTTCACGTCTTTTAGTACGCTTCGTTCATAAGATTTCACTTCATGGAGGGAACCAGTTAGTGCTTCGACTTATTCGAATGCAATATTGATTCGATTCTACGTGCTAAAATCCTTATCAAAACAACTTTTCACAATTGCAAAACTTGTGTCGTTCACATGAATCGCCAGAAAATACAATTAATGGCTGCTCTGCCAGCTGAGCGAACGGTTATTTCACGACCATTTGCGTCCACTGGCATCGACTTCGCGGGCCCGTTCGAGATCAAAAGCTACATAGGTAGATCTTGCCGTATAATTAAGGGCTATGTTTGTTTATTTGTGTGCTTCTCAACTAAGGCAATTCATCTTGAAGCCACTAGCGACTTATCAACAGCTACTTTTCTATCAGCTTTCTATTGCATTGTTTCTAGGCTTGGATGCCCAGCAAATGTGTATTCTGACAATGGTACAAACTTTGTCGGAGCCTCAAATGTCTTAAAAAAGGATTTTAAAACCTTTCTAAGTGCGTGACATGATGCCATACTAGCGCAGTATGCTCATCAAAAAATCGCTTGGCATTTCATTTCAGGTGGTGCTCCCAATATGGGAGGATTATGGGAAGCTGGAGTCAGCTTTAAGACGCATTTTAAAAAGATGGCCGGAAGTATGAAGTATACCTTCGAAGAATTTACAACTTTGCTTAATCAAATCGAATCGTGCCTTAATTCGAGGCCACTTTCCGTCATGTCTGAAAATCCCTCTGATTTTCAATCTCTTACTCCAGGTCATTTCTTGGTCGGCAGTCCACTGCTAGTGCCAGTGGAGCCAGAAATAACTGATCAGCCTGTGACTATCATCAACCGTTGGCAAAAAGTCATGGCTATGCATCAGCACTTTTGCCACCGATGGAGAAATGAATACTTAAAAGAGATGCATAGGCGTGCAAAGTGGAAAACTCCTCAATTGGATTTCAATGTTAACGACTTAGTCGTTATTAAAGAAGACAATTTACCCGCGAATGAATGGCGATTAAGTCGAATATTAAAAACATACGTTGGCAACGACAATAGAGTCCGAGTAGCTGACATTCGCACTGAAAGAGGTTGCGTTACGCGTCCAATTGTTAAGCTAGTAGTCATTCCGACGAACTAACTTTGGTCACTATTTTCTCGCCTAACCTATTCTCTTTTTTTCTTTTCGTTTATTTTCTTTTCTTCTCGTTTCAGAATGTCAACAAGCAACTTAGTGTGTGACCTGCTCGAAGAGATGCTCCTCACTACCGATTCTAAGATGGCCCCCAAGGAGACCGACATGGTGCGAGAGAGTGCGCCAGCTCCTGAAAGCTCCCTGAGACGCGCAAGTCCGGTGCGAAGCGCGCTGTCGAGTGTGGTTGCCGTAGTGACGCGTAACGACGCTCTTGCGAAGTGTCGCCTGTGCTCCATTGAGCATAACCTAGCATCGTGCTGGCGGTCTCTTGATATGAACCTGAAGGAGCGGCTGAGAGCTGTATTAATGTATTACTACTGTTCCAATTGCCTCTCCGCGGTTCATATGCGAGTCGGAGCAATGGCAGATGCTGTCATTGCGGTGATGATCACCATGGTCTGCTGCACTCTCGCACTCGTGTCCGAGCAGGTCGATCGCACTCGAAAAAGCCAAGAAACAGACGTTCTCTGGCACGGAAGATGAAGAAGCAGCCTGTATCTACCCATGTTACAGCATGTTCACGCAACGCGGCCAGGGGGTTCGGAGCCAAGACGTCCGTCTTGGAAGGGACCACAGTCGACGTTACCGTCTGCGTCGTTAGCTAGGGACCATTTTCCCGAAGCGGTCTCCCCCCGTAAGACCATCTACAACAAGGCTCCAACGAGTCGTGTTGTTGCTCCCAACTGTTGTGGTGAGTACGTGGGCAACGGGTGGCCTGGTAAACGAACGTGTCATCCTGGATGCGTGCCTTCCCCAGTCGCGGATCGCCAGCCAGTTGGTACGCCGATGGAAGCTACCAACTTCTTTTGTTGATGGGCACCCTGAGGTGTGCACCCTGATGCTACGGGGTCGGCACGGATCCAGTGTCCACTTTGAGACAACAGCAAGGGTCGAGCGGCATTTGGAGGTTATCACACCATCGAAAGATATCGACGAGCGGATCTGCTTAAGCTACCCAAATATCATTTTGGCTGATCCGCTCTTCTACAAGCGAGCACCAGTTCGACTCCTGTTAGGAGTCGATATATATTCCTGGCTGATGCAGCCCGGTAGCCTGCCGATGGGTTTTAGCATGCCGTTAGCCCAGAATGAAATCTCAAACTCTGTTAGTTTTAAGTTGGCAGAATAAAACTGACCTCGGTCATCTAAAGTTCGTATCATTTAAACCCGTGTTTTTTACTAAGAAAAATTCCCCAGTTTGTTAATAAAAGTGTTAACGTAATATCCCCCCTCATTTCGAATTATACAAAGCCTTTCAAAAAAGAAAATATTTACATATGTAAATAGTGCCAAAGTAAGGAGTAAAAATGAAAAACTTTCAAAAAGTATTAGAAAATTTTAAAATTTTCAGAATGAAAACAAAAAAATATTCCTAGCGAAGCCATATCCAAATCGAATAGAAAATAAAGGAGTTATGTCTAATTTAAAATTGGAATATTTACAAATGTATATAGTGCCAAAGTGAGGGTTAAAAAGAGGACGTAAAGCTTAAACGGCAAAAATCCATGTTCGAAATATACTGTGGTGAGTTTAAAAAGCGTGGCTATCTTCGCACTATTGGTGAAAATAGCCACGCTTTTTCCATCCACGTTTTCGAATTCGAATATTCGTGCGTGGCTATCTTCAGCCCGGTATGAAAGAAAGTAAACAACACGAAAACTAGTTAATAAAAAGTGTTACACGTTTAATTGACTCAAATATTTATTATACCGTGGGCTGGCTGTGCTATGGCGCTACAGCCGCCATATATAAGAAATGGTATCAGATAGTGTTAACAATGAGTATATATTTAGAAGAGAATTTTTCTCGCTCTGGAGTTTTAACTCATTGCAAATCTAGCAAGAAAATAAGAGTCCCCGAAAAATGTTATCTTCGAAAACAGCGTTGTCGGTATTTGTGCAGTCGCCGCCATGACTGTTGTGTGCTCTCAGAATCTATGAAACTGGTTTGACTGATTTTTTCTTTTACTGAAATAGTTTCTGCACAATGTTTACATTTTTGTCTGGACGGACTTGCATGGTTTTATTTCAATATGCGAATTGGATATTTGCAAGATTCAGGTATTTGTATGAAACTATGAAATAATTTTAATTCAATATTTTTATGTAAATACGTTTTTTTAGGTCAAATGGGAAATTTTTCATTCATCTCAAGTTTAATTTAATCCAATTTAATTTGAATAAGTTTTCCATTTAATCCAATTTATATTTTCAAATAAATTAGATTTTTTTCAATATTTTTATGTAAATACGTATTTTTTAGGTCAAATAGGAAAGTTTTCATTCATCTCAAGTTTAATTTAATCCAGTTTAATTTGAATAAATGTTTCATTTAATCCAACTTATATTTTCAAATAAATTGGATTAAATGAATTTGAATGTTACATTTTTTAGCTTTAGATAAGATTTAGATAAGAAAAGTATTTTTTATCAATCTTTTATTGGTAGTTCGTCACTTTAGCGAATATTTTTTCAAAAGTCTTACGATCGATTTTTGTGATTTATAAAATTTATGAAAAAAAGAAAGCTTTTACTTCCTAGGTATAACAAGTGCACGTAAAACAACTTCTTCCTAATTTTCTAGTGAAATTAATTTTCATACAGAACGAATCAAGATAAAAACAAGGAGAAAAACATATATACATTAAATTTTATTTAATTATTATTATATTTATTATTTATTATTGTTCCAGAATGACCCAAAAACTGCCGCATTTAAAATATACTCTTATAAATTACATTATTTTTGAACGTATCATTTACATTTGAATTTATTAACTGAACTGTAAAAGCAGTTTAAAATTCCAGTCCATTTCAAATATTCGTTTAGTTTAGCTTTCTGCTAGTCGTTTGTCAAATTATTTTTTTTTCTTTTTCACGAGGACTTTGGAAGAATAAACTGCGGTAAATTTTGATATTTTATAATTTCTGTATCTACTTATGGATTCTTTATTCAGAAATAAATTTTGTGATTAAATCCATTCAACTTAAGCTGCCGTTGTTGGACATTATTAAATTCGCATTTCGTCCCGTGACAAAAGTTTTATTTCGCAATTTAAGTTTGCCACAAGTTTCATCATTAAAGTCATTCGGATAAAGGTATCCGTCTAGGAGTGATGAGTTTGTTGCGTTCCCCACGCCGTGGAGTACTTAGCCAGCGAACAACAAGAGCCAGCGATCGCTTAAAAGCTGCCAACTTGGAGAGCATCGCTCCAGTCACATGCGCAATATTTGAACCCAATTTCATGGAAATGAATGACGAGTCCTCTGCCAGCGTAGCATTTTCCGCTGCTCAATCTAACGCTGCAAACGCCACCGCAGCTATGATTGGAGCACCAGAGAGCGCTGCCTCTTTGGGCGCAGAACATTACATCACCCCATCAAATGTTACATTTGCCGCCGTAACTACCACCGCTAAATCAAACATTGTACATGCCACCCCAATAATGATTTCAGCCACATCACACGCTCCCACAGCTATCGCAATATCGAACAATCAAGCGCTGCAATTGCCACCGCAGCAATGAGTACATCACCATCTGTTCCCTTCAGCGACAATGCCGGCCAGCAGGATTGTCTTCTGCAAGCCATGCAAAAACAGATACAGGAACTGACAGAACAGGTAAGAAGTTCTCAATTTGATTTAAACTCGAGTGAAATGCAAAGACGAGCTTTGGAAGACGTAATCCATCGCAACGCCATGCCAAACGTATCTGCCGCGTCGCCGTTGACGCCTTCGTATTCAGCGCAAGTCATGCCATTCTTTCCACCGTCGACCGCAACGCTATCAAATTCCCTTTTTGCTGAACAATCGACGAATAGTTCAAACATGATAAACCAAAGTGCTTATTTGCCTGCATTGCCGACTTCATGCTTGACATATTCGCAAATAGGTACAAATGCCAATACACGAACCACTGCAACACCATATCCGAGTTTTCAACCCTTGCCAACGGTCGGAAATGCAGCTCGGAACAGCTGTTTTCTGACAAATGCTCAAACGTCAAATAGTTTGCCAAATAGTTTTGCAAATATATTTCCAACATCGCCGATTTCGCAGCCGCGAAAATTAATTGATTTACCTGAGTTTAGCGGTCTACCGGAGGACTGGCCATTGTTTTCGTCAGCGTACGCTCAAACAACAGCTGCGTACAATTACAGCAGCTTTGAAAATAACCAGCGCTTGCAAAAAAGCATCAAAGGAGAGGCCCGAGAAACAGTGAAATCTCTGCTCATCCATCCGGATAATGTTTCTGCTGTGATGTCACAACTCCAATTTCGATATGGTCGCCCAGAGCAATTGATTCGGAGTCAACTGCGACAAGTAAGAGAGGTTGCACCCATTTCCGAAAATGCAGTGGAAAAACTTATACCATTTGCAACGAAAGCAAATAATCTTGCTGTCTTTTTGCAGAGCGTCAATGGGCAGCAGCATCTTTCAAATCCTACATTGCTTGAAGAACTTATTGGTAAGCTACCCATGAGCAAGCGCATCGAGTGGGCCAGATTTGCAGCGCCGATACAGCCGTATCCCACTATTATTGATTTTAGCAACTGGCTTACTGAGATTGCTAATTTAATTTGCACTGTGCACGAAAGTAGACCACGATCAGATTATGAGCAAAAGCAGCGTGTAGTGTTGCACGCAGCTCAAGGTGAAAAGAAAGGTTTGGAAATTGTCTGCCCTGTCTGCCAAGGCCGGCACAAAGCGGAAGAGTGCAAAAGGTTTCGTGAGCTGAATGTTAATGGACGTTGGTCGGAAACCAAACGATGTCGCATGTGTTTCACATGCTTGCAAGTAGGGCATTCACTTCGTAGCTGCAGTAATCGTAAGCCGTGCCTTGTCAATGGCTGCCAGAAGAAGCATCACAAGCTGCTTCACGAAACTCGAAACGATTCTGCTTCTTCGAATGCAAGTTTGCAAAAAGGAGCAGAGCAAAAAGGACCAGAAGTTGTAGAGCCAGTTCTCAGCTGCGTTGCCAGCCCAGCAGAGAGCAAAAAGCTTTTGTTTCGTGTGGTGCCCGTTACTTTGCACGGGCCTAGCAAGCGAGTAGAAACATACGCGCTAATGGATGAAGGTTCGTCAATAACAATGATGAGCAGCGATCTTATTGAAGAGCTTGGCTTGCAAGGTGAAAAAAGCAATTTAAACGTACAGTGGTTTGGTGGAACAGGTTCTAGAGAATCTGCCATGGTAGTGGACGTGTACATTAGTGGTACCGGTATGAAGAAAAAACATTTTCTACGCCACGTATATGGGGTTTAAAATCTTTGTTTGCCAACACAAAGTTTGAATAAAGATGATCTGCCAGCGATTTTAGCAGCTAGTTCTCCACACAAAAGTACACCAATGCCAAACCGCAGTTGCTTATAGGCTTGGACCATTGCCACCTAGGTCTACATACTGAAAATATTCAGCTTCGAGAGGGGGGACCATTCGCAACACACACTGAGCTTGGCTGGGTTGTGTTCGGCCCTACCAATCAAGCAACACCAGTGGTTTCTACAAGCTTGTTCATAAATTCTAAGCGTGATGAGGAGATGCACGAGATGATTGCTGAATATTTTAAGGTGGAAGATTTTGGTGTGCGATCAGCACCTGCTGTTGAAACTAGAGATGACGTACGAGCTCGCAGCATCCTTGAAGCGTCCACAAAAAGGGTGAATGGCAGATTCCAAACTGGTTTGCTTTGGAAAAATGATGAAGTGCAGCTACCCCATAGTTTCGCCATGGCCGAAAAAAGGTTGATCAGTATTGAGCGAAAAATGAAACGAGATGAAACATTTGCTGCTTCGTATAAGGGCATTATACAAAGCTATGTCGACAAAAAATACGCCCGTAAGCTGCATCCAGAAGAAGCTGCCATCGAGGGGCCGAGGACATGGTACCTGCCTCATTTCGGAGTCGTCAACCCCAACAAGCCACGAAAGTTGCGTCGTGTTTTTGACGCCGCTGCTGCCGTCGATGGGACTTCGCTAAATTCGTGTTTATTGAAGGGCCCTCAACAGTACCAACCGATGCCATCGGTGCTTTTCAATTTTAGATTGGGTAAGATTGCAGTGTGTGGAGACATACGTGAGATGTTCCACCAAGTTATGGTGCAGCCTGAAGATAGGTGTGCACAAAGGTTTTTGTGGCGCGAGGGTGGTGATGACAAGCCGCCTGACGTTTATGAGATGCTCGTCATGACCTTTGGTGCATCTTGTTCTCCATGTGCTGCCCAATTCGTAAAAAATATGAACGCTCTTGAACACCGAGTGTCGCAGCCACGAGCAGTTAAGGCTATTTTAGAGCACCACTATGTGGATGATTACGTGAACAGTTATGCATCAGTACACGAAGCTATTATTATTGCAGAGCAGGTCCGCGATATTCACAAAGCCGCTGGGTTTGAGCTTCACAAATTTGCGTCAAACTCATCAGAGGTGGTCAACGCTTTGAGTGGAGGTGATCCAGCTTCTACAGTTGAGTACTTTCTGGAAGACAGTCTGACAGCAGAGAAGGTGCTGGGGTTGTATTGGCAACCACAATCTGATACATTCCAATTTAAATTAAAGTTTCACCGAGTAAAGGAGGAAATAATCGCTGGGAATAGACGCCCTACAAAGAGAGAGCTCCTAAGCATCGTAATGTCCGTGTTTGATCCACTGGGATTTCTTTGCAACTTCATGATCAGCGCGAAGCTTCTAATGAGGGAAGTGTGGAGGCTTGATATTGGATGGGATGAGCCTTTGCCCAACAATATTTATGCAGCATGGTGCAGGTGGTTTGACGATTTGAAAAAGGTCGTCGCGTTGCGGATACCACGCCATTACTTTTTTAACGGTCAACCACGTCAGCTCGACCTTCACATTTTCGTCGACGCCAGTGAGGAAGCCTTCTCAGCAGTGACATATTGGAGAAGTGTTAACGAATATTCTGAGATTCAAGTCGCATTTGTGTGCGCCAAAACAAAGTGCGCGCCGTTGAAGCCGAAGAGCTTCCATCGAAATATAGTTTGCTCGCCATAAGTGAACATTTTATTGACTTCAAACGTTTTTCATCTTTTTGTAGATTAAGACGAACGATTGCCTGGATTTTTCGTTTTGTGGACCGCTGCCGGGGAATTACCCGACCTAATAGTATTTATGGTTTGACCGCCGCTGAGATTGAAGTAGCAGAGGTCACTTTATGCCGCTTTGTTCAAACTGACGTCTATGCTATCGAGATGAGCCAAATTAGAAATGGTAAGTGTGTAGCCAAAGGCAGCGCCATGTACAAGCTCTCGCCATACATCGATGAAAAGGAAATTCTGCGCGTGGGTGGACGAATAGATGCCGCCAGCTATCTACCATTCTGCACAAGACGTCCGATAATTTTGCCGCCAGATCATGCTGCTACAAAATTAATAGTTGCTCATTATCATTGCAAAATGAAACACCAGAATCTGGAAGCTACAATATGTGAGGTGCGCCGCAAGTTTTGGATTCCGCGCCTGAGACATGTCATGCGATCAGTACTTGCTAATTGCTACGTATGCAAGCTATTGCGAGTTACACCCGTCACACCAATGATGGGATCATTGCCATCTAACCGCCTGACGCCGCACGTGAGACCATTTGCCTATACTGGCGTTGACTACTTCGGTCCCTTGACAGTAACAATCGGCCGCCGTACAGAGAAGCGTTGGGTGGCACTATTTACGTGTCTTGCTGTTCGTGCTGTTCACCATGAGGTAGTTTTCGATCTGTCTACAGATGCCTGCATTCTTGCTATCCGCAATTTCATAAACCGTCGCGGAGTGCCGGTGAGAATACGCAGCGACAACGGAAAAAACTTTGTTGGTGCTGACCTGGAGGCAAAGCGTTTTTCCGAAGTTTTTGAAAGCGAGAGAATCCAAAATGAACTGTCATCGCGTGGAATAGAGTGGGTGTTTAATTGCCCTAGTAATCCTTCGGAGGGTGGCGTTTGGGAGCGTATGGTGCAGTGCGTGAAGAGTATTGCGACACACGCTCAAGGAGGTATCACCGCGTGAATACACGCTGCAGTCTTTCATAATCGAAGCTGAAAATGTAGTTAACTCACGCCCGTTAACGCATCTGCCAATTACCGCCGATCAAAAAGAGCCACTGACTCCGAACCATTTTTTGCTCGGATCAGCGAACACCGCGCAAACGCCATGCGTGGGTGAGACAATAGACAAGCCTGTCGTACTGCGAAAGCAGTGGCGCATAGCTCGACAGTTACGTGACCGCTTCTGGAAACGGTGGGTCGCAGAATATTTGCCTACGTTGCTGCGTCGCACTAAATGGTGTCAACCGACGAAGTCATTGCAAGAAGGAGATTTAGTTTTCATATGTGATGAGAGCCTGCCGAGAAAGCTGTGGTGCCGTGGACGTGTGGAGCGTGTGTACTTTGGTGGTGATGGGGTGGTTAGGCGTGCTGATGTGCGCACAAGAGCTGCAGTGTTACGTCGTCCAGTCTCAAAGTTGGCTATTCTGGACGTGGATTGTGGTGAATCGGAGTCGATCCACGGGGAAGGGGATGTTCCAGAATGACCCAAAAACTACCGCATTTAAAATATACTCTTATAAATTACATTATTTTTGAACGTATCATTTACATTTGAATTTATTAACTGAACTGTAAAAGCAGTTTAAAATTCCAGTCCATTTCAAATATTCGTTTAGTTTAGCTTTCTGCTAGTCGTTTGTCAAATTATTTTTTTTTCTTTTTCACGAGGACTTTGGAAGAATAAACTGCGGTAAATTTTGATATTTTATAATTTCTGTATCTACTTATGGATTCTTTATTCAGAAATAAATTTTGTGATTAAATCCATTCAACTTAAGCTGCCGTTGTTGGACATTATTAAATTCGCATTTCGTCCCGTGACAATTATAATCAAATATTGAGTAATAAATTATATTCAAAATAATTTAAACATTTTTCAAAAGCTTACTTTACAAAATATGTGTAAATATGTGGAAAATATATATAAAATTTTATTTATGTAAAATTTAAAATGTCTCATTAAATCGAATGCATATTTATTCAAATATTAAAGAATAAATATGGATAATACATAAACATATTTTAAAAATTTTTCAAGAACTATTTTCACAAATTATATATTTGAAATATGCACAAACTTTAGGTAAAGCAAAATTAAATGGAATCATTTAAATAAAACTAAAGTTAACATTAAAAAGTGCACTGAAAAATTAATTTTTCATCGATGAAACGTACGTGCCACTTGTAAAGCCTGTATGATACTTAATTAAATTGATCATTGAAAATTATAACTAGAGCAGTTCAAATAGCACGAATGCATGAATTGAATTGGTCTGAATGAGTACGCATATGGTACGAATTGGAGAAAAATTTGTAGGACGGACTGTATTTTCTTTGCATTTTTTTTTGCCGTTTCTTTCAATTCGTTCCTCGTTAAGTTTCGATCAAATATTTACTGTGCTGTTAATAATTAATTTGACATTTTTAGAGTAAGCAAATCTATTTAGTTTAAATGTATGCTGAATTGGAAGTGATGTGTGTAGCTAATATAAATTTATTTAATGCAGCTGCTCTTAAAAACACCAGATATAAAAAAGTAACAACGTTTATCCTTTTCTTACAAAATATGTCTGCCCTGCCCACGCGCCACTTGTTTTCAGATTTTAAAATTGGACAAAAAAAAATTAAGTATCATACGGGCATAAGTAAAGTTTAGAGTCAAAATTGGGTGCTATTTGACCATTATTGGCTTATTATACAATACATTAACTTAAAAACTAAAGTGGAATCTTATTATATCATATAACAACTTCCCAAGTGAAGTGAAATTATTATTATATAATATAATAACTTCGAAAGTGAAGTGCATTCTTATTATATCATATAATAATTTCGAAAACAAATCAAAATCTTATTATATAATATAATTACTTACAAACTTAATGAAAATCTTATTATATCATATAATAACTTGGGGAATATGCGGCAAGCATTTCGACGGAAATTACTGTGAAAAAAATTTAAAGCCAGAAGTTGATGATAGAAAATTTTGAAAAATAGAAGTAATTAATGTTTTGAAAAAAATTTAGAACCAGTAATAGAAGATAGAAAATTTTGAAAAATATAAGCCCAAAGTTGAAAATGGTCATTGTAATGAGAAAGTTTGTGAGCAATGCCAGAAGAAAGTTCTGAAAGTGCTTAAAGAGCCTATGACACGAGTTTTGAAGGTGCATAAAGAGTTTGAGGAGCGAATTGAATGTGGAAAAAGGGGAAGAAGATGAAGAAGTCAAAAGGCCAGGAGAAATTTTAATTTGGAAAAAAGTTTGACTTTTTAAAAGTGTTAAGAATACTTTACATACTCCATACAAACATTCAGTCATACGACCATTCATTAAAACATACATGCAAACGGACGGACATTCGAACGGACGGTCGGACGGATATCGGAACCGTAGCGAATGTCAAACATATTATTGTGGGCTGAAACCCTATGACAATGATCCTTACACACTTCCCAAAACAAGAGCTCTAATAAATAAACAAAACCATGGACTCAATAGGGCTCCCGACCAATTTAAAAAAATCCGAAAGGACGAAATTACTACTTTATAGCAATGTTATTTTCATCGAACACAAATAAATCGAAAATGCAATATATATCTAACAGCAAGCGAAAATAGGATAGACAGGCATACACAAATTAAAACACACACACATTCACCCATTCATACTGAGAGATATTCGGACAGAAATAACAGCGCCGGTAAAAAAAGAATTTTACAAAAAAATATGTTCCAAAAGGTTGACTACGAACCGTTCTTTATTTGATTGACTTGATGATATATTGTGCTGTAAAAAAACAGTTTCATCAAACTTGCTGTTATTTGTTATTAAGAAAGAACTCCTTCGATAAAGTTGTGGCGGACACTGGTTAACGTATTTGCCTTGTAATAAAAGTGCCCGGGTTCGAAGGCCGGTGGCGGCGCATTTTTTTTTGAAACGAAGCTTTTTACTCCTCGTTCTGTGATTTGCTTAGAGTGGAATCTAAAAAATTTTTGACAGATTTTTTCTTGGAAATTTGATGGTTTCTTTGTTGCTAGCGCTTATTGCAACAAGAAAATTTCATACTTTAATATTAAATATTAAAAATATTTTTTGGCCCGCCCGTGGGCATCGAACCCATGTCCTCTTAAGTGAGAGTCTAATACTCTATCCACCAGGCCACGAAGACTTGATAGAAACAGTTGTTAATTCAATTGTAACAGAAGCTACGCTGCAGTAGATCGTCACCATTTATCAATAGATCGAGGATTGTGTATTTGCTATGCAACAACTAACAAAAATTTGCTTTTATTTTGCCACAAGGTGTCTCCAGCATCGGTGTGTTTGTATTGTGAATGCCTTTGTGGTGTTGTTGGTACGAAGATAATTAGCAATGCCCACAAGTGCGTTTTTAAGTGTCAAAAAAATAGATGATATTAAAAAAATATGGAATTAACAAACGCATGCATGACATCGGCAAGGTATCTAAAATGTTTGTTAAATTTATTTCCTGTGCGTTCTTTAATATATATAATTTTATAATTTATAAAATATTTGAATAATTTTATATTCAAATATAGTAATTTGAAGCGAAGCTTTTTACTCCTCATTCTGTGATTTGCTTGGATTGAAATCTTAAAAACATTTTCGACAGATTTTTTTACTAGGCAGTACGCTGTTGAATGAAAAAGTTTGCTTAGTGCAGCCAAATTCACAACCATGTGTGGAGAGTTAAAATGGAGAGTCGATGGCATTATATGCCTGTATATGTAATTGGCGTGGAAATTTGACATTCAACAATAAAAAATAAGCAGTAAATATGTTTTCTGTATGTATGGAATTTATTTTATGTTATTTTAAATTTTTGAACGTAAAAGTTAATTTATTATAAAGAAAAAATTATTAAGCTATCAAATCTATGTAACTGCGAAAAAGCTTCGCTTCTCTCATGTAACAGGTGGACGCACCTGTGTTTTTTGAAAAGCGAAGATTAGGGTGAGGTGGGGTAATGTGTAACATGGGGTGATGTGTAACACGGCGATTTTTGGTACAAAATGTTAATATATAAGTGAGTGAATAACTGTGATATGTTTCTTTTTTTCTTTTTAAATTTGCTGCTATAACTTCTGTTATAAATGAAATTTCACACCTAAATTGATATAACTTAAAATAAGTATGAAATGAAATGAACTCAATTGAAATAAATCTATGCAAGCAAAAGTTGGCAAAAGCAGCTAAAAAATGTAACATTAAAATTCATTTAATCCAATATATTTGATTATATTTTCATTGGATTAAATGAAAAAATTCCTATTTAACCTAAAAAAAATGAAATTACATAGAAATATTGGAAAAAAACTCATTTAATATTTTCTTACTCAATATTTTCATATAGAAATAAATGCGTGCAACAAACAAGCAAGCCAGGCAAAAAATGTGGTCAAAAAAAGTTTATTTGTTCCAATTTTTTTAAAATTACAATAAATTCGATTAAGTTCAGATAATTAAAAACTTATCTAAAGCTAAAAAATGTAACATTAAAATTTATTCATATTAAATTTGATTAAATTAAACTTGAAATGAATGAAAAATTTCCTATTTGACCTAAAAAAAACGTATTATATAATATTGATAAAACATATATAATATTGAAAAAAAAATCATTTCATAATTTCATACAAATACCTGAATATTGCAAATATCCAATTGGCATATTGAAATAAATCCATGCAAGTCCGTCCAGACAAAAATGTAAACATTGTGCAGAAACTATTTCAGTAAAAGAAAAAATCAGTCAAACCAGTTTCATAGATTCTAAGAGCACACAACAGTCATGGCGGCGACTCCACAAACATTGACAGCGCTGTTTTTGAAGATAACATTTCTCTTATTTTCTTGCTAGATTTGCAATGAGTTAAAACTCCAGAGCGAGAAAATTCTCTTCTAAATAAATACTCATTGATGTGTAACACGGCGATTTTTGGTACAAAATGTTAATATATAAGTGAGTGAATAACTGTGATATGTCTCTTTTTTTTCTTTTTAAATTTGCTGCTATAACTTCTGTTATAAATGAAATTTCACACCTAAATTGATATAACTTGAAATAAGTATGAAATGAAATGAACTCAATTGAAATAAATCTATGCAAGCAAAAGTTGGCAAAAGCAGCTAAAAAATGTAACATTAAAATTCATTTAATCCAATTTATTTGATTATATTTTCATTGGATTAAATGAAAAAAATTCCTATTTAACCTAAAAAAAAAAACTGAAATTACATAGAAATATTGGGAAAAAACTCATTTAATATTTTCTTACTCAATATTACGCTCAATTCTTACGCTGCTGGTGTTGCCCAGTGTCATCCTGCATAGACGGATTAATTTTGCAGGTATACCAAATTCAGACATGGGGAAGACTTCAACGCCGTTATCCGTAATTGGGGTTTCCCAGATATTATCTCTTTTAGGGGGATTGTTGTCAGCATCTCCGTTTTCGAAAAATTTCCGGGCCTCATTTCTGTTGCCATGTATAATTAGGTAGTTGTAGTTTAGTAATAGTAAGTTTAGTAACAATAACAGCGATCGCATTCAGTTGATACGTATTTAGGTGTACATTTTTCTATTCTATTATCTCACTTAAATTACTTATCTCAATTAAATTGCATAAGTTGCAACATAAATAGCAAAGTCCACCGAGAATAAAAGCAATAGGTAAATCACCTAAGTCGGCTTGGGTAAAGAAAATTGTATAGGAATTATAAACACTCTAAAAAGTAAATCTTATTTTAAACCCTACCTGAAAGTCAACTTTAACCTTAATGTAAGCAACAGCTTGTTTTCAATATTCTGCTGACTTAAATGAAGTCAGCACATTCTTCGATACCTTGCACAAAAAAAATATTTGATTCACCTAAGCCCAAAATCCAAAAATTCAAAATTAAAAAACAACTAGCACGGATGGCTTAAGCATAGTTTTGAGCTATTTTCTGCAAAAAAAAAAACACTGCTGCGTCATTAGACATATGAGAGAAAGGTAGATTTGATAATTTAATGGTTTTTTTTTATTTAATAAAACCACTCTTAAATTCAAAAATACCATGAAGTAAATTAAAAATCAAACGTTAATATTCACACCAGTAACTTTTTAACAAAAAGAAAAGAAAAAAAAAAATTCTTTGCCAGCTGTGCGGAATCGAACCTGGAACTTTTGCTGCCAGTCCATCGCTCTACCCACCGATCCAAGCAGCCTTGCTACTAATTGCTGACATAACTGCGGTTATGTTAACAGATGCTGTATTAACAGATGCAGTATGTCGCAGTATTCTGTTGATAGCCATACAATAAAAATCTTTTAATAGATTATTGTGTATTAAACATCTGCCTGAATACATCCGAACGCCTCGTCAAAACATTTTCTTGAAACACGTATACATACACTCTATCATTGTCAACAACCAACTACGAGTGAGTATACTAAAAACAAAAGTAAAACATTCAAGTACTGTACTCAAAACCGAAATGCTTCCAATATGAAATATCCTCATGTACTTGTGCTTGTATACCAAGTACATGTATATAAGTTAGATTAAATAAAAGAATGTGAAAACAATTCATACAAACCTTAAAAAGAACGAAATTGAATTTTTTAAACTTCAATACTTTTAAAAGAAAAGTTTTAAAAGAAAGTGAACTAAAAATTAAGTTGACCTTTTTAGACATGATTTTTTAACTTGATCTTCATATCTATTTTGATCTGTACAGCAAAATCTACTTGGTGTACTTGCTATGTTTTGAAAAGACAAAGTAGTCTTCATGAAAAATAGCTATGCAACCAACCCAAAGTTGTGTACACACTCTGTTGAGATCCAACCGGCTGTTGTACACTACTCACTTCAGCCTGTGTTAGATTTGAAAGTACTGTACACAAGTTTGAAAGATACTATAAAATGTGGTACAGTACGAAAGTGTGCACTTTGCTGCAGGTAAAACTTCATACACAGTGGTATCGGTTGGTTGTGGGATCGAACCTCAACGGCATATGAAGGTAAAATTTTTGTATATGATATTTAATTCAATTTAATTTTATATTCTTGTTATAATAGACATCAGCCAGCAAGAAAAGCCGAGAAGTCATTAATTTCTAAGAAAAAAATTTGTGTTGTTGCCGATTTCAGTCAAGCAAATCACAGAACGAAAGGCGACAGCTTCAAAAAAAAAAGAAAAATAAAAAAAACCAAAACCCCGAAAAAAGTTATATTTTTGAAATTAAATTTTTTTTTAAAGTAGTGTATAAAAAATTACCAAATACTTGGTTAATTTATCACCCAAACAAAAATTGGCAAGTCAACATGTACAACTTAGGCGTTTTGATAAAGTACTTGGGAGGCTGAAAACTGCCAAAGCCATATTATAAATTATACTAGGTTTTTTCAATTTTACATAAGCTTTTTTCTCGGTGTTTAGTACAGATATCTGCTACATCCCTACACTTGTTTTAATTTACAATTTTTCATAAATTTGGAATTACAAGGCTTACATAAGTTACCAGGGCAAATAAAATTGTTTGCATTGAAACTAGTTGCAACTACGTGTGCTAAAGCACTTTTGTGAGCGAGATAGCAAGCTTTCTTGGAGTTTCGAGTATAAAAAATGTGAACAACACAAATTGTCGTTTAATAAATTAAAAATATTATAAACCGATTGGCATACAGGCATATACAGTCAAAGCAAAGTCCCTTCCAAAATGTTTTTTGTGTTTCATCGAGTAATTTAAAGAAAAAAATTTAAAGGAATTGAAGAAATAGCATGAGAAAAGTATAAATACTGTCCAAGTAAGCATTGAAAATGGATTTTATCGCTCACTATTTTGAAGATAATTTTGCCAAAAATACTTTTTTGTTTCCCTTTTGAAAAAACCTCCTCCACTGTCTTTTATCATAATTTCAAAGAACACCATTACCACTAAAATCAAAAATAACGGTCTTGGTTTCTGCTTCGCTGACCTATTATTATTTAATAAGACTTTTGACATATGGCCGTTGATAATTGACGCAAATTCCTCAAAATTTAAGTTTTCTCAGGATAGAAAATATTTCTTTTGACGCTGTTTTGAAAGCGAGCGCGGGTTCTAACTATTGTGCTTATGCAATTTTAATTAAAATAATTTTTTGTCTAAAATTTTAAAAATGGTAAAGAGATATTTTTTCAAAAAATGTATCTACATATATTAAAGCTCCTTCCTGGTTTTGGTACCAGTTAAATGGAGTAAAAAAGCTACCTTAGCACATTCACAACTTCGAACTTAGTTTTAGGAGGAAGCAGAACCAATTTCGTGTCTTCTATAAACATTGTTATTAAACACACTACATATGAGGAGAAGACAATGTTTAATAAAAATTTAACTTAACTCAATTTTGATAGTAATCAATTCATTATATATCGTTTATTATTTAAAATAATTTTTTATAAGTTTGCGTATTGTTACTACAAGTCGTCTTATTATGTTTTACAGAATATATGAATATAAAGTCTGCGACTTTCGTCTTTTAAGATGGATGAAATACCTACAGCCATCAACGAAGGTATTGCTTAATATTTTTATACTGAATATCTTTCTAGTATTTGTATACCTTCCTTAGTGCGAACAAACTTCAAATCTATTCATCTTCACTTGGCTTAAATATACCTTTCAATTTATTTTAAGGAACTAATGCCTTAGTCACTATTTATGTTAACATTGCTAACTACTTCAATTTTTTATCACATATTTATTTTAACTTATTTAAAGGCCGTCTAAGGAGAGTGCAATTTTACATGAGGCCGTCTAACGAGGTGCATGCAACTTTAGGCTAACCATATGAATACCTACACAATTTATTAAGTGCATAATCTTAAAATTATCTTCAGTGCTTAACATTCTAAGAATCGCAAATAGGATCGCATATAAAAAGGAAGACTAATGTTATAATTGACGAAGAAATATCTTCTTGTACTATAACAATATACATATATATTCACATTCATACAGTGGACTCGGGGTATCGTGAATTAATTTTTGCACTGGCTGTTCATAAAACCCAAATTTTTTATACAATCAAGATTCACATTTCTCCATATAAAACACATTTTTACTAAAAACTTATATACATTTAACTCTTTTTAGTGTTGTACAGAAAAAATTTCTTGAACATTTGGTTGCTTTTGACGATTTTTCACAAATTTTTGAATGTTTTTATTAATTTTAAACGTTGTTTTCACGAATTCGGATGTTCATGTTGCACAGCTTTTCAAATTTTTACGTTACAGAGTAGTGAATACAAAAAAGAAACCGTTCACACGAGCGGGGTGTTCACGTATCCTTTGTATTTGAGCGATTCCACCAATTATCGCCCAACTATGGAGGTCCCCCTCTGAGACTTTTTGTAACTTTGCTAATTTGAAGACAATGACGAAAAAAATGTAAAAAGTTTTTTTTTAACGTTATTATTTCAGCTACAATTGATTATGGTATTTCTTTAATAAAATGTTTCGGTCATGATTTCTTTTATTTTTCATGGTTTGTTTTTGGACTAAAAAAAAAAGTAATAATGGTTTTTAAAATAGAAACACATAACCTTTTGGAAAAAACCGTGTCTCATTAAAAATGTTTGTGGAAAGCCCTTAAAATCAAGGGAAAAAATAAAATGTAATTTTTGTGCCATTGGCCCCATTTAAATTTTTTTCTAATATTTTTATTGAAAAGCTGAGATTTATATTATATTTATTTATATTATATTATATGAGATTTATATTTATTGAATAGTTGAGCGTTTATTTTCAAAATGGGTTCTCTGTAAGCCCAGTCACAATAAAAAAAGAATAACTAAACACGCTAAATGTGCTTTTTCTTGTGTTGTGATATGCTTTGGTTGTTGTCATTGCTATTGGTTGCTTTCTTGTCGTTTCTACACAAGAAAAATCGCAACATTTGCCTCATTTTATTTATTCTTTTATTTATGGTGGCTGTGTTTACAGAGAACCTTTTTTGGAAATAAACGCAATCTATATAAAATTTTTTCAGCTTTTCAATAAAAATATTAAAAACATTTCCTCAAACATTTTTAACGAGACACAATTTTTTTCGAAAATGTCATGTTAATCTATATAAAAAATATTATTACTTTTTTTTAGTCCAACAACAAACCATGAAATATATAAAAAATCATGAATGAAACATTTTATAAGAGAAATACCATAATTGATAGTAGCTGAAATAAGAACGGCAAACAATTTTTTTTTTAACATATTTTTTCGCCATTGTCTTCAAATTAGCAAAGTTACAAAAAAATCCCAGAGGGTAACCTCCAGAGTTGGCCGACAATTGGTGGAATCGCTCATGTGCATTAGATTACTTTTTTTTTGTACTGAATTGCAAAAGTTCTTATGATCCGTACACTAGGGGTAAATATGAAGAAGGATACTACTAGGTTCTGCAATGTGAAATGTTGAATTCAATATCTATTAAGAACTGTATCTTTTCTTATAGAGTTTTTCCAATTTTGTTTTCTAAGGTATTCAATTTTCGAAAAAAATAAATAAACATACCGACTCTGAAATAAAATTTATCGCTTAATCAAATGCCATTATTAGTATTTGCAAAAATTTAGTTCTTTAATCCCTTGCACTCTGCCAAAGTTAAAAATTCGATTTTATTTTTTTAATATTTGGTTTTAGCCGATGCAATGAACTTGATAGAATTTGATAAAGTTTAAATGAATACAATAGGCTGATGCACAATTTTATGGAGGTAATCCGAAAAGCTAATTTGTTATCGAAACATGCGTTTTTGACAAAATAATTGTTATTTTATAGAAACGCAAACTAAACAAAATTCATAAAAACAAAAAAAATGTTTATCAAATATTCCTATTAAAAGGATTTCTTTCTAGTTGTTAGATAAGAAAACATTTTTTGATGTTGTTCCGCAACTCATTATACTACTTGCTTTTCTTTTTCCTTATTTGTTATTTTTCCATTAAATCGAGATATACCAATTACTCTCTCTGCAACGTTATTAAAAATTTTCGTATTTTTGACTAATCCGAGCCAACGACTCGGATCGATTTTGAGAAAATCTATCTCAACGGTCTCGTGTGGTATTGGTAAAAATAATTCGCCAAAAAACTTATTGGTGTTTGAAGTTATAAAATTCTCAATTTTCTAATCCGCAAAAGGTATTTACTTTGTTCATATTAATATACGCTTGTTTTTCTCTTCTTTGTCACAAATTTAATGTAAGCCAGCAATCATTAAGGGCCAGTTTTTTAGTACGAGTTTAAACTTAAGTTAAATTAAACCGAGTTTAACTCACTAAAATTGAACGTTTAAGCTCGGATTAGGGAAAAAATAAACACATTATATTATAATTTAAGTCAATTTAAATTCAACGAATGCTAAAATATCTAGTTAAGCCGAGTGTAACGTCCAATTTTGGTGAGTTAAGCTCGGTTTAATTTAACTAAAGTTTAAACTCGTACTGAAAAACTGGCCCTAACTGCTTGGTATGCGAGTTAACTAATCTGTCGAAGAATGCAAAGCCAACCATTGTTTCCGACAAATACGGTGACGTCCAAACACGCGTAGAAGTTCATTTGTCATTTTTTCTTTTCTAACAACTACAAAGAAAAATCTTTGTTTTTATGAATTTGGTTTAGTTATTATTTCTATAAAATTAAAATTATTTTATCACTATCTAATTTAATTATTTTATCACCTTGCGGACTATCTCCATAAAATTGTGCATCAGCTTATGGCATTTATTATGACATTAACAAGTTTCATCAAGCTCGTTGCTTCGATTTAAGAACTAAATTTTTGCAAAGAATGATAATGGTATTTCATTAAGGGCTTACTAAAGTTTTTTAAGCGAAAAAAACTCTGTATTAAAAATTTAATTTTTAAGCTACGGTTTTTTTTTGATACATTTTGTTTCTACATTATAATTAAACATATTTTGAAGAAAAGTTTTTGAATTTTTAGATAACAAATAATAAACCATATAGTAGGAATTCGTAGTTTAGTAAGGTATCTTAATATGCTTAATATGCGGTGGACACGATTTTTCAGAGCTTGTTCATATAAAAAAAAAAAACAAATGATTTAGGTTCTGCTAAGGCTTTTTGAGCTTTTGATCGAAGATTTTTAGAAAAATTATGATTTTTACCAAAATGGCAGCTAAAAAGCTAATTTTTGACTAAAAAAGTAGTTTTTTTAGGTTATAAAAAAAGTATTCCTCTAAAATAAATATCGAAAGATCAAAAGTACCAATCATATTTGCTTAACAAGTCAAATAAATTTGGTAGCGACCCTTGGCATAGTTTTCGAGTAATGCTGTCCACCGGTTTCTGTTGCACTGCATCTGTTGCACTTCATATATAGGTGATTCGATGCCAAATCAGACGCTTTTGTCCCAAAACTGATTTTGGCGATTCCGATTTTTTCTTTTTTTTACTTTAAAAAATAAAAATATTTGCATATTTTTTGCATTTTTGTTTCAAGTTATACACTTTGGAAAAATAAAAAAAAAGGAAAGTTGTCATTTGGACAGGTTGGAAAAAAAAACTTTTTCTTCAAAACTGTTAGTCCTAAAAAAAAAATTTTAACGACATATTTTAAAGACCTTAAATTGATCTTCTTGGTGGTATTATTTCTTACCAACAGTGTAATATGCCTCCGACATCTTTTTCTTATGCTCAAAATTAATATTTTTTCTTTTATTGTTTGTTTTTCTTTTATTGTTATCCCTTGATAAAGGAAAACCTGTCAAAAGTATACCACTGCCTGAAAAATTATAAAATACCGCAAGAAGTACAAAAAACACCAAAAAAATCCCATTTTTAATTAAAAATAAAAGTATTTTGTATGTAAAAATTGTGAAGACAGTTTTCGAAAAACTGGTTTAAAATAGTAAGCATTCCCCTAACATGAAGTTTTGAGTATGAATTATAATTAATGCTTCAATACGATGTTTTCAAAACGTCAAAAAGTAGTGGTGCTGGCCTTGAAAAATGTGAAATTTTTAGTGCCCAAACAAATTTAAATTTTTTATGAAAGTGTTGGTAAAATATTACACCACAAAGAAGATCAATTCAAGTCCTTTAAAATATGTGCTAAATATTTATTTATAGGACTAATGGTTTTGAAGATATAGTTTATTACTGCAATACTGCCCAAATAACAATTTTTAATTTTCCAGAGTGTATAACTGCAAAAAAAAAACAGCAAATATTTTTATTTTTTAAAGCACTGTCCACGTGCAAAGTACTAAATTTTTACAATTATGTGAGTTCCGAAAAGCGTCCGGCTGGACATGGAATCAGCGATATTGATTTTGACAAATTTTTATTGTTGGTACACTGAACCAAATATCGTTCTTAAAATCAAGGAATTCCATACATTCGTCGAAATTCATTCAGTTTAATTTGTTTTTAATGTACTGTTAAGTGCTCGTAAGAATCTCTGAGTTAATTTAAACTGTTCTCTAATTTTTGTTGTTGAACAAAATAGCTCCAAATGTTTAAGAACATATTCATTAATTTAACACTTAAATGACACACTAGTGCGAATTAGCATTGGCAAAAAATTTAAACTGTTGGCCTTTTTTTCTATGTGCTCTAAAGATCTAATTCAATAACGGCAAATGTGTTGCACATTCCTACTATCGAATGTCGTTGAACTTGCGTCTCTAACGTATGTTGTCTCTAAACTACGAGCTCCCAAAAATCAGCTAGGGCAACAATAGGAGCTAAAATAGTTGACTGAAAAAATCGAAACTATTTTTTTCGTACTTATCAAAATTTTTCCTTAAAATACAATATTTAAACGGCAATATTAATTTACATGAGATAAGATAAAGAGGAGGAGTAGGAGTAGATGAATGAAAACAATAAAATAATATTTCAAAAATTCTTGAAACGCTACGATTTTAAAACAATGTAAAAGGTTGTGGTGGCCGTGTCATACTGGTTAAGGTGCGTGGCTGGTATACGAAAGAGCCCAGGTTCAAATCCCATCTGATACAGAATGTTTTTCCAATTGGAATACTTTTTCTGTTCGGCCTTCACCTCTCTGCAGACAATGGCAAACCTCAGAGAATAAAAACTGCCATGTTAAGCTTCTTGAGAACATGAGCCGTTTGGAGTCGGCATAGGTCCAGTTCTCGATCATTTGTGTTTAAACATTTCACAATACGCACAACATAATTAATCAGAAAAAGCTTGGCCAAAGTCCTTTCAAGGGTGGAAATAGCCATTTCGTTTTTTTTTAAAGGTTGAATTTGATAGGAACAACCTGACCGTGTGGCCACACTGATAAAAACATATGTACTGCCATCGAGTAGTCGAATATTAAGCATCACAATTTGTCGTCACTAAAAAAAAAAAATTATCTGTTCGTTCGGAAGAAATTTTTTAAAATTAAACTGGTTTTTTAAAATTTAATTTATTCTTCAAAACAAGAAAATTAATAATGGGTACTGGAAATACTTTTTGATGGGAAGTGCAAATTATTACGTAGAAAAATTCTTCAAGATCCGATTTTATAGTTAATCGGCAAAAAGACTAAATCGGAATGAGTGCAGTCTGGAAGAAATCCGCCCTCATCCGCTTTTGGACTTTCAACTGAAGTTTGTGATACAGTAAAATCTGAATTCACTTCCTCTTGTAGTCCTGAAACCACTAATTAATAATTTTTATATTAATAGTATACCTGTATAAAAAAATGTTTCCACCTGGCTGATATCCTGGCTACGCCCATGTCAATGTATTAGTTTTTTATTTATGATCAATGTTAAATAACAGCTTTTCTTTTTCAGAAAAACTTTTTTTTGATTTTTTTCTAAGGTTTGTTGTTATAAGTGAATTTTGAAAAACAAATAATTTTCTTTGAAAAAGTGAATTCACCAATTCATTCAACTTTAAATTTTTTAATATTGAAATACCTTACAAAACAGGATTTTTTCCTATTTCAATCAAAAACCGTTGGTGCGAATTCGCACTAGTTTGCCACTTAAGGTAATTCAGATGGGGTGTGTCATTTAAGGGATAAGAATGCATTGCACAAGTTGAACATTGATTTTTTATACACTACTTTTAAAGGTCAGAACATGTTATTACATGCGCAGAACGTATTCTTGATGTGAAGTTGATGTGCAATACATTGAATTCAATGTACATTTCCCATTAACATTACTGATTAAAACTTGTTCTTACTTTCAAAGAACGTGTTTAAAAAATAAAAAAACAATAGTTTTATTTTTAAAAAACAATTTTTTTCATTTTTAAAAAACACCTATAATTCCATATTGGTTTAGCCGAATGTTGTGTTAAGTAGTTTCTAATGTTCTAATGCGCGAGTTGATCATTCTTTCAATGTATGAGTTCTTCGCGATAAGGAACAAGGTACCTAATTTTTACATTAGGTGGATCTTTAGCCACAACATACACGATGATATTCAGTTTTATATACTAACGAAAGTTTTCCTATTTTGATGACGTCACTTTGTATGGGAGGCATTGATCCGATTTTGCCATATATACGTATCATAGGGATGGTTCATATTATATATCAAAGCTAATGTGCAAAATTTCAAGACATTTCTTTAATTTTTGTGGGTTTTTAAGAGATTTTACGTTTAAAATAAAGCCACTTTGTATAGGAAATGGGCGTGGTTTTCATCTGATTTTGCCATATATCATGCAGATGGTTTAAATTAAATATCAAAGCTTATGTGCAAAATTTTAAAACATTTCTTTAATTTTTGCAGATTTTGAAGAGATTTTACGTTTAAAATAAAGCCAATTTGTATGGGAGGTAGGCGGGGCTTACATCCGATTTTTCCAAATTTTATAGCCAGAAGTAAGACTGAAGAGCAAAGCTTACATGGCAAATTTCAAGACATTTCTTTAATTTTTGTGGATTTTAAGACATTTTACGCTTAATATAAAATGTCACTTTGTATGGCAGGTAGGCGTGGTTTTCATCCGATTTAGCCCATTCTCGAACTTGATCTTCCTATTTTAAAAATTAACTAATATTTTGAAATTCATCGCGATAGCTTTAAAATTGCTGCTGTAATCGTGTCAACAGACGGACACACGGAAATCGACTCAGGAGATGATGCTGATTAAAAAAATATATATTTTTCTATACCCGCCACTCCTCCTTTTTGGCGTTACAAACGAAATGACAAAGTTAATATACCCCTTACGCAGTACGCGTTGGGGTATAAAAATCTGTACATGAAATATTTTTTTGAAATTCTTTTTGCGATGGACGTTTTGAATGAGTCCGAAAGTCTCATTTTTAAAATTTTTGTCTGTCTGTCTGTCTGTTAAAGCATCACACGAAAACCACTGGATAGATTTAAATTAAACTTGACATCCACGTTCCTTATATCCCCGGTCAACATATAGGCTACATGCTACTTTTTATCCAGTAAAAAAGGTTGGACCCGGTAGGGGGCGCTGCGATCGGGTTCCAGGCATACTTTTTTTAGCTTATCTCAGAAACCGTTCATCCGATTTGCATGCAAATTTCTATGTAGAGGTTCTCGGATACGCTGAGTTTTTTTGACTTATCTACTCTGTGCTATCTCGAACACCAGAGGGCGCTGTAGTAGAAATATTTTGAAAAACCTCGAAAAACTCCTAAAGGGTGCATCCGATTTGCATGAAAATTGGAGTATGTGGCTTACTGATATGGTGAGTTTTCATGACTTATCTACTCTGTTCTATCTTGAACACCAGAGGGCGCTGTAGTACAAATATTTTAAAAAACCTCAAAAAATTCCTAAATCGTTTATCCGATTTGCATGAAAGTTGGTATATTGAGGTTATCAGAAACAGAGAGTTTTTACGACTAAATTAGGTTCTATCTCGAACACCAGGGGGCGCTGTAGTACAAATATTTTGAAGAACCTCAAAAAACTCATAAACCGTGCATCCGGTTTGCATGTAAATTGGAAAATATGGGTTTTCTGATACGGTGAGCGTTTTGGACTTATCTCTTTTGGTCTATCTTGAACACCAAAGGGCGCTTTGGTACAAATCTTAGGAAATCGTGAAAAAACTTCAAAACCGCTCATCCGATTTGGATAAAAATTTCTAAATAACGACTTTCGAGTACAGCAAGGGTTCAATTGCTATCTTTTTTGTTTGCTCTTTCTCGAAACTAGAGGGCACTGTTGTACAATTTGTACGTGTGTATGTTATTAAACTGTTCCTTAACGGCTGCACTGATTTAGATGAAATTTTTTGTGTGTGTTTGAGTGGATCCCTGGATGGTTCAGATTCACAATTGGACCCGGTAGGTGGCGCTGCGATCGTGTTTAAGGCATTTTGTTTTTATAGTTTATCTCCGAAACAGTTCATCCGATTTGCATGAAAATTTGTATATAGATGTTTTCGGATACGGTGAGTTTTTATGACTTATCTACTCTGTTCTATCTTGAACACCAGAGGGCGGTGTGCACAAATATATTAAAAAAGTCGAAAAACTTCTAAGCTGTTTATCCGATTTTCATGAAAATTGGTATTTAGGGGTTTTCTAATACGGTGACTGTTTTGGACTTATATTTTTTGTATTATATTGAACCCCAGCTGCTGAACCAGAGCTGTAGTGCAAATCTTTTAAGAAATCGTGAAAAAGTAGACATCCGCTTATCCAATTTGGATGAAAAATTTTATTAAAGGATTTTCGTGTGGGGCAACTGTTTTGGCGTTTTTTTTTTGCTACGTTCGAAAACTAAAGGGCGCTGTTGTATAATTTGTACGTGTGTTTGTTATTAAACTGTTCCTAAACGACTGCACCGATTTTGATGAAATTTTTTGTGTGTGCTTAAGTGGACCCCTGGATGGTTCAGATTCGCAATTGGACCCGTTAGGTGGCGCTCCACGAATTTTGTTATTATAGTTTATCTCCGAAACCATTCATCCGATTTACATAAAAATTTGTATTTAGGGGTTTTCGGGACCGGTAGTTTTTATGACTTATCTATTTTGTTCTATATTGAACACCAGACGGCACTGCAGTAAAAATGCTTTAAAAATCTTGGAAAACTCCTAGCTGTACATCTGATTTGCGTGATTATTTTTACGTAGGAGTTTTCGGATACGTTGGGTATCTTGGACTTTTTTTTCTGCGCTATCTTAAACACCAGATGGTGCTGTAGTACAAATTACTTAAGAAATCGTGAAAAACTCAAAAACCGATTGTACAAATACCGCAAAAAACTCAAAAGAACTCATCCGAAAAGTATAATTATTATAAGTGGTTTTCGGGAGCGGTGAGTCTTTTGGCGCTATGTATTTTGCTACATCTTGAACCCCAGAGGGCGCTGTATTACAAAATACAGTAAGGCGTAGCAAAGTGCGAAGGGTGATAAATATCTTCTTTTCTTCTTTATGAGTTCTTTCTTTATATTCCACTTTCTTTTTCGCAAATCAAGACAGCTGATGCCGAATTCTGTGGTATTTGAGTACGCATCAACACATGTACAAGTCAGTTGCGTCGTAAGTTGTCGTTGTTTTGACATTTCAATTTCCATTTTCAATGCTTATTTAATTTTTGTCCAGTTTCCTCGCGGATTGCCAAAAATTCGTTTTTGCTCTGATTTTTTTCAAAAATGTGCAATCTATCGAATACAATATAAAACTTGAAAATATATTTTTGCACGCGATCGGCGGCACGCACACACAAATCACGATTTCCCTAACTTTTTCTCATTATATTCAGATGTTAAAGCTACATTTTGCTCATTTCGCCGAAATCTGATGACGACCACCGCAAGCGAAAAACTGATAATGATTTACGGGTATGCACCTGGAATGTCCGAACTCTTAATTGGGAAGGTGCCTCTATCCAACTGATTGATATCTTGGAAAGATACAAAGCTGATATAACTGCAATCCAAGAAATGCGATGGAAGGGACAGGGTTGCTCCCGGCAAGCATCCTGTGATATCTACTACAGCGGCCATGCGGAGAAGCACGAGTTTGGGTGCGGACTTGTAGTTGGCAAGAGATTACGGAATCACGTCCTGCGATTCACTCCTGTGAACGAACGACTTGCTATAATCCGCATCAAGGCTAAATTCTTTCATATAAGCCTAATATGTGCGCATGCTTCGACAGAGGACAAGGACGATGAGATCAAAGATACTTTCTACGAGCGCCTTGAAGACGCTTAGGAGCGCTGCCCCCGTCACGACAACAATTGTGCTTGGTGACTTCAACGCCAAGGTTGGCAAGGAAAACATCTTTGGTCCAACAGTCAGTCAAAGTTCAGCCTCCACGACAACACATCCGATAACGGAATGAGGCTGATTGACTTCGCCGCAGCACGAAACATTGTTATAAGCAGCACTAGATTCAAGCATCTCAATATTCATAAGGCCACCTGGTTGTCCCCTGACCAAAAAACGCGCAATCAAATTGATCACGTGTTGATTGACGGAAGGCACTCTTCCAGTGTATTAGATGAATTAGATGAATCATTATCTTGTCGCAGCTTAGATCCGTACACGTCTGTGCGCTGCAAAGAATACGCGCAATCCTACACAGAGAAGGCTAGACGTCGACAAGCTGCAATCAAAACGGACAGCCGAAGCCTTTGCCAGTCGACTCTCACTCCTGCTTCAAGAAAGCACTCCTCCGATCGATGATATATGCGCGCAGTGGGCACACATCTCCCACTCTCTGCGTACGGCTGCCGAAGAGGTTATTGGCTACCACCGTCCTCGCCGAAACCAGTGGCATAACCAAGAGTTTCGTGATGCCACTGCAGAGAAAAACGCCGCCTACAAAGCCACCCTGCAGTCGGTTGTAACGCGTGCTGCTAAGGAGCGATACAGAGAGAAGAGGAGGGACGAGAAACGTCTTTTCAGGCGGAAAAAACGAGAGGCAGAAAAGCGTGAGTGTGAGAAGATTGAGATGTATGGTGACAGGAACGAGGCCCGAAAATTGTCCGAAAAGATAAGACGCCTGGCCGATGGCTCTAAAACCAAGGCCTCTAGTGATAGAATCTAGTGACAGATATCCAGAGTACACTGACGTTATGGAGGGAACACTTCTCTAGTCTTCTAAATGGCGATGACGACAACAATCCCGCCAATAGAGATGATATCCCGGAAACCCAAATTATGGATGGCAGCGTTGAAGTTCCGCTGCCCGACTATAATGAAGTTTTGACAACAATAACACGGCTTAAGAACAACAAAGCCGCGAGAGCCGATGGTCTTCCCGCTGAGCTGTTTAAGAACGAAGGTGAAGCTCTATTTAAATGCATTCACGAGCTTCTATGCAGAATATGGTTGGAAGAATGCATTCCAAACGATTGGAACCTGAGTGTACTCTGCCCAATCCACAAGAAAGGCGATCCCACTATTTGGGCCAACTACCGTGGGATAAGCCTCCTAAATATCGCCCATAAGGTTCTGTCTAGCGTATTATGTGAAAGACTGAAGCCCATCGTACACCAACTGATTGGGCCTTATCAGTGAGGCTTCAGACCTGGAAAATCTACCACCGACCAGATATTCACGCTACGACTAATCTTGGAAAAGACCATAGAGAAGCAAATCGACACCCACCACCTTTTTGTCGACTATAAAGCCGCTTTCGACATTCCAATAAGGAATCACCATGTCTGAATTTGGTATACCTGCAAATTAATCCGTCTGAGACAAAGCGGCACAATATTATATAAGAGTGCTATACTGCTAGCGTATGCCGATGATATTGATACATTAACTCCACCAACGATATCAAATGAGAGATAAAACGAAGGATAACTCTTGCCAGCAGGTGCTACTTTGGGCTCAGTAGGCAATTGAGAAGCAGAGCCCTCTCTCGACGAACAAAAGTCACGCTCTATAAGTCACTAATCATGCCCGTCCTGTTATATGCAGCACAAACCTGAACGTTGAGCAGCTCTGATGAAAAGATTTTAGGAGCGTTCGAGAGAAAGATCCTTCGTAAAATCTACGGACCAATCTGCGTCAATGGCGAGTACCCAGCGGCGGACAACGCAGAAGAGGACGACCACATCTCCGTTTGAGGGACCAAGTGGAGGACAACCTGACGAAACTTGGAGCTTCCAACTGGCGCCAGAAAGCGCAAAACAGAAATGGCTGGCACAATTTCTTACAACAGGCGGAAACCGACTTACGGTTGTAGGCGCCATCTATGTAAGTAAGTAAAGTCTCTTGTTAAAATCAAAATATTTTGCAAATTTATTTTATGTTTTTAGCGTTAGCTTCTTTAGCGAAGTTTTTTTTCTATTATCATCTTTGCTTTGACAACAACACAAGCCGCTCTCGATAGCCAGCACATTTTCCAACCTGCTTAAACAACAATTGCATGTACATAAATGCAATAAAAAACAACCCTCACTCGACGATGCTAATGTTGATAGCATCGCTACCAGGGATGCCAACTTTCATTAGGTATTAGACATCTGCATGCATGAAAAAAAGCTGCCCATGAGACTCTCACTCAAGTGTTCATACGTCAGTCAAATGATTGAATCAATCAAAATTTGTTGTTGCTTTCCTATTTAAAAAAAAAAAATGAACTTTATCTCAGAGCGGAAATGAACTCCAAAATCTTCTCTCGTCAGTCAAAATTTTGATTGAGCTCAAGACCTGCATCAATCAGTCAAAGGGTTGCATTATTTTACTTGTCTACTTTTTAGTAGGCAATTATATGAAGACAAGTAGTTAACTGGAAGCAAAAGTAATTTTTTGAAGAGAAAAAGGGGTGTAGTTTCTTCAGTTCCCGCCATAATTTCATTAATTCTATTGTGTTTTTTATGATTTGCATCCGGTTGATCTCCTAATGTGATCAATTTTAATCTTTAAATATCAACTTTATTTCCGCTATTGTTTTCATTTTGTAAAATTTTTATGCACACAAAATAACTTAATAAAAGAAACACGCAAATAAAGTGATGCACACAGCACGATATGAATTCACAAAATAGTAGGTAGCAGAAAAGTAACAAATGTCTGCGTCGGAGCTTCAATCAAAAAATTGTGTGTGAGCAAGCGTCAATCAAAATTTTCAGAGAGAGTTAAAGAGAGTAAAAAATCGTTATATACTTCAATCATTTGACTGATGTGTGAACACCTACATAGTTTCATTCATGATACAATAATTTTCAAAGTAGCTTCGACAACTACCTTTTTTCTCAAGAGCTGCGATCGGGAGTTGTCAAATCAATACAAAGTTTAACTTTTCATCTGTTTTGCTGCTTCTTCGTTTTCTCTTTTTTAATGTATTTTTGACAACTTCAAATCACCAACAGAACTATCACTCCTACCTTGTAAATCATTATACTATGGTCTCATTCCATTCTTTCGCGATGAGAAGAATTGAGCGCATGAGAAAGAGACATGAAGTTCATTGAGAATGAGAACAGCGAATTGTTTGTTCTCACATTTCTCTCACCATCCATGAACCACGTTCAGAAGAACTGAATTAATATTGTTGATTGCTTGTGTGGAATAAATGAATGATGTGCTGAGAAACGATGGCATGACTGAGGCATGTTAATGCCAAAGCGATGGCTATAGTGGATGCATTCTTAACGATCAGGGATGATATTGGCTAAATCGTAAAAGGGCCAAAATTTATACAAAAATAGGGCATTTTTGGCAAGAATGGGACCTGTAGTGTTAATTCAATATTAAAGGCTTTCTATTTGAATATTCAGCCATGACCACAAATATCCAAATAAATTTCGAATTAACTGTTTCGGGAAATCAAAGCAATTTGAAGTTTTTCATGGGATTTTTTTTTTTTGCTTTCACCGTTTTAATCTAAGCAGGGAAGTTTTTTATATGTCACAAAAATAGCACACTTTTGATTAAACGATCATCTCTCAAAATAAAAATTGTGGGTCAAAGTGATATAGTTTAATTGTTTGTTTTAAATAGATTTTATTTCTTATTTAGAGACCTCATTGCACTTTAGAAAAAAGGCTTCTGCATTTTTTGTAAAAGTTAAAAATATGCCAAAAAAAATAATCAAATTAGTTTATTTCTCAAAAAGATTTTTAACAAAGACATTCATTCAATAAGCTAATAATATATTTAAAAATAGCAAAGCATTTCCACAAAAAAACGCAAATCAGATCGATATATTCATCGTTAAAGAGTCTTAGGAGTATTCCTTCGAGATACATATAAATGTCAGAAAGATATAATAAATTTAACAGAGTCTGCATTAAGACTTGTAAAAAGACGAATCAATGATGCGGGACGAAATGGTCATGACAGAAAAAATAAGAAATCAGTTCTACCAAAAAAATATATTCAGGAATTCAATTAAATTGAATAAATTTAATAAAGAATAATTTCATAAATTTTATACAGTCTTGGAATACAGAGTTATGAACAACAAAACTAAGTTAAAGCACATCGAATAAGGTGACAATAAATAATCCATTGTAGTTTCCGCAGTCTCCATTCTTTAAATAGCTTATAGTTTTTGAGTTAAAACATTCGAAAACTAAAAAAATTTTCATTTCGGATGTCATTTTGGGACCACTATGCTGAATTTATTTCCAAACCCTACATTTCTTAAAATTTATGACTCAAAACACTTTTCTATTCGAAAAAGAATGTGTATAATACGGATTTTATTTTTAGATCAAATTTTTTTTGTTAAGTGGAAAAAGTCGAATTTTTCTGCAAATAATAGTTTATTACTTCTAAAGCATTTATTTAAGATAAATTCACGCGCTGAAAGAGCTTGAAGTTTTATTTAGGATATCATACGTCGGAAATTATTTTTGGTACAGATAAAATAAAAAAAAAACAATGGATGGAAAGTCATTGCAAATTGACGACATTAAATACTTAATAGGTTAAGACTACTTAGGACTAAAATGGATCCTTTTTGCGGGTTCGCCTTTTCATCTATATGCAGGATAAAATGGTGTAAGGAAAGTATCGTGGATGAAGCTATTTACCTGAAAATTCCATTTGTAAACCTATAAAATTACTTTGGGATACTATTAAAAGTAAAATCGGTTCGAAAATTCAAACAGTTTTTTGGAGGATGTTCAGGAATCTTTATACTTCCTTCATTACAGTAGATACAAAATATTTGTAAGGAATTTTCCCTGTAGATGTCAATCAACAATACAAAAAACTTGTTACTATGCATAATACTATTTCTGTAGGCAACCAAAAACGTACCTGCGTAGGCTTTTATATATTAAATATAGCTTAAAAAACAAAATTGAGTAGAATTATTTAAGATTTTGTTTTTCTAAAGGCAATTTAGCTATTCAAAAAAACCTGTTCATTCTAATTCTAATTCAGTACTTATTTTGTTGCAATAGACCTAAAATTATTTTATTAAAAATTTGAAATGTAAATTAGATGCACTACGATGATTGATATACTACTTAGATGATATTTTTTCAGCAGACATTTTTAAAAAAGCGTAAAATGAAAAGAGCTTCAGGGCTTATGAAATCAAAAAGGGCCCAAAAAAGCTCTAAAAGCCCCCAAATGTTATCTCTGATAGCAATAGGTATAGTGGATGCATTCATCTCATTTAAATTATAGCAAGAGCTCAAGGAAATTAAATAGGTCTTGCATGATGATGCATGGCTATACGCTTCATTTTTTAGAACTCTTAAGTTGTTTTATACGTTTTTTTAATATATATGATACTTATATTATAATATTATATTTTATAATTTAAGTTCTTTTGTATGAATAATTCTAAAACAAATATTTTTTAAGAGACTACTTCGCAAATAATCGATTACTATTGGACTTAACCGGGGAAGAGGCGGCGAACCTTCACATGGCAACGTGTCTGACCGCCTCAACGTGGCGAGGCCAGCATTATCCATGTCGAAATCGTCTCAAGTCGACTCAAACCTCCAAGTGGTCTTCCATGGGCAACGGCAAACTGGCATCCGTCAGTTTGACGGCTAATTTGAGCGGCGGGTCGCTCCATAGACCTTAAACATGGAATGTGCGCAGGGTTTGGGTCCCGCCACATTACTACTGCCCAATGAAAACTAAACCAGCCTCGGATAAGAACCCCAATTACGTTGACGACCACCGCAAACGAAAAACGGACAATGATTTACGGATATGCACCTGGAATGTCCGGATCCTTTATAGGGAAGGTGCCATTATCCAACTGGCGGAAGCCCTCAAAAAAATAAAATCTGACATCACCGCCATCCAGGAAATGCGATGGAAATGGCAAGGCTGCTTTAAACAAGCACACTGCGATATCTACAACAGCTGTCATGCGGAGAAGCGCGAATTGGGATGTGGATTCGTTGTTAGCCGGAAACTACGCCACCTTGTTTCCCGGTTCACACCAGTGAACGAAAGATTGGCCACGATCCGTATCGCCCCTACGGAGGAAAAGGACGAAGCCGTCAAGGATGCTTTCTACGTTAGTCTTGAGGACGTATGCGACCACCTTCCGGTCCATGACGTGAAAATAGTCCTCGGCGATTTTAATGCGAAAGTCGCAAGGGAAGGCATCTTTGGCCCCACTGTCGGTCAGTTCAGTCTTCATGAGACCTCAACGAACAACGGTCTAAGACTGATCGACTTCGCCACGGCACGAAACATGGCAGCTAGTAGCACCAGATTTAAGCACCTCGACATCCACAAGGCCACCTGGCTGTCCCCGGATCAAAAAACGCGAAACCAAATTGATCATGTTGTAATCGACGGAAGGCATGCCTCTAGTGTTCTAGATGTGCGTACATTTCGGGGGGTCAATATTGACTCCGACCATTATCTTGTTGCAGCCAAGATCCGAATGCGATTATGCAATGCGAAGAACATACGCACAGGAATGCAACGAAAGCTAGATGTTGCTAAGCTGCACTTACAAGCAACTGCCGAGGCCTACTCCGCTCAACTCTCGGTTAAGCTCAACCAACCAACCTCTGGACCCGATGACGACGGCGGATTTTGGGCGCATATATCATGAGCGCTGCTGATGAAGAAGTCATTGGTTTCCGGCGCCCTCAACCTCGGAACAATGGTACGACGAGGAGTGTCGCATCGCAACAGCAGTAAAAAACGCCGCATTTAAAAAAACGCTGCAGTCAGCTGCAACGCGAGCGTGCGAGAAAACTACCGTAAAAAGAGGAAGGAAGAGAGGCGCCTTTTCAGACGCAAGAAAAGAGAGCAGGAAAAGCGTGAGCGTGAGGAACTAGAGGTATACCAGGGCAAGAAGGATGCACGAAAATTCTATCAACAGGTTAAGCGTCTAACCCAAAGTTTCAAGCCCGGAACATCCACTTGTAGAGACGAAAATGGAAATCTGAATACGGATACACAGTGTGTGCTTAGATTGTGGAGACAGCACTTCTCCAATTTACTTACTGGCGACAATTCCACCAATGCCGCCCATGGAGAGCGCAGTTCAGTGTCACCAATCGAAGATGACGGAGAAGAAGTATCACCACCTAGCCACGAGTTGCTATCCAATGACTCAAAAACAATAAAGCTGCTGAATTGTTTAAAACCGGCGGCGATGAATTGATAAGGCGCATGCATCAGCTCATCAGCAAAATAATGCTAGCAGAAAGCATGCCCGACGATTGGAACCTCAGCGTTCTGTGCCCTATACTTAAGAAAGGAGACCCAACAATCTGCGCTAGTTATAGAGGTATCAGTCTTATTTCCATCGCATATAAGGTTCTCTCAAGCGTACTGTGTGAAAGATTAAAGCCAATTACAAAAACACTGACTGAACCTTATCAGTGTGGGTTTTGAACTGGGAAGTCCACCATAGAGCAGATTTTCCCGCTACGACAAATCCTGGAGAAACCCACGAAAATCAAATTGACACACACCATCTCTTTGTCGATTTTAAAGCTGCGTTCGATAGCCCGAGAAGGGATTGCCTATACGCAACAATGTCTGAGTTCGGTATACCTGCAAAGTTGATTAGACTTTGCAGAATGACGTTGAGCAACACACGCAGCTCCGTCAAGGTAGGAAATGACCTATCCGAAACCTTCAATACCGAAAGAGGTTTCAGGCAAGGCGATCCACTGTCATGTGATCTTTTCAACATCATCATGGAGGGGATCGTACGAAAGGCCGGTGTGCATCGTAATGGCACCATTTTCTATAAAGGTGTCCAGCTCCTTGCGTACGCTGATGATATTGATATTGTTGGCAGAAACAAGAGAGATGTTACCGCTGCTTTTGCCGCTATTAAAAAGGAATCGGACAAAGTGGGCTTATCGATAAATGAGGGTAAAACAAAGTATATGCTGTCTACAAACAAGGGAGCGCGGCGTTTAGACACCCACGTTTCAATCGGCAGATATAACTTTGAAGTAGTCAAGGAGTTTGTTCAGTAAGCAACTAAGTTCCAGAGCCCTCTCCCGATCGACAAAACTAACACTCTACAAGACGCTCGTTCTACCTGTGCTGCTTTATGGCGTTGAAGCATGGGTCGTTTCGCAAACTGACGCAGCCGCTCTGGGGGTGTTCGAGAGAAAAGTTCTTTGCAAAATCTTCGGTCCTGTTCGAGTCGGCGATGACTATCGCATCCGAATGAACCACGAGCTGTATGAGCTCTACGAAGACATTGACGTAGTTCGGCGTATAACTGTGTAGCGACTACGCTGGCTGGGTCATTTCCATCGTATGGACGACGAAGCTCCAGCGAAAAAGGTGCTCGAGGCGAGGGTCGCTGGTCAACGACGACGAGGGAGACCATGCCTCCGATGAATGGACCAGGCTGAGGAAGCCCTAACCGCACTTGGTGTATCCGATTGGAGAAGGCGCGCGCAAAACAGAGGCGCCTGGCGAGAGCTGATGAGGTCGGTCGAAACCCGGACACAAGTTGTTACGGCCACCTAAGTAAGTAAGTACTGGACTTAAACTAACATAACAAATTTTATTCAAAATGGGCATGGGCCTCGAAGTAAATTTTGAAGTTTTTAGATAAAAAAATAATCGTGATATTTTAACGAGCCTGTAGGGACCTCTTTATTGAAAATTTGATTTTTATGGGAAAATAGTGCCTGTTTAAAAAAAAAATTCAACCCAATTCCGTTATTTTAAGCTCAAATTTTTAAAAACTGGTTAACACTTCGTTTTTTATTTTAGTTTTCTTTACAACGAGTTATCAAACATGAAAATCAAACTTAAATTACCAGAAAAATGATTTTTTACTTTTGGAAAAAAATTGCAAAAATCCAATTTTTAAAAAAATTCACTGAAATGTCATGTAAATATTGTCTAAAACGATACCTTAGATATAAAAAATGGTATACCTTTTTGGAAATATTGAGTTTGAGTATTTTTATAAAAAAAATTCCCAAAAATCCAAAAATACAAATTTTGAGAAATCAATCCAGACATATACTAAGAATTCCAATCTGTTCAAAAGAAAATGAAATAAATTTGTAAGAATTGTTGAAGTCATTTCAATTGAGAAATCTATGCTTTTTTTTACGTGCGATATCGCAGAAAAGGGCTCTTTAAGGATTTAAAAAAAAAAAAAATCAAGTTTCAGCAGCTGTAACTTTTTTATCCAATTTAGGTGTAATTTTTTCCCAAAATAGCTGAAAACTATTCCTAGTTCATTTCTGGTTTGATTTGTTAAAATTAGTAGTTTTAGGTTTTTAGGATTTTTTCTTCATAAAAATACTCAAACTCGATATTTCCAAAAAGGAATACTTCTAGCAAAAAAATTTCGTAATGACCAAAATATTAAACGTAATGGTCAATTTTTTTATGAGTATTAGTTATAGTCTTAGAAAATATTCCAATGACATTTTACTGAATTTTTTTAAAATTTGGATTTTAGCAATTTTCTTAATACAACAAAAAAACAATGAGATTTTTTTCGAAAAGTAAAAAATCTTAACTCTGGTAATTTTCATGTTTAATAACTCATTTTCGTCGAAGCGTCGACACGTATAACGTTGTAAGCGACAAATTAATCTAAAATAGTTTTTTCCATACTACCGTTAAAAATGCTCTGGCATATATATATAGGCAAATTTTTTTAAAACTATTACCCCAAAAAAATTTACATCGAAATCAAATGACTCTAAGTGCGCCATTAAAAACCTTTTTTTTTTTAATTTCTGAAAACTTATAGTTTGTCGCTTGCAACGTTATTCGCGTCAACGCTTCAATTGTTCATAATTTATCTTTTTTACATTCATCACAATAAATAGTTTCTGTTTTATTTTAATTCGATTGATGTGTAAAACGTTTATGTCTTAAAAATTGATTTTGATGATCAAATTTTATATTACACGCTTCACATTCCAATTTATTAAGAATTTTGTTTAAAAGTTTTTCCACAAAATTTACAAATATAATTTTTTTGTACAAAAGATTTTTCAAAACAGAACTTATACGTTATTGAATTTATATATATTTTTTTATTGTATATAATCCTGATTAAAGATCTGCAATGATTGCATCAGTTAACTCATTATATTTTTTGGGTAAAAAAAGTTGTAATCCTCCAATTTCAACATAATTTTCAATCCGTATTTTGTAATTTTACGTTCACCCTAAGGTATCTTTAGGGGTGCATTAGCAGGAAATTTTATTATAGATAGGATTGGTTTTCTAAATTTTTTTTTTCTTCAATACTATTCAGATCAATGATTTATTAATTTTATCTTGTTCATTTATAATCTTTATACTTTTAATAAAATAAATTGTATGAACCGTATACTTTAAACGTAATAACACTGAAGAAATATTCCAAAATCTCTGACGTTTCATGTGATTTTAGTTATCTAGTATTATATAAAATATATGCGTTTGTAGTTTTAAAAAATACCCTATAGGAACAAACTAACTTGTTTTTAAAAACAACTAATTAAAAAACTAGTTTAAAATAAACCAGTATATGAACTACTTTGAATTATATTAAGGCGGCATCCACTTCAATATATGAAGTAATTAAAATACTACTTAAAAACCAGTGATTGATAAACTACTTTGAATTATATTAAGGCGGCAACTACTCTGATGTTGGCATGTTTTAATTGAAAATTTTTATTAGATTACAAGTTTATATATATTTAAACATGTTATTTCATCAAATATTATTAACTTTTGGCCATCAGTAATAGTTTTAAGTTGGTTATTTTAAAGCAATTAAAAAAATAATTTAAATGTAACTAATTTAACAAGTAGTTGAAAATATATGCAGACGACAGTCAATTGACTTATTTAGCGGACATCACCATACAAAATAAGTTAGTTCGTTCTATGGAAAAAAATCAGAATTTCAACTAGTTGTGGTTGACAAAAAACTACTTTATCAACTACTTTTAAATTAGTTGATTTTCCTACAGGGTATATATTATCTTTATTTATATATGTATGATGAAATAAACTTATTAAATAGAATCACATCTTATTTTCGCTCATATACAATAATTGCTTACATTTTGTTTATTTCTATCAATATAATGATAAATATGATGACTACTAACATTAGTATTCTTATCAGTTTTATATAAATTTTTTATATTTGGACAATTTAAATTGTCTAAATTGTATACAATAACTTCTTTTCCATTCACGTCTTGCATCAATTTTGATTTTTCTAAGCCTTTTGTATATACAATTGGATTTTCTTCTTTGTTAATAAATAAATTTATTTATGCAACGATATCTATAAAGTATGAATAACCATCCCTCCACTGCAAGCCATGATGATGATTATACAGCCATTTTATTGTATCCTTTTCTTTCCTCGTTAGCTTTGAATAACCAAAAGGAGGATGTATAACAAACGTTTTTACTTCTGACTCAACACTTAAAATACTCGCTTCCTTTACAATAAATTTATTATTAACATAAAATCCTTGTACATCAATAACAATTATTTTTCTAAGACCATTTTTTAATTGTCAACTGTATATATATGATAAATGGAATTGACTCACCTTTTATTTGTTTTTGATTAATTATATGTATTGTCACCAGTGTTGCCGTTTTGGCTATTTATAGCCAAAAGTGGCTATGTTCTTTTCAGCGGTAAATTTTTGGCTATTTGGCGATTTTATTTTTCATTTGGCTATTTTTTTTATTCAGGTCTTTTTTTTTATTTTGGCGAAAATAAATTTTTTGTCCTAACCTAAATGATTTAAAATTTTTTCGCGGTGGTGAATTTTCTCTTCATGTGAACACGACATATCAATAATGTCAATCGTGCAGCACAACGCAATAAGGATGTGCTCAAAATTGCAACTAATACTGAGTTTCCATGGCGAGTTGAGTTCAGTTTCGTTAAATCCACATAAACTCCACGAAACTTGTAAGATTTAACTGTGTTCTATCTGTCAAAGTGAATTGCATTAATTTATAGACGAAGAAATGGCGATTTGAATACTCAAATGCCAAAAAGAAATTGACCGCATTCAGCGGAGTCAACAGTTGTCATCATTTGTGTAAAAATTCGCTAAATGGTACAATTATGGGATCGCTGTCTAAAACTGATCAGGTAGCAAACGCCATTTAACCGAGCGAAAAATTTCTATAATACATGAACACAACTGTTTGCTTTAACCCTGAACTGGTACACCTCAAAAAATGTAGTTACAAGATTATTTTTTTTTAAAGAACACCTTAAATAACACCACGACTGATCAATGCGAAAGCATGCACACACCTAGGGCCCTATTCTCTAATTGTGGAAAAAGCAGTTTACACGAAATATTGTGTACACTTACAGTTTCCGATTCACTAGCTTTGAAAATGAGTTTTTAACTTCCAAAAAGAGTACATAATCAACAAATTTTATTCACGGAGAGTTTTTGCGTGAATATTTAATATTTGTTGTAATATTGTTGTTATGATATACCCGGCGTAATTGGGGATTGTATTTTTAAAAATTTTGTCGTCAGTTAAGGAGTAAATAATTTTTGTCATAAAAGCAAACATTATTTTTCTATAGTGATGTTTATTTATTTTTACGATTGAATTATTTTCTCAAAAACTCAAATTTGTTGATCACTATTTTGAAAATGACAGCCAAAAATTTTTATTCAGCAATTTTATTTGTTTTTCACCATGTCCGTGTACCAGTTTACAGCATCATTTGAAATTAAAAAGTGTACAGTTTGAGTAAATATAAGTATTTTAATTTTGCTCATACAAATTTTATACAGTTATGGAATAGAGCCCCTGAAAGCTTGAAATGTAATGAGCGTTGGAGAATGAATGGTGAAATAATGATGAGAGAAATATAATGTTTTCTTCTTTATCATGGTCCCACAGCCCAAGTATATCAGTTAAGGGTTAAACTTCGACTCTAAACTTTAACAACTTTTCTGACGCTTAGAGTAACAACTTACTTACTTATGTGGCCGTAACAACCCGTGCCCGGGTTTCGGCCGACTTCATCAGCTCTCGCCAGGCGCCTCTGCTTTGCGCGCGCCTTCTCCAATCGGATACACCAAGTGCGGTTAGGGCTTCCTCAGCCTGGTCCATCCATCTGAGGCATGGTATCGCTCGTCGTCGTTGACCAGCGACCCTCGCCTCGAACACCTTTTTCGCTGGAGCTTCGTCGTCCATACGATGGACATGATCCAGCCAGCGTAGTCGCTGCACAGTTATACGCCGAACTACGTCAATCTCCTCGTAGAGCTTATACAGCTCGTGGTTCATTCGGATACGATAGTCATCGCCGCCTCGAACAGGACCGAAGATTTTGTGAAGAACTTTTCTCTCGAACACCCCCAGAGCGGCTGCGTCAGTTTGTGAAACGACCCATGCTTCAGCGCCATAAAGCAGCACAGTTAGAACGAGCGTCTTGTAGAGTGTTAGTTTTGTCGATCGGGAGAGGGCTCTGGAAATTAGTTGCTTACTGAGCCCGTAGTGGCACCTAAATTAGCAATTATTGTTATTCGCTTTATCTCCAGGCTGATTGCGTTGTTAATATTAACGGCGGTGCCAAGGTGTACGAACTCCTTGACTACTTCAAAGTTAGGATGAAAAGTGGGAGTCTAAGCGCCGCGCTCCCTTGTTTGTAGACAGCATATACTTTGTTTTATCCTCATTTATCGTTAAACCCACTGTGGCTGATTCCTTTTCCATAGCGGCGAAAGCAGCGGTAACATCTCTCCTGGTTCTGCCGACAATATCAATATCATCAGCGTACGCAAGGAGCTGGGCACCTTTATAGAAAATGATGCCATTACGATGCACACCGGCCTTTCGTACGATCCCCTCTATGATGATGTTGAAGATATCACAAGACAGTGGATCGCCTTGCCTGAAACCTCTTTTGGTATTGAATTCTGCAATTGAATTCTACGTTATTCTGCAAAGTCTTATCAACTTTGCAGGTATAACGAACTCAGATATTGTTGCGTATAGGCAATCCCTTCTGGGGCTATCGAACGCAGCTTTAAAATCGACAAAGAGATGGTGTGTGTCAATTTGATTTTCGTGGGTTTTCTCCAGGATTTGTCGTAGAGAACCTTATATTCAATGGAAATAAGACTGATACCTCTATAGCAAGCGCAGATTGTTCGGTTTCCTTTCTTAAGTATAGGGCACAGAACGCTGAGGTTCCAATCGTCGGGCATGCTTTCTGCTAGCCATATTTTGCTGATAGGCTGATGCATGCGCCTTATCAATTCATCGCCGCCGGTTTTAAACAATTCAGCTGACAGGCCGTCAGCACCCGTTGCTTTATTATTTGTGAGTCGTTGGATAGCATCTCGAACCTCTTCATGGCTAGGTTGTGATACTTCTTCTCCGTCATCGTCGATTGGTGACACTAAACTGCGCTCACCATGGGCGGCATTGGTGGAATCGTCGCCAGTAAGTAAATTGGAGAAGTGCCGTCTCCACAATCTCAGCAAACACTGTGTATCCGTATTCAGATCTCCATTTTCGTCTCTACAAGTGGATGCTCCGGGCTTGAAACCTTGGGTTAGACGCTTAACCTGTTGATAAAATTTTCGTGCATCCTTCTTGCCCTGGTATACCTCTAGTTCCTCACGCTCACGCTTTTCCTGCTCTCTTTTCTTGCGTCTAAAAAGGCGCCTCTCTTCCTTCCTCTTTTCGATGTAGTTTTCTCACACGGCTCGCGTTGCAGCTGACTGCAGCGTTTTTCTATATGCGGCGTTTTTTACTGCTGTCGCGATGTGACACTCCTGATCGTACCATTGGTTCCGAGGTTGTGGGCGCCGGAAACCAATTACTTCTTTAGCGGCAGCGCGCATTGAGCGGGATTGAGTCCGCCAGCATCGTCGGGTCCAGAGGTTGGTTGGTTGAGCTTAACCGAGAGTTGAGCGGAGTAGGCCTTGGCAGTTGCTTGTAAGTGCAGCTTAGCGACATCTAGCTTTCGTTGCATTCCTGTGTGTATGTTCTTCGCATTACATAATCGCATGAGGATCTTGGCTGCAACAAGATAATAGTCGGAGTCAATGTTGACCCTCAGAAATGTACGCACATCTAGAACACTAGAGGCATGCCTTCTGTCGATTAAAACATGATCAATTTGGTTTCGCGTTTTTTGATCCGGGGACAGCCAGGTGGCCTTGTGGATGTCGAGGTGCTTAAATCTGGTGCTACTAACTACCATGTTTCGCGGCGTGGCGAAGTCGATCATTCTTAGACCGTTGTTCGTGGAGGTCTCATGAAGACTAAACTGACCGACAGTGGGGCCAAAGATGCCTTCCCTTCCGACTTTTGCATTAAAATCGCCGAGGACTATTTTCACGTCATGGACCGGAAGGTGGTCGCATACGTCCTCAAGGCTAGCGTAGAAGCATCCTTGACGGCTTCGTCCTTTTCCTCCGTCGGGGCGTGCGCGAAAATAAGGCTGATGGAGAAAAATTTTGCCTTGATGCGGATCGTGGCCAATCTTTCGTTCACAGGTGTGAACCGGGAAACAAGGTGGCGTAGTTTCCGGCTAACAACGAATTCAAATTCGCACCTCTCCGCATGGCAGCTGTAGTAGATATCACAGTTCGCTGGTTTAAAGCAGCCTTGCCCTTTCCATCGCATTTCCTGGATGGCGGTGATGTCAGCTTTTATTGTTTTAAGGGCTTCCACCAGTTGGATAATGGCACCTTCCCTATAAGGGGTCCGGAAATTCCAGGTGCATATCCGTAAATCATTGTCCGTTTTTCGTTTGCGGTGGTCGTCAACGTAATTGGGGTTCTTATCCGAGGCTGGGTTAGTTTTCATTGGGCAGTAGTAATGTGGCGGGACCCAAACCCTGCGCACATTCCATGTTTAAGGTCTATGGAGCGACCCGTCGCTCAAATTAGCCGTCAAACTGACGGATGCCAGTTTGCCGTTGCCCATGGAAGACCACTTGGAGGTTTGAGTCGACTCGAGACGATTTCGACATGGATAATGCTGGCCTCGCCACGTTGAGGCGGTCAGACACGTTGCCATGTGAAGGTTCGCCCCCTGTTCCCCTGTTAGAGTAACAATACATTCAGATAAAAACATCGCTCACTAAGGTATCGGTATCATAATAGCTTACAACAGTTAACTCCGCTGAATGCGACTATTGACGAGTTCAACTCGACTAGATGCGCCATTTTGAAAACCCTAACCCCGAGTTAACTCGCTATGGAAACGCAGTATAATTCAGAAACACTGCACAAAAAGATCTGGCTACACTGACCTCACTAAGCCAAATCTTTGACATTTGTAGTGATGCCAGTGTGATCAGCTCTTCTTGCGAATTGCTGCTGAATTAGCTGCAATTGTGAACACAGCCAAATATACAATAATTTGACCTATGGAAACTGAAATCACTTGCCACTAAAGAGTAGGCAACAAAGATGGCTTTTATCATGAAATGCAAATAGTGAAAAGTTAAAGAAGTAAAGAAAGAAATTGAAAGAATTGAATTATCAGATACCATTGAAAGAAAACAGCAAGCTTTTCACAGCCTTTTTGCAAACACCTGAAGAATTATTTGAATATGCCTTTTGGTTCAATAAACGCACCGATGGTATTTCAAAAAATGATAGTTAGTATTATAAAAGGATTGAAGCATCGACAAAATGTGATTAATTTTGTGGACGAGGTCATCATAGCCACAGAGACAACGATCATGGGACTGGTGGTGCTAAAGGAACTATTCGACGCTATACGTGAAGCTAATTTAACGCTGAGACCATCAAAATGTGCTTTCATGATGGCAAATGTAGAATTTCAGGAAATGAAAAAACTAGTCCATAAAAGATTTTCCAACGCCTTCTAATGCAACAGATGTTCGCAAATTCCTAGGAGTCATGGCAGGATTTCTCAACCGCTGACAATGTTGCTCAAAAAGAAATCCCCACAAATTGAATCATTTGAGAAATTGAATTAATCTTTGACATGCAAGCCCATTTTAACTCTATTCGACTACGAGAAAGACCACGAGGTGCACACAGACGCTAGCGTGCTAATACTATCGGGAGTTTTAATGCAGAGTGAAAACGAAGATCTGAAGCCAATATTTTTCTATAGCCGAAGATGCAGTGAGGTGGAGAGCCGTCATGCAAGCCATGAATTAGAAGTGTTGGCTATCGTTGAAACGTTGGAGCGGCTTAGAGTATATCTATGGGGCACAACGTTTTTGGTGGTAACAGACTGCAATGCTGTGGTAACGACGTAAGATACTACACCATTGCCACCCCGTGCCACCCGTGTAGCATGATTGTGGTTGAAACTACAAGAGTTTAACTTCAAGTGCGTACACCGGGCGGGGTCTAAAATGCAACACGTCAATGGGATGAGTCGAGCACCGACACTGCCACCATGTGAAACCACTACAAAAGCGGATAAAGTTTTACAGGTATTTACTTATGATGAGGATTGGGCTTACACCATGCAAATGAAAAATGAAAAGTTGCAAACTGTGGTAAATATTCTTAACGGATGAGCATCCAGTGATCAATAAACAACAAAACAAATCAAAACGGACTACGTACTCCAAGCAGGCAGATAACATCGGAAAATAAAAGACGAGATGAAATTAGTTATTCCGAACAATATAAGATGGCGTATTTTAAAAGCGTGACACGACAATGCAGGGCACTGCAGTTTAAAAAAACGATTGAACGTGTTGAAAAATTATTCTGGTTCCCGAGGATTAGAAGATATATTAAGTCGTACATTGAAGCCGGTTCAGAATGCTGCTTAAATAAGGTTAAAGGAGGAAAATCCGAGGGCCAGATACATATCGTTGACGTGCTTCCAATACCAATCCGTGCTGTCAACATCGACCATCTGGGTCCATTCCCTAACATTAAACAAGGTAATGTTTATGTAATTATTCTTGTCTGTGCTTTCAGTAAATTTACAATATTGCGAGCTGCCAGAAATGCCAAAACAACGCCAGTGGTAACTGTGTTGCAATATGTCATGTCTATTTTTGGTCAACCGTTACGTCTTACCAGGAGACCCAACAATCTGCGCCAGTTATAGAGGTATCAGTCTTATTTCCATCGCATATAAGGTTCTCTCAAGCGTACTGTGTGAAAGATTAAAGCCGATTACAAAAACACTGATTGGACCTTATCAGTGTGTCTTTCCACCTGATAACTATAGACCAGATTTCACGCTACGACAAGTCCTGGAGAAAACCCACGAAAATCAAATTGACACACACCATCTCTTTGTCGATTTTAAAGCTGCGTTCGATAGCCCGAGAAGGGATTGCCTATACGCAACAATGTCTGAGTTCGGTATACCTGCAAAGTTGATTAGACTTTGCAGAATGACGTTGAGCAACACACGCAGCTCCTTCAAGGTAGGAAATGACCTCTCCGAAACCTTCAATACCGAAAGAGGTTTCAGGCAAGGCGATCCACTGTCTTGCGATCTCTTTAACATCATCGTGGAGGGGATCGTACGAAAGGCCGGTGTGCATCGTAATGGCACCATTTTCTATAAAGGTGTCCAGCTCCTTGCGTACGCCGATGATATTGGTATTGTCGGCAGAACCAAAAGAGATGTTACCGGGTTTATCGATAAATGAGGCTAAAACAAAGTATATGCTTTCTACAAACAAGGGAGCGCGGCGTTTAGACTCCCACGTTTCATCCGGCAGCTATTACTTTGAAGTAGTCAAGGAGTTCGTTTACCTTGGCACCGCCATTAATACCAACAACGAAATCAGCCTGGGGATAAAGCGAAGAACAATAATTGCTAATAGGTGCTACTACGGTCTCAGTAAGCAACTAAGTTTCAGAGCCCTCTCTCGATCGACAAAACTAACACTCTAAAAGACTCTCGTTTTACCTGTGCTGCTTTATGGCGCTGATGCATGGGTAGTTTCGCCAACTGACGCAGCCGCTCTGGGGGTGTTCGAGAGAAAAGTTCTTCGCAAAATCTTCGGTCCTGTTCGAGTTGGCGATGACTATCGCATCCGAATGAACCACGAGCTGTATGAGCTCTACGAAGACATTGACTCAGTTCGGCGTATAACTGTGCAGCGACTACGCTGGCTGGGTCATGTCCATCGTATGGACGACGAAGCTCCAGCGAAAAAGGTGCTCGAGGCGAGGGTCGCTGGTCAACGACGACGAGGGAGACCATGCCTCCGATGAATGGACCAGGCTGAGGAAGCCCTAAACGCACTTGGTGTATCCGATTGGAGAAGGCGCGCACAATGCAGAGGCGCCTGGCGAGAGCTGATGAGGTCGGCCGAAACCCGGACACGGGTTGTTACGACCACCTAAGTAAGTAAGTAAGTAACGTCTTACTTCGGATCGGGGATTAACCGCATTCACTTTCAAAGGGTTTGAAAGTTTTCTGGAATGCCATGGTATTCAACACATAAAAACAGCTGTTAGAACTCCGAGAGCAAACGGCCAGGCTTAGCGTGTTAACAAAATAGTGCTCAGTGCAATCAAATGCTCAACTCCACACAACAAGGAATAGGACAAGACATTACCAGTGGTTCAATGGACTATAAACTCACAGCGCAACGATACGACGAAGTTTTCTCCTAACGAACTTGTATTAAACTTTAACCATCGAGATGTCAGCCAGAATAAGCTAATACAGGCTCTTCATGATAACAATACAGAACATGCTACAAGTCAGCAGCTGGTCGCTGCTGAAAATGTCGCTGAAGCCAGGCTCGAAGGTTTTGGACTACGACCGGTATATTGTTGAAGTTTTGCCGGACACGCTAATAACTCAAAGGCGATATAGCAACGTCTTGTCAAGCGATCATATGAAACAGTAGTGCCGTTCAGATCCAAACTTCGATAATGATGATGATGATTCTTCAGATTCGATCGAAGAGGACGAAAGTCAGGAGAGGCCTAGCTGCCACCGACAGTCAACGAACAGTACACAGAGCGAGTTGCTGCGAATACGCTGAACTGTGCGGACATTCAATCGGTTCGTTGCTGAGTTAATAATATTTTGTGTGTTTAAAAGGGGAACTGTTTCTTAAATGCTCATTAAATAAATATTACTTCGAATAAATAAAATAAAAGCTGTGTCGGCTGTTTTATTGAATTCGGCATTTTGACAGTATATATTTGTGTAATTAACATCAAAGCGATAGATTGCAATTTACTAAAGATGCAGACGTCAACTGGTTGTCAGTGGTTTTATATTAACGATAACTTTGGTAACTATGTTATACGAAACATTTGAATTTTTAATAAAAATGAAATTCAACCGTCTAAAACCATGAGTGAAACTAGGCTTGCCAGATCCTGAAAGGCTCTTGTCGGGCCAAGACAAGAAAATTCCAGGATTTCTTAAAAGCCGTCGGGACAAAAAAATCACTTTTGTGTACTAGTGTTTGTATTTGATAAGCATAAACATAAAACTAAAGCATAATCAATATAAATCTAAATAATATCCAATATCATCATCAGAGTTGGGGGTAGTGATCTAAATTCTGAGTGCACTAAGCATTTCTCTAGCACTAAATATATTGAATGAAATTATATTTTTCACTATATTTATACCAGCTTTGTGATAGTGAAACATCTCTCCACTATCACTCTAGATACTTTAGTGATAGTTTTGTTTTGTTGTATACACTATAACTATAAATACCACTATAAATAAATTTAGTGGTTAACTGATTAAATCTTCACTACACTCAAATCCGCTCAGCTGGAACTCAAAATTTTTCCGCTCAACTTTCAAAAATTATTGCTTTTGAAGTTATTTTCGCCAGACTCGAATAAAAAAAAAAATACTATGAAACAAGTCATTATTTAATTATATTCTTAAATCTATCTTAATTAATTATAACTACTCTATTATAATTTATAGTAACTTTAACTACTTCAATTACTTCATGTTAATTCACCTTTCAATTAAATTTCTTGGTCATGATAGTAGGCAAGCATTACTGTAAGATCCTATAAATAGCCTACATTCCCTGAAAATCTGATTCAATCTTATAAATATTTTTTTTTTGGGGAAACACTATAGATCTGAAGACAAGGTTGGAGATTTCTGCCAAATTAATTTTTCGTTTTCAATAAAATTTTTCACATAAAAGAAAATTCTGAGAAACCCAATTTTTATTGTTGCTATCGAGAAGTCCTCTTATCAGGACCTTGAGAAGAAGTCAGAGGAACTTCCCCATCGTTATATTGGCGCTCAACTCGACGGATCAGAATTCGCAGCAAGTCAGTGAAGAATCAAGAAATCAACCTGAAGTAAATCGCTCCATCACGCAAATTACATCAACGATTCTAGAAGAAGAAACTGCTTCAAATCAAAATACTACCATGGCAACATTCTCCAAGGACCAGTTCAAACAAATTCTCGCGGCAATTGGAACGAACTCATCAAAATTTGGATAATTTTTCAGATACTCTGCACGTTTTCGAGGACAGCGGGAGCAGGCTGCTGTAGAAGAGTTTATGGCGGCGATATTTGTGTATAAAGACATCGAGCGCATCTCTGATGAAGATGTAATTCGCGGCATGCCTTTACTTTTAGAAGGTTATGCAGCAACCTGGTGGATCGGTATCAAGGATTCGGTGCATACGTTCGAAGAGGCTGTAAAGCTTTTACGGATCACCTTTTCACCACCAAATCCTGATTGGAAGATATTTTTGAAAACAAACAACAATTGCAGGAGCCAACAGATAGCTTTGTCTGCAAGAAACGTGTTTTGTTTTCGCCGTTGAAAGATCAAATGGAAGAAAAAAAAACAATTCAATATGATTTATGGCCTCTAATCCATCAGGATTAGAGAGCGTGTTAGTTGCGAATCTGTGTTGACTTTCAAGCAACTTATAGCGTCTTGCAGGGATGCTGAGTTATTTCATATTGAAACGAAGGTGGTCCTAACAGCAAAAAAATTGATCATGAAAAAAGTACGAGATGTTCGTTTTGTAGGCTTCAAGGACACTCTGCAGATGTTTGTTTCAAAAAGAAGAAGAACAATAATAGCAAACATCTCAAGTTATGCAGATGGTTCATCCAAAGCGAGCACCCATCTTTTCCTGTTATGGTTGCGGTAAGCCAGGCGTCTATCGTTCAAACTGTCCGAAGTGTAGCACACACATCAAAGAAAGTCCTCAGCATTTGACATTCAACACTGTTACAACGACCGTTATTGGCAGATCAATCCCAACAGTTCATATCATGATGTTTGGATTGACGGGTGAGGCGTGTTTCGACAGTGGTGCGAAAACGAGCGTTGCAAGTGCGAACTTGAAACGGATTTTGACTAGCAAGGGTTGCAGTTTTCAGAATGCAAAAGCAGAAGTTATGCTGGCAGATGGTACAACAACAACGCAAACGGTTATGCCTACGATTTGTGATGTGACCATAGGAAACCGAATTAGGAAGATCCGATTAATTTCCCTCCCGAACGCTAAAAATAATCGAACTTTGATTAGTGCAGATTTTATGGAACAGGCCGGTATTGTTTTGAAAGCTCCAAAACCAATCGCCGATTCAAAGGAAGTGTGTCCAGAGTTGAATTATGGTCCGGCTCTTAAGACGAGTAAAGTTATGGCTCAAGAACAAGCAAAGTCATATTCATCACACACTGTGCAACCAATCTATCGTGAAGAAAGAAAAAATCTAATGATAAGTTCTCTAAATTTTGCGCTTCCAATCAAAATCAGCAAACCAGATGAAGACGATTTATTTATTGCACTATACTGCATACAATTTCAGTATTTAAAAGATTCTCATGGTCTTGGTTTGTCTACAGTTCAAAGATGTCAGTTGGAGGAAACTTTGCAAGTCAATGCAGATGTTTTCACCGAATCTACCGAACCAACATCATTCACGGTACATAAAACCAACACTGGTAAACATGAACCGATCGCTTTACAACCCTATCGGCTGTCACCACAAAGAAAAGCTGACTTGAAGAAAGAAAACAGGTGACATACGTGTCTGCATCGATTATAGAGCTTTGAACCCTATAACAATTCCGGATAGATATCCTCTACCGAGAGTGGATGATTTACTACATGAAGCAAAGACCACAAACTTTATGTCCACTTTAGACCTTCAATCTGGTTACTGGCAAATCGGAGTTTGTTCAAATGATCAAGATAAAACGGCGTTTGTAACACCATTTGAAATGTATAAGTTTACCCGTATGCCTTTTGGATTGCGGAATGCACCTGCGACTTTTCAAAGAATGATGGACAGATTTAAAATTTCCCTGGGTGAAACAAATACCTTGGCTTACCTCGACGATATCATTTCCTGTTCAGATAGTTTCGATCAACATTTAATTGATTTACAACGCATATTGGATCATTTACGCAAGTTCAATCTTTAAACTAACAAAAGCAAATGCAACTTTGCCTGTAATGAGGTGAAATATTTAGGACACTTGCTTACTAGAGAAGGAATCACTGTTAATATGGACAAGGTCAATGCGATCCGATCCCGTAAGGAGCCACAAAATGTTAAGGAGGTTTTATCTTTTCTACAAACTTGCTCTTGGTATCGACGTTTCATTCCAAATTTTGCAGCAGTATCGAAACCTTTATCACAACTAACAAAGAAAAATGTTGCTTGGGCTTGGAAAGCAGAACAACAACAGGCGTTCGATCAACTCAAACATTTGTTAACCCCTACACTCATACTGACGCAAGCTGAAGATAATGTGCCATATGTCCTAAAAACCGACGCAAGTAGTTATGCATTAGGAGCAGTTTTACTCCAGGGGGAGGGTCCAGATGAACACCCAATTGAATATGCTAGCAGACTTTTATCCGATGCCGAACGAAACTACTCAACTATAGAAAGGGAGGCGCTTGCTATTATTTGGGCTGTACAGAAGTTTAGAGGATATATCGAAGGAGCCGATATCAAGTTAATCACCAATCATCAACCTTTGAAGTGGCTCATGACTTTAAAATAACCAAGTGGACGTTTGCAAGATGGGCCCTTTTACTGCAGCGGTTTAACCTTCAAATCGATTACAAGGCCGGAAAAACTAATGTGGTTCCGGACACACTGTCAAGACCAACATGTAAAACTCTACACGAGGAAACGGAATCCTGTGATATTTGTTCATTCGACGTTGAAGTGCCTAGGAAAGGCGCGAAGGAGATTCGAGAAGGCCAACTTGCCGATCCTGACCTTAAATCTATCATAGACTGCTTCGAACAAAAGACTGATGATTTGGCATACTGGTCAAAGAGGGGATATATCATGAATGATGGTGTACTCTACTGCTATCATAATGATGACATTGAAGATGCTCAACTTGTCGTACCACAACAAGAACGTTCTGTTATTTTAAAATATTATCACAACAATGATACAGCTGGTCATTATGGCATTGACAGAACTATCAAACGGATCGTTTACCGTTACTACTGGCCAGGCATTCGAAAGGATATTGAAAAGCATGTTAAGGACTGTATTGATTGTCAGCGTTATAAAGCAACTAATCTCAAACCTGCTGGTCTGTATCAGACTGTATCGAGCAATCAAAGTTTCGAAATAGTTGTTATTGATTTATTCGAACCACTTCCACCTTCCACCTTCCAGCAAGTCGATGGGTAGAACTGTTTGCTTTAGAAGAAGCCGAAGTATGCACCAAAACTCTTATCAACGAAGTGTTTCTGAGGCATGGTGTTCCACGTAAGATTATAAGTGACAATGGTGTTCAATTCGTGTCTGGAATTATGCAAAAGGTGATGTTGTGCTTAGACATACAGCAAATATTCACACCATTATATCATCCAGAAGCAAATCCAGTCGAAAGAAAGAATCGTGACTTGAAAACACAACTATCAATTCTCGTTAGCAACGACCATCACTCATGGGCGGATAAACTTTCACCCATACGTTTTGCTATGAACACAGCTAATTGCCAAAGCACTGGGTATTCGGCAGCCTACCTTACTTTTGGGCGAGAGTTGCGTACAATTGATGATGTACAGCATGATTTAAAAGCAATCGTTAAAGCAGAAAATTTCATTGCATAAATTACTCCGTACTTGAAAAAATTAGCTGAAGTTTTTAAAACAGTTCGGAAACTACAGAGAAACAGCAAGATCACAACAAACGGTACAGCAACGTACAACGTCGAAACCCGCAAGAATTTGAGATTGGTGCTAAGGTTCTAGTCACTACGCATATCCAAAGAAGAAGAATAATTAAGTTACTGATGTTTCGTCGAGACGACTTCATCATCAGAGGGGGAGATCTTAATTAATTATAACTACTCTAATATAATTTATATTAACTTTAACTACTTTAATTACTTCATGTTAATTCACCTTTCAATTAAATTTCTTGTTCATGATAGTAGGCAAGCATAACTGTAAGAACCTTTAAATAGCCTACATTCCCTGAAAATTTGATTCAATCTTATAAATATTTTTTAGAGAATCACTTCAGACCTGAAGATAAGGTTGGAGATTTCTGCCAAATTAATTTTTCGTTTTCAATAAAATTTTTCACAAAAAAGAAAATTCTGAGAAACCCACTTTTTATTGATGCTATCGAGAAGTCCTCTTAACAGGACCTTGAGAAGAAGTCAGAGGAACTTCCCCATCGTTATAACTATAATAAAATATAATTTTCTAAATGTGTTATTCAATATAATGGATTATTCAATATAATAATAACACTGATTTACCTTCCAAGCATATTTTAAAGGAAAACGATTAAATTATATCTATTATAAATAATAAATAATAATAATGAATGCTCTGTCTGCACAAAAAAAAAAAAGAAATTATAAAAAACATCTGTTGATAACAATGCGTTTTTCTCCTATTCATTTTTGCTCATCAAATAACGTCAATAAGTTAACATGTGCTTTTGTAAAGAGTGATCGGTTTTTGTAGTTAAAAAAACGAAATGGCCATTACAGCCCTTAAAAGGACTTTGGCCGAGCTTCTTATGATCAATTGTGTTATGCGTGTTGTAAAATGTTTGAACACAAATGATTGCATTAGCCCTAAGCTAACCTAATAAATTTTGAGCAAAATGGGAATGATAAACTCATTTATTAGCAGTTAAGAAACCTTCATTGAGTGAGTAGGAACATAAATGTTCCTTAACGATTCATTTACTTGATATAGACTCTATTCAACATACTACTTTACAACCGCAAATAGTTGTTAGCATCTTTTCTTATTCTTTTTTTTTTAAACTTAATACTAGAAATAAACTGATTATCTTTTCTTTCAATTAAGTGAACATTTTTTGTGTTCCACTACCATTAAGGCATGTATTTTTTTCCACTATTAATTTTAGTGAAAAAAATTGCATTAGGCAAATGTTTTTTTTCCTCTATTCTTATTTGAATTTTAATGCAAAAATTTTCAGTATCACTATCACGAATGCATAGTGAGGCTTTTATTTTTTAATTCATTAGTAAACATCAATAGAAGTAGTGAATAATTTTACACTATCAGTACATGTTAGCTGAAACTGAAAATTTAGTGCACTACCACCATCTGTGATCATCATAAATGAAAACTAAATATTAAAAACAAAACAATTCACAACAATAAAACATTGATGTTTCATAAAATTACAATAACTTATAAATTGGGGAGCAGTAGCACAAAACCGGATAAGTTCATCTGTTTTTTAAAATTTTACAGGAGATGGCAAAATATAAATGTAATATCTTTGTTTTTGTATTACTTAAAGGAATCGAAGTAATAGTTGATCCGTGTTTTTTGGTCAGTGGATCCGGTGATGGTTGAAAATGCCGAATCGAAAAAGGCCACTAATGTTCAAAGTGGATTTGTTCTGCTGTTCCTCAATTAAAAAGATAGTTAAGGGGAGGTTCTCATGAACCTCGACCAAGAAACTCAATTGTTTTTTTTTCATTTTTCGATAGTTTATGATATGTTGTATAAGTTGCCAAAGTGGTTTGGCCGATAACGATTTCATAAAAAAGTTATCGCATAAAAAAGAACTCATCTTTTTTACGAAAATTATGAGTATCTCATTAATGAATATCTCACAAAAAATTAGTATTTCGATGTGAAATGCACTCCTGTATTCCCTACCATACGATCTTTTTGAAATGCACTCCCTATCCCTATTGAAATGTATTCCCTACCATACTGTTGGTAAGAATAGTTATCTCAGGCACTACCAGATGTCGCTAAATGCGCTGTGGCGTTAAAAGAACGGAAAGTTAATATCTCCAAAAAATCGATAACCAAATATTCAAACGTGTTTTCTGAAAAACTATGCTTTCTAAACTGGTCTCCACGATATGGAGAACTACTTTGTGGATTGACTTGATTTTTTTTTATCTTAAAGTAAATAAAATTTATTGGATCCTATACCTAAATTCAGATATATAGGCCATTTTTATTTATTTTTTTGAGTACTTGTTGACATTATAGGTATAAGGTCCAATAAATCAATCTATCTGTCTATCTATCTATCTATATTATTATTACACAAGCACATTTTTTGTGATGACTATCAAACCTATGCTGTAGACGCGATTTCCATAAATAGGGTAGCAATAAAGACGCGCAATAAGGTCTTATTTTTAACCGACTTCAGAAAGGACGAGGTTCTCAAGTTCTTTCGGTTTCTCTGTTTTTTTTTTTATTTGTTTTTATATGTATGTACATCTATAACTCCTAAACCATATGCCTGATTGCCATAATTTTTGGTGAACAGATAGCATAAGCACGGAGGTGCCCGTAAAAAAGTGGGCGGTTTTAGATAACTGGGCGTGGCAATACTAGATCTCGCAATGCTTTATACTACTGTATCTCGAACAATATTGACACTGTTACTGCAATTTAGTATAGGGGTAGGCATTATTATTACAAATTATGGTCAAGAAAGTGTCGTTATTCGAAAAATGGGCGTGGCAATATTAGAAAAACACTGTATCTCGAATAATATTGACACTAGTGTACTGCAATTTAATGTAGGGGTAGACACAGTTAATACAAATTACGGTCAAGAAAATGGGCCTAATTTGACAAATGGGCGTGGCAATATTAGAAAAAGATTGTATCTGTACTTGTATTGATACTAAGGTTCTGAAATTTGGTATAAGGGTAGGCATTATTAGTACAAATTACGGTCAAAAAAGTGGGCGGTATTCGACTACTGAGCGTGGAAATATAAGAAAAACAGTGCATCTCGAATAATATTGACCCTAAGGCACTGAAATTTATTGTAGTACAGGGGTAGGTAGAATTAATAAAAATGACGGTCAATAAAGTAGGCGTTATTCGACAAATAGGCGTGACAATACTAGATAAACACTATCTCAGTTAATATTGATGCTGGAGTACTGAAATGAAATACAGGGGTTGGCACAATTATTAAAAATAACGCTCAAGAAAGTGGGCGCTTATTTAAGAAAGGGGCGTGGCAATATTAGAAAAACACTATATCTCGAATAAAGAAGCTGAAACAATTTTCTATGAAAATCACCAAATTTCTTTATGATGCCTAAAAGTATGTGTGCGATTTTTATTATAACGCTATGATAAGTAAACTAAATATTCAACAGAAACATATAAAGTCTCTATGAAATCCTTGGTTCAAAGGTAAAAATAGTCCATAATATAAATTACTAAGTCCATAATTAAATTAAAATTACTTATCACTAGATATTTTTATATTTTTTATTTTGGCTTTTTAACGCCACACAGTATTGCTACTATAATATATAAAATATAATTTATAATATATATATATATATATTTATATATATTTATATATTTATATATATATGCATATATTTATACTCTATAATATAATTTATAATTTTGGCTTTTTAACGCCACACAGGACTGCTACTATAATATATAAAATATAATTTACATATATATATTTATATTTATTTATATTTATATATTTATATATATATTTATATATATTTCTATATTTATATATATATATTTATATATTTATAATCTATAATATTATATATTTATGATAAATGATAAATAATAATAATAAATAATGACATTACAATTAGTTATGCAGTAGATAATATCTCTGTTTTCTTATAAGCATAATTTTTTTAGTACAGCCAACTTTTTTATTTTTTAAGATATGTTTATGTTTTTGGTGTCGTTGAAAAGAAAATTGAATAAATTACAAAATTTTTCCTAAAACAAAATTTCATTTATTACGCGAAATTCTGAGAAATTTGCACTCAAAATTGAAATTTGGTAGTTTCAATCGATTGATTTCATCTTCTCACGAGCACAGCTCGGTACCGGTTAAGTTGGTGGTGTTTGTTGATATTCCGTTAGAAAGGTGATTTTATTGTTCTTATAATGAGCCATCAAAATAAGTTTTACGTAAGTTAGTTTTTCTGCTAGAAACAATAACGTAAACCAAAGTCGTGAAATATTAATTAACCCTGTAGCTCCTAAGAATGTGAATATAGATCCCCCCTCCCATACGATTTTTTGGTCAGCTAGATATAACCTTTCAGCTCCGTAAATAGTTGCACTCAATTGCGGGACACCCTGTATATTAAATATATATATAAAATATATAAATCACCTAAGAGTATACAAAAAAACCATTCAACCCAGCCCCCACACCACAGGGTAACACGCCTAACTTTTTTTAAAACTTTTTTACCCCAACCCACATACCACACACCCTCAGACAACATGTTGTGCGAGCGCTTAATGCTACATACCATTCAGCCCGAAAGTTGTTCAACAGCTACGTAACAAATTTTTCTCTGAACGCAGCCAATGATTGAATCATGATTGTACGTGCTGAACGCAGCCATTTATTTCTGCTGTTTTTGACAGATGCGGGGACAATTTTTCTGAGAGAGGTGAAAAATTCGCTACCACCTGGTTTTTTTTACCATGCTTCTGCGCACATTTAATTCGAAAACAAAAATTCGAAAATCTTCGGTTTGCTTGCTATATTTGCAATGAGTTTAATCTCAAGAGCGAATTGGCTTCTCAATATGATATATACTCTCTGGAATTGGCTCCATATATGATATATACTCTCTTTATATACTCCCTGGTTTTACTTTATGAGGACTTTACTTCAATGTGAGCATAGAAATTGTTGTTTGGTACAAATATGTAAACTTTTGTGAAAGTTTAGAAGAATGGAAAGGAAATCCTTTTGTAATTGCTGTTATTTGAAGATTAAGAACATAAAGATAAAAGAAAGTGCAGATGTGAATGACGCAGACTGCGGTATTCTTGTGATCTCTATACCCTGCCGGAGGAAGAATTCGCTAAGAATTTAGCTTGACTCGACTTCTTAGCCGTTCAAGAATGACTTTCAAATAACATCATTGCCTTTAACAATACTTCTTTTTTTTTATTGGTCACACCAAGCATCCTGGCTAGAGGTTCACTACATAAACGTTACGTGGGTTGGTGTTAAAGGATACTAATGGGATCAGGGGTGGTTAACCTACTTCCTGGTTAACTATCTACTATACTTAACCCTGGATAACCAATGTTAGTCGTTTCGACTACTATTGCCTAGTTTTTCGCTTGAAACTCTTTTTCTCCTATTTAATATTACTCTCTGTGCACATGATAACAGCAGTATCTGTTGCTTATCTGTTGTTGTAAAGATTTTATACCCAACAAAAAATGATTCACTAATGTTATTGTTTACGAATCCCATTCTCGTACATTTCATTCATTAGCAATAATTAGTAGCGAAACCAAAAAAACCAATTCGTTAACGAGTCGCCAAAACTATATAAAGCAATTCGTTAACGAGTCGCCAAAACTATAAAAAGCAATTTTTTGACGAGTTTCCAAAACTAAAAAAAGCAATTCGATAACGAATCATATAAAAAATAAAAAAAAAAAACGAATTTCAAGCTTGCCACGTAAAGAATTGAAACCATGTCATATGAATGCTATTCCGGCACCTTACCCACTCGGCTATTTCAGATGCTGAATATATCTTGCTTAATTTTCTTGATAATAAAAGCCTGCATTCGCGGACATGGGTTCGAACCCCAACTTGGTTTTTTTTTTTGTTATTTAGGTATTTTGTTAAAGATTTGGCTTTTCAATAGTTCGAAATTATTTTTTTTTTATTATTTTTTGACCAACTTTTTTCGGCTTCGTTATACATTCGTCAAAACCGAAAAAAGCCATTTGTTAACGAGTCACCAAAACTAAAAAAAGCAATTCGTTAACGAGTCGCCAAAAACTATAAAAAGCAATCGTTAACGAGTCACCAAAACTATAAAAAGCAATTCGTTAACGAGTCGCCAAAACAACAAAAAGCAATTTATTAACGAGAACTTATTCATATGAAAATCTTGAACGAACTATAAGTGGAAATATTATTTTATATATACAGGGTTGCCGATATTCGAAGCGCCCATTTTATTTTTAAATAAATCAAAGAAACCACAATTTTTTGTCTGTTCGTCATGAATATCGTTTAATTGGGTTCAAGTAGATTTGCTTACATCATTTCTTGAATATGATTGGAATGGGTCCAAAGAGTCATCGAAATGGCTGAAGAAGACGAGCAATTTTGGCATAAAATTATCATGAGCGATGAAGCTCATTTTCAGTTGAACGGAACGGTAAACAAACAAAATTGCCGTATTTATGCCACTGAAAACCCACAAGAGATTCAAGAGGTACCCCTTCACGATGCAAAAGTCACTGTTTGGTGTGGCGTTTGTGCTAAAATGCTCATTGGGCCGTTCTTTTTCGAAGATGATAATGGCCACAGAGTTACTGTCAATCAGGAGCGTTATCGCGATATGATAAACAATTTTTTCATGCCAATCGTTCGTCGAAAGCGTATCAGGCACTACTGGTTTCAACAAGACGGCGCGCAGACAAACAAACAGACAGACAAAAAATTGTGGTTTTTTGATTTATTTAAAAATAAAATGGGCGCTTCGAATATGGGCAGCCCTGTATAAAAATGAATGTATGTATGTGGGTATGTGTGTATATCACGTATAGACTCCAAAACCACCGAACCAAACTCAATAAAATTTTTAGGGATACTGAAGCAACATTCGGGAAGTGTTCCTGAGAAGGTTGGTGTTGATTGGGCAAGGGGGCGTGGTACCTCCCATACAACCCAAACTGGCTCTATCGCCCACAAACCAAAAAAATGGCTATATATCAGACGGTTTTAATCATATAAAACTTAAATTTGGTAATTTTGTTCAGATGGTTACTTTCGGTGACTGTACAAGAAATGGGCGTGGGCACACTATATATACGCCCACTTTTCAGCAAAAATTTTAATTCCTGAGATGTTCAAGTTTTGATAGTGAATCTTGATATGCAGGTGCTATGCATACACGTGGCAGTCACTATGTAAATATAAACGTTGGCACGCCCACTTTTACCGCCCAAAAATAAGTAAAAATGCTTTATATCAGACTGCTTTTGCCGTAGAAGACTAAGATTTAGTAATTAAGTTTGTATGGTTACTCTCGGCCAATATAAAAAAATGGGCGTGCCCGCACTATATCTACGCCCACTTTATCGGAATCATGCTTATTCCTGAGTTGTACACGTTTTGATAGTGAATCTTGGTATGCAGGTTCTAAAGGTCCAAGAGGCAGGCACTATGTAAATAGAAATGTTTTCACGCCCACTTTTACAGCCCACAAATTAGTAAAAATGCGTTATATCAGACGGCTTTTGCCGTAGAAGACTAAGATTTGGTAATTAAGTTCGTATGGTTACTGTCGGCAACTGCTAAAAAATGGCCGTGGTCGCACCATATCTACGCCCACTTTTTCGAAATCATGCGTATTCCTGAGTTGCACCAGTTTGATAGTTACACTTGATATGCATGTGCTCTAAGTGGCAGTCAATATATATATAATAAATTTGCCACGCCAACTTGTACCACCCACAAAAAAAAAAACAAAACGAAATGGCCAATTTTAGCCCTTGAAAGCGCTTTGACCGAGCTTCTTATGATCAATTGTGTTGTGAGTGTTGTGGAATGTTTGAACACAAATGATCGAGAACTGGACCTACATGTTTTATGTCGACTCCGAACGGCTTATGTTCTCAAGAAGCTTTTCATGCCAGTTTTTATTCTCTGAGGTTTGTCATTGTCTGCAGAGAGGTGTTGGCCGAACAGAAAAATTAATTCAATTGAAAAAACTTTCTATGTCAGGTGGTATTCGAACCTGAGTTCTATGGCATTCAAGCCACGCACCTCAACCAGTATGACACGCAATTGTTTGAAATATGCTCTAAAAATCGAGTTTTTTATAAAAATATTTACTGGTGTGTTAGTTAAAAATAACAAACGGTCAGAAATAATAGTAATGAAAAAGTTCTTCCAATCTGCACCAATAAATTTTAAATTTTTACAGTCGGACGAGAGATAATGCAGATTTTCATTACTTTTTTAACTTTTTTTTTAATTACTTTCACAAAAATTCAAATGAATTTTTTTTTGTTTTACCATGTTACTTTTAGTCAAATAAATTATCTATTGATGATAAAATATAGTATAAAGTGAAGAACTAAATTGAATGAAATTACAAAAAACTGTACACATTTTTTACATTTTACAATTTATTTGACTTAAAGTAGTATAGGAAAAAATTCGTTTGAATTTTAGTGAAAATAATATGGAAAAAGTTGAAACAATCCATAAAAATCCGCATTATCTTTGGTCCAACGGAAAAAATGTAAGATTTTTTGATGCAAAAGAACTTTTTCATAACTCTTATTTCTGACCGTTTTTTTTTAACTACCATACCAGCCAATATTTTTCGTCGAAATATTTTGGGGATCATCATAACATACGCCATGGTTTATTTTGAAGAACCGGACTGAACAATTTTTTTTCCTAAAGAGCGTGAGGCGACTTAATGTATATACGTATGTGGGTATGTGGGTATGTGTGTATATCACGTAAAGAGTGCGAAACCTCTAAGCCAATTTTTATACCAAAGCCTTGAGAGGGTTCCTGTGAAGTCTGGTGCCGATCGTAAAAGGCCCCTTACATACACCTAAAATGTTCGATATCACACAGTTTTGGAATTATAGGTCGCACAGCCTCGGAATTTAGTATTTGACCTCAATTTACACATGCCGTTCCACAGGTAACATTTTTATGGGTGATGGGCGAGGGGCGCGGTACTTTTTCCGCACCAAAAATTTTCGGTATAGCTTTCGAAATAAGTCACACATCAATGAAACTCGGTACGAACTTACTATAAAAGCATGGCTTCACTGAAGCTACGCCCTCTTTTTGGGAATAAGCGCTGAGCGCAGCGAAGCGCGCCGGGTATAAGCTAGTATGTTTATAAATTTCATCTTTTGTTTTTAAGTATTTGCCGAAATCTACTTTATTCCAAAACTATTTTCCGGTTTCAAGCTAATGTGAAGTCTTGTTGCATTTTTCTTGATTCGTCTTGTAATGCTACATTTTGTTCCTCAATCTTGCAATTAATTGGATTTTTGTACAAGTCATATCAACGTTTCTAATTTTGTAAAATCAGCAAATCTAGAGTTACAATCAAAAATGACAAATAAAATAAATAATTTTCACGAGCACTTAATTCATACTAATTGTCTTTATTCTAGACATATTTTCAAGGTTGTTATATCTTATCATATTTGCTCTATCAAAGTTCACATTTTATTTTTGAACGCGGACATTGACGCAATTAAATTAAATATATCCTTATTTTTGCCCTGTAAAGCGAGATAAAGTTGATCTAAATATTCGCAAGTGTCGCAAAGAAATGCTAAATCATAAATTCTCTTCTCATTTTTCAAAAAGGCCATCAATTCCTCTGATTCGGGAAAATATTATTTTTTCAAAAACTGTTGAACTTCTTTTCGAAGATTGAATTTATGTTATGCTAAGCCAAAGGCTTTATAGCATTTTAAAAATTTAACAGGTTATTATACGTACACATAATTACAAATCATAATAGCATTATGAACATTCATTTATAGCATTATTTTAATATAACTATTAATATTAACTTAGTTTACTTAGTATTAAAATAAAAAAAAAAAAACAAATTGCTAAGCTAGAACATTTAAGGTTGTATGTATATTCCGGATGTCATCTTGATAGTTAATAGATCGATTGATTAGAGCCATGCTCACATATGAAAGGCTAGACGGGCGCGGTCAAGCTCCCTCATATGCCAGGCGTATATGTGTAGATTTTTGTAAGCAATGAGTAGAGTGAATCTCACACATGCAAGGAGTAACGGACGGGGCCTAGCTCCTGCACATGCCATACGAGACGGACGTGGTCTTGCTCTGGAAAACCATGTTTAATTTGATTCAGCTTGGTAGTAATATATTGCCAAACATCGCCTGAAAAAAATGAAATCCCTTGGGAGAGAATTATTCACATCAGCTGTGGTACTGGAGATAATCTAGAATCTAGATGAATTAATCTAGAATCTAGAATATTATGTTTAATGAAGTACATTGATTAATTTAAGGAAATTACATCTGAAATAAAATTAAAGTCACCACAAGTGCATTTTAGTGATTTATTTTGCAAGTAATTTGTTCTACAAAAGTTAATGTAAAGTACCTCTAGCACGGAGAGGAATATTAAAGTAAATTTTACTCAATAAATATGGACTGTCTGTCATACCCATGTTAAAGCTTAACAATCCAACTTACATTAAGCATAACTCTGCGATTTTTGAAAGTTGGAAGATCGATTTTTGAAGTTGGAAAATTAGTTCTGCAATAAGAATTGCTTAAGCAGAACAGAAGAACTTTTTTTGTGAACCGATTCAATGTCGTCAATGTAACAACCGTATCGTGGGCACCATGTAATTGAAGCATATTCTAAGATAGGCCGCACTAGAGAAGTGAACAAAGTTTTCGATATAAAGGGATCGTTAAACTCTTTTGTCCATCGTTTAATAAATTCTAGGGTACTATTTGTTCTATTTCGTCGCTGATTTAGAATCTGATGTTGAAATTTGAAAAACTCTGACACTAGGGTGGACCCCAAAAATGTTTTTTTTTTTACACATTTTGTACATGCGCTGGCAAAATTAAAGGGTTGCTGATTTATAACTCAGAATTTTAAAAATTTTATGTGACACTAAGGTGGACCCTCGTAAGAATTTGAAAAATTTGGTGACACTAGGGTGGACCCTGAAAATATTTTTGCTTACTATATTTCGTACATGGCATTATTAGCTGATTTCGAATTTGATGTTAGAATTTCAAAAATTTAATTTAACACTGGAGTGGACCATAAAAAAGGGTTCTTACACATTTTTAACATATGCTGGCAGTATTAGGGGTCGCTGATCTAGAATTAAGAATTTGAAATTTTTTATTTGACAATATTTATTTGATCTACAAAATGTGTAAAAAAGGAAACATATTTAGGGTCCACCCTAATGTCACTCCAGCGACTCTCTTATTCTGCAAGCGCATGTATTAAATGTGTTAAACGAAATTATATTTTTTGTGCCCACCCTAGTGTCACATACAATTTTTCAAATTTGAACATCAAATTCGAAATCAGAGAGCCGCTGATTCTGCCAGCGCATGTACGAAATGTGTAAAAAAACATTTTGTGGTCCACCCTAATGTCAAAAGAATTCCTAAATTCTAATATCAAATTTCAAATCAGCGACTCTCTAATACTGCAATGCACAAAATGTATTAAACAAAATCATTTTGAGGGCCCACCCTAGTGTCAAAAAATTTTTGAAATTTTGACAACAAATTCAAAGTCAGCAACTCTCCAATTCTGCCAGCGCATGTACGAAGTGTGTAAAAACAAGTTCGGGGTCAACCCTAATTTAAAAAAATTGTTTTGATCTGTCTGCCATGTGCAATAAACAAAAACCTTTTCAGGGTTTACCCTAGTGTCACATAAAACTTCTGAAATTCTAACATCAGATTCTAAATCAGCACTTCCATATCTACCACTATTTAATGCTACCATTTTCGACTACTACTACTATTTTTCACCTTTTCCTTATTTAAAACCTTGGTCTGGGCCTTATTTAAATCCTTGTCCAATCCCTTATCCGAATCCCTTCGCAAGTCGTTTTCCAAGTCCTTGCCCAAATCCTTGTCCAAATACTTGTCCTAATCCTTGTCAAAATCCTTATCCAAATATTTTTCCAAGTCCATGTCTAAAATCTTGTCCTTACCCTTGTCAAAATCGTTGTTTAAATCCTTGCCCAAGACAACTTGTTTGTATGGGTTCGAAGGGTGGTTAGTATGAACCTTATTTTTTATATTCTAAATATCTTTCTAATTTGAACTCAATAACAGTTTAATGCGTAAATATTGATTTGATTTAAATTCTAATCGATACTATTTTAATCAAAAAATAATTTTTTTGAACTGATCGGAAAAATATCGATGATTGGTTTTTATTTCTGATCGAAAAAATTACGATTACAAAATGATTTTTATTCCTGATCGTAAAAATAACGATTAAAAAAAATTTTATTTCTGACTAGCGGGACCCAGTTGTCCGCGCCTTCGATACGGATGTACAGCAACTATATTATTTTATTTGTGGGCGGTGAAGGGGGTGTGGCAAACATTTTTTCGCATAAACTATATCGTGCTCGAAAACAATCTACTGCCAAAATTCGAGCGCAATCGGCCCAGAAGTTTTGGAGTCTAAATGATTTCTTAAAAGTGGGCGTTATTATAGTTCCACCACGCCCATTTTTAGTGCAGTTGCCGACGGTGAGCATACAAACTTAATTACCAAATTTGAGTCTTGTGGGCGGTAAAAGAGGGCGTGGAAACCCAGTTTTAGTACAATTTCCAAAAGTACCCATACAAACAAAATTACCAAATTTTAATCTGAAACAATCGAAATAGTCTGAAATATTGCATTTTTATTGATTTATGGGCGGTAAAATGGGGCGTGGTTAGTACTAAGTATTCTAAAACCTAATCTAGGACGAAAGTAATACACGTTTTAAGTTTGGCGAGATCCGTTCAGCCGTTTAGATTTGTATAAAAGTCAAAAAACAAACAAACAAACAAACATTCAAACAAACAATCAAACACGCAAACAAACAAACCAACAAACAAGCAAAAAAACAAACAAATAAACAAACAAACAGAAATGATTTTTATTTGTAATTATTGGAAAAATTACGATCAAAAGTAATTTTTATTTCTGATCGAAAAATAACGATCATAAAATAACTTTTATTTCTGATCGAAAAAATAACGTTTACAAAATGATTTTTATTTCTGAACGAAAAAATAACGATCAAAAATAATTTTTATTTCTGATCGAAAAAACAACGATCAAAAACTAACTTTTATTACGAAAAAATAACGATAAAAAAATAACTTTTATTTCTGATCAAAAAAATATTGATCCAAAAATAATTGTTATAAAATGATTGATTGATAGCGATAATCGTTATTTGCTGTCCCTAATAAAAAGAAATATTACCCACTGTGACAAAAAAAAAAACAAAACAAAATTTCTGGGATATAGCGTAGGTTGTAGGTATAGTTAAAAAGATTTCTGTGGCATACTAGAATTTTTTGGTGCACATCGAAATTTTGAATAACGGTAAAAAACGGGTTTCCGCACATGCGCTCACTTATACACCTATAACTTCGTCAACCGGTTTTGAAGAAGAAATTTAGGTCTTTAAACATCCATACATGACTCAACAGGTTTCGTTTTCTATATTGTAGTATTGGCTAGATTAATTTTTTTTTTTACAATTGACTTTGGTGATGCTTTTAAACACTAATTTGTTTGATACCCCTTAAATTTGTTTTATTATTTAAAAATATCAAATTTTCACGAGTAAAACGTGTGTCTTTTCTAAAATCGGTCAATAATATATAATTATATAATCTAAACTCATTTTCTGTTTATTTGTTCATTTGCGTGTTTGTTTTAGACATATGCATGAATTAATTCATTCAATGAATGCACAAACGCATTCATGGCTATTTCTCATAACTCATGCATCCCACTGCTTTTGCATTAATGTTGGTGACAACTGCCACTGAAGTTAAGTTGTGCTTCTTTGTGCCTAATCTTCTGACAGACTGAGTTCGTTATTCCCATACAAAAAGCAACCCAATCTCTGTTCATTACATGAGAAAACAAGAAATGAAGAGGAGTCGAGCAACGACTGCAGTGAGAGATGATAAGATGGTAGATGGTATGGTATGGATGGTAGAAGTGACAGTTCCTTGGCATACCATAAGTTGTCAAAAAAAATGCAAAGAAAGAGAGCGTTCATTATTAGCTGTGTTTAATTCACATTGGCTGCATTCAGAGGAAAATTTGCTAAGTAGTTTTTGCACGACGTTTGGGCTGAATGTTATGTAGCATAAAGCAGGGTTGGTATTATTGACGATTTATCGTCATTTCGACCTTTTTTGGCTGCAATATGTATGCAATAATTCAGATATACTCCAGTCTGATCTAAAATCATTTGAAGTTTGGTGTTCTAAAAATAATATGTTTCTAAATCCAGATAAATGCCAAACTATGACCTTTCGCGAAGAAGGAATAATTTTATTTTTGATTATAAGATTAAAGATACTGCCTTGAGTCGTGTAGACACCGTCAAAGACCTAGGTATATGCATGGATTCTAAACTGTCATTTAACATTCATATTGATAATACTTGTAAAAAGGCATCTTCAATGCTTGGTTTTATAAAACGCTGGGCCAAAGAATTTAATAGCATGATTACAACTTCAACGTTGTATTATGCGATCGTGCGTCCTCACTTAGAGTATGCAAGTCAAGTTTGGTCCCTAAGTTACAATGTGCATGTTGATCGAATAGAGAGAGTCCAAAAACGTTTTGTTCAGTTTGCTCTAAGGGGCTTAAGTGGAACAGACATATTACACCTTCCTCCTTATGAGGATCGTTTAACACTATTAAAAATGCAGTCTTTAAGTGATTGAAGGAAATCTGCAGATATCGTATATTTACACCAACATATAACAGGTGTATTCGGTTCTCTAGAACTTCCTTCTCACATAATTTTTAACACTTACCGTAGAAGCAATAGAAACGCCAATTTAATTTATTTACCATTTAGTAGAACAAACTATATGGTTGCTGCTCCTTTAAACCGCATGAGTACCTTTGTTAACAATTGTAGCGTTTTCGATGTTAATTTGTCAAAAGGTCAACTCAAAAGTAGATTAAAAGCGGTTGTGTAATTAGATCTATGTATATGCATGGCTAGTTGTTATGTCTTGTGTTATCCCTGAGCCCAACTCATTCATTGGTGGGTACATTTTTCCCACATTTACTTTTTTGGGGTCACTGGTATCCGGAACATTGATATCGTTCAATGATTTTGTGGTCGTGGCCTTGAATTGGTTAATGCTGACGAAATGCGAAAAAGCTGTAGTACACCTAAAAAAAAAAACCACGTAAAATTTACGTTTTTCGCTCACAAAATTCGGCCGATAGGCGATACTATCAATTTTGATGTTACACCAATATCATTTTAACACGTCATTAAAATTTAACGTGAAAAATGTTAAATTAATATTATATTAATGTAATAATGATATGGTTAATATCACATTTTAACGATTTCAACGTAACTTTTGATATATTCAATATCAAATTGATGTGAAAAAACTATAAAATTAATAGAGTATTCATGTTATTTTGATATTATTCATATCACATTTTTATGAAAAAACATCAATTTGAAAGTATGTTAATGTTATTTTAATATTACTCACATCATACTGATATGAAATCATGTATCTATTCATGTTATATTGATATGGCTAATATTATTTTAATACTTTGTCAGTTCAATTTTGATATTAACCACATCATATTAAATTCAGGAAACATAAAATTGATAAGCTATTAATGTTGTTTTGATATTACACATATCATATTGATATGAGAAAACGTTGAATCCATAGGATATCAATGTTAGTTTTATATTGCACATATGAGATTGATATGAGAAAACGTAGAATGCTTATGATATTATTTTAATATTGATATATGCTCATATCAAATTAACATGAAAACTCATAAAATTGAAAGGATATAATGTGTGTTTGATATTGTTCTTATCTAATTGATATGAGAACTCGTAACATTGATAGGACTTTATGTTAAAGTAATGTTTTTTATATTTCCCATATCAAATTAATATGAAAAACGTAGGTTTGGAAGAATGTTGGTATTGCTATATTATCTTAAAGAAATATAAAACAATTATTTATGTTATTAAAAAATGGAGTTTTTACTAATTATAATTTTTACATAAAAAAAAATACATAAAACTATACAAAACAAACACTTATTCTATGTGTTAATAATATAAAACAAAAAATAAATAATCACTTTTTTTCCTTTGTACATTTGTCATTGGGACTAGTTTTTTAATATTACAATATAAGACAAAAGCAGCAACAAGTTCCTAAATAGAACTGTTCTTATAAGAAATAAACTTTTGTTCTTGTACATATATTAAAACAGTTTATTTCTTATGAGAACAGTACCATCTAGTATAAAGTACAAATGAATAGGTGGACCTGTAAAAGTTTTTAGGTCAATTAGTTGTAAAAAAGGATATTTATTACCGACAATATAGGACTGGTAATGTTCAGAAAATTCAACTATTTCATGTCTGTTGGCAATAACAAATATTTGACTTTCATTACATATTAATATTTCTATAATTTCGTATAGTTCTACGATTTCTTTGATTGTTTTGGTTAAAAAATATCACTTTTTGTAATTTGATCCTTTAAATGTCAATTTTGAAGCTAAGCTTTTTACTCCTCGTTCTGTGATTTGCTTGGAGTGAAATCTGAAAAATTTTCGACAGATTTTTTCTTGGAAATTTGATGGTTTTTCTTTGTTGCTTGTGCTTATTACAACAAGAAAATTTAATACATTAATATTAAATACTAAAAATATTTTTTGGCCTGCCCGTGGGGATCGAACCAACGTCCTCTTAAACGAGAGTCTAATGGACTATCGACTAGGCCACAAAGAATTGTTAGAAATTGTTGTTAATTCAATGCTAATTATAACAGAAGCTATGCTGCAGTAGATCGTCACCATCTATCAATAGACAGAGGATTGTGTATTTGCTATGCTACAACTATCAAAAATTTGCTTTTATTTGCCACAAGGTGTCTCCAGCATCGGTTTGTTTGTATTGTGAATGCGTTTGTGGTGCTGTTGGCATAGAGTATAAATTATTATCTAGACATTACATCAACTCTGCTAAATCTCTGGCATGTGTTAACAGAGGTTAAAAGAGTTTTTTGAAGCGAAGCTTTTTACGCCCCGTTCTGTGATTTGCTTGGAGTGAAATCAGAAAAATTTTCGACAGATTTTTTCTTAGAATTTTATATGGTTTCTTTGTTTCTGTGTTTTTTACAACAAGACAATTTAATATAACAAATATATATTAATTGGTTTTTGGGCTTTGGCCGCAAATAAAAGACTTGATTATCTTTTATTGTTTTTTATTTGTCGATATTTCGACTCTCGCTGAGAGTCATCATCAGGCTGGGGAAATAACGTATTAATTTTAATTTACAAATTTAATAAACAAAAATTTTTACCAATTAATACAACAATTAAAACATGAAAACAAAAGCACCACACAGTTTTTAAATATTAAAATAATTTAAAAAGAATTTATTGCTTAAAATAAACATAGCGATCGAGAGTTTTCGCGTCCGTCATCGGCGACTGTTTTTGTGTTTTATTAAATATTTGTAAATATGAGCACAATTGTCAGTGTCGGTTTTGTAGTTTAGGCGTATATCTGTGGGTGTGTTGATGATATGCAGCATCTCTATCGTGTACCTTATGTTATAATTTTTCTCCTGTTGCAATATTTCGGTGTTTTCAAAGTCGGGAAGTGACCGCTCTGGAGACAGTGGGCTGCAAGTGCTGTTTTTTGTTCATGATGTGATTTTAGGTCCGATTTGTGTGCTGATAGTCTTGTTTTTAATTTAGATTTTGTCGTGCCAACATATACTTTCTTGCATATGTTGGACTCGTCACCGTTACATTGTATTTTGTAAATTAAATTGCATTTGTCCATGTCGTCAGTTGCGCTTTTTGTTTTGCTGTGGAGGCTTTTTAAAGTGTTGGTCGATTTTGGTGCTAGTACGTAGTTATTGTTGTTGTAAATGTCTGATTTTTTAAATTTTTCCGTAAAGCCAGGTACGTACGTAATTCCCTTGTAAATTTTGGGTTCTGAAACGTGTTGGATATCAGAGTGAGTGTTGTTGTTGTATAGTCTAATCAAGCGTGTTATAGTGTGTTGTGGAAAATTGTTGCACAGTAATATTTGTCTTATCCGTTTTGTGTTGTTTTCGTGGAACATTGCGTCGCTGATATTATAGACCCTGCGAATGAAGTTCTTGGCCGTGTTAAAAATAATTTTATTGGGGTGTTTCGAGTGAAAATTAATCAATCTTCCCGACGCCGTGGGTTTTTGATACCAATCTATCTTGATGATGTTGTTGCTCCTGATGACCAGAGCATCCAAGTATGGTAATTTACCATCTTGTTCCTCCTCTTTCGTAAACTTTATGTGGAAATTGCACTTGTTTAATGCGTTTAGCGTGTTATCTATCTCGCTTGTCTTGACTATTGCGAATATGTCGTCTACATATTTAGAAAGAAGTCTAGGTTTTTGACCCACTGTGTCCATAAAGCCTTTCAAAACAGACTCCATCACAATATCAGCAATTATTGGTGATATTGGCGATCCCATAGGCATACCTTTTAATTGGAAATAAATTTTGCTATCGTATGCAAAATAGTTATTTTCTTTTATGCAAAAACGAAGAATTTCCATAAATAACTTTTTTGGGATTGTTGTATGTTGTTCTAATTTGTCCCACTGTTGCTCAATTTTTTTTATCGCCAACTCCACCGGAATGCTGGGAAAGAGCGACACCACATCAAATGAAACCAGCTGTTCGTCTTCGCAAATGAAAGTGTTGTTGATTTTGTTTTTAAATTCCATGGCTTCTTTTACGTTGTACTCTGAGTCCGCTGACAAGTGTTTTAAAATATTGACCATGTATTTTGAGAGCGCGTGAGAAGGAGAGTTAACTGACGAGCAAATCGGCCGCAGCGGTGCATTGGTTTTATGGATTTTTGGCAGTCCGTAAATCTTCGGAATTGTTGCAGTGTGTGTGGTCATTTTAAGTTTCTCTTGCTTGCTTATTATTTCTCGGGTGGACGTACAAAACAATTCGAAGAGACCCGACTTTAACACTACAACAAAAAAACAACAACTTCGTCGCAACGCTTTTCAAGCGAGAAATAATAGGTGCTTTGGTGCTTTGGTGCTTTTGTTTTCATGTTTTAATTGTTGTATTAATTGGTAAAAATTTTTGTTTATTAAATTTGTAAATTAAAATTAATACGTTATTTCCCCAGCCTGATGATGACTCTCAGCGAGAGTCGAAATATCGAAAATAAAAAACAATAAAAGATAATCAAGTCTTTTATTTACGGCCAAAGCCCAAAAACCAATTAATTTATATAACAAATATAAAAAAACATTTCTTCGCCTGCCGTGGGGATTCGAACCCGTAAACCTTTGGTTGGAAGTTCTATACTCCATCCATTTTTAAGAACACTATATGAGAAATATTTGCAATAAAACTAATTCAGCGTGTAAAAACTTACTTTATGGTATACTTCTTATGATTTGTTTTGCTGTAGGACTTCAGTCTTAAGATATTTCCTTAAGAAGAAAAATATATTCCAAAGTTTTTTAAAATTCACCACTCATTTTAGACTCAACCTACCACTATTTAAAATTTGCAAGTGACAACACTGGTCATCATCCTCAGTTTGCTAGTGCCATCTGTTAGCGCCATCAACTGTTAACATAGCTGCAGTTATATATTTAATATTAAATCAACATCAAAATGTAACAGAACTGTTTGGATCGGTGGAAACAGTGTCGACTTATTAATCAGTGGTTCATGGGATCGATCCTCACGGTGGACAAAGTAATACTTTTTTTATGTGAATGCGTTTATGCTGTTGTTGGTACATGGTTTTGTTTTCTTTTTGCATAGTGCGAAAAAAATTTACAATTGCCCACAATTGCCCACAAGTGCGTTGAAATAACAATGACAGTAACATAAAAAGCTTCGCTTCTCTCGTGTGTCCAACGACGCACCTGTGTTTTTTTTTTGCTAACAAAACGTTTGTGAATTATGATTGAAAGGATTCAACATTTTTAATCGAATCAACGTTTTCGAAATGTTCTATATTAAAACATTGAGCTTTTTCAAACGATATTGGGCTTGGCAAACCCTTCTCATGATTTTTTAAAAAAGAAGAAAATTTTAATGATGCTTTCATGCTTATACTATATGCAATATTTTTACGCGAAGAAATATTTCTGGCATAATTTTTTGCTTCCTTGTGCTTGGATTCATAACGAAAGCTCCACAAGTGTATATGTGGGCCGGAATGCTTTATAATGTTTACGTAGTGATTTAGAAAATGAAACTTAGGCTTAAGAGATTTTTTAAATATATTAGTATATGTTTCGTTGTGACATTTGATCATTTAATCATTTTAAGATTATTTAACAACTCTTCATTAAAACTTGTCTGTAACACAATATCCACGATTTGCAGGAGTTGCAGAGTTGTAAAAAACGTCCATACTTTATTGTTAGTAGGGATAAGATCACCTATTATTAAAGGAAAAAATCGTATGAACGTCATCATTTCAGAGGCCGACATTTTTATCTTATTGTTAATAAGATGAGATAGTTCTAGGGGAGGGGATAAATTTCCTATTTCGGTTTCCCCATACTTGAACATTTGCTTGCGGTAATTAAATGTTTCGATTGTAAAAAGTTTTTTTCTCGAATGAAGTAAATTAATATTTCGCAAATGTCGAATTTACAAACTCCCTCAAATAAGTCATGAAGAATATCAGCCACGAAGTTTTTTGTAGCATGAAAAGTAGGTAAGTCATTGAATAAGCAATTGCATTTAATACCAGTTAGTTTGACGTCGTTTGTTGCTAATCCAGTCAGATAATTTTCCTCGGTTCTCAAATATTCTGCATATTCATTAATGTCACTCAACATATCTTTTTTATGTCTAAGGCAAAAACGACAAAAGTAGTTTGATTTAAATGATGTTGTAAACCCAAGAACGTCATTAAGGCCTAAATTATCTCCAATAATATTGCACATAACAAAATGTATATGGTGGCTACCTGTCTCTGCCTCTATTGATATTCCGTTTTCTTCAAGATCTTTAAAAATGTTTAGCAATGGACGCTGAAATGGATCATTACCAAATATTTTCTGATCTCTACTTTTAAAATATGCGGCTATAAATATGTAATTAAGATTCGATAAGAGATATTGTTGTACAATCGGGAAGGATTAGTATACACCACAAACAAATAGAATCTACCTAGCGGGTTGTTTATTTCAAAAGCATCCAAACACACAAACAAAGGTATGATGGTCTTACCAGAATAAATTTTTGGCTTTTGTTTAAATAATTTTGAATTTACAAAATGTGTAATATCACAATTCATCGATAATTCATATTCATATTATCAAGTAAGGTGTTTAAAACGTGAGGTAATTGAAAAAACTTCCGAAATTGAAATGCAATGGGCATTATACAGCCCTGAACATTAGCAGCATCTAAAGTTGGGATACCATTCAGTAATATTTCAGATATCTCATTATTGACGTTAAAAAAAGTAGGTTTGGCGAATTTATAATTTTCTTCAAGACTTTTGAATAACTTATATTCGGATTTGACATTTTGAAAAGGGTTTGCACAAAATTTTGAAATTTCTTCGAATTTTTTTTTGCCTGATTCTGAAATGCGATGTGATACTGCACTTCTAATTGTTTCCACAATATCTGAAGTAATAAGAGAAACTCCCTCTTGAATAGATAATACATCTTTTCTGGTTATATTGCATTTAGTGTGCAAGTTCATTGCAAACGTCTCACAATTCTTCGAAATGTTTGCTTTCGCATTTGAAAAGCTTAAATCATAATCAAAAGGTGTATTAATATCTATGAGTTGAGACGCCGAAGAATGCGAGGGTTGGTGAGGAGAAACTGAAGAAGGAGAAACTAAAGAGGGAGGAAGTATATAACGTGAGGAAACAGGTAAGGAATGATTAAAAATACTGTATAAGTGGTGTTTAGTATACCTCTGAAATGCAGAAAGGTTCGAAAAAAGTTGATTGCAGTGGTTATATGTGCACTGGTAATCACTGTTAAGGTTAAGTCCATGAATTTATTAAAAATGTTGTACTAATGTTGAAAGCTCTTTAAACTTATTGCTACATAGAAAGCATGAAAGCATATTTCAATTTCGAATACTTTCTAAAAACTCGCTAATAATTGGGCTCTTGATATCATGAGCTGTTTCGATGTCACATACATATTTTTGAATAAAAATCCACATAAGTTCTGATTCGGTTGGATATAATAAATTAAACACATGATAAACCTTAAAGCAAGTATCCAATTCGCTAATAAATGAGGTAAATTTTTGAATAGATGAACAGTAGCAAATATAAAACTCAATGAGCCTTGTTAATTCCGTACCAACTACTATTATGTAAGGTTGTATAGTGGCTTTTCTTTCTATTGACTTCTGCATCTTTTGCTCTCTTGCCAGCTGCAAATAATTTATGGTTTTTATATACACAATGCTGCTGTTAATACCATCTTTAGTTGCCGTTTTTTGTACATTCCTCTTTCCATCAATTTTAGTAACGAATCTTGATGTCGGCTTTAATACAGCATGAGTAACATTGTAAACACAGCATCTCTGGAATCTGACAAAATAAAATTTATAAGTAAACAAGTAAGGAAACCACAGTCGGATTTCACCGACCATTTAATACGCTACATCCAACTGTGGACGGACAATGACAGTCAGTGTTTGTCATCTTAAAGCCTCGCAAATGTGTGCGTGTACTCGTTTTTGACAAACACTGATATAAATATATGTGACTATACCGGAGAAAACCTTTAAATCAGAACATAACTTTTTCAACAGAATCGTCGATTGATTCAAAAATCATTTTATATTGTTTGTCTTTAATTGAAATCTTATACACATCTTGAAGTCTGCTCTGTAGTTCCGGCCATTTATTTGTCAAGTTATAGGATTTTAATGGAAACATCATTTCAAAATCATGGTTAATCTAGTAGTTTTGTAAAGTAATCGTTAAAAATTTTTTTAAATAATATTTTTCTTTTATTACATATTGAGGCCCATCGGCTTGCTTAAAAAACGACCATTCATCTAAAATAGTAGCTAAGTTGTTTGTAGTTTTAATTTTGTTAGTGCGATGCAGATAAGTTTTTTCCCATAGATGTTTTGAGTCGCTTTCGTTTCCGTTCATAAACTTCATTTTATTTTTTATTGATACCATTTCCAAAGTAGAAAAAGACTCGTTTAAGGTAGATGTTGCTGGAGATGTTGGCTGCTTTTCTTTTGGGAGCTCCAATTTCGGACGTTTTCGATTTAAGTTGTTGAATCGGCTATATAAAAGACCACTTGGATTTGACTTGCCGGTTGCTTTTCGAGATGCGAAATATACATATATCATTCGATTCTGTTGGAAAAGCTTCCACAATTTCCTCAGAAATTCTTTCAATTTGTGAAGGCCGAGGAACTTTATATTTATCGTTTCTTGCATCATAAAAATATTCAATGATAATATTTATAAGCTTATTCCAGCTGTCTTTATCCATTTTATTTTTGTCTTCATATGCCTTCAAAATGGATATTCCATTTTGTGACGATTTAAGGATATCACACAAGTGCTGAAAAATTCAATATAAAACATGTTACAAAGATTTTAATACCCAAAATGGATGACTATTAAAATAAAGTTGTATAATACTTACAGTACTATTTTCTGAGCGTGTGCTCTGTGATGATCCAGGTGTGAACTGCTGCGACTCAATCCATGAAGAGACCTTTGAATCGACTGTATTTGTAGACACTACTTCTTCTGGAAACTAAAAGCTCTTTTAATTAAAGTACTTTCCCACATTTATTTTATACATTTTTTTATTTATTTATTTATTTATACATTTATTGCATACATTATTGGTCTTCCACTTGAATAATTTTTCCCGTAGTTCAACTTTTAAACCAATATTTTCCCTTCCGGGAAAAACTAGTTCCAGATCGTCTTTATTTATATATTTCATTCTGTCGTAAGCGAAGCCACACTCTAAAAAATAATAAAATTATAAATTGTGTCTTTATATTAATTTTATATATTACTTCATATCTAATTGATATGAATATTATTAAAATTATATGTTTCATATCAATTTTTAATGTTATTTTATATATTATTGATGTGAATAGTATTAAAATGATATGTTTCATATCAATTTTAAATTTTCTTTCCTATATACTTGATATGAATAGTATTAAAGTGATATGTTTTATATCAATGAATATTTTGAAAATGATATGTTTCATATCAATTGTAATTGCTATTTCATATCTAATTGATATGAATAGTAATAAAATGAAATGTTTTATATCAATTTTTAATCTTGTTTCGTATCTAATTGATATGAATATTAATTAAATGATATGTTTCATATCAATTTATATGAAGGAGCCCTAAAACTTTCGCGGGAGCATCATATGCCCTTGTCTTTGTCAATTGAAAATTAACAAACCTGAGAAAACCGCATATGTTTCTTCTAAATTAAACGACAGGAGAAGCTCCTTTAATTTGTCTTCTGCAGGTTCCTCTGCTTGATCTTCAGCCGGTTCACCTGCAAACGGCACTTTTTCTGGCGTCTCCTCCACTGAGCACTGCTGCAGATCATTACTATTAAAATAATAAATTATATCATTTGACATTTTGTGTTTTTTCATTAGTTCACGCTTAAATTTTTGTTCACTTGCAAGCAACGCAACGTTTACTCTGCGCGACCGACTTAGAACTGTGAACGTGCAAGTTTTTGCATGTTCCAATTTAACCGAAAACCGAAATGAAATGTTTTCATATCAATTATACATTGATTAATATCAGAATAAAATGCAAAATATTAAAATTATATGAATATGATGAGAAACATATCAAAAAAACAGAAATTAATATCAAATTAATATGAAATTTAAAGCTTTAATTTTAACGTTGTGAATTGATATTGCAATGTAAAACAGTATCATATCAAATCAACGTTTTTCATTTCAATTTAACGTAAGAACTATCAAAATAATATGAAAAAATATTATTATGATATGTTTCCTGTTAAATTTACAGTTTTTGAGATTACGTTGCAATTGATATGTACTTGTCATTTATTTTACATGCCATATTTATTTCAGTGTAGCTGAACTCTATTGTTATTGCATGTTAATTAAAAAAAAAAATTATGACCTGACGTTTTTATTTCAATTTTTTGTCAAAAATTACGTTTTTTGATTAAATCGCTTTGAGATTTAAGTTCAGATTCAAATTTGATTTGTGTGCTTGAAGCAGCTATATTTGGGTGTTGAGGTAAAATTAAAGTTAGAGCAATTATCAAATGCGATAAGTCCAATAGAGATACTGACATTTTAAAATACTTGCCGATTTGCTCAAACTATTTCCTAATCTGGTTTTAGAAAACGAATACTTGATTCTGAAGTTTTAAATTTAGTTTGCTTATCTTTTCAGAAGAATAAGTAGAAACTGATTATTACTGGAAAACAGTTTGTTCAATCAGAAGAGGAGACTAATCTTTGGCATTTTCTTTTATGCGAAAATTAATTTTTAAAATTTTGACCTAGCGTAATTCGCCAGCAAACGTTGACCGCATTTTTTCTCAAATAAACTTAAATAAAACAAAAATCAGAGGCATTTTGAGCACACAAACGTTGATTTAAGAGTGAAGAATTCGTCTAGTTATAATTTGGACAGAAGGAAAGAATTAATAAACAAATACAATAATACAATGCAATACAAATTTAATTGAATCTTATAATTTTTTAATATTATTAATATATTTATTTAATTTGGTATTAATAACATGAATAAGCTCTTAAAGGCCCTATTGAATTTTTCATTAAAACCTATATGTATAAATATTCTTATGAATAAGGAAAAATTTATTGTAAAATTACGAAATTTACAGTACGGAAATTGTTTTTTTTTCATATCAAGCCAGTTCGAGAGAGTGATTTTATGCTTGTTCTTCTATATATGTATCTTTTTTAAACTAGAAAAATACGGAAACACGTTCTAGCAGCTTGTAAGTTACTACAATCAAGTACCTAACCTAGCGTCCACACGTGCAAGTAAATGTTCGAAAAACTCAATACATCCAAACATTTTTACTAACACACTCACATTATCGGACTTGCAGCGCTACTTGCACGGAAATTTCCTAAGCAGTGAATTTTTTTCACTTGCTGCAAGAAAATGTCAGAAAAGGGGATAAGAGTGATGTTTTGTAGTGCTTTTGTGGATTTTTCCGGGATTTCCTCAAGTATATGGAAGAAGCAACATTAGTTACATGTTTTACTCGTTTTTTAACTTCTTAACTTCAAGCAATACTGCAATTTCAGGGAGAACCTTCGCATTCGACGACATTTTTAAAAGAACTTCCACTTGCACATATGGACGCTGAAGCAACTTGCAGCTAAATTCAAGCTTTTTCGAAGACAATATATATTCTCCACTTGCAAGTCATTACTGGCACACGTGTACACAGGGTAAACAGGCCTATTGTTTATGTTTTCGCTATCGTTTATGTTTCAGAGCTTGCAAAGAAGAAACACTTGCTTATAAAATATTTTCTATTTTATTTTATTATTAATAGTAAGTATTGCAATAATAGTGAGTGATTATTAGTGGAAGTTCAGTAATTTCTTAATTCCATGTTATTTAGCAGCAAGTATAATTATATCATGGCAAAGAAGAGAGCGAGCACAATCGGCCATTGTCTTTTTTCAGAGTTTGCAATTAACCAAACATTTTCTTATTTACGTTCAAATATTTACCATATTTTGTTTTATTGTATATATAATAAACTATTATTAAAACGAAAGTTTAAGTGTTAATTAGTGAAAACATAAAAATTGTTGAAATAGTAAAAGTGCAGCAATAGAACAACCATAGCAGCTGCAAATGCATATGACCGATATTAAATATATTTTCATTAACGAATTTTGTGTTATATTAATGGTAACCGCTCAGGGAACATATTCTGTGAGTGCTTTATGCTACATACCATTCCGCCCGAAAGTTGTTCAACAGCTACGTAGCAAATTTTCCGCTGAATGCAGCCAATGGGTCATTCGTTTTGTCAAGTTACATGCCATAATAATTTAATATCGATTTCAAGTTAGTAAGTATCGTATAGGGGAATTTGTCACGTTTTAGGCTCTTTTGTTTGACATAACTCTAGAATCACTAGTCCGATTTAGCTAAAAAAAATTAAGAATTACAATTCCTTTAATCTGTTCATATAACGTTTTCCTACATAAGTAGCGGTTTCGCAGTTATAAATAAATGTATGAAGAAAAAAAATATTTTTTGCCTGAAAATTAAAATTTTTTTTAAATTCATAAAAAATCCAAAACGGAAAAAAGTGTCAAGTCCTATTACTTTCATGTAAAGTCACAACCTATGAACAAAATGAGACATAGATCATGAAAATCAATGTACGCGTTTCGCTTTTATTCACAATTAAGTAAATTTATGAATTTCAAAAATTTGCTCAAAGTTCTTTGGAAAAACATTGATGACTTTTTTTATGATTCTAAGAATTAAAAAAAAGAAATAAACAAAATTGTATTTGATTTTTATGATTGCGGTACCAAAGTTATAAACTCTAACAAATGTGATTCTCAGATATAAAAAAAATTCCACCCACATTTATGAGTTTCGAACTTTTCGAAAAATTTATAAAGCATCAGGTATATAGCCACCCTTAAAATATGCGCCCATTCATTTTGCTTCATTTTTTGCTTAATAACTGGATTACAAATCCACAAACATGTTTTTTTCTTTATAAAATTTATTTTGCATGAAAATCAAAATTGCAATTCATATTACAGCTATTCTTACACAGAAAATATGACATTTTTATATGTTATCTATGCATGAAAACAATATTTAGAACATTTTCAATTATTGTTAATATCCATCCTCGTTGAAGTTGACGTTTGGGGTTCTGATGATCTTCTTTTCTTCGTAGGTTGTTCATATTCATGTTCTGAGTCTGCATCATCATTCGAGATAGACATAATATTCAAGGGCATGTTTTGTTCAGTGTGCCCACCAAAATCTTCGGTGCTTTCATCTTCAAACTGCATAATTTTAGAACTCCACCAACAAACCTCCGTTAGCAATGCATCTGATTTTTTGCCTTTGAATCGCTTTTCCATTGGCATGGTCACCTGGTGGAACCTCTCTCCTTGTTCGTCTGATTCCTGAGGTAATTGTGCCAAAAAGGTATCAAGGTGGAAATGGATAAAATGTAATTTTAACGTCATGGATGCATTGATTTTTTCAAAATAATGCAGCAACTTGTCCACTCGTGTCTGTATGTCATCTCGCTGTACACGGTTCTTTCCTAAAATGCCTTCGATGACTTGTTTCAATGCGTCCCATGCACATAGATGATTATAATGGTTCGAAAGCACATTTGTGACAGATTCGCTTTTCATTAATTTTCGTATAGCCGGTCCATTAAGAATACCTGTTTTAAATATAAAAAAGCGAAAAAAATTATTGGTAATGCGAATATATCCAAGTGAACAATTTTAGATATGACAATATTTAAATACAGACAACGATACGTACCGTTTCTAATTTTAGCTTCACTCAGTTTTGGAAAGATGGATTTCAAACAGTTATAGGCGTCCTCAATATCTTTGACTACCACTTCAACGAATTTTCCAGCTATTCCTAATTTTATGTGGAGTGATGGCAAAAAAAATATCATCTAAACCCTTTATCAAAGGTTTATTACGTAATTTAAATTGTTTCTCCAGCTCGGGAGTTCTTGCTTTCCAATCTTTACATTCATATTGATTCCCTTTGTAACGTGAATCCCAATTACAAAGGAAGCAGAAGTATTTTGAAAAACCGCCCTTTAATATAATGCCTTGTATTATGTTGACAACCTTCAGATCACAACAAATCTTTCATTTGATTTTCTTCAAAATTTCGCCCAATGTTTCATACGTTTCCTTCATAGTTGTGCTGAATCTCAATGGAATGGACGGTTTTTGGTTTGTTTTGTGCAACAACACAGCCTTCAAACTTGAAATTGAACCATCGATGAATAAACGCCAGTCGCCAGCGATATAATCCATTCCCAATTTCTTCACTAAACCTGGGATATCATGGCAGTAAGTGAACTTATTTGCTTCGTCAACGGAATAAAATTTCTGAAATTCAGCTTGGCGTTTTCGGTATGTTGTTGCGCTGACATTTTGCTCTGTGAGTTTTTTAGTGATAGTCCCATCTTAGCCACAATGTAATCCATTTCCATTTGTGTTAGCGGTTGTGGTGCATTATTTTCAAGATCAGCATCATTAAAATTGGTGAAAACGGTTTCGGCTTGCAGGGACACAGTATCCAGACTCGGAGGCTTAGGTGTATCGGTATCAGCAGCGCGTTTAACTGTAAGTGTGGCAGTAAAAGCAGCAATGTATACTTTTGTTTTCAATTGTTTAATCCATGACGATAATTTATGCATGCGTAGCACCTGGATTCATCAAGGCCAGTTAGGTCTTCCATCTAAATTACTGGCTTCATAAAAGACAACTTTGCACCTTTTCCATGTATCCACATTATAACAACTTTTGCACACTGTGTTCGGCGTAAAATTTGTACCACTTAAATCTGCTTCATCAAAATAATGACAATGGGCTGTTTTGAATTCCTCAGTAAACAATTTTTTTCGATCTTGTTTGTCTATTTTTGGGACGATATGACCACAAACGTAACAAAAATAATTCAATTTTGGGCACTTTTTATTTTCCATATTGAAATATATTATATGTTTTGTTCTTATTCACTTTTAAATACCGGAGAAAAATTCACTGTTCTTGCGTTCGTCGACACCTGTTGAATGACAAAAATCGATCAGTGAACACTTATAAATACTACGTACTTTTCAATATTTTACTGACAGGTACTTATGAATGGACGCATCCAGGCATCCAACATCATTAAAAAAGTGCACGTCCCTTTTTTCCCTTTAATTGACTAAACGGAGTACCTACCATAAAAAACAAGAACAGGAATTCAGCGTCCACGCACATTTATAATCGTTTATTAGTTTGCTAACGCAATCATAAAAATGAAATAACCTTTTGTTTATTACTTATTTCTTTTTTAATTCTGGGAATCATAAAAAAGTCATCAACGTCTTTTCCAAAGAATTTTGTACAATCTCGAGCAAACTTTTGTAATTCATACCTTTACTTCATTGTGAATAAAATTGAAACGCGTACATCGATTTTCATGATATATATCTCATTTTGTTCATAGGTTATGTGACTTTACGTGAAAGTAATAGGACTTGGCACTTTTTTCCGTTTTGGATTTTTTACGTATATGAGTTTAAAATAAAAATTTTAATATTCAGGCAAAAAATATTTTTTTTTCTTCATACATTTATTTATAACTGTGAAACTGTTGCTTATGTAGGGAAACGTTATATGAACAGATTAAACAGATTGTAATTTTTAATTTTTTTAAATTTTTTTTAGCTAAATCGGACTAGTGGTTCTTGAGTTATGTCAAACAAAAGAGCATAAAACGTGACAAATTCCCCTATACGATAGTTACTAACTTGAAAGCGATATTAAATTATTATGGCATGTAACTTGACAAAACGAATTATGCAGAACTTTTTCTTTTTGGGGCTACTTTCACGTGCAGTTTTCAGAATTGAGTCCCAAATCAATGAGCTGCAAAAGGCTGTACTGTGTTATCAATGCTACCTGGGTTCTTATATCATTGTGTTTGCTAGCGTTTTTGTGCACATATTTATTAGTTTCTTCTCCGCTTGCTGCTATTTTAAAACGTGACAAATTCCCCTATACGATAGTTACTAACTTGAAAGCGATATTAAATTAATATGGCATGTAACTTGACAAAACGAATTATGCAAAACTTTTTCTTTTTGGGGCTACTTTCACGTGCAGTTTTCAGAATTGAGTCCCAAATCAATGAGCTGAAAAAGGCTGTACTGTGTTATCAATGCTACCTGGGTTCTTATATCATTGTGTTTGCTAGCGTTTTTGTGCACATATGTATTAGTTTCTTCTCCGCTTGCTGCTATTTTCTTTAACGCAAAACACGTCGCTAACTAAATATATATGTCGCACCAAAATATTGCTTGTTTTTTTATTGCTTGCGTTGGTTATAATGGGTGATTAATGGCAATTTATTTATTACGTGACGTGACAGAAGTATCAGTACCGATTTGTATACTCGGCTAACAAACGTTTTGATGAATGATATGCAAAATGGAAATAGTGATGAAGACGAAGACGCTGGTCCAAACGATATCGATGTTGACGAAAGTGATCCAACTTTTTTACCATAAGATGATGCATCGGATATCGAAAACGAGATAGTTATCGAGCCAAATGAAAAACTTGATAGTGATAAAGAAGAAGTGTTTGATGACGATGTGGCTGAAACTCAGCATGCTGCTCATCGAAATAGTGCTACTGATGGCTCTGTATACGGCAAAGACGGCACAGTATGGAAGAAAAATTAGCCTGCAGCTACTCGTACGCGTCAGCACAATATTATGCGTTTTAAAGCCGTACCCAAGCAACAAAATACTATTCCAATTGAGGTATTTAAGAAATTTTTTTCGCCTAATATTTCATACATCATCATCACCGAAACGAATCAATATGCAAGAGATGCCACTCTAAAATGGAATCAAGCAAATCCCGATTCAACTCCAAGAGTTTGGACTGATTTGACCAGCACTGAGCTTGATGCATTTTTTGTCATACTTTTCGCTGCTGGTGTTTCACACAATAATATGCAAGACGCATCTCTTTTGTAGAATAGATTTTGTAGAATAGAATAGAATAAAGTAGAATAGAATAGAATAGTTTTTGATTTTTTTCCTCACCCATGTAGTTCATTATATGCCAAAACGAATAAGAAAGGTAATGAATGAAAAAAATATACCCGCTTGGTATAAAAAGGTGTATGTAAGTAGCATCTATTCACGTATAAATTTATGTAAAAATTTATGGTGCCTGGCCAGGCACCATCCGTCGCTGCGAAGAAAATCGGAACGTCTGTCAAACGGAGGGTTAACTAAAAAATTAATTTATTTTTTTAAATTTGATGGAACTATTCTAGTAATGTTTCGTGTATATAATATTAAAGTCCAAAGTGTGTTTATTATCATGGTTTCTTATTCATCATTTTATAACTGCAGGAGCTTAAAAATTTTAGTTACCGCCAACGCTTACAATCGCGTTAATTTTATAGGTAGCAAGGCCCATATGGCCGCCATTTAGAACATTTTTTTTCTATTTGACATGTGCATTGCTCTGTATTGTTTCTTTATGATGCAAAAGTATGTTCTGAAAATTTCAGAAAAAAATATTAATTGCAAATATTGAAATGTGCCTTTAGCGACTTCTTTATTGGAAATTTGATTTTTATGGGAAAATGGTGTTTTTCCAAAAAAATCTCAATTACATTTTTTTAAGCTCAGATTTTCTTAAACCTGGTAAGTAATTAGTTTTTAATTAAATTTTTCTTTAAAATGAGTTAGCAAACATGACAATCGGACGTAAATTACCAGATTCATGATATTTAACTTTTGGAAAAAAATAACATTTTTTTATTAAGTTATTTAAAAATAACAAATAACATGATCTGTAATCATCTAAAAAAAATTATATTTGTAAAGTAAACACTTACGCCGAGGCAGTGACTTCGAGTTTTTTTAAAAATTTTTGTTTTTAAGAAAACGCGCCTTTAAAGCTGACTGTTTAAAAAATGGGTGTAAATTTGAGTACGCAACGGCATTAGGGTTTACTTTACATATATATATTTTTTCCGATGATTACAGATCATGCTATTCTGCACGCAAAATTGTCTCTCTCTTCCCGCATCGTTTCATGACAACGTTTTTTTATGTACATTAATAATGGTTGAAATCAATAAGAAAACTATATGTCAATATCTCTGATGAATTTTTTATCGTATTCTTTCAAAAAACCCTTAATTTTACCTTAATTAATAATTAATTAATTTAATGTACCCTTAATTATATAAAACGGAATAGTTTCTTTTATGAGGTATTGCTCTTGATGTGGTCTTTTAGTTCCGACGCGCATTGCTTTGCGCATTGTAGCATTCAGGGTGTCTAAAATGTGAGGAACGTGATACAACCAACAATGCACAATCATCCTTGGTCCCAATTTGAACGATATGTTTTGTCGTCTATAATAAAATATTCAATTTTTGAACTAAGCCTCAGCCTTCAGAAAAGAGATAATTTTAATCAGATTCACATTATTAAATACACTTTTTTATCTTTTAGATATTAATTTCACGGCTCAAATTGTTTGCAATTTGCATTTAAATTAATATAAAAGAGATGTTTAAATGTTTAAGGCATAGTCAAATTATAAATGTTTGTCCTGATATAATTTGGGCCAGCACCCACTTTTTTCAGGTTTTGGAAAATAAATCCAAAATACTCACCGTATCCGAAACCCCCCATTTACAAATTTTCATGCAATTCGACTCAGCGGCTTAAAAGCTTTCGAAGTTTTTTAAAATATTTTTAATTCAACGCCAGCTGGTCTTTCAAATAGAACAGAAAAGATAAATCATTAACACTCACTCAATCGGATGAGCAATTTCCTGTTTCCTGTTACTCGATCGCAGCGCCACCTACCTGTTCCATTAGAATTGACAGATTTCACACACGAATGTGGAGTATACATTTTTTCACTTGCCACTATTTCTATATATGCTAAAATATAGACATATTTTCTGATTTAGTTTCTTTTTACTACGTTTTAAATTTTTTTTTTTTTTTTTTGTGAAGACACTCGTGCATTTTTTTTTTTTTTTTAAACACTCTTAATGATCACCTTAATCATAGTTTAGCTCTCTGCCAAATTTCAGTGAAATCGGTGAAGAACTTTCGAAGATGTTTGACATTTTCCATTCAAAATATAAAAATTCCATACAAAAACGCCTTTTTTGGTTTTCGCCTATTTTTTTATATATATAAATTAAATAAAATAAACTTGGGTTTCTTATTTTAAAAATGGTTTACTGACTGCGGCAATGTGCGAAACAAAAACTCATATTTAATACAAATACAAATTTTCCTACCAATTCGTAAGAAATCTACAAAGAACTTTATGATTTTTCATAAAATATTACGTATTGTCATTTCGCGGAAACGAAGTTATTTAATTTAGAGTTTAAATGTAAGTAAAAACAAGTAAGGATTTATTTTGACTGGCTTAGCTTAAAATATCCCCACAGCCGTATTTGAGTATTAATTCAATTACTCAAAATTTTAAACTCTGAGAATATTTTATAAAGGCTGGTTAAATTTTAAGGACCGATGTTGATTTAGAATAAAACAGAAATTGTTTAGGAAATTATTGTCATATCTTTTTATTATGATAATATTGCTATGGTTCACTTATGTATGGAACAAAATATCGGCCAAATGGCCTCCGCGACCTCGGCGGCACACCTCCATCCGATGGTCCAAATTTTCGATGACGATGAGGTATAAGTGAGGTTCTATGCCGTTAATGTGCCAAATTATCTCATCCTTTAGCTCTTGAATTGTTGCTGGCTTATCAACGTACACCTTTTCTTTCAAATAACCCCAAAGAAAGAAGTCCAACGGTGTTAAATAACATGATCTTGGCGGCCAATTGACATCGCCACCACGTGAGATAATACGGCCATTGAATTTGTCACGCAAAAGAGCCATTGTTTCGTTAGCTGTGTGGCAAGTGGCACCGTCCTGTTGAAACCACATATCGTCCAAAGTAAAAAAAGTTCGTTATCATCTCACGATAGCGAACACCATTCACAGTAACTGCCTGATGGGTCTTCAGTCACATTATCGCGAACAGCAGCAATATTTTCTACGAGCTGTACGAGCATTCACTGGTGTTTTCACATCTCCTACAGACCCGGTTTGCTCAAACTTTTGCACGATTTTTCCGATTGTACGCACATTTGGATGATTAAATTGACCGAAAAAATACCGAAGTGCACGATATGCATTTTGATTTTAACGCCCATTTTCATAATAAACCTGAATAACTTTAACACGTTGCTCGATTGTGTATCTTTCCATGGTTCAAATTGAGTTAATCTGAAATTGAGAAATGTCAAATGAAATGCAGAAAAAAACTTGACGCTTAGGTGTGGTTCACATTCAACATCGGCCCTTAAAATTTAACTACCATTTACATCAAAGGATGTACCAATTTATATAAAGTCACTTCCTATTGGAGGTAGACGAGGTTTTTATTTAATACTTGTAATAAACAATTTTAACTTATTTTAACAAAACTTGCAAACAAATAGTGCATAACAACATTCGAAGCAACAATATGTAAGCTAGCAATAACAATATGTAAGCTAGCAATAAGTAAGTAAGTAAGTTTGGGATTTATTTCATTTTTATTTAGGCATATTTCGTTGGGGGTTATTTCATTGGGGGTTATTTCGTTAGTTCTGCATCTGCAGAGATATTAGTCCGAAAACGTTCAAACAATGTAATGAAAATATAGTCAATAAATAAACGATAATAATATAAAATGATTTTCGTTACTATATTTTTAAAGCGTTATTCTTATAGCAAATGTATTAACGGGAGTGAAATTAAAACTTTACAGCGTCAGTTGCGCTTATGCAAAAACAAAAGCATGTTACAAAGAGCATCAACACAAGCCGCTCTCGATGGTCCGCACATTTTCAAACCCGCTTAAACAACAACAATTACATACAATTGCAATAAAAAACAACTCTCACTCTACACTGCTGATGATAACAGCATTGCTACTGTATGCGATGGTCATGCCGCGTTTATAGTGCACGCTTATTGCTAAGCCGAGCCGAAAAACACGTAAGGGCAAAAGAGATTCATAACATGCTTCCTCTATTGCTCCAATGTGTTTTTCGGATCGGCTCAGCAATAAACGTTCATTATTAACGCGCCCTAAGAATTATTTATGCATGTGTATTTTGTCGGTGAACTGGAAATTCGTATGCAATGAATGCTGTTTGTGTTTTTATTGAAGCGTAAGCTCAATATACAATTATCAAGGTTGTACTGACAATTCGTTAAGCGAACAATTCTTGTCAAAAATAGTAAAAAGTAGAGATCGAAAAAATTAAAAAAAATCCCTGGTCAGGAAAACCGGATAGCGTTAGCTTCTTAGCATTAGATATAAAATAAAAAAATTTAAAAGAAAGAATAAACGCAAAGACTTGAAATTTATATTTTTCTCACGCTTATTAATGAAATAAATAGCGAAAAATTATGAATTTTGGTTTTGTTATGTACAGTGAAGGACAAAAGTCTAAATACGGCATAAAATTTTTGCTTTCCGCAAAACTTATGAATCTAAATAAAAGTTTGATTATACACTCAAAAAAATATGCTCCCCGGACCCAAAGGTACCGAATCTTCAATTCATAGGCAGGAATTTTTCTATATTTTTTAGAGGTTCCTCCTTAAAAGAGAGATTTTTTACATGGTTTCACGAAGTGAGTTCTTGATTTCGAGGAGCAGAGTTCTTGGTTTCGAGAAGAAGCTTCTTTGTTTTGAAGACAATGTACTTCATTTTTAGAAAATCGGCCATGGCGCTAAATGGAGCTCGATTTCTAACGATTAGGTGCAGTTTTTCTCGATATTCAGGAAATTTTTTTTCTGAGTGTACAGCTTAATAAGAGATGATTTTTAAGTAAAAAAAGAGTACAAAAACTTTGGTCTTAATCAAATAAACAAGAAATTTGCAATACTACGAAAAAGTTAACGCAACAAAAGTCTACATACTGGGCATTGTGCAAAACTTTTCAAAGCAGACTCGACAAAAAGAAGCGATACATTTAAATTTGTTTTGCTTCCCATTAGGATACGGATTATTAACTCTCACTAAGTTGTGTTTTAAGATCTACTATCGGCAGCACTCACATAATTGAACCCCGAAACGAATGTAGAGTAAGTGCAGCGAATGTGGTATAGGCTGGTAATGTGGTATAGTAGCTTATTTCTGAATCTAACAGCATACGAATAACTGAAACAAGCAAAAGAGATTGCTGCTCTCAGAGAATTAAGAGACCAACGACCTGTTTTATTTTAACTAGTCATTGTAAGAGTCAGTTGAAAAAATTCGCGGTTGGCTGAGGTCGACTTTTTTTGTGGTGGTGTTAAATCATATTTTTTTGTGTGAAAGGAATATTTCCAAGTTCTTAAGTTACGAATATAAATAATCGGTGAGTACTAAATAAGCGTAAATTATATGCAATTGCTCCATATACATAGTGTTTTTTATTTTTTATAATAAAATCTACATTAAACACAAGTGCAGCTATTGTGGTACAGTTTGAATCAGCTAATTTTGTATAGTGTACCACATTACCTTCCAAAAAAAAACAATATGCCGAAAAAAGGAGAAATAAGGAATTGGGAAGCAGGGGATATGAAAAGAGCTATACAGGCTGTTAGAGATGGTGAAATCTGTATTCCCTTGGCATCGAAATCATTTGGTGTACCCCACACAACTCTACAACGTTATGCAAGAAGCGAAAAGACCATTGAAGAGATTTTTGCAACTACGCTTGGTCGACCTCCAACATTAGGTGCCGATATGGAAAATGAGCTTGTTAAATACATATTAGAAATGGAGTCACGATATTGGGGACTTACGCGGGCAGATATTCGATATTTATGTTTTCAAATTGCCACAATAAATAATATTCCCAACAAATTTTCTGTAATAAAAAAATGCGCAGGAAGATATTGGTTAAACGGTTTTATTAGACGTCATCGAAACGTAATAAGCTTTAGAAAGCCTAGTGGAACCAGTGCGGATCGTGTTCGTGGTTTCTCTAGAGAAAATGTCGATCTATTTTTTAATTTACTTGAAGGTGAGTACAATAAGCACAATTTTCCACCTTCACGTATCTGGAACGTAGATGAAACCGGAATATCAGTGGTGCCATCACAGCAACCACAAATAATTGCTAGAAAAGGCAAAAAGCAGATTGGTATGATGACATCAGCCGAGCGTGGGTCACTGGTAACCGTCATTACTTGCATGAGTGCAGGAGGAGCGTTTGTACCTCCGTTTTTTATATTCCCTCGTAAAAATCACAACCCACTTCTTATGAAAGATGCTCCACCTGGCTCGAAGTCGGCATGCCATTTATACGGATGGGTCCAAATTCCTATATTTACGGAATGGTTCAAACACTTTTTAAAGGAAACAAAGCCATCTGCCACCGACCCAGTTTTACTCATTTTAGATGGTCATTACAGCCACACGCACAATATCGAAGTGCTGGACCTAGCTCGAGGAAATAATGTTACCATTATTTCACTGCCTCCTCATGCAACACATAAACTTCAACCATTAGACAGAACATTTATGGGTCCTTTAAAAAAATACTACAATGATGAAATAAGAAGATATATAAGAGAGCAAGGAAGAAAACTGACACCTTTTGATATTACTGGCCTATTTAGTAAAGCCTACTTGAAGGTTCAAACTAGAGAAATAGCCGTAAATGGTTTTAGAGTTACAGGCATTTATCCTTTCAATAAAAACCTTTTCACCGATGCTGATTTCCTCGAAGAAAATGTATCAGGTAGATATCTACATACTGTTGCTTTATTTCGAAAAGAAATGTGTAAGTTATAGATATTAATTTATTTTTTAGAAGAGCCAGCAGAAACTACACACTCAACAACAGCAGAAACCTCAAATGACATATCTGGGAACCGTAAGTTCTCTCAATATCTACATGTCAATATGATACTTATCTACTAAAATCTAAATTTTCAGGGGAAACCGCGAGCACAAGTGGAAATCTCATTTCTCCCTGGGAGGTTTCTCCAATACCTAAGTTGCGGCAGCCAGCAACGAATCGTAAGGGCAGAAAAACAAAGGCTACTGTCCTTACAACTTCGTCATTCAAAAATGATTTAATGCAGAGCATCGAAAACATTAATAAAAAACGTAAAATTCCCCGAAGTGTATCTGTTAAAAATGTGTCTAAAAATGTTACCAGAAAGAAACCTCGCGCTGATTCACATTCAAGTGAGAGTGATGAAAACGTCAATTTCAACGACACATCAGATGAAGAGGAGTATTTAGACTATCCACCTATAGAAGACACCTTGTGCAATTATTGTGATAAGGCTTATAAAGATGATGCAAATATAAAGCCATGGGTTTCATGTTTGCAATGCGAACAAGTTTGGGCTCATGAAGTTTGTATTCCTAAACGCAGTGCAATTTTTATTTGTTCTTCTTGCAATTAAGTTAAATCAATTTTGTTTGTTTTTTTAAGTATTATCAAAAAAGTAGAAATTAATGAATTTGCTATGTTTTCTACTAAATTATTTTTTTTTTATCTTTATTTCTTTTATATGTTGCAATAAAATCATAACTAGTTAACTCAATATGAAGGAAAAACTATGAGCTGGTAATGTGGTACACTATACCACAATACCATCATATGGTGTACCACATTACCTGCACATTTCGTAAAGTCTAGTTTAATGGGATTTGCAATATATTCTCAAATATGTCTGAAATTATGGGTTTCATGTGTTTCGCACATGGCTTCGTGGGAGCTTAACACATGTAACATGAAGGTGGTTAAATCTTATTTCAATCGGACAAAAACTAAAAATTTGGTTATCTAAAAACAAATGGGTATACCACATTCGCTGCACTTACTCTATAACTAATATGCGAAAGTGCAAAAGTTTCTTAAAGAACCCTTTAACAAAATTCCACAGTAAGTGAAATTTAGTCGAACCGGAGCATAGGCTGGAGTATTAGCCGTCCAAAAAACTTTCTCAAAAATATTGCAGCTCTTTCATTAAAAAAGTGGACCATAATCTGGACCATAAAGTGAACCATAATTTCTCGTACGTACGTTCATTCAAAAAATGTGCAACAAATTCTAAACATTAGAGTTTTATAACACAATTTAACTTTAAAAAGCTTTCATATCTGAGAAAAATGTTATGATTATGTGAATTCACAAAGACTCACATTGAAAAAAATGATTTTTTGCCCGAATTTTTTTTAAAATACTTACTTTTCTTTCTTATTTTCAGAACAGATTATATGAGTTTATATGAGTTTTTCATGGGTTCCGAAAAAAAGGGAAAGTGGAAAGTTATACCTAGTTATAAATGCTTTTTTTTTAAATTTTAATTTCCAATTTCTTTTTGCACATTTCTGAAATGAACGTACTTAGGGGTACATTACGTAACATGTTTTCGGCCAATTTCTGACCCCCTCTCTCCCCTATGTCGCACTGCGACCAAAGTCTTTACCGATCACCCCCCCAACCCCGATGTAAAATCACACTTTTACTTTTTTAAATTTTTTGACTTTTCCTTATAATTTAGAAGGTTGTTATGAAAAAAGCATAGGACACGTTATATTTATTTTAAGTTTTATTATTTTGGAAATAACTTGGAAATTTCCCGATGTTCTTCGAGTATTGTGTTTGACCAACAATTTTTTTAAAAATTTGACTATGAGAGCAGCGCTAAACACAAATGAAAGCTTTTCTGACGTTAACAAGAACACCAACAAGTGGCGATACGTTATAATTTGGATGTTAGACAATTGTGAATATTTTTTTTGGTTTTAATTTTTTAAAACTCTTTGATGTTCGCTTTGAAAGTGAAGTCGTAACAGCTATTTTCGATGACTGCTTTGACAGTAAGAATTCAGTGTAGCGAAAAAACTATTTTTTGAAGCTGCTACACTTTTGAAGGTGTTCGTACGTTTTTTTATTGATAAAAAATTTAAACAATATATATAATAAAATTAAATTTTAATAAAATTTAAAATTTTTAAAACTAAGTTAAATAATTTTTTATGACGTAACTCACGTAACTCCAAATAAACGATTAATATTTTAAAGTACTCAAACAATATTCTTGTTTATTGAAATATTAAATATAATTCAACTGAATTGATCTGCAACGATTATTTCCATCTACCGTGACACTTGCTAGCTTTTAACCAGAGTTGCCACCAAGTTATTTACTACACTTTCGCTAAGCTCAGGGTTGTCGGGTCGCCACATCTCTCCTATGTTTTTCAGCATCAATGTTAACCTGGGATTGCTGGTTTCGAGCTCGTTGGCCTGTGTGGAAGAAAGAGACGTCGCTTTTTTTTTGATGTTGGAATCTTTTTCAGATGGCTCACATTGCGTCTAAATTCTTTGCCATTTCCGCGAACTACAACATCATTACCTTTCCGCTCTACAACTTCGTATTTATTAGCGTTAAAAATTGTTATTTGGAAAAACAACATCCCGAATTTAAACTCTGTCACCAATACGAATATCGTTTACCTTGGCTCCGCGGACTCTATCTGCTCTTTCTCTCCCTTTTTCTTTGTTTAGTATATCCAAGTCTCGTGCTTGCATATCCAAGGCGTCTTCATCTATATTATCGTGAGATGGAATCTTGTCCCTTAAATTTTTGGATTTCATTCTTTTCGCTCCTTGAGCATTTGCAATTTGGAGGCGTTTGAGGATTGACCGAATCATATTTTCCACCTCACCGTTTGCTTGCGGCCAGTAAGGTGAGGATGTTATGAGCTCAATGACATTCTCTACGTAATACCTTTTAAACTCGTCTCTCACAAATTGTCTTCCATTATGTGAAATGATGGATTTTGGATATCGCAGAAAAAAATTTCATCTAGAATCGTAATTATTATACTTGACAATATTTTTTGTTTTTTAAATTTTAACTCATGGTATCTTGAGTAATAATCGATTATAACAAAGATGTGCTCATGCTTTGGCAGAGGTCCCAATAGATCCCTTGCTATACACTGCCAGGGGCACGCCTGGTCATCAGAGCAGGCTTGCTCGGTCTTGATACCAACAAGCACTCACGACATGCTTTAAACAAACATCGCTACATCGCTATCAATTAGCGGCCACCACAACTTTGATCGAACCCTGCGCTTCATTACCGTTTCCCCCGGATGACCTTCATGTGCCAATTCTAGAACTCTGGGCCTCAGAGCAGCTGGTATTATGATTTTTGTTCCTCGTAGTAAGATATTCCCTAGCGTGCATAGTTTCAATCGAAATGGGAAAAATCTATATATAGTATCAGCGCTCCACTTGTCTGCTTTAACGTTGTTTACTGTCTCCATCAGTTCTGGGTCTGAACCATTTTTTCCAACAATTTCAAGGATAGTTAACGCTCGAAGGACTGTCGTCTCAATAATAGTAAAAATATTTTGTTCGCAATGTTTACCAAACGTATCGGGGTGTTTGTTTATGTTCGTATATAACTTAGAAAATCAGTCAGCAATATTAAATTTTCCTGGACGATATATCACCTTAAATTTGAATGATTGTAACCGCAAAAGCCAACGTTCGATTCGGGTAGGCGGCTTCGTAGTAGGCTTAAACATCGCTTTCAACGGTTTGTGGTCCGTAACCAATTCAAACTCAATCCTTGCTACGTAATAATAAAATCCCTCAACGGACCATACTAAAGCAAGGCTTTCCTTTTCAGTCTGTGAATAACGCTGTTCAACTTCAGCGAGGGTCTTGTTTGCAACGATATTACCTGCAGGACTTCATTGTTAAATTGGAGAAAAACTGCTCCTAAGGATACGGGACTTGCATCAGCTATAACCTGTGTACGGTATTTTGAATTAAAACACGATAGTGTTGGCAAATTCGCCAGACTTTTTTTCGCTTCTGAAAAGAATCATTATGAACCGGTCCCCATATTAATTGGACGTCCTTTTTGGTAAGAGCTCGTAAAGGTTCTGTGACATCACCAAGATCGGGTATGAACTTCCCAAGATATATCACCAGTCCTAAAAAACTTCGCGCCTCTTCCTTATTGAACGGAGACTGAAAGTTCAACACGGACTCTATTTTTTCTGGGTAAGGATCTATACCCTCTGTAGACAATATATGACCTAAGAATTTTAATTTTCGTACCTTGAACACACTCTTTTTCTCTTTTAATTGTACATTAAATTGTTCAAAATTATATTTTACCTCGTTCAGATTTTGGTCGTGTTCATGCTCCGTTTGACCAAACACAATCACGTCGTAAAGATAGTTGAAAAAATTTCTGCAGGGAGCTAATATTTTTCCCATGGTCTTTTGAAAAATTTCTGGAGCCGAGTTAACGCCAAATAGAAGTCTCTTGTATCTGAATATTTCTTTTGACGTAATGAAAGCTGTAATTTCTCCACTATGTTCATCCAACTTCAGCTGATGGTAAGCATTCTTCAGGTACAGACTTGAAAAATATTTTGCCTCCTTAGTCTGGTCATAACCGAGTCGAACGTCGGAGGTGGATAATTCTCACGCAAAATAGCTCTGTTTGCCCGGTTGCTTCATGATGTTTTTAGGCTAAGGTCAAATGGGAAAAGCAAACACAAGCCTGCTGTTGTTGTGAAACTAGCGTCATGTTATGATCGTAACCAACTCTTTAAAGCTGTGGCAGCGTTTCGCAAAACTAAAAAGAGGCCCCTTATGCTGAGTGACATCGACTGTGGACGTGATGAACATTTCTACATTCACGAAAGTCTCTCAAAGGCGAGTCGCTCGATCATGATTTATGCGGAACAAAAAAGGAAAGAAAATAAGATGTCTGCTGAATTTTCTCTTCGAGGAAAGGTTTATGTGAGAGCAGATAGATGTGAGAGCAGATGTATTTTCTCTTCGAGGAAAGGTTTATGTGAGAACAGTGAGGAGAAATGGGTGGGTAGCAGAGAGAGCGTTGATTGCGTCGTTGGTATGATAAGTTAGAATGTATTGCTTTAAAGTTATTATTTATCTGATGATTTGTATCTTATTTTTTATGTACTTTTTGTAGTTTTAATAATCGCTTAGATTTAATTATTATGGTATTGCTATTATTTATATTTGATTTAATTTTATATTGTATAATTTCTTTTAAGCCTTTCTTCTATTCTTTTTTCTTTCATACCTTTGTTTGTTTTTATTTTCTTTCTTGTGCTACTGAATATTTTGGTTACTTCTTGTATATCATTATGTGACTTCATACTCTCTGTCGTCCGTTTGTCTTATATGCCCAGTCTAGGCGTCCTTTTCTATTGTTTTTTGTTTGATGACTTTAAATGAAAACTATTCTGGTTGCGTTACGGGGTGTTCATAAATTACGTAACACTTTTAGGTGGAGAAAGGGGGAAGTGTGCCATGGCGGGGAGGAGCGTAAGTTGGTCGTGCTTTACGTCACAAAAAAAATGTTTGTATTCAGTTTCCAAAATTTTAAATTATTTAAAAATTTAATTTTATTGTAAATATTGCTTTAATTTTTTTATTAATAAAACAACCAACCTAATAAATCGAACGGGATCACAAACCGAAAAGACAGCTAAAACTATGTTTTAATCGATCAAAGATATAAAAGCAACTTTTAACAATTGCAGCAGCTTCAAAAACAATTTTTTTTTAAACTAAAGTGTGAACTCTTACTCTAAAGCAACCATAAAAAATAGCTGTTAACTTCACGTTCAAAGCGAACATCAAAGAGTTATAAAAAAAACTAAAACAAACAACAATTATCACAATTGTCGGACATCCAAGTTATAACATATCGCCACTTGTTGGTGTTCTTGTTAACGTCAGAAAAGCTTTATTTGTGTTTAGCTCTGTTCACATGATCGAATTTTTCATAAAATGGTTTGTCAAACACAATAGAACAAAGTGAAGTTTGCATGTAATATTTCCATAATAATAAGACTTATAATAAATACAACTTCAATGCTTTTGTCATAACAAAATTGCTAAGTTATAAAAAAAGCCGAACAAATTTAAAAAAGTAAAAGTGTGACGTTACGTCGGGGACGGCGGCGGATGGGACGGTGGGGGATATTTGAAGGCTTTGTGATGAAATGTGACATAGAGGGGGGGGGGGAGGGTGGTCAAATATTGGCCAAAAACATGTTATATAATTTATGAATTTATCTTTATCAGTTAAGCTTGTATCTAAGTCCACATGCAATAGTAATGTTGCCTATTTGAATATGTGCATTTTTGATGTGTTCCTGTCCTGTGTGTATAATCCAAGTAAGCGCAATAGCCTCGATTTATTGTTTTCTTTTTTTTTTTTTGAGCTGAATAGTTAGGACCTACAAAATAGCCCCCAAACGAAATAAGCCCCAACGAACAAAAATCAAATAATCCCCAAAATGGCAAATTGAAATAATGCCCAAAGGAAATGGAAAAAACACACAAATGTAAAAATGAAATAAGCCCCTAAAATGGGGCTTATTTCATATCATTATTTCAGTCAAACAGAAATTAGCCCGATTATTTATTTGAACTTTTAAGGCTTTGTAGAAATCAAAGAACAGAGCAGCTCATATTGCCCAGGCATAAGTATCTCTTGATCTTTCGACATTTCTTTGTCTATGCGATACATCTTTGGAATACGCTACCTATTAACCTTAAACGCATATGCAGCGCGAACACATTCAAGCGAAGGCTCTTTGAACACTTTTCTTCTGCTTTATAACAACTTTCTGTGTATCTATCCCATCTTTCACATCTATCACATCTTTCTATCCCTACATCTGTCTTTCTGTATTTCGAAGTTATTTTGCTTGATAATTAAATATTATGTAATCTTTACTTTAGTTACCTTTTCATTATTAATATTATTTACATTATATTTTTGTTTTAATCTCTAGTTGTTAAGATGATTTATAATTTTTAAGCTCATTAATTTGAGCTCTAGTATTAATAACTTAACCGTATTTGTACTAATTAAAAGAGAAATCTCATTGTGCATTAGGCCGTAACGATGGAAACCGATTTAAGTTTAATAGTGAAAGAAACTTGCGAATAGATGAAAAAACAATTTTGGACAACTTTTTTTTTTTTTAACCCATACCGACCCACCCCCGTGACCTTTTGTAAACGCAAAATCACGATTTTTTTGCGTTTTTTCACCATAGCGTCCATACTATTGCAGATGCGTTGGTATAATATACTGGAAGTTAATGGACAATTTGAATACAAACATTTTGATACATCATTTAATTATCTGGGATATCCGGTAATCGAGATATATAATTTTGAAGAAAAAATCAAAAAAGTTCAAAAATTCAATTTTACTTGTTCAATTTTTATAAAAAATCTATTTGAGATAAGTAATTAAATGCATAATATTATTTTTTTTTAATATATTACACGTCTTTTGACACCCAATTTCTTACTCTCCAACTTTTTTTTAACCCTTACCGCACCAATGAATAAATTATATGTTTTCGAAAAAATATACATTTGGAGCATAACTTCCTCCGTAATAGTCGAACTATAATAATGACGTAATTTTTCTAAGAAAAAAATCTGTCGATTTTTTCAATACTAATATTTTAATATATTGATTGTTTTTCTGCGATTTCTGGTCAGAGAGACAAAAAAAACAGCATCTTTTTCAATTATAAAATCTTCGAATTGCTGAGTCAAGAATATTCAATATTTGAATTTCTACATAGCCTGCTTAGACAGAAGTGCTAAACTACTTCCGTTTTCTTTTTAAATTTTATAGTTTTTTCCGGGTTGCTGAGTTAAATTGTTTCACTGTTTCATTAACTGTTTTCACTACTGTGTTTCACTAACTGTTATTTTCAGTTGTTTTTTTTTTAGTTTCGTACAAAAGTTTCATTGTTAGTTTTTCATTCGATTTATAATTTCTGTTGTGAAAGGACAATAGATTTAATTTATTCCAATTAAGAAGTGAAAGTGAAATAAATATAGACAACCAAAATGTCCCGTCGAAAAATACAAATTCTTAACAGTGATCCTCGCGAATTGCCGACAAGTTCTTTACCGACAGGTGCAGACGTGCTTCTAGCACTTCAGTACGTGAAGCATCACGAAAACCTTGATTGGAAAGAAGCCGAAAAAATCGTAGCATTGAAAGTTATTGATGTATGGAAAAAAGCAACAATTCCTACAACTAGTCCTCAGAGAGTGTATGCAAAACTGCAAGCCTTCAATAAAGCATTTCTGAAACTTTTAAATACGGATATATTGAGACAAAACAGTGAGAAGTTTTTACAAAAAAGCTCAGCATTTCGCGTGAGTTGTTTTCACTTTGTGGAACTATGTTCTGTGGAAAATATATTCAATATTTGTGTTTTTTTTTTTCAGTCAACTGCATGCAAACTTTTCGACATTTGTAGTTGCAAGTGTAAAGACATTGTAAAATGCACATGCAATCGAAGTAACAAGGTAGATTCGATAGAACATAATTTTCTTATCGACCAGCGTAATGAGAGAAAAATGGTTATTGTTTCTGTAGACGTACGTGTTTCGGCGATCTTAGGAAAAAGGCCAATCGCCTCTTCTTCTTCTGTGGAAGCTGAATATCTTCCGCCAAAGCGTGCGCGTCCAGACGCCAATACTTTATCACCATCGTCATCATCACCATCTTCATCTGAAGTATCGGAACTAGCCACTGAATTGGATAGAGATGACCAAATCAATTGGTTGGCCATTCCTAATGTGGCCAAAGTAGCTGACCGATATGATGTGTCAAATACAGCAACAGCAGCGATTGTATCAGCAGCATACTTGATGCCGGCTTAATCACCTCGCAAGATAAACAATATGTCGTTGATCGAATGAAGGTTTATCGAGCTAGACGTGCACTTCGCACGACGGCTGTAGAGGGCGCCATTCAAGCAGCTACCTTCCATGCTTTGTTTTTCGATGGAAGGAAAGATCTTACTCTAAGACACGAGAACGGTTGCCTAAAAAAGATAAAAGAAGAGCACATATCTATTCTGCAGGAGCCCGGTTCTATGTTTTTCTCGCATATTACCGTAGATGAATTCACATCGGCATCTATTATGAATTCAATAAGGGACCGATTGATTGAGAAAAATGTTGATCTTTCAACAATCAAAGCGATTGGATGCGATGGCACAAATGTCAATGTTGGCAGAGAACGTGGTGTCATCCGTTTAATTGAAGTTACAATGGGCATGTCTGTGCAATGGCTTGTGTGCTTACTATACATGAACGAATTGCCATTCAGGGTATTGATGCGTGAGTATATTGGGGAAACGAAAGACCCAAATAATTTCTCCGGGCCAATTGGTGGAAAACTCAAAATTTGCACAGAATTGCCAATTGCAGACTTCGAGAAGATTGCTTTTGAAGAAGATTTGACCGACTTTGATACATCTTTATTAAACACGTACAACAAATATTGGATCGACATTTGTCGAGTCATTTCATCTGGCGTTGTACCGCAAAATTTTGAGCATCGTGAACCAGGTATAACAATTCATGAAATGACACGTCGTTTGCCAGATTAAAATTGATATAGTTTTATTGATAATTATTGTAGGAAATCTGTCTCACTCACGCTGGACCACGACAGCAAACTGCATTTGTCGACTATACATCGCGACCGCAAAACCTTCTGCTGCCTTAAAAATTTTAGTGACTTACATTTTAAAAGTCTACGCTTCAATGAGCATAGGAATCAAGCGTCACCCAGGTTGCGTCAGTGGTGCATTGCATGTTTACACGCTTATCAAGTTGCCGCGGTTTATGGTACCTCTGATGTCATTGAATACATAGCAAGCATTCCAAAAATGCATTCATCGCACTGGGTTTTTTGCACACCCAGAAAATATTCTTTTGGCGATGTGCAACGATAATCGAGAGCCGATTCGTTTGTTGGCATATCGTCGCATTTTTGATGCACGCAACGCACTTTCTGAAGCTCGAGATCCCGCAGTACGTGAGTTCAAGGTGCCAATGCTTAATTTTTCATGCACAGACTACGTAGATATGATCCGCTGGAAAAAGTATTACCCCAACAACAAACACCGCCAATTTTGCGCGATCTTCTGATTACAGAAGACAACATTGGACAACTGGCGCAGTACAAAATAACTGATTCAGAGTTCAAGGGCAAAGTCAAGAAAGCTGCAAGAGCGGACATGAAGTTCGACATTGACTTACAAAGCGTACCTTGCCATTCGCAGGCAGTGGAAAGGTGCATCAAAGTGGTGACAGAAGCCTCGAAACACGTCTCTGGGCTATATCTCTATATCTATAGAGATATAGGGCTATATCTGGGCTACGACGCGAGGGCTATATCATCGCTAAGCTGCGGCATCGAAGCATGATGCCCTCTTTCACTACAAAGAAACAGTTTGCTACTAACAGTACCGACACTGTTTGCCAACCAAGACTTTAAACCAGCATGGACAGCGCCAATGGATAAGTCAACCTCAATTTCTACGTTCTGGACTCGCGTTATAACTTATGACTTCTGAGCGATTTTTTACTTCTTCTTATTGTTAAGTCCTGTTGCTCCTTGTGGGCAAATGGACGATTTTCATAGATTCGTTAAATTAAATAAAAATCAATTCAACAAATTAATTAATTAATTAATAATTTAAATTCTATTATTTGAACTTGGACACACATAATCTAAGAGGAATTTCCAAGAAACATTTTTAGATATGATCTTGAGAAAAAATGACAACAAAGTATGTATACAACAGTTTGATTAGTATTTCGTATGTTTTTTGTAACTTCATATCTACATCAAATTTAAAAAGTTTTTGTTTACTATTTTTTATGTCTCTCTGACCAGAAATCGCAGAAAAACAATCAATATATTAAAATATTAGTATTGAAAAAATCGACAGATTTTTTTCTTAGAAAAATTACGTCATTATTATAGTTCGACTATTACGGAGGAAGTTATGCTCCAAATGTATATTTTTTCGAAAACATATAATTATTGGTTCCGGGATGGGTTAAAAAAAAGTTGGAGAGTAAGAAATTGGGTGTCAAAAGACGTGTAATATATTAAAAAAAAATAATATTATGCATTTAATTACTTATCTCAAATAGATTTTTTATAAAAATTGAAAAAGTAAAAAAAAAATTGAATTTCTGAACTTTTTTGATTTTTTCTTCAAAATTATATATCTCGATAACCGGATATCCCAGATAATTAAATGATGTATCAAAATGTTTGTATTCAAATTGTCCATTAACTTCCAGTATATTATACCAACGCATCTGCAATAGTATGGACGCTATGGTGAAAAAACGCAAAAAATCGTGATTTTGCGTTTACAAAAGGTCACGGGGGTGGGTCGGTATGGGTTAAAAAAAAAAAAAAGTTGTCCAAAATTGTTTTTTCATCTATTCGCAAGTTTTTTTCGCTATTAAACTTAAAACAGAAACAAAAAGTTCGAAATCGTTATGCCCTATTGTGCATTGAATAATTAATCTCAAATAAATAAATAAATTTCATTATGAAATAAGCTTCAATAAAAAAATGAAATAGCCCCCAATGAAATATCCCCCAATAAAATGAAATAAGCCAAAAAAAAAACAATTTTAGCTCAAAATCAAATAGTCCCCAAGCAAAATGAAATAATACCCAAAGGTCGCTGTCATTTTCCAGTTGTGCACATGGTAATTTTGGGAGTTGGACAAGTAAAAATCATTAGTAAAGTATGAAGGAACAGGTAATAAATCAACGTGTAGGAAGATATCGTGTAGAAGCCCGTAGGCGACTTTTAAAAGGAAGGGATGTAATTAATTTTAACGCTGTTCCATAATTTATAATTAATTCGAATTAAAATAATATTAATGTTATAATTAATATTAGTTTCATATGCGCCTCTTACAGAGTTGATATTTTGTAAAAGGCGCGGCTACACAGAAAATATAAGTACAAGAACAATCAAAAATTTAAAAAAATGTGAATAAAAAGCTTTAACTAATGTTTTAAAATTTTTTGAAGTGCATTTAATTATGTTAAATAGAATTATTTTTTATTATATTGATATTTTGTAAAAGGCGCAGCTACACAGAAAATATAAGTACAAGAACAACCAAAAATTTCAAAAAATGTAAATAAAAAGCTTTTACTAATTCAAATTAGAACTAACTATGAGTCGAACACGACCCATTAACAGAAGCCTAATTTTTTTGTAAACATTTCTTGTAAGCATCTTTTTTAGTTTTACAAAACCGGCTATAAAAAAAAAACAGTTACAAAAAGAATATAATGTTGTAAGCAACTGTCTAAAAACTTAAATTACAGAAAATGAAATAATTCCCAAATAAAATGAAATATCCTCCAAACGAAATGAAATAACCCACAAGCAAAATGAAATAACCCCCAAATTCGAAAATTGAAATACACCTTAAATTAATGAAATAACCAAAAAAAAATATTGAGATATTTCATTGGGTGTTATTTCATAATGAAAAAAAGATCCAAGAGAAAAAATTAAATTTCGTCCAAAAGTTATGATTTCCCCAATATTTATGATATTTTCCCCAAATAATGTATGGGCTTATTTCATTTTTTTTTTTTGGGCGGTGTTTAGTTTGGGGGTTATTTCGTAGAGCCGAATAATTATTTAATTTATTTGTTAGAACAAATTTGATATATGTGATGATTTCACTGTGAATCTACGAAGGTGGTCCCAAAACTACCCGACCTAACAAAGAAAACAATAAATTTAGGAACAAATATTTTTATTTTTCAACATAGTCACCTTTTAGCTCGAAACACATTTCCCAGCGATATTCAATAGCTTTGATACCCTGTTTAAAGTAAGAACCGTCGAGCGCCTCAAGATAGCCAGCAACCACATATTCCACCTCTTCTTTGTTGGCAAACCTTTTACCACCGAGCCATTTTTTCAAGTTTGGAAAAAGAAAATAATTCTAAACCTGGCATATAATAGGTTGCGTGAGGAAGCAATTAGAACTTTAAGTCATTGATTTCGTCCACCGCGATAGAGGATGTGTAAACTGATGCATTGTCTTGATAAAAAAACTCATTCTTTTTCGCCAAATGCGGCCGTTTTTTCTTGATTTCATCACTCAAACGCTGCAATAAGTTCGCATAATACTCGCCGTTGATGGCTTTTCCTTTTTGAAGATAATCAATGGAAATTATCCAATGCGCATCCCAAAAAACTGACGCCATGACCTTACCTGCAGATGTAACTGTCTTCGCATTTTTTGGAGCTTTTGGCTGTTCCTTCGTCTCAGGTTTGAAGTGATGGACCCATGTTTCTTCCGTGGTTATGAATCGACGCAAAAATTCGGCTTTATTGCTGTGGAATATAGCCAAGCAATCAATTGAAACATCTTCATGACGCTGTTTTTATTCCATTGTTAGCAGACGCGGCACCCGTCTTGCGCACAACTTTCTCATGGCCAAATTTTCATTCAGTCTGCTTACCTGCAAGCCTACCATGTCTGCTAGCTCGCACACTTTCAATCGACGGCCATCCAATATCATTTTGTGGGCTTTATTTACCATTTCTGGCGTGGTCACCTCATTTGGTCGGCCACTGCGATGTTCGTCTTGGCAGCTCGTAGGCCATCGTTTAAAATCTGCCACCAAATAACGAAGGAGTAGACTCCCGCAGAGTAGAATCTAGCTCGGCTTTGATATTGGTTGGACTTAGACCTTTCAAATGAAAGTATTGTATCACATAACGATGACCAATTTTTTCCATGTTTACAAATTCGTTCAGAGCGTTCAGTTATGATGGTTGCCAAACAAATACTAAACAACTTAGCGTCTTAAAACTTGAAACTTAAGCTTTATAAAGTTAATACTTTCTACCATAGTAATTTTTTAAAGCAACAAACGTTATCTGTACGTCAGGTGGGGTACTTCTGGGACCACCCTTTTATTATGTACTGTAACACTTCTGAATCGTTTTGCAAAAATGTTTCCTCCAATAGATTGTCATTTGTGAATGAAACTTTTCCAACACGCTTTGCCAGTAATCCTAGCCATCCCAATGTTTCTGTCCTGCTACAACTATGTTTTTTGATCAATTCAATTTAATGTGTTTACGAATATTGTAAATAGTCTGTTTTGAAAACATGTTCCCATGCGTTCGGTAAAAACATGACATGCCCATGGTTTACAACTAAGGTTCAAAAAGCTATTATAAAACGTAACAAGCTTCACAGCTTGTGGAAAAGATGTCCCTCAGCTTGTAATTGGTAAAAATTTAGTGTATACAATATAAATAAATGCAATATTGACCTACTCCCGTGCCTACTCCCAACAACATTGTTTTCTCTGATTCTGCTGAACATGAACATTTCTTATTCTCCGCAATGAGTGTAAATGATGCGAGAAAGTCGATACGAAAAATTAAGTCTAATGCAATTGGTGAGGACCATATTTCAATAAAATTCATAAAGCTTATTCTTCAGCATGTCCTAAGCCCTAGTACACATATCATAAACCACTGTATCACTAAGTCCCGGTTTCCTTCCTCTTGGAAAGTTGCTCTTGTTATGCCGGTGGCAAAAAAACCAATTACAAATGAGCCTAATGACTATAGGCCTATCAGCATCCTATCTTTCCTGGCCAAAGTGTGGGAGACTCTTATGGCAGATCAAATTGAAAGCTATATTAATGAAAACAATCTATTATTTCAATGCAATCAGGTTTTAGGGCCACTACCACAGTCAAAATATTTGATGATATAAGGTATTTTTATGATGATGGGCATGTAACACTCCTCTGCTTGCTGGACTTTTCAAAAGCTTTTGATATAGTCAATCATTATTTGCTGTGCCGTAAGCTAAAGGTTTTTATACTTTATCACAAAGGTTTTAGTGATTGTGCTTTATGGCTCTTAAATAGTCATTTGTCTAATCGGGCTTAACAAGTTAAAATTGGTAATAAGTATTCTGAATATAAAATTCTATCTGAGTATTACATTAATAATGTGGTACAAAAGGTGAATTATACTTTTCGCAATCTGAGAGTGAAAGCTGAATTCACACCTATCAGCAACAGAAGCAAACTTGTTGTTCAACTGATTATTCCCATAATAACTTATTCGGAGCTAGTCTACAGTAAGCTGGACTCTAGTTCTCAACTAAAGCTTCAGCTGATATTCAACCATGCCGTCCGATATGTATATAGCCTACGCAAGTTCGACCTTATATCTCAATATAATAAAAGGTTCCTTGGTAGTAATTTAATAAACTACCGAAGTTTCAGAAACTGCATTTCTTACACAAGCTGGTTCGTTTTAAAGCACCATCTTATCTATATGAGAAATTTTAATTTAATCAACTACAAAGAAGTCGTATGCTTACTATACCTAAAATTAACTTTCTGAATTCCTCAAGATTATTTTTCGTTAAATCTATTGATGGAACCAGAATGTTTAGACAGACCTTTTTATACTACTTTTCAAATAAATATACACTGTAACCAATTTTTCCATCTATCTCCATTTTTCATTCAATATCTTGTGCTATATTTGTATTCTATCCTATTTCTTATCGCTCATTAAAAGCATATTTAACTTTTCCTACTTTTTTTTCCCTTGTTCTCTCTCTATTAATCTTCACTTAATCTAAGCATTAAGTCTTCTTAAGTTAATAGTAATTAATCTTATCTATTTTGCCTTCTAATTGTCTTCATAAATATTTAAGTTTTTAGATTAAGTAAATACGCTTATACATGTAACCTTTCCAACTTTGATGCATTATAAAAGAACTTATTATACGAATAATTTTTTAAATGAATAAATTGAATTGAATTGAACTAAGCTGGGCAGAAAAACAATGTTAATAGAATAAATAAGCAATCTCAGTTTCACTTCTACCAAATAATTTATTATCAAATTTGAATAAATTCAAGTTGAGGCTTACAGTGAATTTTAAATAACTAAATACACATTGTTTATAGCACGTTTTACTCCAGAATTCAGTAAGTATAAATGCAGCTGTGTAATCTACTTAGACAGTAGTAGTAACCTGTTGAAGTTTAATTTACCTTGAAAATCTTGTCGAGAATAGATTTTTTTCAGTGTCTAGAAATGTCGGTCGTTTGTTGTATTCATAAAACACTTTATTAAGAAAAGCTCGCCGTAAGCTATTTATAGGCTGTAATGGTCAAATTGCTTACACTTTATATCTGACTAGCTGACTACCCGGCTTAACTCGGGAGTTGGTATAAATTGGTTGGTTGGTATAAATTTTCGATTTCATTCGTCAATTTGAGAAAAACTTTTCACAAACTTTAGAAGGAATTTTGTGTCCCATTTTTAAACCGGTAACTTCGGCGAAATGAACAAAATGTGGCTTCAACATCTAAAAATTATGAGAAAAAGTTGGGGAAATCGTGATTTGTATGTGCGTGCCGCCGATCGCTTGCAAAAATATATTTTCAAGTTTTATATTGTATTCGATATATTCCACATTTTTGAAAAAAATCAGAGCAAAAACGATTTCTTGGCAATTCGCGAGGAAACTGGACAAAAATTAAATAAGCATTGAAAATAGAAATTGAAATGTCGAAACAACGCCAACTTACGACGCAACTGACATGTGTTAATGCGCATGTGTTAATGCGTACTCAAATACCACAGAATTTGGCATCAGCTGTCCTGGTTTGAGAAAAAAGAAAGTGGTATATAAATACACATAAAGAAGAAAAGAAGATTTTATCACCCTTTGCACTTTGCTACGCCTTTTTGTATTTTGTAGTACAGCGCCCTCTGGGGCTCAAGATATAGCAAAATACATAGTGCCAAAAAACTCACCGCACCCAAAAACCACTTATAAAAATCATACTTATCGGATTAGTTGTTTTGAGTTTTTTGCGGTATTTGTACAATAGGTTTTTGAGTTTTCACGATTTCTTAAGTGATTTGCACTACAGCACCATCTGGTGTTTAAGATAGCTCAGAAAAAAAGTCCAAGATACCCACCGTATCCGAAAACTCCTATGTAAAAATTTTCACGCAAATCGGATGTACAGCTAGGAGTTTTTCGACATTTTTCGAGTTCGAGATAGCACAGATTAAATAAGTTATAAAAACTCACCATATCCGAAAAACTCTACTTACAAATTTTCATGCAAATCGGATGAACGGTTTCGGAGGCAAGCTAAAAAAAGAATGCCTGGAATCCGATCGCAGCGCCCCCTACAGGGTCCAACCGTTTTTACTGAATAAAAAGTAGCCTATGTTATGACTATAAGGAACCTAGATGTCAAGTTTCATTAAAATCCATCTAGTGGTTTTCGCGTGATGCTTTAACAGACAGACAGACAGACAAAAATTTTAAAAATTTTATAAATGCGATTTTCGGACTCCTCGTCACTCAAAATGTCCAACGCAAAAAGAATTTCAAAAAATATTTCATGTACAGATTTTTTTTTTACAATTTTATATATATATAGAAGATAAGAGTGTGTTTAAGATTTGTGTGTTCTTATTTTACACTTTTCACACAGAATGAAATGAAAAAAAGTATTGTGGTCGGGGGAATCCGGTCGGGAATGAAGTTTCTTACGCTTTTTCTTCAACTACGAATGTAATTCGAATAAAAGATGCATATTTTTTTTTTATTTGAACGCATGAACGAATCAAATCAAAAAATTAAAAAAGTTTTATTTAAATTTTAGAAAATAAATATTTATTTATTGAAAATTGCTTACAGTGATTTTCGGGTATAAGAGCCGAACAAAATGCTTATACTTTATCCGGGAAAGTCTTATATGAAAATTTACAGCAGGTTAAAAGCAGTTTTGGGGCTTATACGAAAAACCCGTTTAAGGAACCTATCAAGTAGAAACCCGCTCTTATAGAAAATTGCATACACACCCTACGCGTATTAATAAAAGAAATTATGTAATTATAACTTTCTAAAAATGTATGTTGTTAAAATAATAAAGAAATGCAAATTCATATTTATACATAAATTCATATCCATTTTGATTGTAGGTGTACATAAAATATGTAGGCAATTTGAACACAATTCAGTTTTGGTAACAGTTTTGCTCTCACCTATAATTTTGATTTTTTCCTTATTGAAAGCTTTCTCATTTTATTTCCAAACATACTGTTAATAAAAATACCGTTTAAGCTTTGAAAAAAATTAAAAACAATTTTAATTATATTTTTTGAACTTGGCTAGCTGTCGTAACCAGTGTTGTGATGTAATATATTAGTAATCTATCTATTTATACAAAGGGTGGTTAAATTTTAAGGGCCGATGTTGAATGTGAACCACACCTAAACGTCAAGTTTTTTTTTTGCATTTCATTTGACATTTCTCAATTTCAGACTAACTCAATTTGAACCATGGAAAGATACACAATCGAGCAACGTGTTACAGTTATTCAGGCTTATTATAATTATGGGCTCTCGAATCAAAATGCATATCGTGCACTTTGTGTTTTTTTCGGTAAATTTAATCGTCCAAATGTGCGTACAATCGGAAAAATCGTGCAAAAATTTGAGCAAACCGGGTCTGTAGGAGATGTGAAAACACCAGTGCATGCTCGTACAGCTCGTTCTGCGGAAAATATTGCTGCTGTTCGCGATAGTGTGACTGAAGAGCCGCCAGGCATTTACTGTGAATGGTGTTCGCTATCAAATAGCTTTTATGGCCCCAATTGGAAGATATGGATGTGGACGATATGTTGTTTCAACAGGACGATGCCACTTGCCACACAGCTAACGAAACAATGGCTCTTTTGCGCGACAAATTCAATGGCCGTGTTATCTCACGTATTGGCGATGTCAATTGGCCGCCAATATCATGTGATTTGACACCGTTGGACTTCTTTCTTTGGGGTTATTTCAAAGAAAAGGTGTACGTCGATAAGCCAGCTACAATTCAAGAGCTAAAGAATGAGATAATTCGGCACATTAACGGCATAGAACCTCACTTAAGCCTCAGCGTCATCGAAAATTTGGATCATCGGATGGAGATGTGCCGCCGAGGTCTCGGCAGCCATTTGGCCGATATTTTGTTCCATACATAATTAAACCATACCAATATTATCATAATAAAAATAAATGAAAATAATGTCCTAAATAATTTGTGTTTTATTCAAAATCAACATCGGCCCTTAAAATTTAAGCACCCTTTATATATAAAATTGTACAAAAACAATCTGTAAATGAAATATTTTTTTGAAATTCCTTTTGCAATGGACATTTTGAATGACGCTGAGTCCGAATATCGCATTTTTAAAATTTTTGTCTGTCTGTCTGTCTGTCTGTCTGTTAAAGCATCACGCGAAAACCACTGAATGGATTTAAATTAAACTTGGCATCTAGGTTCTTTATATCCCCGGTCATAGCATAGGCTACTTTTTATCCAGTGAAAAATGTTGGACCCATTAGGGGGCGCTGCGATCGGGTTCCAGGCCTTCTTTTTTTTAGCGTATCTCCGAAACCGTTCATCCGATTTGCATGAAAATTGGAATCTAGAGGTTTTCGGACACGCTAAGTTTTTTTGACTTATCTACACTGTTCTATCTCGAATACCAGAGGGCGCTGTAGTACAAATATTTTGAAAAACCTCGAAAAATTCCTAAGCCGTGCATCCGATTTCCATGATAATTGGTATGTAGAGGTTTTCGGATACGGTTTGTTTTCATGACTTATCTACTCTGTTCTATCTTGAACACCAGAGGGCGCTGTAGTACAAATATTTTAAAAAACGTCAAAAAACTCCTTAGACGCTCATACGATTTCCATGAAAGTTGGTATATAGGGGTTTTCTAAAACGGTGAGTTCTTATGACTTATAAACTAGGTTCTATCTTGATTACCAGAGGGCGCTGTAGTACAAATATTTTCAAAAAGTTGAAAAAGTCCAAAACCGTTTATCCGATTTGCAATAAATTCAGCATGTAGAGGTTTTCGGACACGCTGAGTTTTTTTGACTTATCTACTTTATTCTCTTTCGAACACCAGAGGACCTCAAAAAAACTCCTAAGCCGTGCATCCGAAAATTTGCATGAAATTTGGAAAATAGGGGTTTTCTGATACAGTGAGTGTTTTGGACTTATCCTTTTTTGCGCTCTTCAAAACAAGAGGGCGCTTTAGTACAAATCTTAGGAAATCGTGAAAAACTCCAAAACTGCTCATCCAATTTGGATGAAAATTTGTAAATAGCAATTTTCGAGTGCGGGTTCTGATGCTATCTTTTTTGCTCTTTCTCGAAACTAGAGGGCGCTGTTGTCCAATTTGTACGTGTGCATGTTATTAAACTGTTCCTTACCGACTGCACTGATTTTAATAGAATTTTTTGTGTGTGTTTGAGTGGGTCCCTGAATGGTTCAAATTCACAATTGGACCCGGTCGTGTTTAATTCATTTTGTTTTTATAGTTTATCTCCGAAACCATTCATCCGATTTGCATGAAAATTTGTATATGGAGGTTTTCGGATACGGTGAGTTTTTATGACTTATCTACTCTGTTCTATCTTGAACACCAGAGGGCGCTGTGTACAAATATTTTAAAAAACTTCTAAGCTGTTTATTTGATTTTCATGAAAATTGGTATATAGGGGTTTTCTAATATGGTGACTATTTTGGACTTATCTTTTTTGTACTATATCGAACACCAGAGGGCAGTGTAGTACAAATATCTTAAGAAATCGTGAAAAGTAGAAAGCCCGTCATCCGATTTGGATGAAAAATTTTATTAAAGAATTTTCGTTCACGGCAACTGTTTTTGCGTTATCTCTTTTGTTCTGTCTCGAAAAGTACAGGGCCCTGTTGTACAATTTGTACGTGTGTGTGTTATTAAATTGTTCCTAAACGGCTGCACCGATTTTGATGAAATTTTTTGTGTGTGCTTAAGTGGATATCTGGATGGTTCAGATGATTCATTGCAATTGAACCCGGTAGGTGGCGCTGCGATCAGGTTCCACGAATTTTGTTATTATAGTTTGTCACCGAAACCATTCATCCGATTTACATGAAAATTTGTATTTAGGGGTTTTCGGGTTCGGTAGTTTCTATAACGTATTTATTTTATTCTAAATTGAACACCAGATGGCACTGCAGTAAAAATGTTTTCAAAATCTCGAAAAATTCCTAGCTGTACACAGCGTTGCCATATGTTTTTTTGAAAATCCTGTAATTTTCAAAAAAAAAACCCTGTATTTTTAGAGAAAATACTGCTCTTATAAAAGGACTAAAAACAAATATTTTAAAATTTTTTTATTATAACATTTTTAATATTTTATTTAGAGTAAGTTATAATTTAACAAAAATATCACTTTCTTATTAGGTATGTAATAAAATTAACAGAAATAGATTAAATAATAAGTTTTTAAAGCAATTCATTCGCAATGTTGAGATCATTGAACATATCGCACACTAAATACAAAATAGTCACAACTCAAAATTTACAAAATTGTAACTTTGTAATTTTAAACTATTTGTAGTGATCATATACATTAAATGTAGCACATCAAATAAATTTTTTACTAGAGTCTAAAAATTTAAAAATTAAGTTAAAACATTAAATAAACGACAATTTCCTTATCTTACCAGGTTTTGTTAAGTATTTGTCCATTTGTAATTTGCAAAAGACTATCGAAAAGAAATTAACAAAAACGATGACAGCAACAATGACAGGAAAAGCGCAGCCACATGATCAAATTTTTGAAATTATGTAAAAAGTAGTAGCACCTTTATTTGCTACTATTATATAAGTAAAGGGTGATTTTTTAAGAGCTTGATAACTTTTTTTTTAAAAAAAACGCATAAAATTTGCAAAATCTCATCGGTTCTTTATTTGAAACGTTAGATTGGTCCATGACATTTACTTTTTGAAGATAATTTCATTTAAATGTTGACCGCGGCTGCGTCTTAGGTGGTCCATTCGGAAAGTCCAATTTTGGGCAACTTTTTCGAGCATGAGCGATGAGGCTCATTTCTGGTTGAATGGCTACGTAAATAAGCAAAATTGCCGCATTTGGAGTGAAGAGCAACCAGAAGCCGTTCAAGAACTGGCCATGCATCCCGAAAAATGCACTGTTTGGTGTGGTTTGTACGCTGGTGGAATCATTGGACCGTATTTTTTCAAAGATGCTGTTGGACGCAACGTTACGGTGAATGGCGATCGCTATCGTTCGATGCTAACAAACTTTTTGTTGCCAAAAATGGAAGAACTGAACTTGGTTGACATGTGGTTTCAACAAGATGGCGCTACATGCCACACAGCTCGCGATTCTATGGCCATTTTGAGGGAAAACTTCGGAGAACAATTAATCTCAAGAAATGGACCGGTAAGTTGGCCACCAAGATCATGCGATTTGACGCCTTTAGACTATTTTTTGTGGGGCTACGTCAAGTCTAAAGTCTACAGAAATAAGCCAGCAACTATTCCAGCTTTGGAAGACAACATTTCCGAAGAAATTCGGGCTATTCCGGCCGAAATGCTCGAAAAAGTTGCCCAAAATTGGACTTTCCGAATGGACCACCTAAGACGCAGCCGCGGTCAACATTTAAATGAAATTATCTTCAAAAAGTAAATGTCATGGACCAATCTAACGTTTCAAATAAAGAACCGATGAGATTTTGCAAATTTTATGCGTTTTTTTTAAAAAAAAAGTTATCAAGCTCTTAAAAAATCACCCTTTACTTACATACACATAATTTATAAACATAAAATTTTTATTTTTTTTATTCAACGAAATTTAAAAAACTGGATTAAAAAAAAAACCTGCCCAAATCCTGGGAGAAATATGATCCTGTCTACCTGCTCAAAATACTGCCCAAAACAGGATTAACTGCCCATATGGTAACGCTGGCTGTACATCCGATTTGCGTGAACGTTTGTACATAGGAGTTTTCGGATACGGTGGGTATATTGGACTTTTTTTTCTGCGCTATCTTAAACAACAGATGGTGCTCTAGTAGAAATCACTTAAAAATCAAAAACCGCTCATCCGATTTAGATAAAAATTTGCATATCGGATATACAGGATTTGATTATCGAGTATGGAAAGGGCTTTGGCGTTATTTTTTTATTCTATCTCTAAAACCAGAGGGCGCTGTTGTACAAATTCCGAAAAAAACTCAAAACAACTCATCCGATAAGTATGATTTTTATAAGTGATTTTCAGGTGCGCTGAGCCTTTTGGCGCTATTCATTTTGCTATATCTTGAACCCCAGAGGGCGCTGTATTACAAAATCCAGTAAGGCGTAGCAAAGTACGCATCAACACATGCGCAAGTCAGTTGCGTCGTAAGTTGACGTTGTTTTGACAATTTAATTTCTATTTTCAATGCTTACTTAATTTTTGTCCAGTTTCCTTTCAAATTGCCAAAAATTCGTTTTTGCTCTGATTTTTTTCAAAAATGTGCAATCTATCGAACACAATATAAAACTTGAAAATATATTTTTGCAAGCGATCGGCGGCACTCACACACAAATCACGATTTTCCCAACTTTTTCTCATAATTTTCAGATGTTGAAGCTACATTCTGTTCATTTCGCCAAAGTTACCGGTTTGAAAGATGCACACAAAATTCCTTCTAAAGTTTGTGAAAAGTTTTTTCAAATTGACGAATGAAATCGAAAATTATTTATATCAACTCCCGCGTTAAGCCGGGTATTCAGCTAGTCTTCTATATAATTCTTATAATTCTTATATAATGGTAAAAGTCAAATGCTGCATGTTGTCGCATTCAGAACGGCTGAATCGATTTCGTTATTTTTTTTTTGTTGCATTTGTAGTTGCAAGGACAAGGTTTGCAAGAAAAAATACACACTAGATGGCGCTGGAGACAAGTTATTACTAAAAATCGTATTTATGTTCCTATTTGGCTCATATTCGAAATATATATTGGTAAGGGTAGGGGAAGTACTTTTCATACATTTCATACATTCATAGTTGATTTTCAAAATAAACGCTTTTTTCTGTCCCCGCTTTTTCCAGACCTTTCGCTCAAAAAACAAGCACAAAAATAAACTCAAAAATACTGTTGCAAATAAACACAATATATAAGAAATAAGGCAAAAATAATCTCTTACCTATTTCATAGAAAAGCAGTTGTCACTACTTTTACCTGTAGTTATTGAATGTAGAACAATATAAAAAAAAGAAAATTAAAAAAAAATATGCATTGATTTGCAATGGCGGTATCAGTTTTAAGGAGTTTTCGGTGTTTTTAATTCTTAAAGTTAACAAAGCAATTGGGCTATTCACAGTTTAAACGTAAATTAACAAAGCGTATTTATAGCATTTGTTATTTTGCAACCCTGTTATATATACTGTAGATAGGGCATAAAAATACGAGACACAAAAAACACGTCCAAGGGCTTACGTAAGTTGGCGTAAATATAAGAAATCGTAAATTAAACAGGCCTGCGTACTTAAACTGTGAATAGTGCAAATAACTTTTTTGCAGAATTTGTGTTGTCACCGCTTTGTGTCAGGAGCAGTGTGACCATAGTGGAATATTATATTCCACTTTGGCATATTTTACCTTCGGTAAGCATATTATATGTTTCAAAAATATGCAGCATGAAAAGTGAAATATTTTTTAAATTCCTATATTTTCCAGAATTCACAAAGATTGCCATAAAAAATTACTATTTGATTACTAAATGATTATTTTGTTGCTATCGACATTATATATTTTTCCTTTTCCAAATCACCTTGTAAAACGTATAATAAAGAGTTTGATTTTTAGTGTTTGAACATGGCTACATATAAAAAAAAAGTGCTGCAATTCCTACCAAATAATTAATAGCTTAATAAAGAAATTTAAGACTTCGAATTTCTGTGATAATAATACATGCAACAATTTAAGTATTGATCTCGATGATGTGCCTTAATTTTAATTTTGTGCATTGTATATCGCTAATTTTAATCCAAAAAACCATCAAATTTTTAATTATTCATAGGAGGAGCAAAAATAATTTGAAAAAGCACATATATTAGATTTAAACGTCGTCCCCTCTTCTTAATTTCGTTTAAAAAATATCAAATTTTTAATATTTTTCCAAAGAATGGCTTTAAAATCGGAAATATGTCCAATTTTAAAACGATTTTGGCTTCTCCTATACAAATTTAAATTGTTGTTACGGCTTTTTAGATATAAGGTGACGATATTTTCAAGAGAATATAATTCTTGATAAAACTACAAATGAATTGATATATGTATTTTTGTTAACATTTTATTAATGTAATTTTATTAGAATTAACTTATGTTTTATAAATTCTGATTGTTCAATTCTAAAGTCTGATAATAAGCAACAAATTGATGTTTTTAAATTTGTTTTTGTGTTTCGTTTATATCTATAATCAATTTTGTTTATATGTATGTTTTAAATTGAAAGTGGAATATTTTCGTGAAATATAAAAAGTGTAAGTGGAATTTTAGCATATATTTTTTTTAACAAAATGCATATTTCTACAAAAAACTTCTGGTCACACTGGTCAGGAGTGTTATGTTTTACTTTATTTGCTGTTATCTTTATTTTAGTTTCTGGTATGCCGTCAAGTGCATAACTGCAAAAAAAACACGATTTATCGATTTCAGTTTTACTAAATAAGAGACATTTTAAAATGTTTATTTAAATTTAATCAGCAGATTGTGGTAAGTATGGATTAATATGTCAAGAGTGTTGTCTATGATTTTGCGGTTTGAAGTATTTAAATAAAAAACACGTGTTTGTATTTGGTTGCTTAGTTTTTTACTGTTTATTATGTTTTGAGTTTTTAGTTTAGTTTTTAGTGCATCAACAAAACTATTAAGCAATCGTTAAAAGCCCTGAGTGTTGTTTCAACACCAATGTCAATGCCGCCGAGTTTTATTTATTTTTATTTTTATTTTAGTTACTAAACTTTTTTTTATATTTTTTTTATAAATTTTGGGTTTAAGACAAATAAATTATCAAATGCTATAATCATGCACTCTAGACAAAAATCGTATGCACTTTGATTTGTATGTGACTTTGGATTTTCCATTAACTTTCACAACAACGGCCATGCTTAAAGTTGAACGATATTGAAAGTGAAAAAATTAAAAAATGTCTTTGTCATATTCATATTTTTTGAAATCGACCCCCTTACTTAATACATAATGTGTAAAATCAGTAATCACTTCGCAGTATACATAAAAGCTTGAAAATAGTTGGCATGATTTTCCAGTATATTGAATGCAATTCTTTGAAAGAAAACCGGCAAAATGCGTACGGTTATCTAATTTAAATATGCCTACATACACAATTTCTGACCTCAAGTAAAAACTCACTTCATGCTACATGATTGTTGTCGTTCTAAATTTCCCAAAATCGAACTAATTTTGATTTCAGAGGAACTCAGAATCTTGCAACCGCCGCACAGTGTTGCGATTCATAAAAGCAAGCTAGATAGAGAAAATTATTTTGTTGATTTTTTTTTTTAGTTTTCCATGTTTTAGGTTAAGGAAAGTTAAAAGAAAAGTTAAAAGAAAAGTATTCCAGAAATTTTGAAAAAGTGGGCGTGGTAGCCCCCATACAACTTAAACACATTTTGCGCTATATCTTCGAAATTTAAACAACTACAACAACGAAATCAAAGGTAGACGTCATTTATATGTGTACAATTTCCAAAATTTAGACGCAATCGGACAAGTGGGCGTAGCAGCCTCCATACAACTTAAACACATTTTACGCTAAATCTTCGAAATGAAAAAAGCTACAACAACGAAATGAAAGGTAGACGCCAATTATATGACTACTAAACAATTTCTAATATTAAGACTTAATCGGACAAGTGGGCGTGGCAGCCCCCATACAACTTAAACTCATTTTGCGCTTTTTCTTCGAAATTAAAACAGCTACAACAACGAAATCAAATGTAGCCGCCAATTATATGACTACTAAATAATTTTTAAAATTTAGACGCAATCGGACAAATAGGCGTGGCAGCCCCAATACATCAAACACACATCCAATAATTGATTTGTATATAAATCATTTAAACAATTTTTGTAAAGACAAAATTCATTAGTATAATTCATAGTACCTCTTACTGACTGTGGCAAATTGTATAACAGACGCTTGTTATGCAGAACAAACCATTTAATATGCGATTTTCATGGAGGTTGCAATTATAACTATAATATTTTTAGCCTACAAAATACATTTTGTTTAAATATAAACAGAAAACGTATAACTATAGATTAAATATTTTTTGATGTACTATAAAACTAAAACACATACTATCGCGCTAACAACAAGTGGTCTACGCTTTCTGTCCAACTCTTAGTTCAGGAGTTAACAGTACGTTCAAAAAGTCCATAGGAAGACACATAGATGGCGTTACTTGATTTTTTCCATATGATTTTTATTTAGTACCAACCTTCAAACGATACGTATAAAAACTTGACAACAATCTGGCAATTGAATCGTGAGTTATAGCATTTTGTGTGCAACTATTGTTATTGAAAAAACTATTGCGTGATCTTACAGTCGACCAAAAACAGTAACGAATTGATTCTTCAGAGGAGTGTTTGGCGATGTTAAACCGCAATAAAATCGAATTCTATAGTCAATGTGTGACAATGGATGAAACATGGCTTCACTATTACACACCAGAATCCTAAAGATAGTCAGCTGAGTGGACAGCAGTCGACGAGCCGAATCCAAAGCGAGCAAAGATCCAACAGTCGGCTTGTAAGGTGATGGCGTCTGTATTTTGGGATGCGAAAGGAATTATATTTATCGACTATCTCCAAAAAGGAATCACCATCAACAGCGACTATTACTGTGCACTTTTGGATCGATTGAAGGCTGAAATCGCCAAGAAACAGCCACATTTGCAAAAGAAAAAAGTGTTGTTTCACCAAGATGCCAAAATTAAATGAATTGGGTTTCGAATTGCCTACCCACCCACCGATTTCTCCAGACTTAGCCCCCAGCGACTTTTTCCTGTTTTCAGATCTCGAGAGAATGCTTGCTGGAAGGAAATTCAAGTCCAATGATGAAGTAATCGCTGAAACAGAGGCCTATGTTAACGAGAAAGAGAAACGTTTCGAAAAGTTGGAAAATCGCTTAACTCGTTGTATCGCTCTCGAAGGCATCTATGTTAAATAATAAAATCGTGTTTTATCAAAATTTTGTTTTTTTCTTACTTATCCTACGGAATTATTGAATGACCTGTTATATAATTTTAAAAAAAGTGGGAAAACTCTGATGTTTTGAAGCAAAAAAAAAAAAAAAATTAATATGATGTGAAGTCACGAGAAGCCAATACTTTTTTTATTATAAAAGTAGACGTCATAACCAGGGCCGCATTAAGGCTAGATGACGCCCCGGGGTAGAGAAAATTTTGCCTTTTTTTTAATGTTTTCATTTCAAATTTTGGGAAAAACTGATGTATCAAAGCACTATTTGTTGAGTTTGAGCTTAATTTGTTAGTTATTTTTTAATTCTTATATTTCACCTATAATCTGCGTCTTAACATTTTGTAATACTTTTAGCGAGGGTAACGAAGATACGTGTTCTTCATATTTTTCAACTCTCTAATGCACCAAAAATCGGATAAGACTAATTTGGAAAAAAGAAAAACGAATCTGAAGTTCTTTTTAATTTTAATACTTCGTTAATTTGTTATAGGTGAAAATGTCGGCTCCGCCTAGAGGCGGACTTGGGCATGAACACAAAAAATAAATAAAAAGGTGTGATCTAGAAAACTGCTTGTATTTCTGATTTACAACCAGACATTTAACACATTCCCCCCCCCCCCGCTCCCCCTATTTATCAAGAAATTTACACCAATTACCTACTTGATCCAGCGAATATCATCTGATGGAGCATAATTATTATTGAAATGCAGATTACTTCGTTGCTCTTCGAATCATTGGCGAGCCATTCTTTGTCGTACAGGTTCCGAACAGTATTTTCCCCAAAAGGCACGAATACTCGGAAAGCGAAAAACCAACATCTTCTTGCAATTCAATTAGTATTTTATTTTATAACACTTAAGGGGACGTGACACCTTAAAAACTTTTTTTGAATGTATTAAGTTGCGTATAAGTTCAATAAAAAATTAGATATCATTTTGAAAAATTACATATATATTTTGAGGTACAAACACTACACAAAAAATTGGTTTTGAATTTTTTTTAATCACATATATGGCTACTGGAGTTTTTTAAAAAAATGAACTAGAAGAAAAAATGTTGGTGGATAAATAACAAAATGGCGGCATTTTTTCGAAAATGGCCAACTTTTGTGGGCCAAAATCGGCCAAAAAGTCAAAAACTATATTGCATTTCTTTTTGTCCGTAGTTCATTCCATGTATTTGCGGGCGTAAAACAACATAAATAATTTCAGTACTGTCGGTCGAGTAGTTTTTATTTTATCACGCCCGCAATAATTTTTCTTAACGTTTTTTTAAAAAAATTCCAGTAGCCACATATGTGATTAAAAAACTTCAAAAAAATTTTTTGTGTAGGTAGTGTTTTTGCCTCAAAATATATGTGTATGTTTTCAAAATTATATCTCAGTTATTTTTTTCAACTTATACACATTTTAAACAATTAAAAAAATTTTTTTTATGGTGCCACGTCCCCTTAATCAAAATTCATGTGCAATCAACAGTAAATGCCCAGGCCCATTTAGAGATGGGCTCAGGTAAAAGATTTTTGAACACCTTGCATTTTATTTTCCATATTTTTTTTCTACTTCAATTGAAAGAAAAACGATTTCCTAGTTAGCCGTATTTTTTTACTCTCATCTCACTTCAATTAATTTGTTTTTTAATTCATAAAAAAACAAGTTTTTTAAAAATGAATTCAGTTCGATAAAACATAACAAAATTTCAACGGCCAGTTCGATTTCCTGTTGCTTGGTCATTGTCAACGCTGGCCGCTGCCAAATTGGCGGAATGGAGATGACCACTCCTTTTCGCCTGCACAGCAGAACTAGTGAACTCAAATTTAGTGATTAAAATTTATCGGTCTGATGACAGAGAAGTGTGCGGATTTTTCGAACCGTCTACGAAAAATTCTCACTATTTTTGTAGTGCATTAATACAGTTTGTACTTAACCTTTGTACTTGCTGTTCACAGTCAAAGATAAAGTACTCTACGCTAGTCATAAAATTAGTATTGCCCGAATCAAAATATGAGTGACTTTCGGGACACCCTTTACATCGAAAAGTTACGATTAAAGTAAATGCAAAATATTTCGTTTTGATGCAGAACTTATATATTGCTCTTTCCTTCCAATAATATAAAAAGGAAACTTTTTAAATGAACGAGTTCTTTACAGAGTGTATCTTTGAAATCATTTGGATACTAAGATAATAAATTGTTTTTTTTTTAGTTCATTGATATAAATTTTGATAAAATTATTAAAAATACTAAAGAACTAATGTAACTGAAGGTCTTTGCTGGCGCAGAAGGAAATGCCCATCATTGCGTTAAGTGCAAAGGTTTAAAACTATAAAAAAAGTTTACAATTTATTATTGGTTTTTTAATTTAAGTTTTCGAGATCTATATTTTATTTTAAAAACTATTTAAACTATTATGTTGTCTTCAATTTTGGGCTTTTTTTTTTGGTTAAGTGGTTTTTTGAATTAAATTTTTAAAATAATTTATTTCAATTTTCCCGACGTTTCGACTATTATTTGAAAACGGGTAAATTCAACGAAAACAATTTTTATTGTAATTCATTCAAGTTTGATAATAATTTATCTCAGAAAAGTGGTTTGTCCTTAAGAGATATACATTTTTTGCTTAGACAGTACCATCTTATCAGGGCTCTAACCTTATTTAACCCATTAATGACAACGTATAATATATCATACGAAGAAAGTGTTGACACGTAAAAAATCCTAGCGCGGGATAGATTAGAGATATTGTGCCAAAAAATGGGTCAAAACAAAAAAAATATGTAACAGTCTAATTTTCCGCGGCTTACCTTTAGTTTGACAGGTGAACCATCACAGGTAAAAATCTGAGTTTTTTTGTGTCGAAAATTGCTCAGGAAAAGTGCTGCCAAAAATAGGAAAACGGAAAAAACAGAAAACGCGCACCTTTTTCAGGTAGCCTAAGGTGTCTTCTATGGAAGTAAAAAAACCAACAGCGATTTTACGACATTCCTGGAAATTTCACCTGTAACCTTACCCATGTCATATTTCAGGTGTGTGCTCAGGTAACATTTTTTTTATTTTTTCTATCAACTTTTATTGTTCCCCAGACACATATTACAGAACTGCATCAAAAGCGTACGAGCCGTTCAATGGGCTGGCTTTAATGGGTTAAGGAAAGTTTTATTTACACATAGTTTGCGCTCGAAACGTAGCCACCCAAAAGTTTTTCGAAGCCGAATCTAAAGTTATTTAGGGGATTCAAGTCACTGCGTATCATCTGCGTATATGAACTTTACGAAACGATTTGCGTAAAACTTTACACGCACCAAATTTGATGCGTATTGCATATAATACGACTGTGTGCTCATGTCAATCCAATATACGCAAAGTACGCAAAACGCAAACCTACGCAGCGACTTGAATCCTTTTATTAATTTTTTTTTTAAAGCTACGAAATTGTCAACCATCTTTAAGATTTTGCGGCCGCCAAAACTGTTCCGCACATTTTTGAAATTCATTACCCTAATATTTTATTAAATAAGACTTTATATTAAGTCAGAAAGACCAAATTAATTAATTGCATTACTTCATTGATTAATTTTTTTAACTACCGCCACTGACATTCCTATGTTAAAGTAAACTTTTTGTAACTTAAAACGTAATCAATTGCTTGAGTTTTCTACATTATTTTGTTCATAGCATGTGAGCGAAGATTTTGCTGGTTAGTTTGCGTCAAACATTTGGCCACAAAAAAAAATGTAGAGCACGCATCAAGCAAGTTTATTGATTTGTTTTCAACTTTTATAAACTAGTTACGAAAATACTAGTTCAGCCTTAAAAATTTTGCCGCCCCTAAAATGTTGCCGCCGTAGGCCGGCATAGTAAAGAAGATATTATCAACATTACAATTACAACACAATACTTATAATTATAAAATTTTTACTACAAATCTATGACAAAGTAGTTACGCAGAAATATTAGAGTTAAATCATTTGTAAAATATTAGTAGGAAAACATTATAATACCGTTTTACAAATTATTTTTTTTATAAATATTAGTTTTTGTTTATTTATAAATTTTGCCGCCTCTACTATTTTGCCGCCCGGGGGCAGTTGCCTACCCTTGTCCCCTGCTTAATGCGGCTTTGGTCATAACCTTATGAATATAAAAATTTGAAGGCAGAGACAAAGCTAGGTTTTTTAAAAATATGTAAAAATAAAAAATTTTAAGCTCTAAAAATAAAATTTGTTTTAAATATAGAAAAAAGATACAAATAATAGATAAAATATTTTTGATGTACAAAAGCCTGTATGATACTTAATTAAATTAATCATTGAAAATTATAACTAGAGCATTTCAAATAGCACGAATGCATGGATTCAATTGGTGCGAGTGAGTACGCATATGGTACGAATTGGAGAAAAATTTGTAGGACCGACTGTATTTTCTTTGCATTTTTTTTTGCCGTTTCTTTCAATTCGTTCTTCGTTAAGTTTCGATCAAATATTTACTGTGCTGTTAATAATTAATTTGACATTTTTAGAGTAAACAAAACTATTTAATATAAATGTATGCTGAATTGGAAGTGATGTGTGTAGCTAATATTAATTTATTTAATGCAGCAGCTCTTAAAAACACCAGATATAAAAAAACTAACAACGTTTATCCTTTTCTTACAAAATATGTCTGTCCTGCCAACGCGCCACTTGTTTTCAAATTTTAAAATTGGACAAAAAAAAAAAATAAAGTATACGGGCATAAGAAAATAATAAATATTCTGTAGCGTTTACCCGAAGTGGTCTACGGTGTTTTGTGCTGCTGTTTGTTCAGGAGCTATTCCATCTTGAATGTTGTTGTTATGTGTGCTAAGTGCATGCTCCACTTACAAACATCGACAATATTTGTTGTTGTTTTTGCGGGTAAGAGAAAAACTGGAATTTGAGAGACCTTCTATTTCATCAAAAAATTCCAAGCAACAAAACAATTTGGAAAACTGGCAGAAAACAGGTTTTGAACAGAAAAAAAAGAAAGAATGCTGCCTTCAACCTTGCCAAACAGAAAACTACACATACCGTGGACCTTTGATTGCATTGATAACGGTTGTTTTTCTCTTCTACAGGCATGCCATAATCTGTCAAAAACAGCTGTTCCTACACTCTAAAAAATAAATACAAATTTACTGTAACTATAATAGTAATTTTTTGTTTAAAATTCAACTGGAGTGTAATTCACTGCAAGTTTTATTGCAAATTTTTAATGTTTAAAATTATACACAAAGTTTAGTAAAATTAAGCAACATATGTTGAATTTTGTTGCAATATTAATATTAAACTTTTTTTTTAACATACTTTTCATTGCCAATAGACATATGTATGTGTGTTGAATTTTCAACATCAATTGTATAATTGCATCATATTCTCATTCACGTTTGGTTATGAGCAAGTAAGAAGCTTATTATTCAGTCCGGTACACGCTTCTCTAACTACAAAAATTGTGTTAAATAACGTACCTTAATTTAAAGTTAAGATTGTAAATATTTTTTGCTGTAATGTAGTCAATATTTATATAGGAATGTGAGTGTGAGAGTGCCTAATACATTTTTCAAAATTAATTTTAAGAATGCTTTGTTTTATTTCTGTTTTATTTCTATAACTCTAACGATAAATTGATACAGCTTCTTGGTGCAACGGACTTGAAAATTTTTCTTTTTTTTTTATTCAGATTTGTGTGTTTTATTAAAATTAAATCAATCATACAATTAGTTGAAGCTTACTTCAGTTTTAATTGCCAAACACATGTTGAATATAAGTAAATAGCAGTAGTAAATTTTATATTACTACATTATTGTAGTCAAAGTAAGCAAAAGTTAAACTAATGTTTAAGTTTACTATAATACATATATTAAAGCTTAAATATTACCATATATTTTAAGAAAAATTAAACACTAACTGTTGAATTTTTCTACATACCAATAGTAAACAACAAATGTTGAACTTTATAAAGGTGTGTAAATTTACTACAGTTATAGTAGCTAAACTGTTGCGTTGCCTACAACTATTGCAGTAAATTTCAACAAAAACTTTTTAGGGTGTATAACACAGCTTAGAGTAAAGCAAATGAACATACAAACATTGGCTGCATTCTTCGGAAAATTTGCTACGTAGCTGATGAACAACTTCCGGGCTGGCTGAATGGTATGTAGCATAAAGCGCTCACACAACATATTTCCTGAGCGGTCCATTTTAGGAAGCTAAAATATTTTATGCTACTCCGCTACCTGAGCGCTCTTTCGGATAGAGTGCAGACATTATCTATATATAAATAGTCGAAGGCAAACAGTTCAGTACCATTTTCTCCTGTGGTTCTCAACCGATTTTGATGATTTTATTTTTAAATGAATCAGAGTATGGAGAATCACCCACGGGTTTTTAAAGAAAAATGCTAGGTGGAATACCTGGCGTTGCTCGGGGGTGGTATGGAATTCAGGGTGTTTCACATCCGATTTTGGTGACTTTTTAAATGAATCAGAGTAGGGAGAAGGAATGCACCGAATAGTTTTTAAAGAAAAATGCTAGCTGGAATACCCGGCGTCGCTCGGGTATGGTATTGCGGAAAGGTCGAATTTCGACCACTGGCGTATTATAGTAAAAATTATTGTACATTTAAATAAATAAAAAAATTGAATTTCATGAAAGTGGTGAAAAAATTGAGTGTTACTTGTGCGCAAAAGTTGTTCAGTCTGTACTGTTAAATTTTATGCAGTGCTTAAAAACGAAATTCACCAATGAAAATATGTAATGTTTAATTTCGGTAAGTGCTAAGGTTGTTCTATTGCTGCACTTTAACATTTTTAACAATTTTAGTGTTTTCACTAATGAACACTTACACCTTCGTTTTAATAATAGTTTTTTTATTTACAATGAAACAAAACATGGTAAATATTTGTGCGTGAATAAGCAAATGCTTGGTAAATTGCAAACTCTGAAAAATAGGCAATGGCCAAATGTGATCGCTCTCTTCCTTGCCATGATATAATTATACCTGCTGCTGAGATGCTGCACTTAACGTTTTCAACTAAATAACATGAAATTAACATACTACTTGCCTTCCACTAATAATAACTCACTTTTATTGCAATGCTCACAATTAATAGTAAAATATAATAGGAAATATTTTGTAAGCAAATGTTTGCTTCTTTGCAAACTCTGAAACATAAACGATGGCGAAAACATAATCAATATGCTTGTTTGGAACTCGTGTAGCCAATGAGTATATATTAAGAAGAGAATTTTTCTCGCCCTGGAGTTTTAACTCATTGCAAATGTAGCAAGAAAATCAGAGTATTGCGAATTATTTTCGAAATTTTATCTTCAAAAACATCGCTGTCGGTATTTGTGCAGTTTTCCTGCACAATGTTTACGTTTTTGACTAGGCTTGCTTGCATGGATTTATTTCAATATGCAAACTATTTATGCCAGTTTCAGGTATTTGTATCTATGAAAATATTAAATGATTTTTTTCAATATTTCTATGCATATGAATATTTTTGAAGTCAAATAAAAAATTTTTCATGTAATCCAATTTATGATATTTTCGAATAAATTGGATAAATTAATTTTTCAGTACGATGTTAAATGTTTTATCTGCTTTTGCTTGCATAGCTTTATTTCAATTTCCCAATTTGATATTTGTAAGTTTCAAAGGTTGAAGTATGAAATTGGGAAAGGTTGAAGAAGTTGAAGTATGAAAATATAAAATGTTATTTTTTAAATTTTTTGCATATCTGAATTTAATCGAATTTATTGTATTTTCAAATAAATTGGAATAAATGACATTTTTTCACCAGATTTTTTGCCTGACTTGCTTGTTGTATGCATTTTTTCAATATGCCAATTAGGTATTTGCAAGATTCAGGCATTTGTATTTTTTCAATATTTCTTTGTAATAATTCGTTTTTTTTTTAGGTCAAACAGAAAATGTTGCTGAATAGAAATACAAAATTTGTTTAATTTTCAATAAATTGGAATAAATGTGGGAAATGCATTAACTTAGGTGTAAAATTTCGTTTGTAATAACTGAATAACTTAAGCAGCAAATTTTTAAAATAGTAAACTGCCAGCCAGGTTTGAACCTGGGCATTTTTTTTCATAAATTTTATAAACACAGAAATTTATAACATAAAAAATTATGAAAAAATACAAGTCTTTTACATAAAGACATAAAATTTATGAAAAAAATATTCGCTTAAGTGACGAAATAACAAGAGAAGATTAATAAAAAATCATTTTCTTAAAAACAATTTTTTTATATTAAAAAGGAGGTTTCGTTATGCACGCGAAACAAATTTGAAAAAAAAATCAAAATAAGCGAATCCGAGAATTTTTGGGGTAGACAAAATTATTTATACAAAAAACAGACACTAAATAACATAATAGAACAAAATTTCATAGTCCAAATTTTTTCATAGTCCAAATAGTAAAATTAATGAAAAAAAACTAGAAGTCTTTTTTTTCATACACATCGTATACAATCGAAACGAATAGTCGATCAAGTTTCTTATATGAAAATGCCTTTCCGAAAAATTCTCGTATTCGTTTCAACATGTTCAACAACTGCAATAGCCGAATGGGTAAGGTGCTGGACTAGCATTCAGATGACGTGGTCTCGATTCTTGACATTGTAAGCTTAAAATTTATACTTTCAACATGTAGAGTTTTTACGTCAATATAATAATTTATATAACTTATAATTGGTTATTAATAACTTATCATTGGTTATTAGAAACATCGAAAATTTATCTTTTGTTTATTTTGTACACATAAAAAAGTTTATTTTGATTTTAAACGATTAGGCTATTCACAGTTTAAACGTATATTTACAAAGAGTATTTATAGCATTGGTGGCGCAGTGGGTAGAGTATGTGGCCCATACGCCAAAGAACCCTGGTTCGAATCCCACCAGACACAGAACGTTTTTTCAATTGAATTAATTTTTCTGTTCCATCACATCTCTGCGACGTCACCTCTCTGCAGACAATGGCAAACCTCAGAGAGTAAAAACTGCCATGAAAAGACTTCGGAGTCGGCATAAAACATGTAGGTCCAGTTCTCGATCATTTGTGGTCAAACATTTCGAAGCACATTTGATCATGAGATGCTCGGTTAAAGTCCTTTCAAGGGCTGAAATGGCTATATCTTTTCTTATTTATAGCATTTGATATTTTTGAAACTGTGAGCACCTCGGTATGTGACTGTCGTATGTTTGTAGTAAGTTTTTGATTTCAAAACAAAATTTGAAGCTCAAAAAAAAAAAATTTTCAATGAAATTGTCAATATATGAAAATCCGCTGACAATTTTTATCTAAATTTATTATTTTTGAGCTTCAAATTTTGTTTTGAAAAACATAAAAAACAAAAAAAAGGCATAAAAATACGAGGCACAAAAAACACGTCCAAGGGCTACTCTTGTTTACGCGTGTCTGCGTATTGGCGTTTGCATGGAAAACAACAATAAAGCAAAATACGCTTGCATAAGTTGGAGTAAGCAACGAACATAATAAATGCCACGCATTTCCAAAACGATCCGATTGTTCCAAAAATCTAGCTTGAAAATTCAATAAATTCGAGTTAATTCAGATAATTAAAAACATTGAAAAAATAACATTTCATATTTCCATACTTTAATTTGTCAATTAAATACCTGCAAGTTAGTTCAAAACCTTTGAATAAATAAACTTTCAATAAACTTTCAAGTAATGGTTTATTGTCAAAATTAACTTAATGTATCTTTTAATGTAAAGTAAGTTTTTGGTTAATTGTTTTTGAAAAATTGTTCATATATGTTTTTGTAGATAAAAATTAAAAAATCTTTCCTGAAGATGTCGCCAAGAAAGTGACGAAACGTCGGGTAAAAATTGAATTTTTATTTTTAATATTTAAAAATTTGCAATTAAAAAGAAATGGCCAAACAACTCCATTGAACTTAAATAAATATATTCAAACTAAAATTGGCCCAAAAAAATTAAAATAAACTTTCAATTACACCTTTAAGCCTTTAAACGTTTAAATTGCAAATATCTAATTGGGAAGTTGAAATAAATGCATGCACGCAAAAATCTTAACATTATGCGAAAACAAATATTTCCTTAACACGATCTTTTGTGCGTATTTAAATTTGTTTAAGAAAATTTTGATTAATTTTCTCAAAATTGCTGTTATTTGTTATTAAGAAACAAATTATTCAATTGGCCACAGATTGGAAACAAACTGTACGAAAAAACAAACCCTACAGCTGCGTAAGCAAACAGTTTCACTTTCTCCTTACGTTTGGCTCTTTGCTACAAACAGAAATGCGTAAAACTATTGCGTTGGTGTTATACGAACACAACATGTATTTCGTTTTTTTGATTTTGTTGCCACGATCGCAAACACAACAAGAAACAAATGTTGCCTTCGTTTTACTACAGAAATTCTAAAAGATTTATAAGTTTTGAGCAGTTTTTTTTTTAAACGAATGTAATCAATTAAAACTCTAGTTATTTTTAAGTTAAAATTTATTGATAAGAAAAATTTTTTTTCATTAGAAGTAAAAAATTACTTACTTAGGTGGCCGTAACAACCCGTGTCTGGGGTTCGACCGACTTCATCAGCTCCCGCCAGGCGCCTCTGTTTTGCGCGCGCACCACACCAAGTGCGGTTAGGGCTTCCTCAGCCTGGTCCATCCATCAGAGGCATGGTCTCCCTTTTGTTTTTATCCGCCAGTTGGATAATGGCACCTCCCTATAAAGGGTCCGGACATTCCAGGTGCATATCCGTAAATCATTGTCCGTTTTCGTTTGCGGTGGTCGTCAACGTAATTGGGGTTCTTATCCGAGGCCGGTTTAGTTTTCATTGGGCAGTAGTAATGTGGCGGGACCCAAACCCTACGCACATTCCATGTTTAAGGTATATGGAGCGACCCGCTGCTCAAATTAGCCGTCAAACTGACGGATGCCAGTTTGCCGTTGCCCAGGGAACACCACTTGGAGGTTTGAGTCGACTTGAGACGATTTCGACATGGATAATGCTGGCCTCGACAGGTTGAGGCGGTCAAACACGTTGCCATGTGAAGGTTCGCCCCCTGTTCCCCGAAGTAAAAAATTAGGAACATAAAAAAGCAGCATTAAAGAATTCATTGTTTAGGGTAAAAATAACACGTAAGTGTAAGTATTTCAAGTTATTCATAATTGAAATCTCCATTTACTCTAACTAAAAAAATGTATTCTAAATTGGACGGAAAAAGCCTGCTTCGTTGATCCAAAAATTTATATTTAAACGATGAGAAAAATCGCTGTCTGTAATTCAGTGTACTTATTTTTTTTAAAATTCGAACAAAAAATATTTTTCGACTTTTGTCCGCAGCGACACCGTGTGCCGCCAGCAACATGAAAAAGATCGCTTAAGATATTTTTCTTTCATTGTTTTTGTGTCTGTGATTCAAAAGCATAACAGTGAGAGGAAGTGTTTTCAACTTCAAAAACAAAATATTGCATTTTTCTGCTCTCTCCATCAGTGAGCGAAAAAAAACAACAAAAATACTTGTGGTCTTAAGAAGAAACAAAAACACCACAAAAATACTTTTCTCTAGAGTTTGTTTGCGATCCCTGGTTGTAGCAGACTCAAACCCAGGTTCAAACCGTGCTTGCAGCGCACTATTTTTCGTATTTTTTTTTTTTTATTTTAAAATTTACTGCTTAAGTTATTCTGTTATTATAAACGAAATTTTACACCTAAGTTAATACATTTCCCACATTTATTCCAATTTATTAAAAAAGAAAAAAAAATTTGGTATTTCCATTCAGAAACATTTTCTATTTGACCTGAAAAAAATAAATTTACATAGAAATATTGAAAAATACAAATACCTGAATCTTGCAAATATCTAATTGGCATATTGAAATAAATGCATACAACAAGAAAACCGGGCAAAAAATGTAGTGAAAAAATTATATTTATTCCAATTTATTTGAAAATACAATAAATTCGATTAAATTCAGATAATTCAAATCATTGAAATAAATAACATTTCGCATTTTAATACTTCAACTTCTCAATTCAATACCTGCTACCCGATCGAAATAAATCCATGCAAGCAAAAGCAGCTAAAAAATTTTCATGTATCCAACTTATTGGAAAATATTAAATTAGATAAAATGAAAAATTTTCTATTATATTTTTTTTTTTTTTAATTTTTTTTTCCTATTTGACCTAAAAAAAATTAGCATAAAAATATTGAAAAACTAGTAAGGAATGGAGCTTCGGCACGGTACCGAAGCTAAAATACCCCCCGCGGCCGAATTGAGGTATATTCGAAGTCTTTTTTATACACGGCTAAAATGTTTATATATTGTCTGCAAAAATATTTGTGTCATACGCTTGATTTTATTTTACCCTTAGCTGTCACATAGAGTAATTTGTAGACTGCTAAAGAATATATGTGTAAAATCTGATTGGTATGTGGCAATTCATACCAACGGCTTAAAACAATTTCGTTTAAAATTAAAATACCACGCCCCGTTCAATTCGATCCATTTTTCTAGACTACTGACTGCTCATTATTCCAAAGAATATCGAAAATTTGGAAGAAGTTGGACAAAGGCTATAGAAGGAGTTTGATTTATGTTTAAGTGGCACGCCCCTGTCTAATTCCGACCAATTTTGAGATTACTCACTGCTCATTGTTCCAAAGGATATATTTGCAAAATTTGATTGAAATCAGAAAAACGGTGTAGAAGGAGTTCGATTAGAATTAAAAGTGACACGACCCTTGTCCAATCGCACCCACTTTTGTAAGCTTATAACTTTTAATTATACTAAAGAACATATGTGCAAAATTTAGTCGAAATCGGAGAAACGGTGTAGATGGAAATAGATTAAAAATAAAGTGCCATGCTTCCTATGTAATACGGCCAACTTTTATAAACTAATAACTGATCCTTATGCCAAATATTATGTGTGCAAAATTTGGTTTAAGTCTGACAAACGGTGTAGAGGGAGTTCAATGAGAGTTATATTGACACGTCCCTTGTCCAATCCCACCCACTTTTGTAGGCTTAAAACCTCTCATTATGCTCAAGAATATATGTAACAAATTTGGTTGAAATCGGACAAACGGAGTAGATAGAGCTAGTTTAAAAATAAAGTGCCCCGCCCCCTGTCTTGTGCTGCCAGTTTTATAAACTTACTTGTAAGATTGATCAAATTACCAAAGATAATATGTGCAAAATTTTCTGGATGTCTGACACACGGTGTTGAAAAAGTTCGGTTTAAAGTAAGATGCCACGCCCACTTTCAAAGCCTAAGGACTTAATATTACACCACATGTGTATATAGAATATATGTGCAAAATTTGGTATGTGTTGGATAAACGAAGTGGTTGGAGTTTGGAAAAAGAAAGTTTTTCTATTTTGATTACGTCACTTTATATGGGAGGTAGGCGTGCCTTTCATCCGATTTTTCCAAATATCATAGTAATGGTCAACATTAAATATCAGAGCCTATGTGAAAAATTTAAAGACCTTTCTTTAATTTGAACAGCTTTTTCAGAGATTTTACGGTTAATATAAAGCCACTTTGTATGGGTGGTAGGCGTGGTTTTCGTCAGATATTTCCAAATTTCATTGCTATGATTTATATTCACGATCAAACCTTACGTGCAAAATTTCAAGGCATTTCATTAATTTTTGTGGATTTTGAAGAGATTTTACTGTTAAAATAAAGTCACTTTATATGGGAGGTAGGCGTGGTTTTCATTCGATTTTTCCAAATTTCATAGTGAGGATTTACATTGAATATCAAAGCATACGTGTCAAATTTTAAGACATTTCTTTAATTTTGTGGATTTTTAAGAGACCTTACGTTTAAAATAAAGCCACTTTGTATGGGAAGTGGGCGTGGTTTTCATTCGATTTTGCCATATATCATAGATATGGATTATATTAAATATAAAAGCTTATGTGCAACATTTTAAGACATTTCTTTAATTTTTGTGGATTTTTAAGATTTTACATTTAAAAGAAAGACAATTTGTATTTGATTAGAGATTTTACTGTTAAAATAAAGTCACTTTATATGGGAGGTAGGCGTGGTTGTCATCCGATTTTTTCCAATTTCAGAGCCAGGACTCAGATTAAAAATCAAAGCTTAAGTGCCAAATTGCAAGGCATTTCTTTAATTTTTGTGGATTTTAAAAACATTTTACAGTTAAAATAAAGTCACTTTGTATAGGAGGTAGGCGTGGTTTTCATCCGATTTGGCCCATTTTCGAACTTGAACAAATATACAAAAATAAACTTATGTTTTGAATTTCATCGCGATATCTTTAAAATTACGGCTGTAATCGTGTCGACAGACGGACAGACAGACGGACACACGGAAATTGACTCAGGAGGTGATGCTGATCAAAAATATATATATTTTTCTATACCTGCCACTCCTCTTTCTTGGCGTTACAAACGGAATGACAAAGTTAATATAACCCTTACGCAGTACGCGTTGAGGTATAAAGATCATATCATATTTTCATACAAATACCTGAATCTTGCAAATATCTGGCATATTGAAATAAATCCATGCAAGCAGGTCTAGTCAAAAACGTAGTATATACAATCTGAAAATTTCGGCAGTGAAGAGGAAAAAAACTATTTTTTGATTTTGCTTAAAATTTCAAAAAGTGATCATTTATTTATTTAAAACTGAGGAAAAAAAGATAAAGATGCGTTTTTGCGTTTTTTGTCTTTAATTCAGTGTCGGGCAAAATTGAAAAACCTATTCACATGTGATTGAGCTAGATTTGCTGCCGACGTCAATGTTTTCACATGTACACAATAAAAATTTCGTGTGGCGTACGAACAGTAGCCGAGTTATGACTTTGGTTCGTGCTTATGAGAAGCTGTGAGCTTAATTTTGCTATTCAAATCATGTCAGTTGACGTTAAGCATTCAAGAAGGCAAGAACTCGCTTCTGCTCGCTTCGCAATTACAGAGAGAAAAATGTTTAATGATAAATGGATGCTAGATTTCTTTTTTATAGAAAATACAAACGCTGTAGCGCAATGTCTTATATGCGAACGCACTGTTTCTCGTTCCGTATTGATGTATGTGCAAAGGCATTACTCGGTTTGTCACGCACAATTCAATTTAATTTTAGGAGAAGAACGAAAACTAAAGCTTTTCGAATTAAAAGCTAAATATTTTTTAAGGTTTATTGCTGATGATTTTAATCAAAATATAAATAATTCTTATATTCATCATAATATTTCTTCATTACAATTTAAAAAGGCATCCTATGCTGTGTCATTGGCCTTGGCAAAAAAATGCCGACCGTATGAAGATGGTATGTTTTTTAAAGAATTAAGTCAGGTTGTTTTCAGTTTTTTTGGGGAGCAAGGAAATGAAATGCAACAAATTGTAGAACAAATACGTTTATCCAGACGAACAATAACTCGCCGAACGGAAGTTATTTGTAAATATTTATATTTTACCACTAAGCAAAGGTTATTAAACTGCAAATTTTTTTCTATATGTCTTGACGAGAGCACGGACATAAATAACTTAAGCGTATTAATCATATGTGTTAAGTCAGTTGATGAAAACTTACAAACAACAGAGGAAATACTCTCCGTTGTTTCAATGCATGGGCATGTTACAGGCGAAAACCTCTTTAAAATACTACAACAAAATGTTTTTTCACTTTTTAACAAAAAAAAGTTGACTGCGATTTGTACTGATGGAGCCAGAGTGATGACTGGAAAAAATCAAGGGCTGATAGGTTGGTTAATGAAAAATAATATAAAAAGTCCAGCTTTTCATTGCATTATCCATCAGCAGTCGCTTTTTTCGAAAGAGTTAAACCTTTCCTATGTAATGGAAATAGCCATCAAAATTATTAATGCAATTCGAGGGGGGCATAATGCACTACGGCACAGAAAATTTAAAGATTTTCTCGATGAACTTGATGCCGAGTTTGGTGATTTAATTTTGTTCACAGAGGTTCGTTGGCTTAGCCGTGGTAGGAGCTTGCAACGCCTTTTTGATTTGAGGAATGAAGTTTTACTGTTTTTGGAACAAAATTTCTTTTCAAAATCGGATGATTTAATTTCAAATCTTAAGAATAAAGATTTTTTATTAGACTTAGCCTTTTTATGCGACCTTACTCTTTTATTAAATCAATTAAATCTGTCACTACAGGGTAAAAACAGACATATTTTTGAGCTAGTGCCTATTGTAGAACACTTTGAGCGCAAACTAAATATTTTAATAATTCAATTAAAAAATAATGATCTGTCCAATTTGGATAAAACCAGGATAATATGGTCAGATAATTTAAATTTCAATAAATTAATAGACTATACAAGGATTGTTGAAGAGTTATTAATAAATTATAACAAAAGATTTCAAGATTTTCAGATAATTAAAACCGCAATTGAATTGCATAATAATCCTTTAATTTGCAAAATTAACGACCAACCAACAGAAATACACGCATAGCTAACAATGCTGCGCAATGATATAAGCCTTCCCTTGGAAATGGGTCAACATTTTTGGAAACAGGTAAGAGAGGAAACATATCCAAATATTAAACATGAAATCTTCAAAATATATTCTATGTTCAGTTCCTCATACGATTGCGAGGTTGGATTTTCAACCCTCAAAATTATCCAACATAAATTTAGAAACCGTTTATCAGATGAACATATCTCAGATTTAATGCGCATTAAAAGTTATGAAGGCAACATAAATATAGACGATATAATAGAATTTGAAAAGTTACTATAAAAATAATAATAATAATAATAATAATAATAATAATGATAATGATAATAATAATTATACTTATAATAATAATAATAATAATAATAATAATGATAATGATGATGATGATGATGATGATGATGATGATGATGATGATGATGATGATGATGATAATGATGATGATGATGATGATGATGATGATGATGATGATGATGATGATGATGATGATGATGATGATGATGATGATGATAATAAAATAATAAATAATAATAATAATGATAAATAATAATAATAATAATAATAATGATAATAATAATAATAATAATAATAATGATAATGATAACAATAATAATGATAATGATAATAATAATGATAATAATAATTATAATAATGATAATAATAATAATTAAAATAATAAAAAATGATAATAATAATTATAATTATAAATCATAATAATTACAATTATATAAATAAAACATAAAAAAAATGCATTTTATTTACAGTGTAAATAAAACCAGCGCTGTCGCTCTCTCATGGACACAGACACAAGCTTGCATGTTTATGTATTGTTTTGCCCGACACTGCTTTAATTCAATTATATGTGATTACAGTTTTTAGCCTAAAATTAAAATTTGTAAATGAAGTCATTTATACATACTTTGTGAGTCTGCTGTGGGATAAATTTTAAAAAGAAATTAATTTTGTTTGATAGTTTTAGAAATTTCTGAATAATTATATTTTCAATATGAATTTAATTTTTTAAATCCAGTCTGTATTTCAAAAGATATTCAACATTAAACATTGCGTTTTTAGTGATATTAAATTTACTGAAATTGAAAAACCGGAAATTATTTTCCAACCTTGAGAGTGAATAGCTCCAAAAACCATTTTTTATTTTTTTTTTTTTAATTTTTTATATGTTAATTATTAACTTAATTAAAAAATATGTTGAAAAGATAGATGTTCGATTTTGCGTTGTTTTATTTTTACGTCATTTTTCGTAAAGGGTATTTTTGGGTAATTTTTGGTAAAATTTAAATAAAAATCACGTTATTTCATTTTGTTAAAAATTTTTTAAGCTTAAAGGAGTAATGTTTATACAGAAATAAGTATTTTTTTGAATTTTTAATTCTTTGGGTATTAACGCAAGAAAAAATTTGTTCGTAGAACCTACTCCCGAACATGTCATCTGAAAAGATGTGGTCCGTAAGCGTAGAATTATCGGAAGGAGTTGAGATAATTACATGAAACTTGGTACACATGTTCATATGCACCCAAATTCCTGGACAAATGATAATTTTTTTTTAAAACAGTTAAAACAGTAATGCAAAAGAACACGCCCACCTCCCATACAACCCACAACAGTGTAAATGCTATACGATGGCTTTTAATTCAGGTGCATACATAAGATTTGGTATGTGTAAAAGTTGCATCGAAACTGCGAAATATGCAAAAAATAGGCGTAGTCCGCCCACAAATACGACCACATCCAATACAACCCTCAACGTTTAAAGCTATTATAGGTGTTATATAGTATATGAGTTAGAGAGAGAACATTTTAAATGAGAGTATATATGATCGAATCAAGTTTTGTACCAAAAAATTCGCTCACTTAAAACATGCGTAAAATTGGGTACAGTTATTTCCAAGTTGGTCTAACCCGTACTTATTTATTCGAAATAGAGCCCCATTAAATATTAATATTACAAACTTTTTGAATGCACACGACGCGAACTATTTTTGATATCAGTTTTTCTGATTGTCAAAAATATATGGTTTATGCCGTTATCTTTAAAATAAACAAAAGTGTTTTTACCTAATTAAATCAAAGCCTTTCAAAGTTATATTTATCAAAAAGTGCAGTGAAGTTAACCAGTTTTAAAATATGAAAGGTGACAAATTTCTCACATTGAGTGAATTAATGTTTTAGAAATGACACCACCATTTTTGATTGATTGATTGATTTTACAAGTAAAAATCAATTATCATTAATTGTTTAAGTAATGATACTCTTAACAAAGTGCACTTAATTGTTTTTAAATTTAATCAAAAATTTAAAGCCGTGCATCGAAAACCATCTGCATTCGAAACAAAACATCATGATTGGCTCCAATCTCCTCTTATTTGTTTTACTGAAAGGTTAGATGATGTAAGTTCATTCGCGTTTTAGTAATTTAACTCAGATTCTCCTGGAACAGCAAGTTGGCTTCTTCAGATTTTAACTTTAGGGCTCTGGAGAATTCGAGTTAAAGTAAACTTGAAATATTTTATCTATAGTTAATTACATAAATTCATAGGACCCAGTATCAGTAGAGGCATACGGAATATATCAGACACACAAGATACTCCTACTTTTAGAAAAACTGAAACCAAAGGGCGTTAGAAACCCAGTGAAAGTCGACAAATCAGTGTCTGACACCATTTCAAGCACTTGGCCTATATTATGACTTCAAATTATGGGTAAGGCGTTATAGAATATTGCGTTCGGTTGTAAACAGTCTTCATCCTGAATGTGTTCCTGATTGCAAAATAATTGAAACACACAAAAACGACCTTATACCAAAGCCTATTATAGTTTCAGAAGTATCAGCTGAAGTAAGAATGCAGGACTTGCTTAATCAAACTGCTTCAAGTTTATTAAAAATACTTAAAGTAAAAAATACACAATATTAGTTGTGTTCTTGAATGCAAATATGGCTTTGATGGTAGTTCCGGCCATAGTGTTTACAAACAAAAGTTTTTCGATGAAAACATAGCTGATGAATTTGAGTTTATTGTTGCAATGGTTCATCTGAAAATGACTAATATTGATAGCCAGGGAGAAGTATGGTTGAGCAAAGCCCCATCATCTGTGTTATTTTGAAGACCTATTAAACTTATTTGTATGCAAGAAAAATCTTCAATAATTCATAATGTAGAAATGGATTTAATGGAGCAAATAGGAAAACTTCTACCATTTAAAACAAAAGTTATTGATTTTTTAAATTAAATTAAATTAATTTTAAATTGTGTTTAACAATGGTTGATGGTGCAGTTACAAACCTTTTTGGCACATAATCGGGCATCAATGAATTGTTATCTATGTAGAGCGACTCCATCTGTAATGAATTCTTTTTATTGCATGCAAAGATCTATAGACGAAGGACCTCTACAATATGGATTATCTATATTGCATGCATGGATTAAAACTTTTGAATGCTTAATTCATATTGCATACAGGATGCCACTCAAATGTTGGCAGGTACGCGGCGAAGAAAACAAATGAATTTTTTTAGAGCAAAAATAAAAATACAAAAAGAGTTTAGAGATAAAATGGTATTTTTATTGTTAAAGAGAAAACAGGATATGGCACTTCAAACGATAGGAATACTGCCAGCAGTTTTTTTCAAATATTGAAATGGTGTATGAAATACCAAACATAAAAAAATTTGTTTTCTAAAAAATTTCAGTTTAATTCTGAGAACACTATCAGGCGGCAAAAAATAAATACTACAAGGTTCAGGACACTTTTAAAGGATACTTTTAAAAATATGTGGATAATTATCCCTGATATAATATGCCAATAACTGTCCACAAAATATTGATTCATGGATGTGAAATAATTAAAAATTTTAATTTACTAATTGGACTTTTATCTGAAGGCGCACTAGAATCTAGTCATAAGGAATCTAGAAAATATCGATTAGGTTAGACTAGCAAAAGTTCAAGGGAAAATTGCAATTGAGATCTTATGGCTGTATTACTGATATATTCGGATTCTCTCATTTCTTCGAACAGACATATTGCCAAAAAAAAAAAGGAAATGATTATAAAGATTTATTGTCATATATTATAGAAGAAAGTACAGATGCCGATGTTCATAATGGCTTCATTTCTGATATAAATTTTGAAGATTTTGTTTCAAGTGACACTTCGGATGAAACAGATTAGCTACAGAAATTCTTACACATAATTTTTTTCTATTTGTAATTTAACTTCAATTTTATTTTCGTTTTTATTATATATACATTATTTTTTTTTTAATTTTTTTAATAATGTCAATTTTTTTTTTGTGTTGAAAATTTGGTGTTTTGAAAATTTAGTTTAAATTGGGGTAGCACAAAAGGAAGTTAGCATATTTTGTAAGGAATCTCTATTTGGAAAAACTCCTTTTTTATAAAATGTTAAAGTGAAAGTGTTTCAAAAATGTGGGTTATATGGGGGTATCCCAAACAATGTATCAATTCAGGCTATTTTAAGCAAAGGCTTAGTTGGGATAAAATAAAGTTCTCTATGATATTTTGTTCAAATGAAGTAATTATGATAAAAGTACTCGGGTTTTAAGAATTGCAGTTTTATGAAGGATACCCCAAAAACTGGTCTGACCCAGCCCATTTTTAGTAAAGACCATTGCTATGATTATAATAACATTGTGTGATTATAATAAAATAAATTATTTATTTTTAAAGATACGAGATCTTCAAAATTCGGGTTATATGGAGGGTACCCCGAATAATGGTCTGGTTATAGCCATTTTTGGTACGAATGTTTTTTTGTAGTGATTTTAGACCAAATATGAAATTGTTTTAAAAAATATTGAAGGAGTCCCAAGATACGTCGATTTTTAACTTTGTCTTACATGGGAGGTAGGCGTGGTCATTGTCTGATTTGCCAATATTTGGAAAATTTCTTAACTTATGTAAAAAAGTCGTCCACACCAAATTTCGTTGCTCTGCGGCAACTGCAAATAGCTTATATGAAACGGTTACACTATGCGTCGTGCATAAAGCCGAAACAAAAGTTTTCCGTTACTTAGAAACGGCTTAAATTTTCAAAAATACAAAAACTTTTTATTCCTTTTTCGTGGTAGTAATTTTTTAGTAAGTCGTTTCGATAATTATTCTTGTTTCTCAAATACTCTTAGTTTTCTGAAAGGTCACACTATTTGATCCTTTGTTCTCAAACAAAAACAATATTTTTTTGAATTGAATGATTGTACGAAACCTAATATGCTATTCACAGCTAAATTGTCTCCTACAACTACGCCTAAAACAAAATGGACGTTTCTTTTTAAAGTGTCTGTTACAATTTCTATTCCGTAATCAAATTGTTTTAACTCTTCCACTAAGTGAAAAAAAGCCTTTTCATTTCCATTACTCTTTAAATCGGTGCTCGATATAAAGGCTGCGTGGAAAATATATTCCAACATTGACAACAAATGCTGTGGCATGGTAGGAAAATTGAAATAACAACCACAAATTGAATATGTATGGCTTCCAAGTGGATTGTTTATTTGAAAGTCATCAAAATAGAGGGTATACGGAATCACAAAATCGGTCTGAAACTTTTTCTTTTTAACTTTAAAAATTTCTCCATTTGCAAAATTGCATAAAATGTTATTTTCCGAATAATTTTTAGTAATTTGTGAAGTATAGTCTAAAAGATTAGGTACTTCAAAAAGCGATGTAAATGTAAATTTCAATGGCATAATAAAAATATTTTTGGATTTTGAGCCTAAAGTTGGATTACCATGATAAGATTTTTCGGAAATTGGTTGATTGTTATGGATTTTGGATCTTCGTACAAATTCAAATCTTTTAGTGTTTTAAAGTCTATATTCAGATCTTATTTCTTGAAATGGGTCTTTACAAAAATTTAACAAACAATTTAAATCATCATGTATTTCATGAGCATTCAATAAATCTTCTATTGCGTTGAATATTAATAGAATGAGAGATGAAATCATGTTTTGAATTTCGATTACTTGTTTTCTAGGCACCAAATTTTGTTGGTGCAAGCTTAAAGATAATCTTAAGGCTTTTATTTTTAAACTGTCTACTGGTTGCAAATCAGTATTATTTTTAGTTGAAACACAATCCATAGATAAATTTGGTTAAGTTTGCAAGTCAACAAAATTATTAATATCAGTTGAAGATTTTTCAGTTCGACGAACACAATTTGAAGATTAATGGATTCATATGATGTTTTAACAACTTTACGTTGTTTTTCTAAATGTAATCAAAAATATGTAAAATTAGAAAATGTCAAATAACAATTATCTTCCACGCAGCGTAGTTTAAGAAGTTTGGTTGATATTAAGTGGTCACTTTTGAAATGACAAATTAGATTACAGTATTCCCCGGATATAAACATCATCAAAAATACACGACATCAAGGGCTTATAAGCGGGGAGTTCTTTTAAGGAAATTCCGCTTATAAGCACTGAGAGTGTATATACACAAATCTCGGCTATATGCACTATCGATGTTTTTATCTGAATTCATTGCTCATTATTTGAGAGTACATAATTAAAAGAATAAGTGTGAATACTTTGATAGAAATAAAAAATAATTTATTTAGGGAAAAATTCATTCACATATATTGTACACATTCATGTAAGTTTAGTGCATGGGTATTGAGATCAGTTTTATAAATGTACATAGTATACCGATGCCGTAACATGGTAAAGCCTTAACTCAATTTTTTTACTTTATACGAGGATAAACATTTTGGATAAAAATCAAAGTTCTCTAATTTCTGCAGTACAAACAATTGTTACATCATTACACTACTTACATTTTTTAATAAAAAATGCGTTTACAAAAAATTCGAAACTATAGAACTTTATTTTTTATTTGGTTTTTTCCTTCCCCTATTGAGATAGGACCTTTTGAGGTAGGGCCTTTCTATATTAAAGCATCGATATGTACTCCATATATTCTCTATATGCACAAATATGAAATTTAGATATTAAAAATTACTTTTATTCTTGAAAAAGTCTGTTATTTTTGACTGAATAATATTTATCGTACTCAAACCGAAATAGTATTGTTCAATATCCTCAATTTCTTTTAGAAATTAATTTTTGGGAATCAAAACCTTTCGAAGAACATTAATATAATGATAAACTTCGGCCTTGGAGGGAAAATCATATTCTAAGTTTATCATTTCAAAATCATCTGCAGCACGATGAATCATATGAATCGCCGTTTAAGGTTTTTTGGATTTTTTAAAATCTGCAATAGTTTTTCGTACCTCAACAGCAAGGAGTTGCTTAATTATTTAGGCTATTCAGAGTTTTAACGTATATTAACATTTATAGCATTTGTTATTTTTGAAACTATGAGCACCTCAGTATGTGTTTGCCGTATTCAATGATTTTGCAACGCTGTTATATATGCTGTAGATAGGGCATACAAATACGAGACACCAAAAACACGTCCAATTACTACTTTTATTTACACGTGTTTGCGTATATGCAATTGCATGCAAAACAACAACAAAGAAAAATACGCTTATTATTTTCGTACGAAAGTGAAATGCAACACAAGCCTGTATGTCGGTGCTTAAAAGGAATTTTTTTGTATAGAAAATTAAAATTGGCACATAGATTTTTAGTCCTTTTAACCGTGTAGTGTTTATAAACGGGACGCATATATAGAAATAAATTGTGTACATTTAAAGCCTGAAAATAAAATTGCACTACTTTCGGTACTACCAAGCGGGGAATACTTTTATGCGGGGTGCATATAAACGGGGAATACTGTATTAGCTTCTGAAAATTTTTAAAGGCAACGAAAACATGTATACATATTGCGAACTAATTACTATTTTAAAAATCAATAAGGGAAACAATATTAGCCGATTTTGAATCATAAACGGTATTAATTTCATAAAAGAATTGTTACATAAAACCCAAGGGAAATGACATGTATGTGGATATTTTAAAGAAAGCATTTGGAAAATTTTGAAACATATATCTAAGCTTTCAATAAATGAGCTAAATTTATAAAATACTTTATTAAAATAAATGTAAAAACCTATTATAATATCATCGGACACTCCTTTAACTATAAGAAATGGTTGCACAGTTAAACCAGCTGAATAACATTTGTTAATAACGTCATCAATTTTTTTCTGATAGTCATTAATCGATACCAATCTCAAAATTAAGCTTTTTTGTGCATCAATTAGCGTTGCCTTCTTACTGAGTTTTCCAAAACTGTTTTTAAACCGATCTGAAGACGGAAGAACTGCATTGAGAAGTGTAATAAGAATGTAATTATGGACATCTGAAAAGCAAAAGTTGTTACAAATTAGATAAAAATGCTTTAAAATTGATAATACTTTCTTACCTTTATCTGAAAACTATTTTGCTACAGATAAAAGTTGTTTGCAGTAATCATTATGAATTTTAATTGAATAATATTGTTGAACTTTTTCTTTAAATTTTTCCCATTTGGAATACAGCATATGCTCCTTTGATGGGTACATTAAACAGAAGTCAATATTGATCTAAAATTTTAAATAAAATTTAAAAAATGATAAAGGGAGGAAATTTCAAAACTGTTACCAATTTTGGGGCTCTACAATCTAATAATTTTGGCCAAGACCGTATAAATTCATAGCTTTCCATTTCCTTTAAATGGTTTTGTCGAATGCTAAATGTTTTCGTCCATTTGTCACAAATTTCTATCCAATCTGAGCTATCCCTACTTAAAGAAGTTTTTAATGTTACAGCAATGGATTTGTCAACTTCTGCTGTTTGCATGAAATTCGAGGAAAATGTTTCGCCAGGTTCTTTATCTTGATTGTTCTGTACCGGAAAGCTCTGCACCTAAAATGCTTTTATTACCGACTGAGCTGCAGGGGTGATATTGGCTTAGTTAAAAAAGGGCCAAAATTCATACAAAAATAGAGCCTTTTTGACAAGAATAGGGCCTTTTGAGCACACTTTTTAATAATCGCACCAAGCCCAGTTTATTTTACATTTTGCTTCAAAATTTTATTAATCTTATATAATAAATAAATTGATTTTGAATTAATAGTTCCGGGAAATCAAAAAAATTTGAATATTTTTCTGTGTTTCGCTTTCAATCAGCTCGCAATCTTTTTCTTTTTTTCGAAAGACTTATTTGTAGATTTAATTTCGTACATAGAGGTTCCACTGCACTTCAGAAAGAAGGGCTTGTGTATTGATTGCAAAAGTTAGAAAAATGTCAAAAAGAAATAATCCAATAAAAGTTAACTTCTCCAAGATAATTCTTAACAAAGCTATTTATTTAACCCTCCGGGCCTCTGGGAGTTTTTTGAAAAAAAAGACACCGTTTCAAAAATTGTTTTTGGAGTTTTGGAGAACCCTGGAGTTTTGGTCTAAGCATATTTGTCGATAAGGAAGAAAACAGCAATTTGCTTTGAGCAAGATATCTGCGAACTGGTTCAACTGAAAAAAATTTTTTTCGGTTTAGTAAAAATCTCTTGGGCGTTTAAACGTTCGATTTTTTCGATACATACTTTTTGATTTATTACCTAAAACGACCTCAATTTTAGACACAAAAAATGAAAACTTTCGTTTTGCGCCCGCCATTTTGTTAAAAAATAAGATTTTTCAAAAATCAACGATTAAACACCACATAACTCTTTAACAAACCAAAAAAAATTTTTTTTTTAGGTCAACCAGTCTCCAGATATTTTGCTCACCGCAAATTTAAGGTCTTTCGTGGCATTGCACTTTTCTGCCTTATTGACGAATATTTTTGGAACAAAATGTCAGGGATAAGTCCTCAATAGTTATACCTAAATAATGTAAAAAATTGTTGGCCTAAAATAAAACAGAGCTTAAAAAAAAGTTTTGAAATTGTGTCTTTTTTTCTTCGAAACACTCTCAGAGGCCCTAAATGCACATAAAAAAGCAAAGCATTTCCACAGAAAACAGCAAACCGGACCTTTTTAAGCATTAACTTAAGATAAATTCTGACGCTGTAGTCTGAAATAGTTATGAAATATCTATGAAGATATCACTAGGGCGTAGTGAGGATAGGGCTGAGAAGGGTAGTTTCCCCCCTAAACATTAGATAAATAAAAATTTAAATTTTAAATTAAGAAATGCAAAACATTTTTTCTTATAACTAAAAAGCGTATTTATGCTTTTTTTTTGTTACAAACTAACGGCTGACACATTTTTTATTTATATATCAGTATCATTAAAAAATAATTGTTTCCACCCTTGAACAAAATCCTGGCTACGCCCATGGCAGGATTGGGACTTAATCGACATTTGGGACTTAATCGGTTAAACCTACAAGCCTTTAGTGTTCGCTCTTTTAATCTACATATATGCATAATAAAATAATATAAGGAATGGAATGTATTCATGTGTGCATGAAGGTGTACACCTCAATATTTCGTTTTAAAACCTAAAGAACTACTTTGGGATACTATTAATAGTAAAATCGGTCAGAAAATTTTGACATTCTTTTGGAGGATCTGCAGGAGCCTTTAGACTTCCTCCGTTATAGTAGATACCAAATGTTTGTTAGGAGTTTACCCTGCAGATCAGAGAACTGCAACGAATATATGATTCGAACGAATGACTATAAATCATCCATTAAAAACTGAATGCGAGTGCTTGCGGTTGCATACAACAACCACCACTTCCACGCGAAGCATCCTCATAACAGCAATGACTGACGAGTGCCGCCGCTTTTACTCATCGCTCATAAGAATGCCGCTCAATGATTCTAATGATTCTAGAGTCATTTAGGAAAATCGCATGCAGTGTTCCCGCTGACATATTTTATTATACATATAATATGTAAATTTATTATTTACATTTATTATTTACTCGACCAATGTTTGAAAATAAATCTTAAAATAGTATTACAAAAATATTTAAATGCATATACTTAATAAAAAGACATTTTAAATATTATTGAAAGAAATTATTGAAAAATTGTGAAAATATTATTGAAAAAAACAATATTGAAAATTTTTGGAACAATTTTTTAAGAATTATTACAATTATTATAATAAAAGAATAAAGAATTGATAAAATTAAAATATTAAATAAAATCATTTTATAATATATAAACCATTAACAGCGACAATCCTGTTAATTTGGATTGCCGCTTCCCTTATGGCATCCCTAAACATAAAGGTTCTCAGCAATTCATCATTGCAATTGTGAAAGTGATTTAAAAAATTGATTAAAAACAATACAATAACAACAAGGAACAAATAATAGACAACATACAAGTATAAAGTAAGTTTGCTACAGTTTAATTCTTTGAACTAGCGATCCCTAACTTAGAAGCTGGCTATTTATCTAAATCAACACGTAAAACACAAAACAAAAGTAAAACAAGGAAAACGCAAGCAAATACTGAAGTGCACGCAAATCATTCAATGACTAGAGTCTTTGAGGTTGCTTAGAATCATATGCTTAGAATACAGCAGCCTTTCTAATGAGCGATGAGTGAAAGCAGCGGCACTCGTCGCTCATCGCTGTTGAGAATAAGAATGCTTCGCGTGGAAGTGGTTGTTGTTGTGCGCAACTGCACGCACTCGCACTCGGTTTTTGACGAGTGATTTAGAATCGTAAAAAAACGATTCGCTGCATGTCTCTTCTGTAGATGTTAATCAATAATAAAAAATTGTGATTATGCTACATAATACTAACATGGTGGCTTTATACAAAATATATGAGTGAGTTTTTGAAAAATTTCCTTCAGTTTTAGTAGATTTTTACAAGAATACTATTTCTGTAGCCAACCAAAAACGAACCTGCGAGTGCTTATAAAGCTTAAATAAAATATAATCGAAAAAAGGCTTTAATTCATAAATGGGATTCTTTTGTAAAAAAATCAACAGAACTTGTATTACTACGATCGATTTAAAATCACATTATTAAAAATTTAAAATTTGTGCAACGATTGCATGCCATTAGATGATATTTTATCAGTAGAATTTTTAAAAAGGGCTCAAAATGAATCGAAAGGGCTTCGGGGCCTCTGTCTCAAATCAAAAAAGGCACAAAAAAGCCATAAAAGCCCCTAAATATAATCCCTGCTGAGCTGTCTAGTTCTTTCCGTTTGCTTCGTTGGTTTTTATATTTTGAATAAAGCTTACCAATGGGATTGTTTCTTCCCCTCCTTGCTATAAAGTAATACTCCTATGAAATAAGTAACTTAAAATATAGAATATGAAATATTAAATATAAATATTAGAATACCTTGTAATACATCTCTTTCGTTTGGGAAAACTGAACAAATCTCGTTTACCAGATATGGAAAGTCGTGTGCCTTAAGCGTGATGTTATTCAATACCATTTCTTCAATAATAATGTTGACTAGATTATCCCTTAACCTGCTTGTCAAGACTTTATTCTGCTTATAATGCTCCAAAATACTTGCTCCTCCGGGTGTCTGCTCCAACAAAGCAGCCAAATCCTTAAGTTGTTATAAAAACGTTGTTTAAAAAATTTTGATATAAAAAAGTCAGAATCAGGCGAAGGGCTTGATAAAGACTTGCAATTTTTTAGCCAATCCTTGACCTTAGACGGTCAAGGAATCGTTTCGTCATCAATAACAAACTTCAAAATTACATAGGTATTATTTATTATTAAAATTGGTAATGTTTATAACGATATGACCATACTTTAAATTTTTTCCACGCAAACAATTTTTCACAAAACTCCACGCGAAGTCCAAGTGGTGGGATTGCTTCCCTTAAATCATCTTTTTGCAAATATTTCAAGCTTCTATACGAAACTTTGGCAGCTGAAATATATTTTTACACTTGGAAAAAAGTATTTCAATAGTTTTGTATAATAATGACTTATCCTTTAAATAATCAATAACTGCTTCCAAATCAAATTCTTTAAATCCTTAAGATTTGCCTCATCCATATCCACAGAGGCTTCATTTTGTGACGATCTTTGCACCTCTACTTCAGAGCATTCAAATGCTGATGTTTCAGCATGGATCTTTTCCGGGGCAGGATTTTCGTTTCCACTGTCTTCAATCATTTCCACGATAGCATTTTGATTGTCTTTAACAATTTCCAGGTTATTATTTTCATCAAAGCTTGGTGCATCCTGATATGATGCAGTCGTAACTACACCCAATTACTCACTAGATTACTATCATAAATAATATCACTATTTGTAAAATTAAAATCTTCCATTTCTTATTTTTATTTTATTTATTAACTATTATTTTAGAAAGGCGTGCGCACATCACGGAAGATAATCACAATTGCAAAAATTTACAGCGCGTTCTATTTAAGTTTTTATGGTCTTAATTTAAGATTTTTTCTTGTATTAAGATTGGTCTGGTATAAAATTAAGAATGAACTTTCAAAATAAGACCAGAAAATCTTAAAATAAGATTTCATAATCTTTAAACAAGAAATTTGATTTGATTTAAGACTGTCATTATTATATTAAGATTTTTTGGTCTTAAATTCAGGCCGCGCTCATCAAGATAAAAACAAGAACACCTAAGCCTAATTTTAGACCGCGATTTTTCCCTTAGTGTAAGAAATGTAAGAAATGTTCGAAAATTATCCGATTGTGCCAAAAGTCTCGTATCGAAAACGATGCGATTATCTTAAAAATCTCGTTTCGAAAACGTTTTAATATTTCTAAAAATCTCGTTTCGAAACGAAGTGTGAACTTCTTCTGCTCGCGGATTCGAAAACGAAACGAGAACGAGTTTCGTTATCGAACTAAATACACGAGGTCTCGGTTTCACCTCAAATTTGAAACGAATCCATTTGGTTTATTAGGTTTTTTAATAAAAATTTTGTTTATAGCTTCTAAAATTATTTTTGAACAGTAAAAGAACAAATTTTATAAAACTTTTTAATTTTTTATGTTTGTTGAACTACAGGACACAGTTAAAATGAACTTATTTTATGGTAACAAAATAAATTAAAAAATATTAATTTTTGAGAGAAGTTACATATTATTATATTGTCGGAAAAGTCTTTATACTTTATTTTATTTAATTATTTATTTATTAGAATATAATCCATATGCAACAAGAATAGTATAAATCTTAACATTTAAAGCATCAGTCACAGTTCCCACTCTAAGTGTTATATTTATTGGCTTTAAATTTATTTCTAACTCTCTATGTCAAGAATCGAAACCACGTCACCTAAATGCTAGTCCAAGCATTCACGGACGAGGATTTGAAGCTCAAATTAGCAAAAAAAAAATAAAAATGTTTTTGGCGTAGAATTAACAATACGTTCAAAAAGTCCATAGGATGACACATAGATGGCGTTACTAGATTTTTTTCCATATGATTTTTATTTAGTACCAACTTTCAAACGATACGTATAAACATTTGACAACAATCTGAAAATTGATTCGTGAGTTATAGCATTTTGTGTGCAAGTATTGTTATTGAACAAAAAAAAAAAATGGAAAAAAGTGAATTTCGAGCTTAAATAAAGCATTGCTTTTTGATGAAAAAAAATACAGTGGAAACCAAACAATGGCTTGATAAACATTATCCGGACTCTGTTCCATCGAAACAAATGGTAAAAAAGTGGATTGCTGAATTTAAACGTGGTCGTACCAGCACAAATGATGTAGAGCGCAGTGGACGCCCAAATCAGACTGTTATTCCACAAAACATCAAAAAAATCCACAAATTGGTTATGAACGATCGCAAATTGAAGGTGTACGAGCTAAATGACATTGTAAAGACATCAGATGGTAGTGTTTTTACCATTTTACACGAACATTTGGGTATGCGAAAGCTCTGTACAAATTAAGTGCTGCGTGAACTCACATTCGACCAATAACAACAACGAATTGATGCTTCAGAGGAGTGTTTGGTGCTGTTAAACCGCAATAAAATCGAATTCTATCGTCGATATGTAACATTGGATAAAACATGGATTCACTACTACACACCAGAATCTAAAAGACAGTCAGCTGAGTGAACAGCAGTCGACGAACCGAATCCAAAACGAGCAGAGACCCAACAGTCGGCTTGTAAGGTGATGGCGTCTGTATTTTGGGATGCGAAAGAAATAATATTCATCGACTATCTCAAAAAAGGAACCACCATCAACAGCGACTATTACTGTGCACTTTTGGATCGATTGAGAAAGAAACGGCCATATTTGCAAAAGAAAAAAGTGTTGTTTCACCAAGACAATGCACTGTGTCACAAATCGATGAAAACGATGCCAAAATTGAATGAATTGGGTTTCGAATTGCCTACCCACCCACCGATTTCTCCAGACTTAGCCCCCAGCGACTTTTTCCTGTTTTCAGATCTCAAGAGAATGCTTGCTGGAGTGAAATTCAAGTCCAATGATGAAGTAATCGCTAAAACTGAGACCTGTTTTGACGAGAAAGAGAAATCGTACTATAAAAGTGGTACCGAAAATTTGGAAAATCGTTATACTCTTTGTATTGCTCTCGAAGGCAACTATGTTGAATAATATAATCGAGTTTTATCAAAATTTTGTTTTTTTCTTACTTATCCTACGGACTTATTGAATGACCTGTTACGTCTTACAGCGCGGTTTGTATGGGGTTATTTTCACAAATTTTTCAATGTCATGCTAACGTTTTTGGGGGACAATTTAGGGTATACATACAGCCTTTAATATTCATCGTACAAAGATAAAATATTTTCCAAAATATCAGTTATATCGTCAGTAAAAGGAATATCTCGTTTTGGATTTTGTCAATTCCCAGCAAAAATTTCAGAGAAATTTGTAATGCCTTCCTACATTTCATTCAGTTCTATAACACATTATCTACGTAGACACGACAGAGATAATTTTTTCTTCTTCTTTCTTTCTATGTCGATAGAAAGATTATTCGATTACCACTAATGACATGTCTATATTAAAGTAATGCATTCCGTAAGCGAGAAGGTAATTGATGTAATTGTTGATGTTGAAGTTTTTGCTCAGTTCTTTAATAAAGCCAAAAGACAGCAAAAGAAAAAAAGAAAAATTCACATTTTTGTATGAAAAAATCATTGATACTTCAGTTGCAGCTGACGTTCTTATGCTTGTTGCTTTAGTTCGTGCAGAATTCTCGAACGCACATCATGTTGTTTGTTGAATAGAATCGTTTTACGTATTTCTCAGAGCTTGACAACAGGGCTGGGAATACTAATGCGGACTTACACGGTCTATCATTTAACATCAATCATGCGTACGTGTGGATTGATGCTATCCCTTATGCGGACCTTACACGGTCAATCATTTGACATCAATCATGCGTACGCGTGGATTGCTGCTATCCCTTACACACATCAATCATACTGTCAAATTTTCATTCTTTATTATTTTTTATGGAATACAGACGTGCGAAGGGTGACAAGATGATTGCATAAAATATATTGAGTTAGCAAGTTGCATTAAAACACGTTAAATAAAACGAAGAGAGCTTGGCTGAAAGAGTGGTTTAAAAAATAAATGACCTATCAAACGATAATATCTTAAAATGGCAAAAAATTATAAATTATAAAAAAAACTTGAATAAACTCTGCCAAACATATGTTTTCCTTTTATTTTTTTTACCGCTTCTTTTTTTTCTGCAGACATAATTACCGCACGACGAAAACAAACGAACTGACAAAAAATTTATCAATCAAGCCTTACAGACATCAATCCGCTGGATAATCATTGAAAAATATCAAAATAATTTGATTTTGGTCAATCAAGCCATCAACGAGTCTGTGTGACACATACAAACATATATTCACTAACACATATAAATGATTGATGTCAGAAAATTGACCGTGTAAGGTGTGCATAACTCAGTCACATTTTATTTTGTCTTGTCAGTATTGGTGCGCTCTCGAATCGCGCATACTAAGCTAATTGTAGCGCAAATCGACATGAACCCAGCGTTAAATGGGCAATACACTTCATCAATGAAAGGGAATAAACTCGTAGCCGGTAATGTACACATTTTTATATCCACTTTCAACTTACTTTTAGAAGACAATGTCCGCTTTGTAGGCAGACGGGCTACATTTTCGATCACAAAATATGCCAACGAGTAGTCATGCTTCCTAGTCAAGCACAGAGGCTACATTTTTGATTACAAAGTATGCAAACAAGTAGTCGATCTTCCTTGTTCCATATACAACTTCACGTACAAATTCACATATAAATAACATAACACAAGTATTCTGTCTTTTATATATGAAATATTGGAGTACTACGTAAACTTGCCGCTGGGAATCTTCACCGTCAGAGAACGACTGAATTATACTCTCTTGTGTTGTGAGCTTTATGTACATGTGAACAGTTACGTGCAGAGAGCGCTCAGCGCTGCTTTACAATCAATGTTTACGTATAAAAATTATTGTGCTTCTAAAAAGCTTTCAGTCTGCTGGCAGACTCCAATAAGCTAGGGTGGGTTGCTTTGTCCGCCTGATACCCATAGAAAATTAGACGTTGCAATACGAAGAAGTAATGCATAGTTAATTATATTAGTTTATATATAATATTTTAAAAATGCAGCGATACTATTTATACACCATTATAATTATATAAATCACAAGAATCGTTTTACGAATATTTTTCAGTAACTGCTTGTGTTGTTGTTATTAATACGCATGTATCAAATATTTGCATATATAAATTTTGCAGTTTGTTATTGTTTTTGTTAATCTTTAGCAAGATAAATACAATAAATAATTCATAAATAATACAAAAAAATTATATAACTGCAATGCAGGCTTTCATATACGTAGACTGTGCATGGTAGTTATGCTATTAATCCTGGATGTGCATCGCTATTTCAATAATTTTTTTTTGGTCAAGCTGTTTTTTAAACCTATGGTCTTATGTATTTTTGAGAATTTTAACAGATTTTTTGGTCGCGGTAATCGGTTTTTCGCTTAAAATCTGGATTTTCGGAGATTTTTCGAATTTTAAGAATAAGTTGGTTAATAACTTCAATCAAGACTTAGAAAATGCCTTTTATTGAAAAAATAAGGTCAATAACTGGCCTTATGTTAGAACTTCTGCGAAAAACATGTTTTTTACTAAAAATCCCACTAGCGCGATTATCTGCTGTAAAATGAGTGTTACAAATAATCTTGAAATAATCCATATTAATTTTAACTTACCGACGCTTAAAAAGTTTAAAAATATTCTTTTTTAAATAAAAAGCAATGCTTTGTAAAAATTTGAAAAGTTTTCAGGTAGCTAAAGGATTTTTTAACTTCCTCAAACGGTTGATTATTATTAAAACCAACATTTTTTTTTAAATTACTAATTTTACCATATTTCAACCTGAATCATTACTTTTTTCATTTTGATAGAATTCTAAATTGTTATGAAGCGTTTTTAAATTAAGTAATGCAAATTTCACGAAAAAAATTAAATAGTTGACACCCAAATGACCAAAACTAGTTGGTCATATATAGAGTTTGGATATTTGTCTTTCGAAATAATGACTTAAGGATCTAGAAAATGTCTGTTATTGACCTTGTTATTTTGGGACACCCTAAAATATATAGATATATATTATATATTTTACAAAATTAAACCAAAACAATACATTAATTTATTAAAATTGTGTATTTTGAACAAAAATATAAGTGAACTCATTAAAATAAACGCAAAAAAATCGCTGTTAGTCGATTCGACTAACAAAGCACCTCCACTGTTAAAAACCCTAATTATTTTTAAAATATAATAAATTCGAATCATTTATTGAACAAATTTTATATTGGCATTTCCCCAAAAATGTCAACTATAGCTGAAAAATGTAATGTGTTACTGATATATATGAACTTCGAAAATTTCGACGTCTTAACTAAATTAAAACCCTCGTCTACTGAAGATATAGGACATGCCACCTCGTAAGCTTCGACCATGGCCGAAATAAGATGTTAGTTACTCTTCTTAAGCTCTTTTCTCTCTTCGATTACACATTTTCTAAACGGAAATTTTGTTGCGTGGGTTAAACAAGAAGAGTTCATCGGTTACAGGTTATATGGCAAACTCTGAATTTTTACAATCTAAACGTGCTTGTAAAACACAGTTCCTTTTTTTGTCGCGTGAGTTACGCCCATATTTACCACTGTTATTCTTAATTAGTTACAGGAACGATAATTTTGGTATATTATACCATTAATATTTCTTCTAAGGCATATGTACATGAGAAATTTTTTTACATTAATAATATAAGCTTCCGAGAAAACGAAGCTTTAAGTCGAACGCATGTCGAGTGAGTTACGATGGAAATGCCCCTATACTAAAAATAATACATACTAAAAATAAATTTTGTTTGCTAAAATTTAAATTTTCAATTAAATTTAAAATATGAATAAGTTGTTTATTGCAGGAAAAATAATAAATTCATATTATTCCGAAATATTTATTTCAATTTATTAAACATTAGGTTGAATTATAATAATTTTTAACCAACATAAAAATGAACTAGAACAATAAATTAATCAACAAATATATAAAACAAAAAATTCTACGTCCACACTTACGGTACTATCGAAACTGTGTCTTTTGTTTTTGTTTTGTTATTTAATTTATTTTTTCAATAATTGATTTACAAAAGTTCGAAATTAATTTTTATTTTTATTATTTTTTGACCAACTTTTTTTCATATAAAACTTAAAAAAAGAAACAATATTAAGTTTAAAAGCCGTATGAAAAACTGCGAACTAAAAGATAATACTTAAAAAAAAGTCGGCCTTGTTATACATTTGAAACTAATACGAGATTTCAGATTCGCCATCGCGGACTCGTTTCCAACTCAAGACTTATCTACAAAAATGTAAATTAGCGAGTCAGAGAATTTTTTGTTAGACTTTTTCATATGAAAGTCTTGAAAAAATTTTGAGTGAAAATTATTTATAAAACAGAAAACAGATACGAAATCATATAGACGAGATTTTGAAGCCTATAAGTACAATGTTGCTTATAGCCATTGAACGGGCATGAAAGGGCTAACTTCCTAGACAGTTTTTATACTATGATATATGCAACAAATTCGTCAACGATTTTAAAAGACGATGTAACGTACCTAATAAAAGTAACTGATTGCCCAATATATAAGCTTTCCGCTTTGAATGAATACCCTTAATACAAGTCTGCTCACATCTATTTATCAGCATAAGTCGATCTGCCACGAAATGAGAATATAATTCAAACGAAAAGTGCAACTTTTGGATTGAAAATATGTGCCTTCACCGTCTAAGTATAGTATTCGTTTCGATTGTCATTGCGATCGGTCGTCTATTTATTTATTTAACGGTTACACTCTAAAAAGTAAATCGTAATTTAAACACTGCCTTAAAATCGTCCTTCGCCTGAATATAAGCATGATTTGCATTTAAATATCCTACATGCTTTAAAACCTAAAGAGCATATTTAAAATCAGTTTTGGACGCTCATTTAAAGACAGGCTAGCTGAATTCTAAGGTTTTTTACATTAATAATGGCTCTGGCGCAATACCGCAATAATGCAATACCGGCAACGTTTGTTGCAGATTATTATGAGTTTGATATTGTAATACTAGATATATAAAAATATATGAATTTATATATAATTTTTTATATGAGTGACAGTTACATAAAGAACTGAAAGGAACGTTTGATTAAGTTTTTAATTTGTTGTATTGGCCAAGGTGGCGTTTTAAAAATACATTACCAAAAATCAATAAATGAAGAAAAAAAATTATTTTTTTATTATTTCAACGCTTTAAAGATCTTAATTTAAGGCATTATTGATTTTCGTCCTACCTTTAAGAGGGTTTTTCTTTAAGCATTAAATTAAATCGTCTTAAATTAAGACACTTTGAAGCTTCTCTTAAGCTAGAAACTTGATCGGCAAATTCAGCAATGGGTGTCTGAAAGCTGTTGCAGCTCTTTTTAAAGCAAATTTTCCAGCTAAATTTACGATTTTTTTTTTTTTACAGTGTAAAACAAAGAATAGATTCATACATTTTTCTACGTATACAATAAAAAAATTCAACCTTTGGCCGGAAATTAGGAGATAATTCAGGAGTAGATTTAATCAGTAGAGCAGATTGAAATTTAGGAGTCTCTTGATAAAATCGGGTAGTTGGCGTTACCGTATCAAGCTGATTTTTCTTTAACATAGAATCGCTCTTCGTCAACATCAGCACTCAAAAATATCATTTCAATAAAAACTTCAAAGACTTCCACAAGAGAAAATGGAAAGTCAAAATTACAATAAATGGATAAATTATAAAAGTTCGCATACGAAGTATATGTACTCGGCTGTCGTTACTATTTTAAATATTTATTTAATGCAATATATTCAAAACTATGCTAGGAAATATACTTACATTTACAAGAACACCGTTTGACTTGGTTTAATCCGATTTTAAAGGGTGATTTTTTAAGAGCTTGATAACTTTTTTTTTAAAAAAAACGCATAAAATTTGCAAAATCTCATCGGTTCTTTATTTGAAACGTTAGATTGGTCCATGACATTTACTTTTTGAAGATAATTTCATTTAAATGTTGACCGCGGCTGCGTCTTAGGTGGTCCATTCGGAAAGTCCAATTTTGGGCAACTTTTTCGAGCATTTCGGCCGGAATAGCCCGAATTTCTTCGGAAATGTTGTCTTCCAAAGCTGGAATAGTTGCTGGCTTATTTCTGTAGACTTTAGACTTGACGTAGCCCCACAAAAAATAGTCTAAAGGCGTCAAATCGCATGATCTTGGTGGCCAACTTACCGGTCCATTTCTTGAGATTAATTGTTCTCCGAAGTTTTCCCTCAAAATGGCCATAGAATCGCGAGCTGTGTGGCATGTAGCGCCATCTTGTTGAAACCACATGTCAACCAAGTTCAGTTCTTCCATTTTTGGCAACAAAAAGTTGGCCATTTTGAGGGAAAACTTCGGAGAACAATTAATCTCAAGAAATGAGATTCTCTATTTTTTGTGGGGCTACGTCAAGTCTAAAGTCTACAGAAATAAGCCAGCAACTATTCCAGCTTTGGAAGACAACATTTCCGAAGAAATTCGGGCTATCCGGCCGAAATGCTCGAAAAAGTTGCCCAAAATTGGACTTTCCGAATGGACCACCTAAGACGCAGCCGCGGTCAACATTTAAATGAAATTATCTTCAAAAAGTAAATGTCATGGACCAATCTAACGTTTCAAATAAAGAACCGATGAGATTTTGCAAATTTTATGCGTTTTTTTTAAAAAAAAAGTTATCAAGCTCTTAAAAAATCACCCTTTATATGGAATAGTAGCCACATTCCAAATAAAGTAATAGTTTAAAAAGTCAACTTGACAATGATTTTTATCTAATATTTTAAGTCGGGAGTAAATGTATTATGGTTTTTTCACTTTTAACTAATTGGATTATGTAGACAACCATCCGCAGTGTGATATTTGACCAATCTAGCAGGGGAAAATTGAAAATTTTTGTAAGATGATTTCTTAGATTATTCTTAAAAAATTTTTTTTTAGGAGAAAAAGTCTATTTGACACACCTTCTTTATACAGGATGTTCATAAAACTAGCAATATAGAAAAATACACTCTCAAATTTTAATCAAATTTTTTAAGATTTTTAACTTTGAAACACAAAGTTGTATTTTAAATTGCATTCAAATTTATAAGCCGATGATCGTGAGTTATTGGCATTTTGTCAGATTTTAACATAACATAAGGTTAAGATCTGTGGCTACTTGAAAAAACAACTAAACTCAAAATATCGAAAAAAAAGATATATTAGTTGCACTAACTACGACCTTTTTCTGAAATGTAACATATTAACCGTTAAACCAACGAAATATGTGCAGACATAAGTGGTAATCTATTCTGTTCAAACAAAGGATTTATCATCCTTCCAGTGATTGGCAATAATAAAAAATGCCATATCGCTTTTTTACGATATTTTGAGCATAATTGTTATTCCTTGTGGCTACAGAGATATTAAGGAATGCTCCTCAAATGCAAATATTTTTCAAAAGTTGCAGCTAAATTTTTGTGTTCACTATCCACGGGACTGAAACTTAAAACAAAATATAATCTTAATGCGTCCATATGCGGATAAATTTTTAAATTGTTTTTTCTTTAATTTCAATGGATCATTTTAATATTAACTTGGTTTACGAAACAACTGATTTTATAAACGAATCGACCAATCACTCTGATTTTTTGGACATGGCTTTGTGTATTGTATGGCTATGTATATTTTTTTTTTTTTGGGAGGAGGGTGGGGAAGGCATAGGAAAATGTTATTTTTTGTATTTTTTTTTAATTTTGTCCCTCAAGATTGAGAAAATCTCACCCTGTATGTCGAGTAGAATCTTGTGCCCTGGATATTTGTAATTGTTTTGTATTTGCGATCGAAAATAGAAATGAATGAATTCGAGACTGGAACTTGTACTAATGTTGTATGTACATTTTAATTGAATTGCTTTTCATTACTGTATAAAAAGTTTATTAGAAAAGTTTTTTTACGTTAATAAGCTTGTGATATGAAGCTTTTTGCTGATGAGCAACTTATTTAGATCTATTGAAATTATTGTTGCTACTCATTTTGTTTTTATTTTGCTTCGCCCCACATTGCCTGCCCCAGCATACTTTCTAGACATGTTTGCATTCTATAGGTTAAATATTTTCGTAGCTGTATTGTACACATTTTGTATAATTGTGTACATATGTATTTAAATCTAAATGTTTTGGAGACATCATCACTTTATGTTCTTAGTATACATTTGTTGTAGATATCAATATATATGTACTAATAGTAACACATGTATTGCTAAGTTGTTTTATGCGCAATTCTCGTTTTCAGTATTTTTGTGTATTTTTCAGTGCCAGCTGCGAGAGTTTAAGTAACGATCACCAACAGCAACTTTTCCAGCAACAAAAATCGAGTAATCACTTGCTGCGCCAGTCATTGATCAACCTTATAAGTGTTCAGAACATAAGCAGTAATATAAGCAATAGAAGCAACACCAGAAGCGAGTCGCCAACACAGAGAACAGTAGCCGTCTCGCTGACCTCACAACGCCTTCCTTCGGTTAGGAATAAACTTCAAAAGTCCTTGTCGTATAGTTGTGAGTCGTTAAAATGTTCTTCGGGTCCTCGCTCTGACCGGCTTTATCCCGATAGCGAGACCTTGCTCGGTGAACGTGAGTATTTATCGGAGTCACCGGATTTTTACAGCGTAGGCTGTGGGGCAAGTTCAGGTGGTGGCGATGATCAGCGCTCGCTACAAAGTGAGCAAATTAGTTCAGGTGGGGTCAGAGTAGGCAACCCAAGTGTGGATAACAGTAATTATAGCGACCAGCAGCAACCACCCATATCATTTACTAGTAGTAACCGTATTCGCCATAGCAAACGTAATCGAACAGACTTCTCGCTTGTGGACTGTGCACACAATACGTCCAACAGATCAAACATTTGCGGAACTTGCAACAACTCCGGAGTCCCCGCAACATTTGGAGATTATTATCAACAGGCTTCCAGAGGCGCCGATAGCAACATATTTGCGTACAAAGAATTCAAAAAAGTTGTCTCATACAATCTAAGCCACTCTGATCCAATAGCGCGTTGTAGTAATTTGGGAGAGTCAAACGACAATTCAAACACGAGCACGCTACTCAAAAGTCATAACAGTGATTGCAATATTTATATTAAGCCGCAGAAAGTTAGAGATCAACAGAGCGATTCTCTTGATAAACAACAATTAGTGAAAAAAAGTTATATTTTTAAGTGCATCGCGAACAGTCCTTCGTTTTTAAACACGAATAAGATTAAGGAGCAGTCGAAAAAGTTTCGTAATTTATCGTTAAAAGCGCGAAGCGTCAAAAAGAAAAATCAAATTATAACTAAATCGAACGCGGTTTCTGATAATTCTCTACATCCCGGTGATAAATATTTAAACCTTTATCTGGATGAGAAAAAAAACACTCAAAATCAACAGTCGACATCCTTTTCCGTAGCGCCTGGTTGTTCCCAGATAACCGGACTTTTAGGTAGGTACCAACAGCAGCTGTTGGCCAATGGAACTATAAAAACATATCGTCCAGCCGCAAGAAGTGTAATCAAAGAACTCAACGGAGGATTGTCTCTTGAGAAAAACCAGAAACGAGCGAAAATCAACAAAAGCTGTAACAAAATCATCAAGAGTGTCGGTTTAAGTACACGCACCAATTCATGCAACAAGCTTCATAGTAACGCCAACAACTTCTGTGCGCAATCCAATGAGAGTTCTTCTTCCAGTTATAGTCAATTAAATAAGTTTGACTTTACAGACAGTACCTGTCACAAAACAGAGTTCAATCGCCAGCTCAGTGCTCCAACTTATTGCACACGTTCCTTTAGTAACGGGAACAGTTCAACGACTGCAGTATCTGAAGCAATTTGTGGCTCTTCTTCAACAGTAGCGGAGGCAGGCCAGGGCACGGGAGTAGCAGCTACACCAATCGGCGTACTAAAGACGTCGTTGCTTAATTATTCATCATACAAGCAATCACCGAATTCTAATACAAATAGCTTCAATCGCCGTAATAACAAAAAGCAGAAAAGCCTCAAACTTAATGAAAGGTATGCAAATTATAGTCAATAGGTCTTAAATGTATGATAACGAAAAACAATAATTAGCGTAAACAAGAATGTATTTAGAAATTTCGGATGCTAAATGCGACTATTAAATTAGATGTTAATGACACATGTGAGAGAATCAAGAGAAAAGAGCTGAAAATCAAGTTTTGGCATATTAAACAGGAAATTTTATTTTCTTAGCAAAGCTGTGGGCCCACTTTAATTTGAGTTGACCGGCATTATGATCTTAATTCAGCGAATGCCATTAAAAAGCGATACGGCAAACAGAGCCGGCTTGAGGGGTAGGCAAGTGTGTATGACTAAATTTCGTCTTATCTTTTTTCATTAGGAGTTATTACTTTATGGTTCGTTATATTTAAGACATATATGTTTGTTATGTTTCGTTTTTACGAGCAGTTTTTGTTAATTAAAGTTTTAATAATTCAAACTACTTGTAAACGATAGCATTCTTTTCATTTTCGTTCCTTAGGCGGAACTAATAGGTGTTTATAGAGCAACTAGCAAATACCCACCGATTTGCCAGCATTCCCTTAATATTAATATATCTAACCAATTTTATGTTTTCAACCCATATGCTTTATTCTAAATTAAATAATGGAATTCTGAAATATTATTTCCGTATAAAGAAGGCTTGTTCAAGATCAAGTGTACTTTATCCTTTCAGTATCTTTTAAGAAATAATAATGACAAAAATTTAGAAAGACTAAATTTATGATAAGCACATTCTAAATAAGGTAAATAAAAAAAAAAATAAAAATATATTAACATGGAAGTAGGTTTTTGAGCATGTCCATTATAATCGACATTACTCTTTACTAATATTTTTTTCCATGTAAAACAAAAAATTTGTTTTTTATTACATTCAATATATATTTTTTATAACATCAAACAATAAAACAAGCAAATAAGTTTATTTATAAATATAATAAGTATAAATAGTTTTCTTTTCGGCTCAACATGCTCTCATAGAATCAGCACGTGCTATTGTTATGATCATAAATCTCGTAATGAAAGGCAAAAATAAAAGAAAGGATAGATCAATACACTGTTTACAATGCATTCTTTATCAAAAATAACGGTTTGATTTGCGCTACACTCATTTCAAATGCAAGTCCATGAATACAAAAAAAAAAAAAAAAACTAACATTTTTATAATAGTAAGGCTTGATTTTTTAATCGTTTTAAATGTTTTTAAATTTTTACGATAGAAACTTTAAATAAATCCTACATTTATGCATACCGTATGGAAGAACATTAAAAAAGTCATTTTTGGTTTTGAATATTTTTCCAACAACAAAAATTTTTACCAAACTGTTTTGCGAAATAAAAAATTTTTTAAGGTTTCTTTTTGGAAAATTATAAAAATTGGAAGGGAAATGAAAATAAAAAAGATTGAAACAAGATTGGACGGACAATTAATCAGAATTTCAAACAAAAATAACTTTAGATTACAAATTTCTGCATTCAGATGTTCAAAATGAACAAGTTTCGAAATGCAGTTAACAAATCATGAAAAAGAAATATCATAACTTATGTATTGAGGTAGGGTCATGTATGAACAACATAAAGATTTGTATAACGAAAACTGGTGAACGGTAATTTAAATATACTTATATATATATAAACATTAGAAAATGAAATTTTACAAATAAAACAGAAAATATTAAGAAACAATGGAACTTAACTAATAAGAAGATATATAATAATTAATAAATAAATAATATATAATTATACTTGAACGGAGATCAGAATATTCACAGTTTTAAAGTCCAACATAAACCGCCATGTTTTACCTCTCTCAGGATTAAAATATTATTTCGAATACAACGAATATTATGTGGTAATTTATTAAAAATTCTAGGAGCAGCACATGAATAGGAGTAGAAGAATAGAGTTGATTTGTGGGCCGGAATTTTCACAAAAAGTTGGCGATTAACCCTTAAAATATGGCTTGCATAGTTTCTATTAATTAAGTAACCAGATCTTTTGAAAAAAGTTTAAGTACCTTATAGTAATATAAATGCCTAATTGGCAACACATTTAAATTTTTAAACAACGGGAAGCTACTATCGATTCTCCTTTTATGGCAAATTAAACGAATGGCATGTTTTTGAGCAACGAGTAATGGATGAAAAATTAATGCAATCTTTTGTAACATGACCGAGTTATTCACTTTTAAAGCCAGCACTTTCATTTTTGATTGATTTTTTTTCTATTTCACCAAAAAATAAATTAGAACTAAAAACTTTTTGTGTGTTCCAGGTACAAAAGTTTTTGTGGTGTCAATTTCTTGGAAGTTTTAAGCAACTTGCATGTTCTTATAAAAAACGAAATTTTTTTGTGATAAAATACATCAAAACCTAGAATGTTTCTTACAACAAAGGTATGCAATTACCAAATTGCAATAATATAACTTTGGAAATTCTTGCAGGACAGATTATTTACTTTAAACATTTAAGGTATTTAATGAATCTGAGGACCTTAGTATGCTTGGCGATGACAAAAAACGTTAAAAATTTGGGTATATATGATTAAATATAAGAACGTGGCGGCTCAGGCACAAAGTGTAAGTGAGTGGCTGGCGCCTCAGGACCTTGGTTTAAAACCCCTCTGCCGATAATGCCACTTTTCAGGAGATACCCGGGGTATTTACTAGTTACTAGTTATAAATATCTGAAGATAAGTCATCACCCTTTTTTTGAGTGATGATATACAAAACTTGGTTATCTTTTTTAAAAAAAACGTACATTTTTACACAAAAACGTCCTTTTTTGATGTTTATTGCTAAAAAATCTAAAAGTATATCAGCTTAAATTTTGAATTAATATTAAATTTATATTAATAATTGAATAATAAAAGTAATAATAAAACTAATTATTTTTAAAACAAATTTTATTATAAAAATCCTTGTTATATGTTGATATGTAACATAAATCACATTCTGATTTCAACTGAAATATACGTATTTAAAAGGAACATTTAGTTAATCAGGTACTCCGCAAGGCGGATACCCTTCGTTAGTTTCAAATATATCGAAGTCCTTGTTTCGAACATTTGTTTTAATGAGCTTAACTTTAGAGAACACTCGCTCTGCTGCTGCACTTCGATGTGAAACGCATGCCATAGCCTTAAGATAAAAAATGGACTCTTGTAAACATTTCTTCATCAAGTGAAATCCTCACATCACCAAGACTGTTTATGAGATCCATCAACTCACCACCCTTTATTTTAGTGGCGATTTCAGGCAGCATTCTCCACTCTGTATTAAGTGTTTCCCAGTCCGATTCGGTTAAAACGTTTGGGAAAAGCTTAGCTAACGGCAGAATTGAGGGTATTTCACCATTAAGGGCAGCTTTTGGGTCAATAAGCCTTAGTTGCATTAAAAAGCAGAATTTCCATGCGTACCCAAATAAATCAGCAACACAAAAACTTGATTAAAAAATGAAAAGTGACGAAAAGCTAGAAACCGCCAGCTAGAGACTAGCAGATAGATATGAGCAGCCAATTAGTAACTAGATATGAACGTAAACACATAACAAAAATTCGTATATAATGGAAAAACCCAAGAATTTATTGAAAATAAAACATTTTTGGACCAAATCCAAAAATGTACCTTTTGAATAAAAATGCGTACTTTAGTACTGAGGGTTCTGAAAGTGTATCCCAAAAGGTACAATCCCCTTATAGTATCACTGTTCCTTAAAACTCTATATTTTACAATTTTCGTCAAAAGATCACGAAAATCTGAAGACGTCAAAATGGAATGCAAATTAATTTGCGATCAAAGAAATACGAGACATAAAATCGCTTTCTGTTATGTTGGAACCTGTTTATATGCTGTCTCGATAATGTTTCGGACAATGATTTTACTGAAAGTCGAGCTCCAATGCCTAGTTCCGCTGAGTAAGGTTACGGTAGGTAAAGCAATATTGGGACAACAATTATTTTTCTTTGCACAGATTCTAGTGTGCGGGTAGGTTTGGATCATTTGATAAATTTAAGAGCTCAGAATTAAATAGATTAAAGTAAATATAGCTTTCTTGCAAAGTAAGGGAAGTTCTCTTTTTGAAAGTTGGCTTAAACTACATTGCGCGACAAAATGGAACCAAATTGAAATTCCTGGGGAGTGATACTATTTTTCTTGTAGGTCTTGTCATGTTTAAGAAGATTCTGTGTGTGAAATTTGCCAAATACCCCCAAAGTCTTTACCTGTTGTTAAAAAATTGGTTTTGGGTACACTTTAAAGCCCCTCTAACTTAGTTGATCCTTAACCGATTTTCAGGTTTTCCGGATTCCAAAAGAAGACCTTTCTAATGATATACAGATTCTTTAAGAAAACTTTACTTAAGCTGTGTGTATTTGTCCAGCAAACACAATTTGCATTCAATTTTTTCGCCGTTTCCAAATTTTGGTGGTTTTTGTACAAACTATTTTATATAAAACTAGCATAAACGCCCGCCCTACGACGGGTTGGAAGCATTAACGCTTAACTATAATTATTTTTTGCCATTATGACAGTGCTTTTACAATTGTTCTGATAAATGTTCAGCCTGAAAGTATGCACATATGTACTTAAAAGGCAAGCATGTCACTGATAAGTCTCAAATTAATTTTCTGTGCATTCTTTCAGGCTGATCGCAAAAGATAATTACAGCTTGAGCGATATCGGTCGCAGAGCAGCGTGCTTGCCTTTTACATATTAAGATTTATATAGAACGAGTAAAATGAAACTTTGCTTTTAAAAATCGGTAAGTAATTAACTTAATTATTGCACATTTCATTGCAATTTTTTGAAAAATGAGATTTTTGGGCATTCAACTCAAAAATACTTTCTTTTTAAATCCGCATCAAGAGTTTCTCTTTGTAGTGACCAGAAATATTCTGATATCATTTTGATTTTTCATGGTGAAGATGTTCGGCATTTTCATCGTTAAATCGTCCCAGGCTATCGGGGATGAAGTCCAAGTGCGAATGCAGGAAATAAATTTTTATGGACATGTGGTAGCTCATTTCATCATACGCACTAAAAGGCTGCGTAGGTGCACTTGAAACTTGTTTCAAGCTCATTTCATCATACGCACTAAAAGGCTGCGTAGGTGCACTTGAAACTTGTTTCAAGACATTTGTTAATTCCCCACTACACTGCAATATCTTCCTTCCAGAAAACAACTCATGTGTGTGATTGCAGCGAAGACGAACAAACTAAAAGAGACTCAAGTCATTGATGCTCTAAAACATCGTTTTCAGAGAGTCCACTGGAGTCAATGTAATGAATTGACAATAAGTGGCAATAGATGATTTGGGTCATTTGAAAGCTTGAGAGAGCTCATTGCTGCTATTTATTTTTTATAGCAAAAAATATCGTGCCGCTATTTTATTTCGGAAACTAAGAATGCTAGGACCAGGGAACGAAATGATACGTGGTAATCATGTCTCATGAAACCAAAGAAAGAGTATAAAGAGTATACTACAAAACAAAAGTAAAACATTCAAGTACTGTATTCAAAACCGAAATGTTTTCAATATGAAATATCCTCGCGTACTTGTGCTCGTATACCAAGTACCTATATGTATGTTATATAAGTGAGATAAAATAAAAGAATGTGAAATAATTCATGCAAGTCTTAAAAAGAATAAAATTTAATTTTTTAAACTTCAATACTTTTAAAAGAAAGTAGGTAAATAAAATAAACTAAAAATAAAGTAGACTTTTTTAGACATGATTGCAAAATCTACTAGGTGTACTTGCTATGTTTTGAAAAGACAAAGTAGTCTGCAGGAAAATAGCTATGCAACTAACCCAAAGTTGTGTACACATTCTGTTAAGATCCAACCGGATGTTGAACACTACTTGCTTCAGCCTGTGTTAGATTTGAAAGTAATGTACACAAGTTTGAAAGATACTTAGGCTATTCACAGTTTAAACGTATATTAACAAAGCGTATTTATATATAGCATTTGTTATTTTTGAAACTGTGAGCACCTCAGTATGTGTTTGCCGTATTCAATGATTTTGCAACGCTGTTATATATGCTGTTATATATGCTGTAGATAGGGCATAAAAATACGAGACACAAAAAACACGTCCAAGGGCTACATTTACTTACGTGTGTTTGCGTATTTGCGTTTGCATGCAAAACAACAACAAAGAAGAATACGCTTACGTAAGTTGGCGTAAAAATAAGAAATCGTTAATTAAACAGGCCTGCGTACTTAAACTGGGATTAGCCCAACTATAAAATGTGGTACAGTACGAAAGTGTTCACTTTGCTGCAGGCAAAGCAAATGTATTCATGCAGATGTCTTAGGTGAGTTAGGTGTTAGGTTAGGTGAGTTCAGAAGAAATGTTAAGGGGCAAAAAATAATAGGATCAGCTCATACCTTTGACACCCCTAGGAGTCCATTTGCGAGAGATACAAATGAAATGCGGAAGAAATGTTGAGGGGCAAATACCCAATATTCAATGAAGCTAGGCCTCTTTTAACGAAGGCGTGCATTTACTGCTACTTTTGGTGGTAGGACACATGACTTCCTCGCTGCTCTGCGAGCGATTTTATGAGGCCTAATTTTTCTCTACCCAGGGCAGTACAGCAATTATATATATAGGTATACATAAAAAGAAAATATTATTTTAATTTTTTTGGTTAACCTCTTCTTGAAGACATTCTAAAGAAGTGCTTATAGGAGGCCTCTTTAAAGCAGGGAGAGCGGAACGGAGAGCATGGACGATTTGGCCATTTCATATAAAAAAGTATATGGGCTTGGATATAAGTAGGGTAGGCCTCCGACATCCATTTTAAGGCCTGCTATTAGCCCTTTGAATACCTGCCAATGCCTACTGGGTAATAATAGGATCAGCTCATATATTTGACCACACTAGGTGTCCAGTTGTGAAGGTATAAACTATTTTCGACAGTTTTTGTGTTTTTTGTATGGGAGACCAAAGAAGGGTGGTAAATAGGGGGTAGGTGTGCTTGAGAGAAATGTTGAGTGGCAAAAAATAATAGGACTAGCTGATATATTTGACACCTTTAGGAGTCCAGTTGCGGGAGATATAAGCTATTTTCGACAGTTTTTGCTGTTTTCGTGTCTTTTGTATGGGAACCAGAGATCTGCAACAAAAAAAATCAAGTTTCGACTTGGCTTGTAGAAACTTGATTTGTTTCTACCCTACATGTCTCGGCTTGCTTCTGAAAAACGAATCATAAGTCTGACTTGAATCTATTTTGTTTCTTCCCTACATGAGTTGGTAGAAAAAAAATCAAGTTTTCTACTTTTCAAGTCTGTTTTCAAGACTATGCGACTGCGCTGCCGTCGAAAGCGACTTGAGAGCGTTCGATGTTTGTTCGTTTCATATATAATGCAGAGTTTGTGTGACTTTTTTTTGTGTTGAAAAAGTTATTGCGTTGTGGGTGTATGTTTTTTTTTTTGCTTTTATTGAATTTGTTGTTTTATGTATGTAGATGCGTTGTGCTTTTGTTCATATGTATTTGGGGTATCATATTGATCGTGAAAAATAGATTAGAATTAATGCTGGAATAATGAAATGAAGGTTGATAGGGTATTTCAAACTTTATGAAACTTTATGAAACTCAGTAAATAATGATGCAGGGATAATGCGATGGAAAAAGGCGGACGAGGGATGTTAAGACTACATATGGGAAAAAATATCACCAAACATTTTTAAAGATGGTTTTACATTATAAATTTTAGAAAGTCATATAATTAACACATTCCAGGTAATTTAAGCGATTTGTAGTAAAAGTTATACTCTTATGATACAAAAACTCCCACGCTATGAAATTAGCTGTAATGTGTCAATTTTAAAATTTTAAAAAAATTATAACATATGATGACATATGTATATCAAAAACTTCTGACGTAGAATTACGTTTCACGGTAACAAAATAGCAAAATTTGAGAAGAAAAAATCAAATTTTTGTAATAGCTTGCTTATGTTGTTGCTGCTGAAATCACGAACGATTGTAGGTGTTTACGCGTCAGTCAAATGATTGAAGTATATCGCGATTTTTTACTCTCTTATGCTCTTTTTCTGAATATTTTGATTGACGCTTGCTCACACACGATTTTTTGATTGAAGCTCCGACGCAGGCATTTGTTACTTTTCTGCTACCTACTATTTTGTGAATTCATATCGTGCTGCGTGCATTTCTTTATTTGGGTGCTTCTTTAATTGAGTTGTTTTGTGTGCATAAAAATTTTGCAAAATGGAAAAAATAGCGGAAGTATAGTTGATCTTTTAGTATTAAAATTGATCACATTAGGAACTCAATACGCCGGAAATTATACCTGTTTGGATGACCATCGGATGCACGTCATAAAACAAATAATAGAATAAATGAAATTATGGCAGAAACTGAAGAAACTACACCTCTTTTTCTCTCCAAAAAAAACGACCTTTGTTTACAGTTAACTACTTTTCTTGATAAAATTGTCTACTAAAAAACAGGCAAGTAAAATAATGCAACCCTTTGACTGATTGATGCAGGTCTGGAGCTCAATCAAAATTTTGACTGACGAGCGAAGATATTGGAGTCCATTTTCACTCTGAGATAAAGTTAATTTTTTTTTTTTTACATAGGAAAGCAACAACAAATTTTGATTGATTCAATCATTTGACTGACGTATGAACACCTCCATTCAGAGCGATAGAATATTTAAAGACGAGACTTTCTTGTTTATTATGAGATCAAAAAACATTGCTCTTACCTTCTATAGTTGGAGCAATAAGACGGCTTATATTCATTAAAGGAAAATGTCCCTCTCAAACTTTTATATTTTTATTTGGAACCTCTCCATTAGGGTGGTTAATTTTTTTAAAGTATTGTAATTTTGTGCTCCACAATTCTGCCCTTAGTCCAATCATACTAATTAAGGTCTATTTCAAATTTGAGCCCAATCGGACAATATTTAGATGTCGCTATGATTTGAAGATTTTTCAGCAACAGTTGCAAAATTATATATACATATATTAAACAAAGTGGGGGAAAAGCGTTCGTTTGATTTTTTTTTTTAAAACGTAGATAATTATGATGTGAAGGTTAAAGATTAAAAAAAAATAGGATTGCCACCCACATTTTTTTATTTTTACGAATTTGGTGGAAGAACACAAGGTAAAAATGGGTTACTTAATCCGAATCCGTTCTCAGATTTTCAAAAATTATATAATTTTTTACGATAGGAAAGCAACCCTATTTTTAAAATTTTGACGAATTCGGTGTAAGGGCGAACTGTAGGTAAAAATGGGTCTCTGAGGTCGAATCCGTTATCAGAATTTCAAAACTATGTAATTTTCTACATAGTTAATAGCATAGTTAATGGCAAATGTAGGTTTTCTCATTTTTACTAGTTTGGTGCTGGCGAAGACTAGGTAAACATTAGTCGCTGAATCCGAGCCCGTCCTTTGAATTTAAAAATTATGAAGTTCTCTTACCATAGGGATGCCAACTAAATTTCGTTACTTTTACGAATTCGGTTGTGGGGCGAACACTAGGTAAGAATGGGTCACTGAAACTGCATCCGTTGTCAGAATTTAAAAATTCTGTAGTTTTTTTATAGAGTTGCCACTTAATCTTTATTTTTATTTTTACGAATTTGCTGGTGAAAGACAAAACACTGAAATTCTCTAGTGAAAAAAAACACTACAGCTACAGTTCATACTACATAGCTCAACTACACATACATAGCTGTATAAATATAAGCCTATTCAAAAGTGCCTGGCGAAGCGGGCGGGGTTCTGTTAGTTTTTATATAGAAGTGTATTTAAAATAAACAGAAAATTTACAGCAATGAAAGGCATTTTTTGTAAGACATAGTATATTTAAGATTCTTTACTCGCAAAGGGCCATCTTTCCAACCTTGGCTTTGAAGCCACTGGAAATGTCATTCTATGGAGATTCTATGGAAGTTATACGGAAATAATATTTCCTTTGTACTACTTACATTTTGAGATATTAATAAAACGAAAGAACAATGTAAAAATTGGTATTTGTCACGCACCTCCGTTTGCCACAAAACTCCCACTCAAAATGGCAATTGTACTCTTTCCAAACCTTTATGTTTTAAACATTTTTAAATTTGAATTTGGGCTACTAACGAAAAAAAACGAAATGGCTATTTTAGCCCTTGAAAGAACTTTGACCGAGCGTCTTATGATCAATTGTGTTGTGCGTGTTGTGAAATGTTTGAACACAAATGATCGAGAACTGGACCTAAAAGTTTTATGCCGACTCCGAACGGCTTATGTTCTCAAGAATCTTTTCATGGCAGTTTTTTACTCTCTGAGGTTTCCATTGTCTACAGAGAGGTGACGGCCGAACAGAAAAATTAATTCAATTGAAAAAACTTTCTGTGTCAGGTGGGAATTGAACTAGGGTTCTCTGGCGTATGGGTCACGCACTCTACCCACAGCACCACAGCCGCGACCTACTATTATTGGCCTCCTATAATTTTGAAATATTTGATATTTGGCCCACTACAATTTACATATAAAAAATAAAGTACCTATGTACTAATATGCAGTATACGATATATGCGAAATGCTAATCACAAAAGTCGCAAATCATAGTGACCTTTAAATGGGCTCCAAATGAGCCAATTTTTGGGTAAGATTGTGGAGACAAAGAATACAACGAAAAAAAGTTCCCATATCGTAGGGCGTGAAGCACCCTACTCTCCATTGCAGATCACTCTACAGTTGAAGCGATAAACCAGTTTGTGTGATTAAAAGCTGTTATTTTTTAACTTAAATTATGTGCCTATTGCACAATCATGATAATTCTATGATTTTGTAAATCTATATTTGTTGTGCGTTTAATAACTTTTATTTATTTATCTATATTTTTTAACTACGAAATGGTTTTATTTTTAAACCCAATATATTCATTAATACAATGTTTGGTTTTTTCAATGCTCCAAATAACTTGTAAAAACATATGTAAAAATATATTTAATTATACATGAAATTAGTATGAAGTTTAAAATAAATAACGTCTTTTAAAATTAAAAATTTGGATCTTTATTTAGGACCAGCTCAAAATTTAAAACAATATTTTTGATGAATTTATTGCACCTTGTACAAAGTAACACATTTAAATATAAGCTCCATCAAGATTTCTTTCTAAGATCCACAACTTAACTCATAACTTAATTGATAGCTTTATTGGCTTTAATTACTTTAAAGTAATTGATATGTTAAAAACTTTTTTCTCTTAACTGTTTTTTTGCTGTTAACGCTTAAAAACACTCCACTGTGGGCACCAACACAATGAAAACATCTCCACACAACAGCTGAAAACGCTTCGTTTAAGACAATGCTCATGTATCCCACTATACGCGCAGCCCAATAATAACAAACAAAAAAATCTGCCGAAAACCAAAATGCAACAAAAAACAAAGCAAAATAAAACCACATCCAACATAAACTTCAATCCAATGCTTTAAAGTACATACAACTGTTTTCTCAACTCGAAAAACGAAGTTTGCACTGATGACACGAGCTTAATTTCACGAACTTCGCAAACAGACTTGAAAATAAACAATTAGTAGGCAAAATTATTGCTTTTTGGCTACATTTTAAGTTTTTTCATTTTAAGTTTTTTATATATCAAGTTTCCACATTTCAAGTTTTCTACACTTGGCGACTTGATTTTTGTTTTTTTTTTTTGTACTAAACCAACGCTCAGGGGATGCCCCCTATAAATACGAAAGCATTGTGTTGATTCGGAAGACGGGTGACAGATAGTTGGAGGGTGGGAAGATGGAGTAGTGTCGATGAAGATTTGTTTTAAATTTACACAGTCCTAAACTGCCGGGAAACATATTCTCTGGGAGATTGTTCCACATTCTTTCTGCGCGACCGAAAAACGAATTATCCCGGTGATGCGATGTTCTATTGGGCAAAGAGGTAATGGTAAAGGGATGGGCGTGGAGAGCTGCCCGGGTGGACCTAGGAAACACACGAGCTGATGGCGTCAGGCCATGTATCCCCCTTGAACACTTCCCATGATAGTACCTGTACAGAAAGCTTAGGCAACCAACATTGCGTCGATGCCCAAGAGAGTTAAGAGAAGATGAAATATTTTCATCTCCTATCATATATATCGCACGACGTTGAATTCGATCCAGAAGCTCCAAATATGATCTTGATCCCCTGCCCAAATGTGTGAATTGTACTCCATTTTCGGCCTTATATATGAGGTATAGATCACGCGAAGATCAGATGGAGTGAAGTATTTCTTGCACCGCTTTAATCCTAGACACTTGGCCGCTTCTTTCGACACATCGAAAATGTGATCATTCCAACGAAGATCTGATTGTATCGATATGCCCAGAACGTCAAGAGCATCTGACTCCACAAGATCTACACCGTTTATATTCAGGGGTGCTAAGGGACAGTTCATTTGTTTGTGGGTTAGCAGGCAACACTGGGTCTTGCTAGCATTAAATTCTACTCTATTAGCAAGACCCCACTCGGAGATTTTTTTCAAGTCATTGTTAAGTGTGTCATTCATAATTTGCCTTTTTCTCTCAATCTCCAAAGAGTCTGTGCGTTTTTTGAAGAAATATGAATGGCAAATGCTGCTGTCGTCCACAAAAGAATGAATTGGGTTGTAAGTCAACAACAGAAGGTTGTTGATAAAAACCAAGAACAAAGTTTGCGATAGGACTGAACCCTGCGGTACTCCTGCGTTGATGGCGTGCTCATTTGACGAAATCCCGTCGACAACAACACGGACACTTTGGTCCTTAAGGAAACACGCAATCCACCGAGCAAAGTTAACACCGACACCAAATGCAAATAGTTTCGACACAAGCGCTTTATGATACACTCGGTCGAACGCCTTTGAAATATCCAGAGCAACAACCCTGCTCTCACCAAATAAGTGAACGCATTAGTTCCATTTTACAGTGAGGAACGCCATCACGTCACCAGTAAAGCGGGCCCTACGAAAACCATACTGGCGATCACTAAGCAATTCGTTGTGCTCCAGATAGTTCATAAGGTTGAAGTTAATTATGCTCTCCATAACTTTGGCGAGCGTGGAGCATATCGCTATGGGCCAGTAGTTTGCAGGGTTGAACATACCGGCTGGACATTTGCGACCTTCCAATAAGATGGAAATACTCCTGTCCTGTAGGAGATGTTGAAAAGGTTTCGCAAAGGCCGAGCCAGTGTAGAAGCACACGCTTTAAGCACAATTGGTGGTATGCCATCAGGACCAGAAGCTTTGTTTATGTTGAGATTTGTGAGGACTCTTTTTACTGCTCTCGTACGAAAATATATTTCTTGCATTGAAGAAGAACCATTTTCGACATAGGGCAGTGGCTGATTGCTATCCGAGATTGTGGATTTGGAGGTTGGAATGGAGGTTCCCATTATCAACCGAGTCAGTGACGATTTGGTCATCTTTTAAAAGAGTTGGAATCGACGAAGACGTTTGATTTTTAACTTTTTTAATAAATGACCAAAAGCTTTTGCTCCCTTTAGGGCAGAGCAGAACATGTCCTCTAATGCGAGTTTCGTGAAGAAACTTTTCGCGTTTTAAAATTGCGTTACAGCGATTCCTAGCCTCGATGCGAAGTCTATTAGTATCAGCATTCTTATCAGAACGCCAATTCTGATAGGCCTTCCATTTTGGACCTGACTGCAATCCTGCATGTCTCATTAAACCATGTACGGTCTTTTGACTTAACGCTTTTTTTCTTCTTGGGGATAAAAGACCGCATACCCAGTAAGATAATTTCTTGTACCATGACAGCCACGGCATTCACATTTCTATCAGCGAAACATAATTTTCAATTGAAGTTGCGATAAAAATTATTTACCGCTATCCAATTTGCTCTTTCATAAAACCATGCAGTCCTTTTCTGGGCTTTAGGCGAAGAGGTGTGAAGGTTAGATTATGAAAAAACAGCGGAGATGATACAATGGTCTTTGACTTGATTCACGCAAAAATGTTGTTTGCCTGCCTCAACTTGCAGGGAGTTCAAAAAATTAAAGGAACTTGAAACAGCAAATGAGTACAATCATGCAGATCTTTGATGGGGACCCAAGGAAGGGTGGCAGATAGGGGGTAGAGGTGTTTGGAAAAAATGTTAAGGGGCAAAAAATAATAGCACCAGCTTATATATTTGACACCTCTTGTAGTATAGTTCCGGGAGATAAAAAATATGAAGAGTATTTATCTTTTTCTATTTTTGTAGAAGGAACCCAAAAGGTGACAGATAAGTGGAGTATGTTGAGAAAAAATGTTGAGGTGAAAAAAAATTAGAACCTGGTGGATATTACTTACTTACGTACGCTTACCTTCAACGAAACAAAAACAAAATTACAACACACACGGAAATATTGAAGTTGTTGTAAGTGAGCTAAAAGAGCCAATAGAGCTTTGACATTTCAACTCGGATCTATTGCCATCTATTGCTTGTTTTTTTCTTCTCGTTTCATGGTTAAATTATAAGGTTGTAGCAAGGGTGAGAGCGAGTACCCATAATTGTCAATTCGAAATTGACCGCTCATAAAATCTGAAAGCGGTGACAAAGCTTTAATTGGCAAAATGTAAACAAATAAATGATTTGCGGACACCCAGGTTCGAGTCCCATCTGACACAGAAAGTTTTTCAATTGAATTAATTATTCTGTTTGGCCGTCACCTACCAATGCCGTCACTCTGCAGACAATGGCAAACCTCAGAGAGTAAAAACTGCCATGAAAAGCTTCTTGAGAACATAAGCCATACGGAGTCGGCTAAAGCTGGTAGGTCCAGTTCTCAATCATTTGCGTTCAAATTTCACAACACACACAACACAATTGATCATAAGAAGCTCAGTCAAAGTCCTTTCAAAGTCCTTTTTTTTCATTGATTTTGACAATCATGGGTAATATGTAAATGGGTACCTATTTTGACATGTATTGTATATCCCACTCTGAAATTTTTTGTGCATTATCTATATTTTAAAATTGAAATAAATAAAAAAAAAGGTTAAATTAATAAAATTTTAATTTGAAATCTTTACTTCCGGATTTCTAAAAAAAATTCCAGTTTCAAATCTGATTTCATAAGGTCTGTTCACGTACTTTATTGCAAAGAGAGAGCAAAAGAATAATTGAGAAAAGAAAAGAAGTGAGAAAAGAGAAAAATAGTAAAAAAAGTACGTGAACAGAAAACTAGTAGAAACTTCTAAGCTAACAGCTGCTCGAACAACTTTTTTGAACATTGTGATAGCATTTTTGAAACCCAAAAAAAATTTGTTATAATATTTGAATGAAGCCTTATAAAATAAATTTAAATTGTTCGCCAGAGACTTTTAAGCACAAATGTTTCTTCTTCCATCCATTCCATCCACAAATCCACAAGAAATGACTTTTGACAGCTTGTGTTTTTTGACAAACAATTTTTTTCGTTAGCTGCAAGTTCTTGCAAGTGGAAACTTGTAGCTACTTTTTTCTCTCTCACTTTTTTATGCTCTCGTTGTCTTCTCTCGTTGCAAGTTTTTCGAGTACGTGAACGCTTTACTAGTAAAAACTTGCCGCAATTTGTAATAATTTGTAACAATTTGTTGTCAAATTTCTATATAAAACTACGCTTAATATTTTTTTTTTAAATTTTTGTATTCGAAAAAGTGCTTACGAAAAATTCGTATTTCATATTCGCCAATTCTGTTGAAGCCCATAACTTGACAACTAAGGCTCAAAAAAAAAAATCCACTTCAGATGAAATGCCCCATATATAATATATTATAAGTAGGGCTCGGGTTTTGATGCCATTAAAAACCATTTAAAAATTAACCCATAAAAATGGCCTAAAAACTAAAATTAATGAAATTATTTAAGTTGCTTTAAATTAAAATGTTTTGAACTAAATATTTAAATTAATGCCTTTATATTTAGTTGTCAACTACCATTTATTAATAGACTACTGTCAAAATTTCAGCTCACTGCAATGCTTTGTTTGTGTCTGGCAACCATTGACAGCAGACGATATTGTGAGTTTTGGGGAAAATGGAAAAAGTGAATTTTGTGTGCTCATCAAGCATTATGTTTTGCGCAAAAAACCATCAGCCAATCCAAGGAAAGGCTTGATAAATACTATGAGGAATCTGCACCATCGATACGCTAGACTACAGCACAGTATACCCCTTGGCTGCAAACTACTCGGTGGGTACCATCTCTCTAGACCTCGGATTTAAGGGGGGATAGCTCCTAATTCATTGCTCCACAATGGCCTGTACGACATGGGTGGCCCTACCAGAAGCTTGCGCTCCCGTCGTCATAGCCCATTGCGTCATTGCAACCTAAGCCTCTACACCGCATCAAGGTGGCTAACCTTCGTAGAGGAAGATACAAGGTAGAAGTGACAGTTCTGTTGGCGATTTGGAGTTGTCAAAAACATATCGAAAAGAGAAAACGAAGAAACAGATGACAAATTGAACTTTGTATTGATTTGACAACTCCCGATCGTCGCTCGTAAGAAAAAAGGTAGTTGTCAAGGCTACCTTGTAAATTATTGTATCATGCGCCAATGTTTCAGTGTTAACAGAAAGAGTTTTTCTCTGCTGTGTGCAGAATTCTTAAACTGCTAAATGGAAGAGTATGCAATTTATGATAACAAATTAAACTTAACCCTCACTTTTGCACTATTTAAGCCTATTTCAATTGGTGTGAGTGAGTACGCATATAGTACGAATTGGAGAAAAAAATGTGGGACGGACTGAATTTCAATGCATTGTTTTTGCCGTTTCTTTCAATTCGTTCGTCGTTTAGTTTCGATCATATATTTACTGTGAAATATTTTGCTGTTAATAATTAATTTGATATTTTAACAGTAAACAAAACTATTTAAGAAAAATGGATGCCGAATTGGAAGTGACGTGTGTAGCTAGAATTAATTTATTAGATGCAGCTGCTCTTAAAAACACCAGAAACGAAAAAGTTACTACTATCATCCTTTTCTTACAAAATATGCCTGTCCTACCCACGCGCCACTTGTTTTTAAATTTGTTTTATATTTAACACGTTAGTAAAGCCTGTATGATACTTAATTAAATCGATCATTGAAAATTATAACTAGAGCAGTTCAAACAGCACGAATGCATGGATTCAATTGGTGTGAGTGAGTAAGCTTATGGTACGAATTGAAGAAAAAATTTGTAGGACGGACTGTATTTTCTTTGCATTTTTTTTGCCGTTTCTTTCAATTCGTTCTTCGTTAAGTTTCGATCAAATATTTACTGTGCTGTTAATAATTAATTTGACATTTTTAGAGTAAACAAAACTATATAATATAAATGTATGCTGAATTAGAAGTGATGTGTGTAGCTAGTATTAATTTATTTAATGCAGCTGCTCTTAAAAGCACCAGATATAAAAAAGTAACAACGTTTATCCTTTTCTTACAAAATATGTCTGTCCTGCCAACGCGCCACTTGTTTCAGATATTATAATTGAACAAAAAAAATTAAGTATCATACGGACATTACTATAACTATTTCATTAATGCCAAAGTGAGAGTTAAAGTGAAACGCCGTGCGTAGCAAATTACATCGCTTTAAAATTGCGCATTGGAATGGGTTGAATGCAAAATAGAAGGATGTTGTGTTTACGTCACTGCACAGTGTGACCGTTGATAAATTTAATAAGGGGCAAAAAGGGGATTTAAAAAAAGGCATAATAAATCAAATAAAAAAAAAATTCATATTTTTAAGAGTTTATTAAGGCGGGACATGACATTTGCGGCAGAGAAAAAAACCTTTTCTTAAAAATTCATAGCTCAGTCAAAAACAAACATTTTTCCAAAATTTTTTTTTTATTATTGTAGAGAATTGAACAAATTACAAGAAAAAACAAATTCAAAAATATATATTTTTCTCTCCAACATGGTTTTATAGAGCTCCAAACTGGCTGCAGATAAAAAAACGGGGCCTCGTGGTTGCAGTGCTGGAAAAAAATTTTCCGATCTTGGAAAAAAATGACTTTTTTAAATCTTAACAAAATTGGTTATCGTATGACACGAGCTTTTTTTTAAATTTTTTTTTAATTTTTTGTGATGTTCCAAATTCGAAAGTGTGTTTTTTCGAAAAAAATATTGACTTTAAAAATTCATAAAAAATCGAAAAAAAAAAATTTTAAAAAAAGATCGTGTCATTCGATAGCGAATAAATTTTAACAAAATAAAAAAAAATTTCGTCAAAAAATGAACCCGCTAGTGCCGCAACCAGTACGAAAAACATGGTTTCGAGATAAACGCGTTCAAAGTTTGTGAACAAAGAAAAAAAGGTTACCTTCAATCTGCCATGCCTCCTTCGTACTGTATGCCTTCGTTATCTTGTGGCTTGCTGTTTCTTATAGTTTTTTGCAATCGTTTAGCAATTCGGGCTTCACCCTTCACCCTTCAAGTAGGTACGAAATACCAACCACCAAAAGTCAGGTAGCAAGTAAAACAAGTATATACCAGCTGCCGTACGTACATAGGTAGCGCAAAAATTAAAAATGCGCTCTCACTAATCCGGCTTTAACTTTTGAACCCGTAGGAATTTTGCCATTTTCTTTTTTCTTAGAATCTTAAGAATATTTACTAAAATACAAAATTATTAAAAAAAAGTAGATTTCAAAACACTGCCAATGTCATGTAACCCCTTAAGAAGAAATTAACAATGTAAAGCAAGAAAACAACTAACAAAAACATATAAGTTAGTGTATAAAAAATTAATTCACATGAAAAAATTCAAATTAATAGATATGAATGAATATAAAGAAAATCTTAAGAAATCAAAATTTTGGAAAGTTTCAGAAGGTACACTCCTTGATTTTATAAAACAATTTAACAAGCAAATATACCAAAATCGGTTTCATTACACAGCGTGTCCCAGAATGACTGTCACAACACATTTACAAGGTCACGAAATTTTCAGGGCTGCCAATCTTCAGTTTGAACATAATACTAAGCTGAGGTGGTTAGGTGTGGATTTTTGTTATTTTTTTTTTTTTTTGGAAATGGGGGAAATTGGCATTTTATTAAGAAAAAGTGGCATGTCCAACGATCACACTGGTACTTTATAGCGTTAGTGTGCAATTCCGTTCACTGAAATAAGACCTAAGCAAATATTTGAACTTGATTTGATATTATTGTAAGTGATAAAAAAAATATTTTTAAATTCATTCCATCCATATCTACACTATTATCTTTATGTAAAGTATTATATAAAATTGAAGTGCAAATTTGTATTCTTAGGTTAACTCCAAAAGGACTGGGCCGATTTTTATGAAATAAGTTATAAAATGCCACATTTGAACTACAGCACAGTTAAGGGGTACTTTCCTTTCGAAATTTTAATAAAAAGTTTATTTAATTGCAACGCATCCCCGATGCAACGCATTGCTTGGTCGTTTTCTTTTCAAGCGTTTTTGTTGCGAGAGTTTCAATAAACTCCATGTTGGTTGCTCCAATTCTTCTCTTTTTGTGCTAAGCTAGCATACATGTAGTGCAGCGCTGCAAAAAAAAAAAAAAACAAAACAAAAGAAGAAATGTTTTTATTTTGTTTGACATGTTTGTCTGTCTTTAGCACCTTCAGCGTGGTAGTATTTTTTTATATGAAGATTTTGCGCTCTATATCCCTCCACCAACGATGAAAAAGTTGTATTAAAGTACAATTGTACCTTTTTCCGACGTTTTTAATATGAAAGGTACATTAGGCACAATCGCTTCATTTTAGGAACATTCCGCCTTTGGTTGAATGAATTTTCGACTAAGCATTCTAAAAATTATTTTTTGGCTTTAAGATCAAGAAATTTATTTTTTCAATTCTATTCTGGTTTCAATTCCACACTATTTTGAATAGTACGAGTACATATAAAAAGAAGAAAAATAAAAGCCTTAAGAAATCTTTCCCTTTGCGCGGTTTTCCTTTGGCTGTTTTATAATATTACAGCGATGGATAAGCACGCATATCAAATTTATTCCTCAGATACAAGGTACTTATTAGAAAGACTCGAATTTCCTTGCCCTCGAATGCCCTTAAAAACATCCAAAAATGAACTTAAAAAGTGACTTATACATGTAAGTAAGTAGGTACATTTATTGAGCCTTCAGATTTTTAACAACAGTATGTACAACATATAATAGACATTATAAAGGAAGAATACAGAAAAATTAAATAGGTAAATACACATGCAAGACGCATTTTTGAAAGTAAATTAAAATATAAATGCTTGCTCCAGGCATTAAAGAAGATAACGTTAACGAAATATCAGGAAAATACCTTAATAACTAAAATTAGGAAACAATTAAAATAAATCAAAAATCTAAACTATTAATATTTTACACCTAATAAAGATAACATTAAGAGTTAAAATTAGTCATTATATAACCTAATATTAAAAAACGGAAATGTGGCAGGAGCTATTACTATGAAAAATGGTATCAAGTATTAAATATTACTTCAAAAATGAAGAAAAATTATTAAGGAATTATAATTATATCAGGAGATGGTATTAATAAAAGTTTAAATGAAACATTGAAATTTCATAATAATAATAATAATAAAAATAATAATAATAATAATAATAATAATAATAATAATAATAATAATAATAATAATAATAATAATAATAATAATAATAATAATAATAATAATAATAATAATAAAAATAATAATAATAATAATAATAATAATAATAATAATAATAATAATAATAATAATAATAATAATAATAATAATAATAATAATAATAATAATAATAATAATAATAATAATAATAATAATAATAATAATAATAATAATAATAATAATAATAATAATAATAATAATAATAATTATAATAATAATAATAATAATAATAATAATAATAATAATAATAATAATAATAATAATAATAATAATAATAATAATAATAATAATAATAATAATAATAATAATAATAATAATAATAATAATAATAATAATAATAATAATAATAATAATAATAATAATAATAATAATAATAATAATAATAATAATAATAATAATAATAATAATAATAATAATAATAATAATAATAATAATAATAATAATAATAATAATAATAATAATAATAATAATAATAATAATAATTAATAATAATAATAATAATAATAATAATAATAATAATAATAATAATAATAATAATAATAATAATAATAATAATAATAATAATAATAATAATAATAATAATAATAATAATAATAATAATAATAATAATAATAATAATAATAATAATAATAATAATAATAATAATAATAATATTAATAATAATAATAATAATAATAATAATAATAATAATAATAATAATAATAATAATAATAATAATAATAATAATAATAATAATAATAATAATAATAATAATAATAATAATAATAATAATAATAATAATAATAATAATAATAATAATAATAATAATAATAAAAATAATAATAATAATAATAATAATAATAATAATAATAATAATAATAATAATAATAATAATAATAATAATAATAATAATAATAATAATAATAAAAATAATAATAATAATAATAATAATAATAATAATAATAATAATAATAATAATAATAATAATAAAAATAATAATAATAATAATAATAATAATAATAATAATAATAATAATAATAATAATAATAATAATAATAATAATAATAATAATAATAATAATAATAATAATAATAATAATAATAATAATAATAATAATAATAAAAATAATAATAATAATAATAATAATAATAATAATATTAATAATAATAATAATAATAATAATAATTATAATAATAATAATAATAATAATAATAATAAAAATAATAATAATAATAATAATAATAATAATAATAATAATAATAATAATAAAAATAATAATATAAATAATAATAATAATAATAATAATAATAATAATAATAATAATAATAATAATAATAATAATAATAATAATAATAATAATAATAATAATAATAATAATAATAATAATAATAATAATAATAATAATAATAATAATAATAATAATAATAATAATAATAAAAATAATAATAATAATAATAATAATAATAATAATAATAATAATAATAATAATAATAATAATAATAATAATAATAATAATAATAATAATAATAATAATAATAATAATAATAATAATAATAATAATAATAATAATAATAATAATAATAATAATAATAATAATAATAATAATAATAATAATAATAATAATAATAATAATAATAATAATAATAATAATAATAATAATAATAATAATAATAATAATAATAATAATAATAATAATAATAATAATAATAATAATAATAATAATAATAATAATAATAATAATAATAATAATAATAATAATAATAATAATAATAATAATAATAATAATAATAATAATAATAATAATAATAATAATAATAATAATAATAATAATAATAATAATAATAATAATAATAATAATAATAATAATAATAATAATAATAATAATAATAATAATAATAATAATAATAATAATAATAATAATAATAATAATAATAATAATAATAATAATAATAATAATAATAATAATAATAATAATAATAATAATAATAATAATAATAATAATAATAATAATAATAATAATAATAATTATAATAATAATAATAATAATAATAATAATAATAATAATAATAATAATAATAATAATAATAATAATAATAATAATAATAATAATAATAATAATAATAATAATAATAATAATAATAATAATAATAATTAATAATAATAATAATAATAATAATAATAATAATAATAATAATAATAATAATAATAATAATAATAATAATAATAATAATAATAATAATAATAATAATAATAATAATAATAATAATAATAATAATAATAATAATAATAATAATAATAATAATAATAATAATAATAATAATAATAATAATAATAATAATAATAATAATAATAATAATAATAATAATAATAATAATAATAATAATAATAATAATAATAATAATAATAATAATAATAATAATAATAATAATAATAATAATAATAATAATAATAATAATAATAATAATAATAATAATAATAATAATAATAATAATAATAATAATAATAATAATAATAATAATAATAATAATAATAATAATAATAATAATAATAATAATAATAATAATAATAATAATAATAATAATATTAATAATAATAATAATAATAATAATAATAATAATTAATAATAATAATAATAATAATAATAATAATAATAATAATAATAATAATAATAATAATAATAATAATAATAATAATAATAATAATAATAATAATAATAATAATAATAATAATAATAATAATAATAATAATAATAATAATAATAATAATAATAATAATAATAATAATAATAATAATAATAATAATAATAATAATAATAATAATAATAATAATAATAATAATAATAATAATAATAATAATAATAATAATAATAATAATAATAATAATAATAATAATAATAATAATAATAATAATAATAATAATAATAATAATAATAATAATAATAATAATAATAATAATAATAATAATAAAATAATAATAATAATAATAATAATAATAATAATAATAATAATAATAATAATAATAATAATAATAATAATAATAATAATAATAATAATAATAATAATAATAATAATAATAATAATAATAATAATAATAATAATAATAATAATAATAATAATAATAATAATAAAAATAATAATAATAATAATAATAATAATAATAATATTAATAATAATAATAATTATAATAATAATAATAATAATAATAATAATAAAAATAATAATAATAATAATAATAATAATAATAATAATAATAAAAATAATAATATAAATAATAATAATAATAATAATAATAATAATAATAATAATAATAATAATAATAATAATAATAATAATAATAATAATAATAATAATAATAATAATAATAATAATATAATAATAATAATAATAATAATAATAATAATAATAATAATAATAATAATAATAATAATAATAATAATAATAATAATAATAATAATAATAATAATAATAATAATAATAATAATAATAATAATAATAATAATAATAATAATAATAATAATAATAATAATAATAATAATAATAATAATAATAATAATAATAATAATAATAATAATAATAATAATAATAATAATAATAATAATAATAATAATAATAATAATAATAATAATAATAATAATAATAATAATAATAATAATAATAATAATATAATAATAATAATAATAATAATAATAATAATAATAATAATAATAATAATTATAATAAAAATAATAATAATAATAATAATAATAATAATAATAATAATAATAATAATAATAATAATAATAATAATAATAATAATAATAATAATAATAATAATAATAATAATAATAAAAATAATAATAATAATAATAATAATAATAATAATAATAATAATAATAATAATAATAATAATAATAATAATAATAATAATAATAATAATAATAATAATAATAATAATAATAATAATAATAAAAATAATAATAATAATAATAATAATAATAATAATAATAATAATAATAATAATAT